>OZ010652.1:100950221-101575221 GCA_963932375.1 Phania funesta
TGGGTATGTAACTCGCGCATAAGGTCAACAATAAATAACATGAATAAATTTTGTATATTAAAACTGGCCGGGCGCCACTGAAAAAAACATAACAAATATAAAAATCTGATGAGTGACATAAACCTAAAGACCGCTATATTTTAATATTTCGATGTAAGCATAAAATAATTACGGTGTTAGTATCTCTTAATTCATTATAACAATTCCGCAACTGTTTAAAAACGGTCTTCCGAAATTAAGTCTTGCATGAGTACCTTTATTACTTTTTTGAAATTGGAACCTTGCACACCACTCTTCCTCTGCTATTTCGCAATCACTTTTAAGGGCTCGGTCTTCGTTATCTCTGCATATTTGAACAAATTTAATTTTATGTTTTTAAAATTTTATTTGTGTTTATCAAATATATTTTATGATAAATGGACATACATCTCTTATTAAAATAACCATAATGGTCAAACAAAAAAGCGTAGTATGAATACAAACTCTAATTTGCATTGCTTTCTAAAAATGTTGATAAACATTTTCATAATCTGTTCGTACTGCAAGATCGCTACGAAACTGTTCTTTATTTGTCTAAGATTGTCATTTTAATAAATACTGATATATTAATTTTACTTTGAAATTTAAATGTTTTTGATTATTTGCCTAAAATACAAATTTAAATTTGTTGAGTTTCAATAGAACCTACCACGGCTCTTTATACTATTAAATGTTAAAAAGGGGATAATATAATGATACGATACGCATACTAAGCAAAACACTTATACGTTATTTATCAATACAACATATTTGTTATTTTGATTTAGCTATTTCTACCTGTAGTACAAGGCATGCTTGTGTGTATACGACAGAAAAACCCATCAACAGGGGTAAGTGATATATTTGCAACACTAATACAATTTTTCATACATCACAAACTTATCAGACGTATGTATGTGTGTATTTGACAAAATTGCATTTTCTATAAACAACTATGAAGCGTATAAAAAATATTTGCTTAGTCATTTCTTGGTCTTGCAAAAAGAAGAGAAATAAATAGACGTGATAAATAGCAACCATTTCATAAACACAATAGAAAAAAGTAACAAATAAATAAATAAATACCCCATATTAATGCAGTAAAATGAGAACTATAAAAGTAGTTACATTTATCACATCATGTAGTTTATTATCGCACTATTATTTATCCCCAGTTTTATATCATTTTTTCTCTTCTTTGTTGTTGTTGTATACTTAGCTAGTTTGCTTTATATTCAACACAACATTTGTCACCAACTCCAGTCATGTGTATAAACATGACAGGAACATGAATACTAGAACTAGAAAATGGTAAAGCTTTTTTCTTTTAACATTGAATAGAGTTTGTTATTTATTCAATTGAAACTAACAACAAAATTCTATCACATGACCAACAAATGCACGACAACTACATACTTATATATACATATATATATTGTGTTTATATTAAGTTAAGCTACACAATTTCAAGCAATTCAGAAAATACTTAAGCTAATTGAAATTTAAAATTTCTTTGTTACTTTCAATTCTCTTGTTAAGAAACATAAATATAAGCAATCGTCGACATCAAATGTTCCTTATCTACCGTTCTGCCATCGTACAGGTTCCTTTTTGCATAGGAATTTGGCTGGTGAAGATCGTCGCTGTGGATAATCTTCGTGTTCCAACAACGTTGCCTGAACAATTGTTCGCAAAACACTGTTCTGCCACCACGCAAACAATATACACTGCGGCAGAATAAAACATGTATGTTAAAATCCGTACATTACATATACATACATAAATATAAAACTATTTCAGTTTTTAAAATTTAAAACTTTTTTCTTATTTTATATGATTGCTAATGGAAGTCTTTGTAATATAATTTACATTCTGTGTGCTACACAAAGGCGTAAAGAAATGTCGATTATAGTAATTACTTATTATTTTATTAAAAGCATTTTACTAAATATTAAGAGCTGAAAAGTTATTGAACTAAAAGGAACATCCCGTCGTATTCTCCATACAGAAGACCATGAATAAATTTCTTTTCGTTATTCTGCCGACACTACACAGTCTTTTGTTCCATATACAAAAATAAGAAAAAAATTATGTCTTTCATTGTAATAAAAGTTATACTGGTTGATAGGAAACAAAATAAATTAAACTAATTTTAAGGAACTTTAAAGTATTTATTGCTATTTGTCTCTAGCAGAGGAAGCCAAAGTCAAAAAATTTTAAATAAAAATTACTAAACACCAACTCAAATTAATATTTTACAATTTATTGATATTATGTTTGGACTAGGAGATTGAAATATTAGATAGTTATAGTTAAATATATAATGTGTTTTAAGTGATTTTCTCTTCGGTAATTATATTCTTAAAATTTGCCGAAATTTAAGTAGTCAACAAGGGTTTATTTAAAACTGCATAATATTCTTGAAATAAGTGTTATACTGTTCGATAGATCATAACAAAAGCAAATAAAATCTTGAAAAATATTGAGGTTTACCACTTTTTGGTGCTACGAGAGGGCGCTAAACTCACAGAATTTTAATTAAAATAAATAAAAAAATACAATATTTGCCAAAAATAAATTTTTCGGATTAGGAGATTACAAATTTGGTTTATGATAACCAAGTGAAAAAAATTTTAATTTATTTTGTGTCCCATAATAACGGTTCCACAGTCTATTTTGGCATAATTCTATTCATGTTACCTTTTGCTAATTTTCAATAACTTAAAAAAAATTAAAACTTTACAGATATTATTTAAAAAAAATATTCATTAAACTTGCTCAGTTCTTCTTTGGCCTGCAAGCGTTTATTTCATAATTAAATTATTAACATAAATTTTTAGATATATTTAAATTAAAATTTTTTTGAAAGATAATAACAAAAGCCAATTTACTTATATAAACTTTTAAGGCTAACTCTCTTTTTCGCCAATATTCTTCGGGAAAACTCATACTGCTATATTATATTTGATAGTATTAATGAAAGAAAATAAGAAAAATTCAAAAAATAATATGGCCTTATTCTAAATCCAATAGAGATCAATTTTACTTTTGCACCTACATAATTTAAATATCAATTGAAAGGTATTTCTCCAGATCTGGTAACCTCATAATGTTATTTACCAATAATATGAATTAAAATTTGTGCTACTTCTAAGAAAAAGAATAAAAAAATAATAAAAACGTCAACACTTGAATTTTTTTATCAGAATTATTTTGTTTTAATTTCTTAATTAATGATTCGATTTTATTCACTTTTCCCACAAATATGCGTTTGGGACTCGTAATCCGATTTTCACAGTAATCATATATCTTATGTAGGAATTATAGCATTTTTACTATAAGGGATTTATGGCAGGACCTATAATTATTGTTGCTATTTCTTTAAAAATTTACACTTTGAATGCTGCTATTGTGTGTATCTTAAGCTACATTATTTGGCACCCTTCCTACAAATTAGATATTTACAAGAATAGTAGCGAAGTCGTTAAATTTTGTAAAAGTAAATTTTCTTGCAATATATATGAGGAATTAAAAAAGTTGCTCAATAACAAGATAGCTACAATAACAATTTTCCTATTTTGTCAAATCATATGCAAAAAAGGCATTATCTTTATTTTGGTCATAAAATCTAGTGCATAACATTTTTCCATCAATGCTAAAATTAACTAAATGTATTTTATTCCCTAAGTAATTTGTTCTCTACATTAGGGAAATGGTGTAAAATACACACCAACAATTGCCACATATATATAGTTTCTTCCAGCAATCGAAGAAAACTGAAAATAATCTTTAGCCGCATGTGTACGAGTATAAGTAAATATGCAAAATATTTCACTTACCATTTATAACATTTAACGTCACAGTCACACTGGGGCTATTTGACGGACTACACGTGTAATTGCCAGTATCACGTTTTTTTGCAGACTCAATGATTAATGAACCGATCTGTTTTTGTATAGTTATTATTTTTGTTTTTGTGATACATTTTTGTATTATTTTTGTAAATATTTTTTTGTAGTTGTTGTTTGTTGGAAAAACCACGTGCATATCCATCATGTTCGAGAGGCATCAGTGGATATATAAACATGAAAAGAAAATGCAAAATAGTATAAATGATTTTTAATTTAATAATCGTATATCATATGTATAATACAAACAAATAAGTAGTTACATACAAAAATAATATGTTGTGAAATTTATGATTTTAATATTTATATAATGCCCCAGAATTTAAATTATTCAAACTAAATTACTTTAATGGGAATTAATTTGTTAAAATAAAACAAAATCAAGTTGGTGATGCTTTTTTAATCGTTTTTCATCACTGTATTATTTGACAAATGCAGCGCTATGTGCCAGCATTAATTACACACTTCGGTGAGTATTTTGTTCTATACTACACCAGTTGCTTAACTGAAAACATCGAAATGTTTAAAAAACCGGTAAAATTGAAAGGTTGCCAAAAATTTAAATTTCACCAAACAACGAAAAATCGCCTAAAAAGTGAAATATTATCGAAAAATCGTTTAATCAAATGCTTGATAACAATACTTAAATGGCGTGTAGCGATTTAGTGCTCGTGTGATTCAATGTTATATTCTACAAACAGGTGCACCACATACCATGCTCCTTTATATCTAGGTGGGAGCGATACAAGTATTAAGGACATATCAGAATGGCTTTGTTAGCATGAAAATTCAGTGATATTGATGATCCGTGGATTAAAAACAAATTTATGGCTTGCCGTAACTGAGTGCACTATCAGAAGCTCTGACTTATACCTCTTCGTAGTAGCGGCTGTTAGAGCAGAGAGTAGTTAACTTTGTTTTGTAAAAATCGCTAATCCACGGTAGAAAAGAGTTCACCAAGGTCGCGTGGCCAACAGGGCACTTGGTCTCTAGTGTGCAAGCTTTGGATATCAGTCGATTTCCAGTTTTAATACAGACCCTCTCGTGCATTTGGATCTCAGTGTGGGTGGCTAAATCGGTAAGCCTCGCAAGAAGCGGAGAGGTTAAGTCTGAAGAAACTTGAGCAACGAAGGAATCCGGAAGCAGAGATGGACAGGAATGCCTTGCGACTGGTGGTCGGGACAACCTTTGACGGTATTTCGAACGCGTTGGACCATAAGATTCCGATAGGGATGTATGCTTTGTATGTTCCTAAAAAATACAGAATGGTTTATTTGCTTAGCACTCTTCACCATAATAGCAACATTTTGAAAGATTATCAAAAAAATTCCGGAAATAATTGAATACTACAACTCGACAAAAGGTGGAGTCGACACATTGGACCAAATGGTTCGTACATATTCGTGCAAAAGAAATACCAATCGGTGGCCAGTTGCCCTGTTCTCAAATTAATTAGATATTTCCGCTCTCAACTCTTTTATAATATGGACATAAATATATCCTGAATGGCAAAAAAAAAAAAACTGCACAAAAGGCGCCTATTTTTAGAGCAACTCGGTGAAGTTTTAGCTCAAGAACATATCAAGATGCGTAGTCGACTTCCTCGCACAGAAGCCTCTGCATCATTGGTACGAAGAATTCGACAGGAGACAGTGTATTACCACCTACGAATTCGCCTTCTCCAAAACAATGCGTTAGTGAACGGATAAAGTGCAAATTTTGCCCGTCGAAAAGAAAAAAAGACCTTTACTTAGTGCATAACTTGCAAAAAACCTGTTTGTCCGTCACACCGACACACAATCCCTCTAACGACGACATATTGCATTGATCACAAGCCTTAAAAATACTTTTGAAATTTGCAAATTTGAATTTTCTCAATAAAAAAATGTGGGGTCAAAATATGACCCGAACATAAGATGTTTTTTTTTTCTAACATAGTAGCAGGGTTAATTCACATCTATTTACTTTTAGAATACATTCCAGCACTAGCTTGAAGTAGAGCTCCACGTGCATTATGCGTTTAATTGCAGACTGATTGTCAAGTGTCAGGAGGAACCCAAGCAGTTCTGTATGGTAAATGGATACATACTTCCCCAGGCGCAAACTGCAGGACAAGTCAAGCTTAGCTGAGTATACACCTGCTCCTGCCCTGCCGACCATAAGAGAATCATCAGTACAAATGCTGATGTCATTATCCATTCTCTCATTGCGTATTGCACCTTCCGTAATGTGTGCCCGGTTGATTACGTTTCTTATGCTCATGCAATCCATATGCATCTGATTCTTCCTAATCTCTCTTCTAAATAGGTCCAAAATAATCTTATGCCCAATGTTTTCCAAAAGCTGTGTGATATAGCATCTCTTTTCATACGCAAAGCTGACAATGGCTTTGTGTACCTAATAAATAAGTCCAAAGAAGCAACTCCAGCGTCGCCTTGATAGCCTGTGCATGTGGCTTGCTTTTTGAACCCTATATACTCATACTAGCTATCCTTTTAACACCAGTATAACTAAGGCTTAACTGTGCTATAAGACGACCACTAAACCACCAAACCACAGAATACAGCCTTTGACGAGATTCCCCACTTACGGCCACACACTTGACTACATTGATGCAAGATCCTTTTTGAATTCTGTACCTTCGTTTCGATGTGTTCATTCCAGGTAAGTTCCTTATCGAAAGGAACGCCTTCCATGTTGCCATGGTGCTATTGTAGTGGTTAATATGTTAAACTTTGTTAATTGATGAAAATTTTATAATTATGTATTCATTGATATTAAAATTATGTTTTGATAAGTTATGAAAAAATTTAAATAATATAATAGCATAGAATTTTAACCAAGGCACTACATAAATATTGTTACAAAGTAATAGTCAAAGGTGTGTGAAACGACCTATTGTAAAAATGTACAAATACACAATATAATAAACATAAAGCAAACACAAATTGCGTAGCAGAAATTCCAAGAACCGCGATTCAATAAAAACAATTTCTACAGCAAGCAAAGGTAAACAAAAGATACACACACACACAAACACATATACAAGACTACTAAGCCAGCAACTGAAATAACTGATGCGCAATTTCGCGTATGTTCGGGACATTCCAAGAAGCGGTCGTGATCTGTATATAAAGGCGCCATCCACCGCAGAAGACATAGTTGACTCGGAGATTTCATAGAGTGAATATCTGTGCGCAGTTGTAAGTAGAGTGCACCGAATAAAACTGTGTACTTATAAAATCATTAAGGACTATGTTATTTAGTTTTTACAATTAAACGCACCCGTACAAAATAACGTTTATTGTTGTAATAAACGTAACAATATTATTATTGCTTGTGCATTAACAAGATAAGTTGAAATATTTAGTGATTGTGGGAGCTGCAGCAGAATCAGCAAAATAACAGATTGCGAGGGCTACACTATATACAGATGCTAACCGTAAATGATAGCGCAGTTACCTGTCTCATGCAACCGTAAATGGACCTGAACATTCCACCGACCTTAAGTACTAATCGTCGGTATACTTAAAGAAGCCTATCAGCGTTGATGTACCATATAGGGATGGCAAAACTGATCCTTCCGTGAAAAATGTTCAATCACCCTACAATTTTTTTGGCCAATGGATCATTTGAATTTTGGGTAATTTGAAAACTTTTCGGGAGATAAGTTTCATTTTGGCACGTAGGTGGTTACTATGTTTTTTATTTTTTGACAATTATCAATGCAGCGGCGAAAATCTACTAACAGTTTCGCTACAATAGCAGTTAACTGTTTGGTACCTATGAACTGGACTTAGCCAAGTGATCATTACTCTTGCAAATAGCTAAACCAAACGTGCTCTACATTGAAAAAAAAGTGCTGAAGGTTTTAATAAAATGGCAAGGAATTGTCAAATGTAAAACAAAAAAAGAGCAATCGGTTAAATTAAAAAAGTTAAAAAAATTTTAAACTCGTCATTGAATTCCTTAATTTTTTTAAAAAACCTTCCTTGATCGTCTTATTTACTAAATACGCGACCATAAACTAAAACCGTCTTTCATAATGCCTTCAAGAAAATAAGAATAATTGGACTACATATGTAAGTATGTATGTAAATTACGCTCAACTAAACAAGTCTAAATAATACTCAAGCAAACAACAACAACATAAAATTATGGAGCGAAAAACGAACAAAACTTTGACAACGACAGTTAGCTTTCTATTACTTTAACGTACATATTAACAATGACACCTATCAAATACAACAACTCTGAGAACAATATAGAGAGGTAGTGCCAATTCGTTACCTTACAAGACACCTAAACAATACATGACAGAAACAATTCACTAAAATAACAATATAAAAGCAGAATAAAAATAAAAAAATATAAATAAATAGAATCGAATAAAAATAAAAATGAAACTTGTGTGTCTACTCATGTGAAATCAAATGAAATTGCAAACGTTTAAAGAAATGTTTACACGGATGTGTGAAAGTAGTTTCGGTATTAAATTGTTTGTGTACAAAAAATACACACGTTATTGGCAGCATAAAAACAAATAAATAAATAAAGGTGAGAGAAAAGTTTTCAGGACCACTTCATAAATCAAATATCATTTCTGTAATTTATTTGCTGCATTTAATTTAAGTGGGAAGAATGAACCTAAAAAACTTGTTGGGTTTTGGTTTCTAGAAAGAATTTGAAATTTTTGTAATTTTACTATACTCGAAATATGTTGCACGTTATGATCTCCAAATAATCCCTAAGTATATAATTTTTAACAGGGCGACATTTCATTTAATAAACGAAAACGTCCTTGTATGTATGAATAATAAAATTCTCACAGCAGACTTAGGTAAGATTCTTATCATTTATCCAGTAATGAGACCAGGTCCGGGTGATTTTATCATATCCGTATTTTTAATTAATGATGTAACGACACGTTTCCGCTGGTTGCTGGGATATACTCAGCGGAGTCCAGAGTCGTATCCTTCACATAGAGGTCAGCGGCTCACCGACTACTATCTGTATAGCTGAATCTACGTGCAAGAGAGCTAAAGCACACAATGGTCTAGGATAGTTGAATATGTACGTAGGGAATACTATAGAGGCAACCCGCACAGAAGTATACCTTACACACAGTTGAATCGGAGAGCAAAGCGCACAAAAGGGGCAACCCACGCAGAAGTGCACGCTCTATACAACTCAGCTATTCTACTGGTCCACTATAGTTGAATCGGTGTGTAATGAATACTAAAGAGGGAATCCGCACAGAAGTATTCCTTATACACAATTCAGCTATTACCACTGGCCTACTAGCAGTTGATCCTGATGGCAAAGAATACTAAGAGGGAACCCGCACAGAAGTATTATCTTTACCTTCAGGCAATTAGCGCTCAAACTGTTGATAAGAAAATATAAGTATTGTTCTTACCTACAGGCAGTCTGCACACCAACTGCTCAAGAGTAAATGAATGCGCGTGCTTTTATACCCATTCGTGGGCACTCACATTCACACACACAGCAATCATTTGTTTTATTACACAGCTGTCATCTTTCGACTGATGACAACACTGTTCTTACAATGATTATGATATTTATATATGAACTGACACATAGATGGCGTTACTAATTAATCTGCCCTTAAATTTAAACTTAATCTACTTTCTTAATATTAATATCGAATGAAATAAAAAAAGGAACCAAGGTAAATATAATTCATTTTGAAAACAAGAACTAATATCATTCATAATACTAATTTAAGATAATTCAATGATAAAGTAACAGATGAAAAATTAGGTAAATATAAATACATTAATGTGTGGCAAAAACGAATGGTATGACTTTTGCCGTTACAATGAAGATAGCCGAAATTTCATAGGATTGTTCACAATGCTACTTATATTTGGAATTGTGAAACTATGTACGTCGTGTGGTATGAAAATCTTTTCTAAGCTAGTTTATTTTTAATAGGATTTTTATCTAACGTGCGGTTTTCAGGTCTTAGTGGGGATAGGCAAACAACAGAAAATTTTAAGTAGATTACACCTTTCCACCAGCTATAATCCATGTTTTTTGTTGGATCCAAGTTTTTAATTAACTAAGTTTATTACGTAAGGTTTTCTGGCCCTAATTCGTTTGGATCTTTATGCCTGGAGAAGAACTATTCTGCCATTACCTTCTAATAGTTTTGTTGGCGTTGCAACTCTGGCTGCTATAGTCACGATGTTTGTAAAATTCCCCACAAATTTTGGAATATCAGCCGGGTTACTAAATAAGGGATTCAGTTGCAGTGGAAAAACTTTCGTAAAAAATAATAATTGCAGGTGGATAATCAAAAGATAATCGTAGAATGAACTAAATAAAAATTGGTGATGTTTTTAACAATAGCAAAATCAATCAAGACTGGCAGTTTGTTTCAGTCTATTGGCCAATAAGTGGGCTTACTTCCCGATGCAAGGTTCAGCTTATTAGCTGCCTCCCTCTTGAACTTATAAATCAAGAGCTCAAATCGGTGTGCTTTGCATTATAATTTCCAGCTGTGCAAGTTAACTCTGAAATATTAGACCGTATTTCGCAGATCAATAGCGCTGGGGGACAGTCGCAGGCACAAGAAGAGTATAAATTTCTTGAATAAAAAAATATTTATGATATAAACTTATATCTGATTTAACAGAAAATAGTATTGTCTATGGAAAGTTCTCTTGCTAAAACTAACATGCACTCAGTTAGCTTTAGATAAATAATAATGAATTATTCCTGATTGTATAAATCCAGTCAAATTATTGGCAGCATTATTCCCCATTCGAACACTTCCAGTTACACACATGCGTTTAAATATTTGTTTACCTCGTTATTTTTTCATATCTGCTTTTTATGTTTTCGTTTTACATTGTTTCTTTAATCTAAAAGTATTTTTATCTTGTTTGCTCTTGTCAATCATTTATATGCATTATCAATTTTTTATATAAATTGGTTTACGTTTTCCATTTTCCTTTTTATAGTTTCTTGCTGATGCTGTTGTTGTCGGATTGTTGTCATTGAGATCACAGGTGATTCTTTGCTACTTAATAAGTTAAGTACACCAAAAAGGACGTTTTTTCCCCATACATGTACAATGTATATGTTCTTCAACCAGCAACGCGTTTGCCACTGTTTATATGCCATCATGGTCTTATGTAGATGCCACTTTACCAAGTGTATAAAATCGTATATCTGTGTCTGTGTATACACCTCATATGTAAATGTCTTCAGCTTGAGTCTACATAGTATGTGATGTGAAGGGAATCTATTCGTATATAAGGATATTCGTACATGTGCATACGTTTATTATTCTTAGTTGTTTGTGTAAAGTGAATGTTGTGTAATATGCAAACAATATATGGGTTGGTCTTTGGGTAAATTGTTAAGGAAAAGTAATAATTCAATTTATTTTAAGTTGTCGTTCGAATGACACATACTTGACACGTTTTACCTTATTTAAATGAGACTGTTTCTTCATGCATAATAATAGTTTATAAGATCTGTTAAAAGGAGGTGTTAATTTCGATAAAATGTACATGCAGGTTAAATTCAATGCTAACAAATATTACACAAGTCAGCACTGCGGCATATGATTTCTTAGTTATTTTGGATATATGCGGTAATGATGTCAAAATATATGCAATGTTTTGATGATTCTTGAGATATACCAGTTTATAAAAACGAAGGGGCTTGCAGTACGTGACTTGCCATAACTCGAAAACCGGCTGTGTTCAAATTATTTCAATTAAATATCGTAAAATTATGAATAAAATCGTGTTCAATTTATAATCTTCTCAAATTTTCACTTCTTTACATATATTCGAAAAGGTTTGGCAAACAAATTATTATTCCGAGCAAAATTAAAAAATTTTGTTTAATAAAAATTAAAAATAAAGAAAATGTTAATATTTGTATAGAAGATATAAATGAAGCAACCAAGCATACTTTTTTAGATTTTTTTTGAATTCTTTAATAGAAATTAAAAAAAAAACATTGGTTAAGTTATTTCACGAATTTGTTTATTTAGTTTCGAAATTGACAAATAAAAGGCTACTAGTGGAAGGTTAATCAGTTTTTTTTTTCAATTAGATATCAAGCGCAAGTTAACTTTTGACATCGTGGGCCTGGTAATAAATATAGCCTACACATGATCTTATGTAAGTTATGTTTCAGTTTTACGTTAATTCCTACTATAAATTTTTTTCAGTTACGTTAATTTAGACGCTTACATTTCTAACAGGTTAGACTAAAATGTGACGAAAATAAGGAACCCACATCAAGGCAATTTTACTGTAGTCTTTTTTTTATTTCTTCAGCGCTTTTTTATAAAAAAGCAATTATAATTTAAAATCCAATATTTTTATTGCTTATCGCTGGCTTAGATTTTACGTCGAACAAAGAACATAAGATTTCAGATGGGTGCTGATGGATCATGCATGATTACGCGTAATAGCGGTTAATCGCGTACAATATTTCGCTTCAATTATGCTATCGTGCATAAATCAGAATATAAAAAAAAAAGAAAAAAATTTGTGAGCCTGCACGGGTAGATTACTTGTGCGATTGTTTCGAGATTGAAATGTAATGATTTTTCATTTTATATTTCCTAAAATCAGATAATAATAAGATACAATTAAAAGCGGTCCAAATCCAGGATTGACTTGGGTAATTAAATTTTTGTCGTAATCCCTTGTCAAGTTTGGTTTGGAGTTCTGAACCAAGAACGAAAAATGACACTGAAAATGGTAAATAGCCGAAACCGGTTTGTTTTCAAGCCAAACTTGACAAGAGATGACGGAAATTCGTTCCAAAAATCTGTCGGGATATCAAACCAAGAATAAATTTTTGTCCGTGAGTAAATATCTCACGTGACCTTACATGCATGCAAATAAAAAAACGAGGCCATGCATTCGTCATATTTTTATAGTAAGTGTGCATGATCCTGAGCGAAAAGTTAATCATGGTTCCAGCTGTAGATCAAAAAAGCTGATTGAAAATATTGATTGCGTTTTATAATTATTTCACTTAGTTATTTCACATTTTTATGTCAGTGACGTTGTTTTTAAGTACTAATGCTGGAAAGTTTGTGTTTCTGTAGCTGTGATTATTTTCGTCCTACCATTTTACCATATCACGTGTTGAATGCTTAGAACAATTGTGGATCAAAAAATATTTGTCACTTACGTTATTTTCGCAGTTAAGGGTCGATAGGGTGCGCTCAATGCGCCTCAAGGACCAAACTTTTTTTTTTTTTGCTGTTTTGGACTGATAACGTTCATATCAGTTTGGACATCCTATGGTCAAAGTTTCGTTTCAGAACGTCTCAAGACACCCTGAAAAAGCTCAAATAGTCAAAAACCGTAGTTTTGCACCCAAAATAACACAGTTGGTTGAGTTGTGAAGAATATAAAAGATCTTTTTTTCAAAGAAATGAAGAGGCAAACGTTCGAATTAAGAGAGAATTTGACTACCTAACATTGTGTAAATTTTATCTTAAGTTTATGAACACAGTAGAACGCAAAATTATTTTAATTCTATACTAAGACTTGAGCCTTTAAATCTTAAAAACACCTTCTCTTAAAATACCCACTACAATCACTGCCAGCACTCTATGGATGGGTAAGATTTAGGTCATTTGTGTATAATTGTGGTTAGAAAACATATTCGGGAATATGTCACAAATACTTCAGTGCATTGCTAAGATATAAAATACCTATGCAGTCAGAGACCTTCTAATTAAGTGACGTTTTTAAAGGTAAACACCATTTGAAATATACTTCTGATTTAAAATGTGAAAAGTTTTTTAGTAAAACTTTATCAACTATTTATTTATTTACTTACCGTACTGTGTGGATCACCCTCCACTTCTGGTAAATTCCTATCGATGAGTGTTATATGACGTCTTGATTCAGCAGATAATTGTTCAGTACCATGGTACCACATGATAAATGTAGGTGGCTCCAAAGCACCACGTACGACACAGCGTAAATTAACTCTGCTACCAGCCTTAACATAACGATCCGGATCACCCAGAATCTCTGTACGAGGAACTGTAATGAAAGAATATGTAAATTTGACATTTCGTTTTCATCAAAAAACTCGTAACTTTTTCCCCCCTAAAAAATTTATCAGTTTGTCTTTTGTTCAGATCTCTTAATAGTCTCATTTTAAAAATTTATATAAATATTTTAGTTCTATGTAAATAGCAAATGTATAACGTGTTAATACACAATTGTATTAACAATATTCTTCTTTAAATTAAAATCAATATTGTAGAGTGTAAGACACAAACATATTTTTTAGCAAAATCTTAATAAGAATTTTAAGTTTCTTTAGTGTTTTTAAAAAAAAATATAGAACAAATTCATGAAAATAGAAAAAGTGTTTGAAATAAAAACAAATATGTAGGAAATCACGTATCACACGTAATAATAGTAACAACACGTTCAAAAATTGTTGGCAACAGTATGTGAAAAAATCATTTATTCGACTGGGAATAAAGTCTTACAAAATTGTAAAAACTGCAAAATAACTTCGTTGGTCTTAACCATGATGACACGGATAAGTAAGTTGGCAAGTTATGCAAACAAGTAAGGGAGTTTTCTATTGGCAAGCCTTCAAAGATTTTCAGTATTTAATTAATCCAATTGGCATCTTATGCATGACACATATTCTTTTAGTGTTATGCAGGTAAAAACCAAACACAGGTAGTACCTACGACAAAGTTTTGAAATGAACGTTTATGAAAGGGTTGATGAGATTTGTAACAGACGAAGAATTACTTGAGTGTTTGAGAGAATGCATAAGCACCACCGGAATAGAACTCATTTACATCTCATAGGTAGCAAATTAGGACAGGTCCCTGACCCCTTGCTGAGGGATTCGGAGCTATATAATCTGTTGCAGTCAATGATTGACAGTTGACAGCTTGCAACCACAGCCACCACGTGCACACCCGAGGGAGCCCCAGCAACAACCAATCTGGAACCGAAGTTTCAGGTGTCGTAAAGCGATAATAAAAACTCCCGCGAAGTTTTAAGTTTACAGCGTTTTTATTCTAAAAATGAATTTAGTTTAACAAATTTCGATAAAACATAAAACAGTGGAAAAAACTGACTTAAATAGTTTGCTTCTCTATCGCCAATAAGAACAAAAAGTGTTAAAATAAAATGACAAGAAAGTATGCCTACTTTTACAAAAAATAAAAAGGAAAAGAAAAGGCAACTAGATAATCAATATTTAACAATTGGCAAGTAAATAATTAACAAGTTCTTTCTGTCATCAACACGCTATACCAGTCGTTTTTCGTTACTGGTCGAACTTAGAAGTCCTACCTTCCTCCAGTTTCAGGCTCCTGACAGCCTCAGGAACTGGTACCCGAGTTCCCGCAGTGGCGATTCATCAAGGTATGGAAATCACCAAGATGATATGCCCCCGGAGGTAGAGTACAGAGACATATTTTAAATAAAGGGTTGGGTTCAGTCTGCAAAGGTCATGTTGTCTTGAATACAGCTGTTAAATTTGTTGATTATTATTCAGCCGCTTATGCCAAATTACCATGACAAATTATGAAAGTGAGCAGCATGTTCAGCGTAGTGTTTGAAAAAGAATTAAAATTTTTTAAATAATTTTTAACGGCTCACCTAATATGAACTGAATAGTGAAGCCTACTCGAAGCTGCTTAATATATAATTATGTAAACGATGCTTATTTAGACATATAACACATTAAAGTCAAACCAGAGGTGCGTAATTTTAATGAAATGGTTTGTATATGTCAGTATTTCACCTTTAAGTTTGTATGAGGAAAACAAATTTTGAGTCGTTCTAAACAGAGAGATAGAAAGTGTACACATAAAAATCCACACACATACGTTGATTGTCTAACACACGCTATGGACGATACAATTTAAAGAAGCAAGAAATATTAAGAGTAGAAATGAAAATCTCTGCAAACATTAGTACCTGGATTTCGTTGTCACTTTTCGAAAAGATATTTTAGGGCCTTATATAATGAAACGCAAGGCAACGCCAGAAATTATATAGAAAACAAAAACAAATTTTTACGAACGTAATATAATATGACGCGTTGACTTTCTTTTCAAAAAATTTGTATGAAACACAATAAAAAATTTTTAAAATGTTTGAAATTTGTTTTTGTTCCTTATATTAATTCTAGCGCTACCTTGCGTTTGATAAAATAAGGCCCTACACTTATCGGGAAAGTCCTAACCCAAAATGCGACATCATTCCAGGATATTGAAAATGGTTGTAGAATTTCTCAAAAAAATTTCATCAACATTCGGTATACCGGCATTGGAATTGACACGAGAACCTGCAGTTTATCGAAATACAATCGGTAGTCTACAAAAGACACCTATAGATGTTTGCAAAATAGGGCCAGAACTGCTTGAAAATATTATATCGTTAAAGTATTCGTAAAAAATTCAATTGCAGGGACATTTTGAATGTATGGTTGTAGAGACAGTAAACATTCTTGGAAAACATGTGAGTTCCGTGAAGATAAAATACATATGATATAAAAACCTACGTCGGCAGTAATATAATTGATTGGTATGGAATACACTAATAAGTCAATGGCATAACACTCGTAGATTACTATATTAAATATGCTCTGATTAAATATGTAAATTCCTACTTTAAAATTAGATATTAAAGTTTTAATAGTTTAGAACAAATTTTCATCATACACAAATTTTTTTGAATTTAAAAAGCCACCTTGAATAATTCTATATGAATTTTCCAACCCCAAAATTAAAACATATTCTAGTTGATCGACATACATTTACTTAGTTTACGCAGTGCTAAAAAACATGACAACGCAAATTCCTTTCGAACTGAGAAATCTGTTAAAAGTTTGTTAAAAGTGTTAGAGTAGTCGTACGTATACGTGATATATAATAATGACTATAAAGCATACGCCTATAAATACATACATACATATATATGTAACCCACATAATAACGAACTTTTAAGGATGATGTTAGAATGCGTGTTATAACCCTGCTAGCTGTGTCTTTAAGATACCGTCGATGCTGGGTTCATGACCATAGTAAATCGTTGACGACATACATGTCGTTGATCTATTGAGCGACACTGTCGATTAAATGGGCGTTGAACTTTTATATGACCACGAAATTATATGAATTTATCGATGTATTTGTTGTTAATGGAATATGATAAGCGTTTAATTTAGTCTTTTGTCATGCAGGTAGTCGTTAGTGCTGCCGTTAAAGATAATTTCAGTGGCATAGTTCGTGCCTGAAAATTGCTAAAATGTCATCAAGAAATCGCTGACGGCAGTTTTATCTATAAGGGAACCTTTTTTCACTAGCGTCAGTCCGCCTATTACTATATACAGTCAAATTAACTCGATGTCTTCATGAATTTTGTTAAATTTTTCAACTTAATTTTTCAACCCAAAATGACAACACTTTTCCGTACGAACTGGCCTTCGGCTTTCTTTTAGAACCTTTTACGGGGTATGTGGTACATCTGTGCTATTTATATGTACATGTGCATTTTCTCTCAACATAATAACTGAAAAATGTTGCTGACAATACCTTAAAATGTTTAATGTTTCCACTAGCACGACCCAATCAATGCAACTGTTATTCATGTTGTCACAAATACATCTGAAAACGCGACAAACTGCATGCATTTGTCCTCAATATGGTTTAATTAGAGATATTGTCGTGATGTATACGACAAGTTACACTTGTTATCATAATTGTCCTCATCACTATTTTAAAGACGACAAATTATAAATAGTCCTGAACACATCATCGATGAAAATGTTATTTGTGACTATCTGGTCAATTGGGTATTTATATTATAACAATAACTACCACAACAAAACTAATATAATGTTTTCCATAATATTCCGGTCTGCAATAAATACAAATTTGTTTTTTTTTCATTAAGTTTGGTGTCACTCAGTTTGTAAATAAGAGTAAATGAACATTTATTAAGATAAACGAACTAAATGTGGTTAAAATATTTTTATTTATTTGAAAATACCCAGTTTGTCAGCGACTCACAAGTGACAATTTATTAGTTTATTTCATCTCGCTAATTTATTTGTCGTTTATAAGTTACAATTGACGACAAATCAGTTAACAAACTAATGTTTAAATTTATTGTCCACAAAACAACGATAAGTCTTAAACTTATTCTGAATAGAGAATTATTGAGTACAAAGAGATGGTCAAATGCATGCAGTACGTCATGTTTCAAGACTTCTCTGGAAGTAGGCAGTCGATATTTTTTATGAGACATTTTGGTTACCAGTAAAAAATCCAAAGCTGAGGGACCTAAGGGCTTAAAAAATAAAAACAAATTAATAATATAATTTTGGGAAATGCGATTGGAAAATGACGGTGGTGCGTAGATAGTGTAATTTTTTTGTTCGTATAAATTAAACAGATTTGCATTACATAATATTCAAAGCATTAAGTAAGAAAATCACTCGAAGAAATAAGATTAAAAAAATTAAAAAAATTAAGAAATGCAGAAAAAAATAAATATAGGAATATTTTTATAAAAAAAAAAATATGGGAAACGCGCTTTTCTATAAAAAAAAGAAGCAAACAAAAACTTCGAAAACATAGGAATGTTGTCGGATAGACTGCTCTCGAAGATGTGTTGAAGCCACTGTCACTTAATCATTAAACAAGAAGTGCATTAGATCACAGATTAGACCGTTTTAATAATTACGCCAGCAATGCTGGAGAAATACTTGCAGTCAAAAGTATATTTTACATATTATTCTACCAGCTTATTATAAAACTTATTTCTATGTCCAGATATAATATACTTGCCATAGATAACGCAAGCCGAAACATATCGATACAAGAAATTACAAGCACTTTAGTCACAAAAATTACCACTATACACATACATACAAGACGATAAGCATGTTTCTGCCTTACATTAACATTATTGTTTTAAAAAATTATAGATTTGAGTGTAATCCTTTTGTTAATTGTTTACATTGTAATGTCTTATGACAAACATTTTTGTAGGACATTTCAGCCTACTATATGGCTGTTAAACAGGCGGTTTTTCCCCTTTTTTTATGACGGGGATACAAAATTCCCATACGGCGAAGAGCTAGACGGTTAATATAATCTACAAAATATTCCCTGTAGTGTTTTCCATAAAAATACTGAACACAACTATCTAAGAATTGCAATATTTCTTATAACAATGTGCAAAATATAGAGACCTTTAATTCCACCTAGAACAAAGACCAACAGCGCTGATACACGCATATTTTTCCTACGGTTTCCTCTGTCGGACTCCGTTGTCATAACCTTGTTTTTTGTTTGGTGTTATACACTGGTATCTGCGAGAGCATTAAAAAATCTATTACATATTTTTCGACGACAATTTCCACAACATTGTCCTTCATATAAGGATCAACAGCAATGTGTGTGTGGTAAAAAGTCATTCGACTTATCTGGCGCGACTTCAGAGCCTTTTGTGAGCAAAAGTCGTCACCAATTTGAATTAAATCACTAATATATAACTTGGAATTTATCATGTATATAGTACGCATTTACGAGAATAAATTAAGGGCTTGACCAACTGGGTAAAAACAAAGCATTAATAGTTATAGTATTGGTTATATATTCTGATATAAAAGTTTTTTTCTTTTATTTAAGATTGTTATCTTTAAATCATTCTTACTTTTCATGCTGTTGATTTCTTTCCACTCGATTTGTTGCTATTATGTGTACATTCATATCAATAAACATAAATTTGTGTGTGTGTTTTTTTTTGTATTTAACAATGTTTATTTAGTATTTCGTTTAACATCACATATCATTTACTTTAGTTATGCGTCATTGATTTGTTTGCCAATAGAATATTTAGAAGCCTATTTTCTATGTTCATGTTATTTCAATCGTTGGCTTGTTTGTTTCCTTAAAGCCACTACTTTCGTTAATTGAAAAAATGGGGTCCATTGGAAGGTTCAGTTGTAGTATTTTATGGCATGAGTAAAATGTTTTGCTTGCTTCATACCCCATGTTATCATGAAATTATTATTTTTTTGGTTTGAATACATAAAATAAACAAAGAAATATGTTATAATTAAATTAAAAAGACACAACCATAAAAATATGTATGTTGTTAATAGCGCTAAATAAATTTCCAGCAAATATCTATTTTGTTTCAAAAATTTTTAGTCTATTATTATAAAACTGTTTTCAACAATTAATAAGTAGCTGGCAAAATTTGCAAAAGGTCATACAAAGTGCGCCATATATATTTTCGAATAAATAGAATCCAAACTAACAGATTTTTGCCCGTATGGCCACTAAGGAATTGTGCACCCAGTAGCATAAGTAGCCTCACAGAAGAATAAAGATTTTGAAAGTTGATGTTTGTAACCACAGATGTCTTCTATGAAAATAACAAGAGGTAGATACAGTTAAAAATATCTAAATTTTGAGCCTGCGACTGATGACTACTTTGAGTGAAAAAATATGGCCAAATTTACAATAATATATAATACGATTGTTTCCCAAAATTGCTTCTTTTCAGTGTTTATGAAGGGGAACGTAAAAGACTACCGTGTCAGAAAAAGACGAATTTATTTCTGCAGGCTTCAACTAATTTAAACTGGACAAGTTCCTCATCGTGCTCTACTTAGCACATTTTGCATCGGACGCCTAGCGCCCAATCATAATGCTAGTTATATTCACCACAAGAAAAGCAATCGTCATGCTAGTTCAGTGATTCAATCAACGTCATAACGGCTCCCTAAGGGAAAGTATTTATTTTCTTATATAAACGTAGAAATTCAAGAAGCCAAGAAATTGGCATCAGGTGGCCAAAGTTATTTTTGTAAGCCCCATTTACAAACGCTCTTGTATTAAAAGAGTGTTCTTTAAACATACCCTTCCAAAAATGGTTAAGATCATTCGCACAAACAGTTTTGGACGAGGCCATAACAGTTAGTAAAAAGATAACTCAATAACTTTTCATATAGCATCAAACTAAGACCTATAGCTCATAAATCAATGACATTAATTCATCAGTTATAAATTTAAGAATGTTTTGCAGTGTTGTCATTATAATATTTCATTTTTATATCGACCTGCGTTCACTGCAAAATATGTATGCACAAACCAATTATTTTACAATCTCCGATACACACGATTTGTGTAGCAAGTAGTATCTAATAATGTGGA
The DNA here is from genome assembly GCA_963932375.1 of Phania funesta. Classification (NCBI taxonomy): domain Eukaryota; kingdom Metazoa; phylum Arthropoda; class Insecta; order Diptera; family Tachinidae; genus Phania; species Phania funesta. Next base: position 100,971,375 of record OZ010652.1, read on the forward strand.
TCCCAACATCTGTTAAGTAATAGAATATATAAAAGAATATATATGTAGCCATATTTATACAAAATATTCTTCGTTTGCGTAGCAGCTATAATTTGTTTGCAAAAGAAATCTCTGCGGTGGTAAATATATTGTTTTAGTAGCATTTAATTTTTAGTTTTGGAAAAATGACCATAGTACTCATGACCAATTTTATATTTTTATACTCGACTTAAATTAAAATGATATATTGATTTCAAGAACGTAAAGTAATAAAGTATAAATCAAGTCCCTAAGAATTAATATCAACAAATTTAATCAGGCTTACGTTCAATTATTCTTCTTCTAATTATGTTAGAAGAATGTGTCTTTATTAAAAATAATATTTTTATGGAATACTGAAAAAGTAAAGTTTAGAAGACTAGCACTGAAATTTTTTTTGCCGCTACTATCGTCATCAGCATTCTCTGTGTCTTTCTACGGATTAGTTTCAAACATCACCTATTTATCCCAGGTAATAATGGAAAATTTAATACGAAAGCTTCTCACAATTTTCATATTTTTCGATTGTTTTTCTGTTGGGTTGGAACGAAGTAAGCCTTACGGTAACTCTACTCATTATATCCTTTATCGTAATCTTTTTTCAATCTTTGCTTTAGTCAGCTGTCAGCTATTATTGAAAGAAAGTATTTATTATTATTAATGTTACTTCTGTAGTTATTACTGTTTTAGTGTTGAACTAAGTGTCATGCGAATTTCAAGTTATTTGTTTACGTTTTCTAATTTCTTAAGTGTTTAATATTTTTTTAATCTAAATTACAAACGGTTATTATCCCATTATGACTATTAAAATAATTTATAAAGATTTGAAAATATACTGAAGGCACTCTGATAAATATTTGAAAGATTTGAGCGCCTGGGCTCTTTTCGTTTTTAAGATATCTGGTATTGCGGAAACGCATCCATGGCCAATGAATCTGTTAAGCTGTATTTTTTGATTAAGCTGAGTTAAACGGTCAACTTGTCACTTCTAAAGATTTTTTTAAAATTGATATAATTAAAAAAATGTAAATAATTATTATTGGAAATGTTATTATTTATATTTATGCAATAGTAAGTATCGAAACACTTGGTAAGTAAAAAAAATATTGCATTTCTCGAACTCGTAAATGGTTTGTACCAATTACACAACTTTTTCTTGCTGCATTTACATGTTTCTATATTAAATTACCTAAAATGCCAAATATTAGAATGTTTTTTGGTCTCTCTTCAGTTGCTGTGCATTCTGGTTTTTCCCAATACAATAGCAGCGCATATAATTCTAACTACTAACTAATGGCGGTCGTGGAAATGCTGTTATTAAGCAATCGATCTACCAAACATTTCCAGCTATGGAGTTGACACACTTAATCCAATCCATTATGGCGTCCACCATTTTTTATCCGGATTGCAATGCGATATTTGGCAACGCCATTGTCTTGTAAATCGATTCATCCTATATAGTAATGATAATCCGTAACTAGTTTTGGTTGGGGAATCCAAATTTATTTCCTCTTTCTAGTATAAAATTAAAAATATGGAGTAAGTGTGGATTTTTTTTATTTTTTAATTTGTCTTTTCTTCAGTTTAAAAGCGTCGTTATTATAACGATTTTCAGCACCTTTGAAATTATTTGGCGTCATAGTTTCTGTAGTGAAAAGTCTATTACTTTTAATATATGTATAAGAAAGTACTTAATACCCTGTATCATGTAACTTCTTTATTTCTACATAGCTGTACTTATTTACTTACTTAAGCATACCAAATAAGTAATATGAAAACATCAAATTATCAAAATAAACAGCATAATGCTTCGGCTCAGAAATCGACTGCAGCACATGCACATGCTTCAAGACCAATTTGTTTTTTATTTTGCGTTGCTATACTAGCATAAGGAACATCTTCCCATAAGTAGTCATCATTAGCACACATGCACCAGAACTTATTACCAAAGTGATTTGGTGTGACTCCACTAAACAATTTATAACTACATCCAGAGAAAAAATTATACCATCTGTGTTCAAACTGAGCTTATAAAAAGTGAGCGAATTCTATACGCCGTTACGAACTCTACAACTAAATATTGATAACGGTATCGTTGTCACACTGTGCACAAATCACACCGGTGTCGCATTAACACTATAGCGGTGTTGAATTGATACTTGATACAGACTTGAAGTTACACCCCTCGCCGCCGATTTTATATTTTCGTTTTTATCCTATTTTATTCCATTAATAAAAACAATTCAATTTTCTATTTTTTATAGTCATATTATTTTTAAAAACTTTAAATTTTTCTTCATCAATTACAACAAAAATATTTCAGGTACATAAATATTTAAAGTGTTTTTTCATGATATTAAAATATTACCTTTATTTTACAACGGAACAAATTGTACACAATAAACATATGCTGTTTTGACTGCAAAGTACTATATTTCTTCTTAAAATGCATTCAATAAAAATTTATTTATAATGAATTATATCATCTGCATATTCCCATGTTACTTTCACTAATATACTCAAGCGCCAACTTTCGTTTCGATATCTCACTCAACAACGTCTTTAAATCCAAGATTAAGCACAATTAGCGTTAAGATGTTTTATATAAATAGAAACTATTTATGTAAATCTGATAGAATTCCGCCGGCTTGGGAGCAGTTTGATCATGATGTGGTGGAAATAGTTCCATTATATTTCGCACTTTAGATGGTACTCATATTGTCTCATCATCATGAATACTATATTTGCCAGAACCATACCGCTATAATACCACCGTAATTTTCCACATAAATAGTTTTTCTCTGATCTCCGTACGTAGCCTTAATCAAGGCACTCAATGAATAATAATGATAGCATAGCATACAAAAAAGAGGTATGAATTCGTTTACAAATTTAAGGTAATAAAGAAGGGTGTCAAATTGAACACTGACGTTGTTGACTTTGCAATGTACTTTTTTCTTAGTGTATCCCAAATAGGGCATTATTTATTTGCCTATTGAGGGTATGTACTAAGTATATAAAACTCCATCTACTTTAGATTTATAATATCAATTAAGAGGCAAACTTTTTCAAAGTTGCCTATACAATTGGTGTCCTTAAATCTGAAAGGGGTAGCTTCGTTTCAGGAACTCCCATAACACGGTAAATTTTTCCTTTGACACTTCCACTATTACTATATACGTTCTTGTTCAGGGATGCATTTTAACAGAAATGAAGAGAACTTCATTTTCATCGTTCAGCCAAAATATTTATATTTTCCAATTTTATGATCTATTGGCTAAAATATTTAAGGCGTAGGTCAGATCTACATTGTAGACCACTTTTTAAACAGCATAAACCACATAAAAAATAATTAATTAACCTCATCTTAGACAAAGAAAGATGCACGAAAACGCAACAGTGGTTGAAAAAAATGGGTTATGTTAACAATTTAAAGTTTTTTAAATATTTTTGAGGAAAATCTGCCAACAAAAAAATTTTATATTTAGAATTTCTCTACTTCTATGATTTCAATTTTTATAAAATAAGACTCTGTACTCGTAAACTTGAAATATTGTCATGCACAAATAATATAAATTTACATTCACAAAAAGCAAAAGTCAAACTTTGACATGAAAATAAAACTTGTAAAAAGAACGTTTGCTTGTATTTTTTATACACTTTCTGATCAAACATTTTCGTGTTTATTACAGAGACCCTTTAGTTTTTGTCCGTTTAGTTGCATTTGGTTTGCATTCTATAAAGTTATAAAAACCAAGCAAAATAAGTGTTAATTGTATAAAATAGTACAAAGATAGTTATATTTTAGGTTTTAAAAAAATTTATACTTTTTGCTGTTTTGTACAAAAATAGGGTTTGTGTTATGTGGTAGCTTACCACTAAAACAAAAACATCAAAAAAAAACTTTTTTATTGACTAACAACAGGAAAAATACAACACAAATATAACTTACCAACAACTTGTAAATGCACTCGAGCGCTAACTTTTGGTTCTGTTGACACTTGGCATTCATATGCGCCAGCATCACGAGCCTGCACATATTTTATTTGTAATGTCCAAAATTTATCGGGTTGTTTTAGAGCCAAAAATCTTTGGTCTGCAATAAAAACGGCTCTGTAGATACAAATAGAAATAAAACAAATATAAAATGAATGTTAGAAAAAGTTTATATGTCTCTTGTTTTTTATATCGGTTTCTGGTTTAAGTATTTTAAAAGTTTCAAGTAAGTTACTATAAAATCTAGTAAAACTCTTATATTTGCTTAAAAAATGCTGTAAAAGATGGGTGAAGTAATAAACTTGGTTGTCATTTACAAAAGATTTTAAATAAAGAAATTTAGATTTCAAATGATGTTGGGCAAAGTTCAAATGTTGATAACTAATATTGAACTACTGTGTTTAATTGCACATTTTGTATATTTTTACAGTAAAACCCATATTTAATATAAGCAACTGCCTAGATATGTATCTAAATGTTTGTTATGAAGCGTCTTTGGGACAATTTGCAGAATTTCTTAAAATTTCTAAGCTATGCGGTGCTTTTTTCTAAGTAAATTGCATAAAACTGTTTACGTCTCATCAGTGGAAGTTTACAATACTGCACATTGTTTCATGTTGCAAGAAATAAGTATGAAGAAAAACAAAAGTGTTGATTAGACAAAAACAATGTGCACTTGCAATCACTTAAATCCTTAAAACAAGCGGAGATTGTGGGTTCGCTTTTTGAAGTTTATAAAACTGAATGTACTATTTCCTCTTCGACGGATTATTTGCCTTCATACCACCTGTTTGCTTTGCACACAAATCAGTATCTTGCTATCTAGCTCATCTTTGCCGTTGAAGTCTTATTTTTATTAGATGTTATTTTAAAATTTTAGTTAGATACTTTATTACTTATAACATCGTGGCTATTATGTATTATGTCTTGTTGTTTAAGACAACCATGGCAAGAGAATCAATGTTATAATATTTAACGCATTTCAACAGAAGATATGTCTCATATTTTCTAGATATCGAAGGTAAGAAGTTACATCTTTTCCATCGATAGCATAATTACTTGAAAACTAATTTACTAATATTATAATAAAAGGTCAAATATATAGAATAAAATTTAAAACTTAATTAATTAATGAACCTAAAGGAAATAAATTTTGTTCCCAATATTAACACGCAAGGTGGAAAAACCAACTGACCCAATGAATAATTATAATGTAAGATATTTGTGCCACTGTAAAACTTCTTATATAAAACAATCTTTTTAAAAATAAAAAAATAAAATTTAACAAGGAATAAAAAAAAACATTCTTATTGACGTTGCTAAACAGACCTACTTTAAAAAGACAAATGCCAGTTGAACACCGCCAGCAAATAAAGTGTTATTTTTAATATATAAAGTTTAAAATTAGTTTAAATTTTATATTTTCATCTACGGAATAGTTTCGTTGTGCTACACGCAAAGAAAGAATTGTGTAATAATATGATCACAACTATATTCTGGTTTTGGAATAAATATATGGTTGTGGTTATTTTAAAATACATTACTTTAGTAGCAACAAGAAAGTTCTTGTTTAAATTTGATTTATACAATTTACAATATGGTTAGATTGAACAAAATATTTTGACTACAACCAAGAGTTTAAATTCGACCTCTAACTGGTAGGCGCGAAGATATGCGTAACTGATTGCACTGTCAGAAGTTCTGAATTATAATATCTCCTGGTGATGGTCGGTAACATGTTCCTGCCTCTGCAAGGAGTCTGGCTAAATAAGTCGATCGAAGAGAATTTAACACTCTCTTATAAAAAGCCCTAATCCACCATACTCCAGAGATGCATGGCCATATGTTCGGTCTTCAGTATGCTAATTTTGGATACCAGCAGATCTCTACTTTTAATACAGACCTACCTCTGCATATTGAGCTCTGTGTGGGCGGCCATATTTTTTTTTCACTATTGTGTGTGAATGTCCAGCACTGACTATCATAAGGCTTTGGATCAGGGGTTAAATGTAATGCCATGGTGGACCTAAGCGTTAGATAAATGCTAGCAATTACAAGGAAATCCGTGATGAGGAAGATGGTCGGCGGACCCCAGCCGACTATAGTCAAGAGTAGAGCCTAGTTAGTGGTAACACGACGCTTGAATTAGAGTAAGGTGGTTGTAAATAAGAAACCGATCGCCTGATATCAAATCGATGAAAGGGACCTATATCCCTACTACATTAATTAAAAAGTTTCTTAAGCTGGGCTCGAATACTATAATAATTCTAAACAAAAAATATACTAAACAAAAATATGTAAGGTTTGTGTATATAATATTTTTGGTTTTTTTTTTTTTTTTTTTTTGTTATTTTATCAATTTTACTCGGCAAACATAATCTTGTCTTTGCAACGCTCTCTGGATGATTTATTTTTTTTTTTAATTGGCGATATTAACAGATGACACATATAACATTTAACTATACTGGTCATAGTAATAATAATATTTGTTGTCACATAATTATATTCTCGACAAGGGTTGGGTGCTTTTCTATCACGTCATATTTTGCTTCGTGTATACGATGGGTGTAAATTCATTTTTAGAGAATGTAGGTAGATAATAGTTTCACTTTGCTAGGAAGGTTAGCAAATATAAAAGTAGTTATGTTCACTATATGTTATTTTTAATTATATTAAGGTCATCTCTACAAATAATGTAAAAAAATGTAAATCACATAATTGTCATGTGGTATAATTATATCACATTACGATAACCTATTATAATTAAAAATGTTGTAAATATTGTATAATGTAAATATTTTAAGCCGTTATTTTTATGATTCTTATATGGAAGAAGATTTGTAACAACATGTTTGCACTACACGTTAACGAAGAGCTCACGGATTACGGGGTTCGTTATAAAAAATTGTATTTAAATTGAACATGAAAATTAGAGGTTTTTTTTTTTATAAATAAAAAAATGTTTATTATTTCAACCCCCTTGAATTACATCACGGCACAAAGTTCTAAACCGAGCATTATCAGCAACTGACGTTTTATACACATGGTAATATCACGCTCACCTTCTGGAACCCTCTCTGCGTCTAGCTTCTATTCTAGTTAAATAAAGACGAGTATGCTCCCACATCGGTACGAATAAATGTCTGGCCTGAAGTTAAAATAAAGTCGCTCCTTTCGCGCCACCTTTACCTTTAATCGATTGAGGAAAACCAAATTCTGGCTTTGTCTAAGAAAGCATTTCGCCGGCTTACTTAGAGCAGATTTACCAGTGATTTTAGTATTGTATCGTAGCTCCCAGGTATAGCTTAGTTAAATTAAATAAAACTTTAAAATAACTAAGCTCCACACAATTGAGGTGAATAATCTACTGGCTCACCTATGTGGGTGTCTGTCTAAGTATACTTAGTAAAAATGAATAATATTTTAAAGTTATTAAATTAATCGTAGCGCGATGTTGGCCACGCGCTTAAAACGCATTTTCTTATATACACCGTGTTTTTATACTTGGTTGGGTGAGTCAACAATAACAACGCAGTACGCAATATCTGATCTGATTTACGATCTTGATAGTGTTGAAATTATGGGTATTTTCATTGTGTGTTCTTACATTTTACATATTACTATTTTTTTTAAATTAATTGTGACACAAAATTAGCAAAAAAAATTGTTTGCTAAACATCACACGAATTCTTGTTATTAATTATTATGCGCATGCCTGTGAAGACTATGGTAAAACTAATTATTTTTTGCTTACAGTCATATTAAAAGCTGGCTAATTACCAACCAAATGTTGAAATGAAAGTAGGAAAAAAAAATTAATTTGTTTCTTGGGTTTTTGTGAAAATTTTGAAGTGTTTGTCTTGAAACTTTTTAAACGCTCTCATTTGGTTTATAGATTTTCAAGCTTAACACATTTCTACCTTTTCAAAAAATGTTGGCAAAAGTTCCCTGATAAATTGACTTAAGCAGCTAGACAGATACGCACAGAGACTGGCTTATCCCCGAACAAATACAGTGATATTATTGATGAAAGAATTTGGATACGAAATTAGCAAGAACACAATTTTTTAAAATAACAAAGAAAACAACTCAACTCAGTTTTTGTAACAATTAGATTTTGAGTACAAAAGCAAAAAGTTCTAATTTCATGCGACCTTTAATTTAATCCTTAGGTTATGGTTCCTTCTAAGAATTATTTTCTCTGCGCGTCAGTTTTCTGTGTTTCTCAAGTCCAGGGCTTCTACAAGAAACATTTTGCCACTTTAAGAGAAACATATTACAGCACGTAGAGTTTGCACAATTCAAATGACAATAAAGTCGGTCGTGATAACGACTCGGTTTAGTCTCTATAATTCTAACATAATTCTAATACATATGTATGCTACAATGAAGGCAGTCAAAACCTTTGAATAATTTATAAATAAAATATTAAAGTAAATATTTAAATGGGGAAACAACCACATACAAACATATATGTATATCTGTATCTCTATGCAATTTTTACTTTTTTTTATGTTAACAATAATTTGAATATTGACATAACACTCAACGTACCAAATACTACTGCATAAATGTAAAATGTATTTTGTATTAACATAAGTTACAATTGTATTGCATTCGCTCAGTAATATCTTGACACATATGCATACGTTTAAAATTTACTTAAAAACGTACCGAGTTGTGGAAATGGATGTAGGCAAAGATTTATTTAAAGGCACTTCAACGTCTGCTTTATATGTCATCAAATGTTCAATTTTAAGAAATGTGAATTAGACAGGTAGATATTTCTTTATTGATTTTTTATCATATTTACAGCACCTGTAACATTTACAGTGTATAATATCTAGATATGTACAAGATTTTCAAATAACCGTGATTCGATATTCAAATGGAATATAAATAATAATTTTTGTGAGATATATCAAGGAAATTCTTGTTTTATATTAAAGGCGTACATATACAACTCATCCACATATTAATATACGAACAATCAAAGTATTTTTGGTCTAATTTGGAATGCCTCGAATGTTAAGGAGAATCTGATATGTGTTGACCTTTGAGGCTGCCGGCTGAATGCGAGCTATACGCATGGAGCTGCAAGTTCACGAACTCTTCATAAAAAGTCGAGTCTGACAAAATAGCAAATTCTATTGAAAAAAATTAATGTCAGGCTCTCGAACGACAATCACGATTTCAAATCATTTTTGTACAATCTGCAACGACATGTCGATCACATCCATATAGTTTAATTTGTGTGAAGAGAAAAAAAAAACGTCGCCGGTCAGCGATATTTTGTGGATGCATTGCTTTCATATTAAAATAGTGAAAGTTTCATATTCGCGAATTATGCTTGTCAACAGAACAATTCCTCTAAGAACTCACCTTGTTGCAAAAGTTGAGGTGATTTTTCACACGGAGAACAAATGGTGTTGTCTTCGGTCATTAACTTTAAGCATGTGAGTCAATTGGATATTTGGCGGGTGTAGGTTTATTTTACGAAACTTTGAATTGTTTTGCCGGGAAGGTATACTACTTTATTTTTTTATAATTATTTATTAAATGAAAGAGAATGGATCGTATATTTATTGAATGTCGGCAATTATGTATGGATAATTGTCCGCCTCTGTTAGCCTCACAAATGCGAGCCCTTTGGACACATTTTTCATTACATTCTCACACATTGCACGCGGTATTTCATTAATTTCATCACGAATATTTTCTTTGAGTTACTTCAGCGTTTCTGGTTTGTTTGCTTTTCAGATATCCCCACAAAAAGAACTCCGGAGCAGTCATATCAGGCGACAGTGGAGGTCAATCAATATTACCATTACAGGAAATAACTTGTTGTGGAAAGAGGTCTCGCATTCCTGGCTAAATGCGATATGTCACCGTCTTGTTGAAACTACATGTTAATCAAGCCCAAAGCATGCAGTTTTGGCGTTAAAAAGTTTTCAATCATATCACGATATTGCTTCCCATTGACAGTTACCGGTACGCCGTATTCAGTTTCAAAGAAGTAAAGTCCAGTGATTCCTCCTGACCAAATTGCACACCAGGCTGTCACTTTTAATGGATGCAAAGGTGACTGATGGATAATTTGAGGGGTTTCCATTGCCGAGAACCGACTATTCTCTTTAGTCACATATCCATTCAAATGAAAATGTGCCTCGTCACTCATTATGATTTTTTCATGAAAATCGGGGCTGTCATGGGCGAGCTGTAGCATCCTATTGACATATATCCTGCGGCGTAAATGATTTTCTGGAAGAAGCTCTTGTATCAACTGAATCTTACATGGAAACAAATGCAAATCTTTGTGCAAAATTGTGCCCAAAGTTGTTCTTTAAAAACCAAGCTCCTGAGCACGGTATCGAATTGAGGTTGATGGATTGTTTTGAACACTTTCTTGAACAGCAGTAATGTTTTCAGCCGATCTTGCAGTACGTTGTGGTCCATGCTTGGGCCTATCGGCTACAGTCCCTCTTTCTTCGAAATTATTCACTACACGATAAATACTGTTGGCACGTTGTTTCTCCCAAAAATTTCACGTAACTTTCTCATCGTCGCAGTAATCGATGATTGATTTTGATAAAATGTTTTAACGATTAAAATACATTGGTACACCGAATATTTTTCCATAATAAATTTGCCACGTCTTTACTTCACGACTGCCAAATATGAACTGTCAAGACTATTGTTTACCAAAACGGCGGCAAAACAAAGTAGTATATCTTCCCGGCGGAAATGCAAAAGAGTAGAATTTGAAGGTCCGCTGCATCTGGACTGAAATGGACACAATAAACCATCGGTGACTGAATAACAAAGAGCACATTTAAATATACTGTCTCAGCTCCATTCTCACCACAGACTGTTAATACTATCCGCCATTAGAGGAAAACTCTTCATATTTTTGCAATCAGGTCTCTTATTTAACAAAATTCAGTTGATTTATTTGTGGCTGCAGTAACTCTTCTAAAAATAACTTTTAAGTTCTTATGGTCTGATTGATTTGTTATAAAATTGTCAAAGAAGTATGGGATTGCAACAAAGGAATTTGGAGATGAAGACAGCCTTATGACACGGTGATTTTTGATCCATAGATATTTTGTGGCATTAATTGGTCAACGGTTATATCGGTGATCAGAACTGTTGACCGCAAATGAAGCTTGTGATGCTTTTCAGATAAGTTCTTTTTTGTGTCGTTTATGCCTTAAAGATGATGAATATTTTAAAAAGTGATAGGAGGTGTGTTTTTGTGCTCGGATGATGGTAGATGAAATTCTCTGATCTCCGTACTGATGGTACCCGTCGGTGGACTCGAGCGAATAATTTCCATTATTATTATTGATTTAAAAATGTACAATACAATTGAGGAACTAATTTTTCGAAAAAAAATCACTTTAGTTTTATTATATATCCTTTAAAAAAGTCACATTAAAGTTTCTAAATACGCGTCCGTATCTATATATAATCTTAACAAGTCCAGTTGCAATCTTTCAAGTTTAAATAGAAACTGAGGTTATAGGTGCTTGTCGAAGCTACATATGAGTTTAATTAATGTTTTTTGCATACGGCAAGATACAGCAACGATTTAAATATAAAAATCTATTAAAATGAGCAATAAACCAATTAAAGAATGGTTCACACTTCCTTTTTAGTAGAAACTTTAGAGTGCAAAATGGAAACAAGGAAATCCTGCATACAAAGTAGTAACTTAAAGACTCCGAATAGTTATGATTTTCACTTGTTATTTAATAATATTTTTATGGGACCATTTTTAATTCATATTTAAGTCAGCAATACATATGTTACACTGAATTATAATTACATGTTTATATACTACCAAGATATACATAGTAATTCATACAACAATATCAAACATGAATTCGTTAATGCCTTAGTGCCCGAAATAAAATGTCTTAATCATGTGTAAAACGACGGTATTATTGGAAAAACTCTAAGATAAGAACTTAATATCTGGACACAAATCAATATTGGCATAAGGAAGTACATAAATAAATTTCCTAATAAAATATTTATATGATAACCAGAGTTTCATAATACATTTGAACTTACATTTATGTCATTAGGAATTTGGAAAATTGTATTTTGATTTGCATTACTCTGATACAATTACTTCTTTTAATATGCAAAAGGAAATATAACATAAATTTGAATAGAGAATTGCAGAAGATTTGTTTTCTCAAAACATGACAATTTACTTTGAAGATTTTATCAAACAAGAAAATACTGTAAATTATGAGTTGATATCAGTATTGCAATAATAGGTAAGAAATTAATATAATGAACATGATTAGTAAAACCTCTATTAACACTAAATTAAACACCAACAAATAGGGTTAGTAATTAAAATTTTATGTGACATGTTGAAATAAACTAAGACAAATTGCTGCATGCATGCAAGTTTTGTTTAAAGGCCCATGTCGTTATATGCGGAATAGAGATGGCATAGTCCAAATGTTGTGCGCGAATACACGAGCTCCAATTTTTCATATGCCGCACAGATTCTGCTACATTTGAGTGACTGTACAGACCCCTGAGACTTCAGAAAAATATCAACACCTGATAACTGTGACTTTCGTAGAAAGACAAGGTTAATTAATTTATTATTTTGTCAATTAAATAGAGTATGAAATCTTGGACTTTTTGCTTGAAACAACAAATTATATTAATGCAACACTGCAGCTTTCATCTTAGTATTTCCTTCCCAATATTTAAATCTACTACATATGCTACATTTTATAATTTGAATAATGTGAATATACAGAACTAATATCCGAGTTGGCCAAATAGCCATAGAAGACACTTTCATCGATGATATCTTTAGGACTAATTGTAATTTGTTGTCTATATTATAGTAATGAAAGCTATTTTAGCAACAGTGTAGCTTAGTTTGTACGATTTTAATCTATATTGTCTGCAACATTACAAAAATGACTGAAATAAAGCCGAATTGAGGACGCTGTGATGGGAAACTGCCTGCAGTTTGTCATGCTGCAAGATGCAACTACGACAACATGAGTAACAATTAAATTCGTTTGAATGTAGATTTTTGGAACGAATTTCCGTCATCCCTTGTCAAGTTTGGTTTGGACACAAACCGGTTTCTGCTATGTGCCATTTGTGTCATTTTTCGTTTTGAGAAGTTTGCATCAATTCCTTAGTATTTTATTGTTTGTCAGGTATCTATTTGTCATGCCTACGATCTCGTAGTCATCTGTAAGATGTGAACAGGAAACAGGTAAAACTCGTAAGTCGGGTGTTTTGTACGGATTGGTAGATGTAAGTGATGACTGTTATATTGCTTTTTATTGCATCAGAATTTGAGTTTGCGGATGCCAGGTGGATGTTATAGGCACCATTTTTTTAATATCACGCACCCACCAATAATTGGGACCAGGCTGTGTGTTTTTGTGAAGATTGGTAGATGATTGTGAGTACTCATTGCGTCAAAATTGGTGTTTGCGGCCGGCATGTGAAGGTTTTTTTTTTTATTTTTTATAGTGTTATTTGTTAGGGCTGAATGAAGTCAATGATTATTGGATTATGAATTTATTTATAATGTGCATCTTGTTCGTTATATTTGTTGTGCGTCTTGTAGATTAATTTTAGAAGCCCGAATATAACGTCTGAATCGGAGTGTGTTTTTTAGTTTATAATGCGTCCGTCAAATGACTTATGTTTGTATATTTTCTTGTTTTCTAGGAGTTTTAGTCGTCGTCCTTTGCGCCGTGTATATGCGCTGGATTACATTTGTTGTTCAACATGTGGTTAGCGAAGTTAGATTCTGGTGTCGAGCCGGGATTACTTTCCTGTTATATTCTCTTATATGTTTACGAAATCTTGTTTTTATTTTGCGTCCTGTTTGTCCTATGTAGCTGGGATGACAGGTGCATGTCAGTTTGTAAACCCTCCGTTTATCTAGCTGGTCGTCTTTGTTTGTGTTGGTTTGAAATATTCATCGTAGGTTGTTTCGAATGCTATGTTTATGTTGTATTTCTTGAGAAAGTCGGCTATTTTGTGTGTTGATTTTCCGGTGTAAGTTAAAGTTGTCCATGTTTTTCTTTCGTTCTCGTTGTTGTGTTCTCTGAGTCTTTGAAATTCTCTCTTGATTTTGTCTACCCTGTCTTTCTTGTAACCGTTGTTTGCTGCTATGGTATATATCGTATTTAGTTCTTTGTTGTAGGCTTCTTTTGTTAGTGGAGTTCGTTCTAGTCTAGTTATTAGTTCTCTGATCGCAGCGTGCTTGTGTTGCTGTGGGTAGTTGGAAGCTTTTTGGTATTTTTGTTTACCTCTATTGTCAGGTCTAGATAATTTATTTTGTTATTTGTTGAGGTATTCCAGTATTTCCACTTCGTTATTTCGATTGCACACATTATTTGAATTGCTTTGAAAATCTCGAATCAAAAAACCCTACAGATAATATTAGATTTATGCAATAAATAGACAATTTTGTCAATTTATGAGTCTAATAATATATTCGAGAATATATAGCCACTCTGAATTAAAAAATCAAATATAAAATAATTCTTATAGACATCAACTTGGTTCGACTCGATATCGATATAAACGGAGCACTGCTACTAAAAACATTTTAGGAAAAGTAATAATTTTCAAATTAAATTGTTTTTTCCACGGGAACTTACTGAGAAGATAAACAACCAGTAATCGGTATACCACGATATTTTTAACGAAGTTGTTGTTCATACAAGTTGTCAACAAAGTTGTGTATGCAAATTTCGAGCAAATACCTTTTGCTCGAAAATTAGCTTGAAATTTACTCGTATATCTTGGACGCATCTCTTTGTCGTAAATACATGGGCGACTGTGATGTATCCAAATATATATCTCTCCTATTTCGATTTACTGTGATTATAGGCTGCCCGAAAGTATGCTACATATTTTCATGCATTTTGCTAAACAACCAAATTGCGAATACTTATTATCACTATCGATCTATGAAATATTACGTATACGTACTATGTACATGTTCCCTGAATATGAGTAACGTAAATCTTTCCCTGGCATATATGGAAATTAACTTTTAGAGCCATTGAGTAAAAAGTTAAATTTTCATCACTACTTAATGTAATTTGGAACATTTTACATAAACAATTATTTTAGTATCGAATTTCGAATGAACATTTTATTTACGAAGAGTTACTAAAAATTGGATTCTTAGTTGCTTCAAATATAAAGTACCACCGTACCAACTTCGACATTCTATATTTCTTTAGAACACGTCGAAATAGTGACCTATATGTCATAATTGGATAATAAAGAGCATTAAAGACGACGCTTTCTAATAATGCAGGGAAGTAATTTCCAAAAAAGGAACACAGTAAGGGTAAACTTTCTTCTACTTGGCCTTGTTTACTTACTAGTTTAGAAAAACTGAGCATCACAAATACATTTGGCTATGGTTTGCAACTGAAGTAAAAAGAGTATGGCTTGTTGTTGTTTGGCAATTCTGGTTGAGAAATATAAAATCTTAAAAAGGGAAAAGTACTAAAAATGATTGAATGTTTTGTTAATTAAGTTAAAGTTATAATTTTCTAACAGATTTAACCGTTCGATATATTAAAAATAGTATGTGTGCACAAAGAGCGGTTGTGTAGATTGAAAGTGATATGTGTGACAGAGTTGTTGGTACATGTTTTTATTTTTATAAATTTTGTAAAATAAAACTTTCCATGCGTGTACATTTTGTTCTCCCATTTACTGATTCTTAAGTTAAAAAAAAACGGATCCACTTTTAGTAAATTTTTAGTCGTTCATTATAAAATAATGAAACTAATAGTGCACACAAAAATGGCACACAATTGGTTACCTGGTATGTATTAAGTTAAGTATCGCAATTTCTCCAAGCTACAAATGTAGAAGTCATAATATTTGTGAGTGTTGATCGCTTGCCATTAATGTTATTGTTATTAGTTCAAACATATTATTTTAGGAAATTATGTTTTTAATAATAATAGAAGAAAATTAATTACAATAACGATAAAACAGTTCAAGTTGGCCAGTATAGATGGGAGCTCTACCGTAGCAGGGTTCTTCCCCTACTATACCTATACATAGGCGGTCTAGAGCGTGAAAAGATCAGATGAAGAGAGGCGTCATGATCAAAAGTTGATAAGAAATTTGTCTAGAAAAAACTAAAGTGGCAAAGCAACGAGTTCATTTAGTGATCTCTATATTTTTAATTTAAATAAAAAATTTAACTTGTTCAAGCCACTTTGCAAGTGGCTATCTTTCAAACGTTAGATATTTACTTACATTTTGTTATTACTTTTATTGCAAGCTGTTAATTCCCAAATTCAATTTATTTTTATATAAGTTTATTATTTCTCTCTCAATTGATAAACGCATTTACATGCAAAAATATAATTGGATTGTGTGCAAATAAAATATGTATTTATTTCTCTAATTTAGACGTTCCACATATCCACTCTTACTAAAAGAGCATGCTATTGTGTTGATATCAATTTTAAATGCATATTTTAGCATGTTGTTACACAATATTTGTAAACCAAGATATTTATTTTATAAGAAATAATTTGTTGGTATGTTTGCTTTATTGTTTACAATGTTAATGACAGGCATTGATTTGTAGTCTGTCATTGAATGTGTCTAATTGCATGTCTGTTCTTTTGTGTTGAAACTATAAGTTTTACGTATGAATTTGTCGTAAGTATTTGTTAAACAAAAGAATTTCTTTGGGTTTATTGTATTAAAATTATATTACATGTACAAATAAATGCAATTAAAATTGGGCAGAAGAGATTTAAATTTCTCGACAGGATTTTAATTAATATACATATGTAGGCTAATTGATTGCCATTGTTTTATTCTCGGTGTCAGTAAAATAATGTTAACGAAATAGTTAGAAGGAATATTTCGCATGTGGAGGAAAATTCTTACGCAGTATTATGGCATTAAATATCTGTACATGTGTAGTTATTACATAAACCAAAAATTTTTTAATATATAACAATTTCTATAATAAGGAGAGATCATGTATTAGCGAGTTATATGAAATATCCATATGCTGTATTATAGAGGCTATTATTTTATTCCTTATAGAACTGGCATACTGTGCTCACTTGCGACATTTTTGATCAGCATTCTCGGAAACTCATCATGAATAGATTAAGAGTTGACAACAACGCTACCGAATGCTCCAGAATTATCCTGAATATCAGTAATCAATTCGTGAAGCTTACAGACAATTTCGTGATTTTTATGGCACTCAGAGTCGTCCTTTTGGGGAAGCCATTCGTCGTACTCTATAAAAATTTGATACCACATACTCTGCAAATGATGCAAGAACAACAACACGTCTAAAGAATTTGCGTACTAAAGAGAATATCGCCGCTGTTAACGAAAGCGTAGAAGCAGATCTGAATTTATCGTTTTTCATCGGTCGGAGGACCCGAGTCCTCCGAGGAAATTTAAATGGCCTTCTGCCGTAAAAGATCTAGATGGTGTACGAAGTAGAACCAGCATATTCATCGTTCTTTCGCTGATTAGTTTTTAGAACAATTGGAAACTGAGCTAATGTTTTATCCCAAATTCTGTTCAACAATGAGGCTCACTTTTGGGTTAACGGGTTTGTTAATAAACTAAGTAGCGGCGTATATAGCGTGAATACGATCAACAGCTAAACCTATATCCAGAAAAAATTCAATGCTTGGTACATTCTATTTAAGAATTACTTTTTGTTAATACTCCAGCCGCAGGAGAACCTCTAAGCGTGATTATGTTTCATGTTTCATAGCCATTCCGCCAAAAATGCGACTACATCTAGAGATTGAATTTTCTTAGCACAAAACCGGCCTTATTTATTATATACGGTCGTCAGACCCAGCGTAAAAGCTGCCATGTTCAGGACTGCCAGAATCTACTTTCTTATAAATGGCGATGCGTGAATTTATTGGGGTTGCATAATTTTTCAGCCAACTTCGTTATGACTGTACAAAATGGCATTATTTTTAGGGCACTACGAATACAAACTATAAAAAGATAGTTTTATAATTTGGATGTACTGTTCACTCTTATAACATTTCTCGGTGGCAACCCGATTTTAATAGAAACTCATATATGGACATGTTCATATGTTCTTCATTTGTAAATCTTGAATAATATTCAACTGTTCTTTTCTCTAACACTAAAAATTTAATTAAAGTTTATCTTGATCCGTTTCCACTGTTTGACGCTAATTTATTATGAAATATTTTAACTAAAACAACATAAATTATGTGATATCATTTTGCTAAATACACAGATAATTTTATAAAATTTCATAACCATAAGACAAACATTGCCATAATGTCTTTATTGCTTTCGATTTAAAAGGAGCTCGATTAAAGTATTAAGCTAGAAAATAAATGATCATCATTTTATAAACTATACTTTTATAGCTTTTTTTTCTTTTATATATTTGCAGTGCAATTTTAGTGTTTTTAAATCCACTCAACCGAAATGTCATCGATAATACCAGTGTCAGTGTGTGCGAAATGTAAAAAAAGGAAAATAACTATATTTATGTAACCCACACACATAGACACACATCCACACATGAGTGTAGAGCTACATTTAAGTTTAACTAAAATAATATAGGAAAACAATAACAACTACAATTTACAATGATGTAAACGATGCGAAATATGGAATGGAAGTAGAACTAAAAGTCTATTATATATGAGCCGGAAGTGGTCACATCCTACATTTTATGACATGTCTATACAAAAAGCACTTTGTTTTTTTTTAAATATTTGTTGTTGAAATCAGAGAAGAACAATTTTCAAAACTGCTGCAGTGTGCTATAATTGAAAAGATTTGCTTTCGGAAACAGTTACTGCTGTACTAGAATTCGAGTTAAACTAATCGTTAGATTCCTGCTAGTGATCAAACTTGTGTCTAGCTAGTGATTAACTAGTAAAAATCTAAAGTATTTGTTTTCAACTGTAAATTTTCCTATACCATCTTAAAGCTCAAATGAACATTAAGCGTATTTGGAAAATCTCTAGTAGACTTCGACCCGATTGAGGGCTTTAGAACCAACAGTTCCAAACCCTTGATTCGGATCCAAAAACCACAGTTGTTGTTTTATTACACAAAAATTCTATCAATCTGCTTGTAGTGCCCTAGAACTACTTCAAGTAATAGTACTCTTCTATTAATTATAATAATAGCTGTAAGAAAATTAACGCTTAATCTCCTGCAGGCAAGTCTAAAGTTTCTATTACAATTTTTAGTTTAAAATATCATCATAATAGAATCTGGTTCCTAATGTCATAAACTACAGAATATTAATCTTATGCAGAGAGAAGCAAAAGAGCTTGAAGAAGTGAACGTTCGATTCTAGCTTTCAAAGTGTACAGTGAAACCTGAGTTATACGGTAAGTACAATTCTATGCAATATTTTCTATTTTTAATTTTTTTTGTGCTCCTGTTAATTTGAGCTTGGGCTATTGCAATTTATTTAAAAGAATGATTGACATAGATGTAACTTTGGTATTTTATGCAACCGATTTGATCTCTACCCCAAAAATAGTTTGCTTGGTAGAGATCTAGATTCACAATTTGTACATTGCTTCTTCGCATCTTCTTCTCAGTAACAAGGTGATGATTACTTATTTTGTGACATACCGTGACATGCTCAATAAGTACACGGAAGCAAAAATATGGTTATAGCGTGGTCACGAATACCATATTATGTTCTTAATTGCTTACATTTAATTATGATGATGATAATGTAAGCAATTATTTGATTTCCATCCATTAAAATTGCATATTGGTTATTAATTAAAATATTTTAAAATAATAATACTATTAATTAACGCTGAAAAACGTTTGAACTCAAGCCTAAGGTAAAATTTAACGCTAACGTAAAATTTCATTGCAGCCGTGTAATGGAACGTAGAAAACCCCTAGAAGACCATTGTCCCCTTCTATGTATAAATCCAACAAAACGAATAAACTTTTAATCAAACACCACTTTATAAAAACAAACATATTAACGAAACACATATGAGATGTACTGGAACATTGTAGGTATTGTACAGAAGAGTCATTAGCACAGCTTTCACACCCTCTCCTTTCCTTTTTAGTATATTTGAATAAAGTGCGTCTGGTTCGTTTTAGTGTTGTATAATTTTGACACTTTTCCCTAAACTTTGAATTCTAACCACACTTGCTATTGACTATCCTATCAGTGGACAAGATTTCAAGGTTGATTTTCGAATATTTTATACTTTCAGATAACAAAAGATGAATTGAAGTTTTACCAACAAAAAACCAGAGTAGCAGAATGGCAACCAATCTCACCAATTATTTGGACGAGACGTAAAATTATGTATTTGAGTTTAACAGATTCTTAAGCGGCACAAGATTAAATAAAGTTTCTTCAGTCTTTAATACACGACATAATATGTAATATAAACTAGTACGTTTTAAATATTCAGTATAGTGCTTTCTACTTAAGCTCCACAGAAACCCATATTTATCGTTTCAGTTCTGTAGCCCGATTGCAATGAAAATTTGTAGAATTGTTAAAGAATTCGGAAATGAATTATTTGGAATTTAGCTGTTCTGTACTCTGGTTGAAGTGATACCTCAAACAAAACTGCTTCATTTGGAGAAAATATAATCTACTAGCCATTACCGAAAAACCACCGGTAGAATCGCCGGTGAACTTAATTGAAAAGCGTTCGATGAAAGAATAATTTAGCATAATGGGTTCGTAAATTTTCCTCCAAGATAAGCCACAGACGGTCGACGCCTTGAATGGCAACAAGTGCTTCATTATCACTTGCATATGGCCCCCGTCGCTCCGAGCTGGACTTCTTTTGAGCCAGCCTAGGTGGCCATATCTCGGAAATTTTATTTTAATAGAATTATCTTTCTAATAATGTCAATTTCATGGTAACTAACAGAATTTATCTGGGTTTAAGTTAAATTCAAAGTTTTTTATTATAAAAGCACCCTGTATAAATACAGAACAAAGTCAGTGATTGTTTATAAGACTAGTCAATCGCAAACAAAGAATTATTGTGATTTAGTTCTCAAATTACAGTTGCATCGAACATAATAGACTTGCCTTCGAATTTCCGATAAAGTTTCTTACAGCATATTTCTTGGACACATTGTTCGTCTCTGTTGGATGGAAAATTAAAAAAAATTCATTCGTTTTTGTTTAGTTGCCAAAAATCTATGACATAACACATACATCTTACAGATATCAATCAGATGAAGAAGGTTGCCCATTGGCGAGGTCATTACCTGGAAATTACTGGGTTACTGAATATTTGTCTTTAATATAAGTTATGCTCTACGCGTCCAGTAGTACTTGACAATATCTGGTTGGAACAAGATGTAAAAGTCACAAAAATTTAATCAGAACTCCATTAAGCAATAAACGAATCGATATGACTAAATCATATATCGAGCGTCGAATGAGCGAGCACCTCGCAGCCTCATGAAGTATTCTCATAAGATCAATTGATCTTGAACTTTTTAGAAAATTTGAACAATCATTGATTTTTTCCCTTAAAAAATTGATGGGCGGTGATGGATTGGCGAAAAGTATTTGTAAATCGAAACTATTTATGGACTAGCCGGTACCGGCCTAGCGGTTTAAGAGAATATTAATTTTTACTCCTAACTGTAGAGTTGCCAAAACCAGTACCATGTGTACGAATACACGAACGCTTCTAAAGTGTATGTTTGCGAGTATCTGTGCATGTGTTTGTAAAATCCATTGAATGAAGCTACTTGAATACGTAGAACTTGCAATTTATTCCATTAAGACTACAGCAACAAAAAAACTATCATTTTTAGATTCTGCACAAAAAACCCATACGCAAAAACATACATTAAGAAAACTTGCTGGCAAAGAAGATACAATGGCAGAAGCAACAACATAAAAGCGATTCCCACACACAAACGTGCGTGTGTGTATGTTTGTTGATGTGTTGGTAGATTTTTCTTTCTTTGTGTTTGTTATAAAAAGTTTGCTGTTGATTTGTGTCCGCACTGATTGCTTCCTGGTGTAATGCAATCTTTTATATCAATCCATGACAAACACACGAGTGTGTGTAAGTGTATTAGAGTGTCTACTTCGAGCTAAATGAGGAGCGTATATGATGTGCATGTGGGTATATAGAAAAAATGTTTGCTTACAAATATGTAAGAAAACACATACTGTAACATTTGTGTAAACTAATATATACATATGTATATGTATGCATTAGCACGTTAACAAATATATTTGCTAGCATTAGTCTTTGACTGCTTCTTTTAAAAACGTACCTTCCCACGTATGTATGAGGCACGTCACAAAAGAAGTTTTGGAAATAGCCCTTGCAGCAATGTAAGCAGTAATAAAGCTATATTTTGTAATTTTAATGTTTTTCTTTTATCGAAGATTGTAGAGGATTTTTCCATGATTTTTAACTTTGTTGGGGACAAAACAGACAAGTGTTTACAACCCTGCGCTCAAACTAGCAACAAATATCTGCCAATTTTGACGAAGTAAATTTGATGAAGCGGAGTTCGAGTTTTGGCTTTGACGAAAAATATTCTTGTGACTACAGGTACTGCAGCATTGGTACTTTAACCTTCGATGAAATATTTCGAACTAGTTTGACTATTCCAGGAGTTTGTATATTTTTTTCAATTCAAAAAAAAAACTTTCCGATTGCCGTCGTGCATGTGAAATAGTTTTGTACGACTATAAAGTTTTTTATTTTCGCACACTCTTTTCTTTGCTGTTGTCTTCACCCCAATATACTTGATTGTTTCAAGTTTAAGTGGGTGTGTATATTTAAATTGCCACAGTTTGTTTTATACCCCTAATACACCCCCATACGTGTTCCACTTACTTTTCTCTCAAATCATCCTTTTTTGTGCTTGTCTCAACGGCCGTAATGTCTTGTGTCACATTTATCTTGAAAAGTTTTCTTTACTTCTAGCTTTTTTTGTTTACTGCAGTTCTTGGTTCTTTAGAAAAAAAAACAACACGAAACGAAAGAATCTTAAGTATGAAAAAGAAAATAAACTTTATTCTCTTTATTTTACTTCGTTTTTAAAATAAAACTTGGGTAAATGTAATAGAAATTGATTGCTAAGATTATGTGTCTAAGTGTTTTTATATATTGAGGCAAATAACTAAATGCACTAAAGTTTACTTGAATGTGTGCTTGCCTGGGTGTATGGGTGTGTGTGTATTATCTTATTTACTTCCTATAAATGCATGCAGGTATGTCTGTTACTCGTATGAAGGCAGCTGTTAAGGATAGTAACTTTATATTTATTATGTGTTTACCTACACATTCTATTTGCAATTTATTTAATTTCACTAAAGTTTGCTTAAAAGCGAATTATTTGTTTTCATTCAATTGAAAATATTTGTTTGTTGTATGTTAAAGTTCAAGAAAAGTTATTTAAAATTTTATTGGAAAATCTTAATTTAGCACATCGAACTTTTATACGCCAAAATTTATAGGGTCCATATTAGAACTCTTGATCAGAGTTTTGATACTTATAAATATTAAGCGCACATTAGACGATAACATGCGGGATGTAAGTGTGGCTAGATGAGATTGAGTGCTTTGCTATTACACTATCATGCGCGGTTGTCAAACATGAGTGTGCAAGCAAACGCTAAATACTGAAGTTTATAATGTCTCGCAATGTAATATAATCATTTGTTTACCATGAACTCCAAATAGTGGCTTTTTTTTTTGGTTTTAAACCAAAAAAGTCATAATGAAAGGGATCGTATATGAAGATTATAATTTTTGTTAGACGTGCTACATTTGGATGCATTAATTAAAAAAATTATATGTTTCCTGAGCAACGCCAGAATTTATATTGCATACAAAATTAAATTTTAAACTCTTTTAGATTTTTTTAATTTTTTTCATACAAACTTTTGGTTTCTTGAAAAGGAAATCAACGCTTCATATTTCATGGCGTGTTTTTTTTTTCAGGCACAAAATATATATAAAACACAAAGAAAAACTTTAATTTTTGTATGTTATCCATATAAATTCAGGCGTTTTATTGGATTTTATAAAATTAGGGCCTTATTATACTTTTTTAAAATTTCAAAGCTAAATTTAAATTTCAAAAAACTAGTATTCTATAAAAAACGCGAAATTTTAATAAAACCGTTATTACATGAGTTTGAAAAGACCTATACCTTACACAAAATTTAATTTTCACAAGCAAGAAAACTAAATTTTGAAATTTAACGAAATAATTTATCTAAAGGTAGAAATAATAAATTTGATTAATATAAATTTAATCAAATATTAAATATATTTGCTATAAACTAAATTCCAATATTATAACCGAGAATTTATCAAAAATTCACAAGCGTTCTTAGAAAATAAAAACACACCGATAGAAGAAAGAAAGAAAGAAGAGTTTAAATGTTAAATAAAACGGCTAAAACCAGAAGCCAGAATAAAATATTTCGACTTTAAAATTTTTTATCCAATATTATTTGAATATGTTATCGGGCATATTATTTACACATAAGATCGTCTCCTGGGATTTAAAAGAAATTATTGAACAGAGATTTTTAAATATTCTACTTGTAACTTCGATTATTTAAATAGCTTATTTTGTTTGCTGAAAATTTGTGATTTCCAGTATAATGGCTCTCGTATATAAACTATCGATATATGAAATTATATCTGTTTTAATTTAAATGTTTGTAGTTTGTAAGAGTTTTTTACAGGTACTAACTTGAGAAGAATAAAAGACTATAAATTTTTTTGGTATGCCTAAATATAATAAATTGTTGAAGAATTGTAATGTTAATAACTTCAAATTTTATATAAAAGACTTTGTTACTACTCCTTAGAAAATGGAAAAATCCAAACAATCGGCGTGAAGACCCTCTCACAAAATAATATTTAATATCTGGAGAACTACAAGAGTGAGAATCTTTAAATATTGTGTGAAATACTTTATTACTAAACAGTATAATCTAACTAAACTGTGCATGATCGGATGCAAGGCAAAACAGGTTGGGCGTATAGAGAACTTTACTAGCGCAAGTCTTAAACCTTTTGTGTGAATTACGTTCGTCCCCGAAAAAGTATAATTGTAACAGAAGGCGTGCAACCTTCCATATTATTGCTGGTTTTGGATCAGAGAGAGAGAGAAAGTCTGATTGTAGATTTGTGAGGGAGAATATTGTACGAATATAGAGTATATTTTTATCATTTTATATCTGAATAACTATATTACCGAGAATCTTTAAGCTTTGTGTAAATGATTTAAACACCAATATAAATTATTTATTTAGTTAAAAGGCTAGCACAATGCACTTCGTTCATAAACTTGCGTAAATGTTTTTTTCTTGTTTCAAACAAACAAATAAAAAACATTGACGAAAATTATGCGTGCTTCGGCGAAATAATTGCTACTGCACGTCCGAGCTTCGCAAATTTGGATTTTTATGATTTGTTTTTTAATTTCAACCATAACTGACGCTGAATATTTAAGTCAAAAATTAAAGCATACTCCGTTACAGCAAATTTAATTCCTTGCATGCAAGCATATTTTTATTTTGAACTTGTTTTGTTTTCAGTACAAAACGAATATTTTTATAAATACTTTTTTAAATAATCCCTCCAATTTCACGTAAATATTCATTTCGTTTTTTGCTTTTGCTGCTCACCTAACTACAACTTTATAATTAATCTTCTCAAACAGCACGAAATAATGGAAAACTTCAGTCAGCTTTAATGCATGAAGCATTTTATTGCACATGTACATGTTCACATGTTTGTTATAATTCCACTCTAAGTAAGTAAAATGCCATCAACAATTTCTTAATTACCTGTCAACAGTGAGTATGTGACCATCTCGTACACGTATCCAGGAAACTGACTTATTTCCCAGTTGTTTTACCTAAAATAGAAGAAGGAGAAAAAAATAACAAAGATGTACAAGAGATGAGTGAAAGTCCATAAAATATAAAACTAACTACAAAAATAAAATGTAATAACTAGAAAAAATCAGAAATTTCATACAGAAGAAAAATAAAATATTTTGTTGTAGGGAACTTAAATTAAATGTCAGGAAATTCTCTTCAATGTAAGAGTTATGTTTTAACTTGCGCATGTGAACGTACATTAGTTTCAAAACTGCAATATTCAAATTCAAAGAAGATAGTTAATAAACTTGTAAATCATCCACGGACATCTTTGTGACAAAAATTCAAAAAACTTTTGACAATATTCGCTATGACAGCTTTTTTTATAACGCCGCTCACTGTCATAAGCTGTCTTCAAATAACTTGAATTGTTGAATATTTGCTTAGGCAGTTACCATATTACAACTCCAACGTTTTAATTTCTGTTTTGAACCGTCAAAGTGTCAGTCTTGAGTTAATTCATCCAATGATCTTGACCAATAGCTCAAAAGTGCTTAATATTGTACAAAAAATTAGAATAAATTTTAAAACTTTGGAATTAATTTGAAAAGAATGTGACATATTATTTTCTAATAATTTTACTCATAAACATGGATTTTTCGAACGAATTTCCGCCAAGTTTGGCTTGGAGACAAACCGGTTTCGGCTATGTTCCATCGTTCTGAACGCAAAATGACACTGAAGATGACACATAGCCGAAACCGGTTTATCTAAAAACCAAACTTGACAAGGGATGATGGGCATTCTTTCAAAAATATGCATCACAACACCCTGTCGAAATATCAAATCAAGAATTAATCATAAACCTTTTTTTTTACATCTGTCTACGTCTTTCTGTAACTTTTTCCTTTTAAATTACAAATCCGAACCTGTACGAACTGAACCTATTTTGTTTTTGTAATTTATCCTTCGATTTTATTTATAGTTGGCACAAATATGCTTCTTGAAGCTGTAACTTGTAAAATTTGACAGTAATTGGTTAATTTTTGTAGCAGTTATAGGCAGGAACTATAATCCTTTCTGCGCTTACGTTGAAAATTTACAGCAAGTTGCTGCTTTTGGTTGTATTACACGTGTAGATGTTCATACGTCTACATTTATACATGTAACTTAAATAACATTTTGATTATAAAGGAGATATGGGAGCTGGGCGTGTCCTTGGTGCAATTTTTTCAGAATTTTTATTAACTGAGGAATTTTATGCTATTGTACCAAGTTTCAAAACCTTATGCTAATTCCTTCCATTTCTATCGTTTCTTTATATTAGAACAAATCATTGTTTTTCATTTTTCTTTTTCAATGGAAAATTAAAGCATCTGCCTACTGAAATCAGCGAGTTGTGTTTTACAAAACAGAGTTTTTTTATTTCCTTGAAAATGGAAATTTTTCATTCAGAAAAGTATTTTTGCTGACGAAAGTCAATTTATTTATGTGAAAACTTACGGTGGGCATGCGCTCTCTGAAACCAGTAGTAAATATTGAATTCGATGCTTAAAAAACAGTGCTTTTAATATCAAAACATAGAACGTTCGAGGGGGCTAGAAAACTTTAAAGATGACGAATTTGCTTTATGTGCTGCTGAAACCTGATGCATGCTTCGATCGATGCAGAACAACCGGCTTGTAATACCTTTACTGCAATCGAATGTATCAAAAAATGGCTTGAATAGTTGTTGGCCTGAAGTTGTATTAATTTATTTCAAGAAAAATAGGAAAATGTCACAGCTAACAATGGCCAATACTTTTATTAAAGTAGTGTCATATAATTTTGAAAGCCAAAAGCAACGAGAACTTTTATGTACTTCATATATTAGTAGATATGGTGCTGTAGCGCGATGACTATTATGCTTTCGATGGCTTTGATCGTCAGGGTTCGTATCGTAGGCATTGCTAATCAAAATCATCAATTCATACTGCATACATATATTATTTAAAATATATGCCAAAGCCCATCTTCGTTGGTATCCCACTACAGCACTAAATTGTCGGCAAAGTAAAATAATTAATAAAATGGCTATATTATCTTTAATTAATGCGCTTCAAGAACGCCAGAGACGCTGCACACCTGGTTTTAGAGTTGTTAAACTCTGCAGCTTTTCTATTCCTCTACTTTGCCACCTGCATTGTCTAGTCTAACCTTTTTAAAGAAAGTCGCACAAAATCATAGAAGCCAAATTAGAATACCGTCAATAATTTTTTTCTTTACATAAACGATATATTTTATGATGTTGGGTTTGTAAACGATAACGTTTAAGTCCCGTCCAGAAAGAAACACGGAAAATATAAAATCGAATCCAATTTAACGTATAACAAAAATTTTTAATAAATATTTAATAGTATTTGGAGAAAAATATTTTTTGTATAAAAAAGTATTCGATTCAATTACGGTAGTAATTCAAATATGTTTAAGTCTTTTAAACAAAGAGTATTTAAAAATATGTAAGCCTTATTTTTTTGGAATTAAAATTATATTATAAAATTACTATAACTTGCTTTTCTTGATTTAAACAAGTTTAAATGTTATTATAAGGAGGCTGGAATACTCTGGCGATATAGTTGTTGCTTGAGTAAAACAATTGTATTTATTGAATAATTTTTATTTTACTTTACTGATTATAAAATACGTTATAGTATGACTAAACGTATGTTTTTTATGACTTGTCATCCGTCAACAAAGCTGAGTTCGACTTAATTGAAAAATGATGGAAATTCGTTAAAAATGTTACGTAATTTTTTCCAACGATTGTCGATACGATCACGGATGTAACGATTCCACCCCTAATTCTTTTATTCTTTCAAATAATCCCGGAATGTAACTCACTGCTCTATATAATTTTATTTAATTTTACCCTTTTAAAATACTATCACTTGCTTTTTGCTGCTTGATAAAATTAAATATATTTCTTCCTGTCTTTCCAATGTAGAGCAGAGGGCAACAATTAATTGCAGTAATAAATATTATTTTCTTCGGTTGTTTTGAGTAAAAACTAATTAGTCTTTCAGATGCCATAGGTTTTTGGTACCAGTCCAATTCTATTTCCATCTCCTGTAATTAAAACGTCTAACTAAGATAACTTATCGTCCGTTTCTTTTTCAATTAGTAACTAGTAACCAAGAATGATAAACTAAAGATTATGCCATCACTCACACAAATTTAAAACTTTCTGCGCATGTTGAATCAATGACGTCACGCAATTTGTGTTCCTATTGGCTAACGATTTTCGACTGTCAAACTATTATATTTATATGTAAATATAACAGTGGGACAATTTAACTTTTGTTTCTACAAAATTATTTATTAGCAAAAACTTTTTTTCAAAAATGTATTTATTGAAAACTCAATAAATAAAAATTATCTAGCAATATTTTATTAATTGAAGTATTATATGAAAATAAAATAAAGTGAAAAAAAGGTTTTTTATGTTATTATTTTATTCATTTTCCTTTTTCTTTTGTTAATATTTTGAGAAATTTCAGTATTTAATAATCTCATTCAAAAGTACATTCTACATCTAAAAAAAGTTTTTTCACTTCATCCTTTCCTTCAATGTCCTTTGCTTCCAACAAGTGTTTTTGGATATACCCGCTCGTAATCATCAATTGTTCTGCATTTAATTTCAAAAAAATGGCATCACACGATTTTAATGTTTTCGCAAACAATTGCCACAATTGTGAAACCACACTGCTTCATTTCCAATATATTAAAAAAAATAGTTTTTGACATTTGGCAGTCGTAATCATAATATATTGGTTGCTTCCAATTTGCAATTAAACCTTTTTAAACGAATAGAAAAACGTTATATTAAAAAACTTTAAGTTGACATAAGTAACTGACCTCTCAGCAAAGCTACTTGGATGTAATTAGCTGGAGCTAGCATAGAGTCTGTTGGCTTGTCGTAGCAGTACTTTTTTTTCGCTTTCATTTCGTCAAAACTCAATACACATAGCTTTTTTTTCTGACATTTGGTTAGCCCCAGACAATATTTTAACAACAGGCTCCAAAATACCCGTTGTCATATCCATTTTTTGCGACCATCTTTGCAACGTTCTCACCGAGGGAAGAGGAAAATGCTTTTTCCTTAACAACCTGTAAGCCTTGGCACTTGTGGAATACAAAGTAATGGATTGGGCAATATCTGCCTCTGTAAAATTTTGCCTTTTATCCCCATTTTTAAGTTTTTTTATTTGGCCTTTTGTAAATAAACATTTCAATGAATTCTCCAAATTTACGTTTGAAGAACTTAAGCTCTGAACTTGCCGAGTCAAATTTTTTATGGTGATGGCTGATTGACTTTGTGACATTTTCAGAATACTATTCTCCTGGCGCAATGCATCTCTAAAAATAATTTTAAATGAGCATTTGTAATTTTTTTCAAAAACTTACATACATTTTCATTTCCAAACTTTTTATGTACTGTTGTAAACTGTCTTCTTGAATTTCAGTCGTCATTGGAGAGCTTTTCTCCTCGCACTTTAGAATTTCAACGTTGTTTTCAATTTCAACTTCGTTTGCAGTTTTAACTTTGTTTGAAATTTCAGCATTGTTTGGAATTTCAGTTTCCTTTGCTGTATCGACCGTATTTATGGTCGGAACTGCTCCCGGTTTTAATTTTGGTGTACGCCGGTTGCTAAATCCTGTTCTTAACTATTAAGTAAAGGACTGCTAAATTTATATTGTGGAACTTACCCATTTCAAATTTCTTTCAAAATCTTCTTGGGTGAAATGTAAGGAACAAATTTTCTCCTTTTCAACATTTATGGCTATCCAGCTGTTGCAAAAGTGTACCCAAGACTTCCTTTGAACTGCCTTTTTTGGAAATTTATAAAATGATACATCTACATCATTTCAAAAATTATTAAAATTTCATTAAAATTACGGGATAAATTATTTTTTTTAATTTCTCACTTCTTTTTTTACCACTATTTTGCTTGCACTTGCCCACTGCACACGTCATGTTGTTATTTTCCGGCAATATTTCTTTTTAGTTTTTCTTTGTTTTGTAGCTTTTTTAAGAAACTTCACTAATTTATTTTATAATGTTAATTTTTTTAACGTTCTTTTTCACTAAATTTTGCACAAAATTCGACGTATATTTCAAGAATAAATAAATATTTTTTTTGAAAACTGTCAATGTAATTTATATTGCAGGGATGCCAACTTTCACGTAATGCACACATTTTTCAGAAGAAATGTTAATTTTCACATATGAAAAATACTTGGAAACCTTTCAAATAGCCCAACTACGTCATCTAACGGGAAATCATGCGCAAGGCGTAATCTTTAGTTTATCATTCTTGCTAGTAACTATATCTCCTTTGACTAGAGACATAAAAGATCTCATCGGAATTATTTTGCTGTGTTCATAACAACTGTCCCCGAATATATAACATCTACAGTTCTTAAGACAAAGTTTCAATAATTCAATTATTATATACCCTTGCAATTTGTATTCTATTATTTTGTCTGCTAAATTAACTGGGATACTGGACAATACATATAACACATCGAATGAGACTAATATCTCGTCAACTTGTCTTGTGTTGTGTTCTGTTTTGGAATTAAATTCTACTGTGTTCCTTACGTTATATTTAAAGTCTATTGGCAAGTTTTAACATGTTTATTAGATATTTCCTTAGCTCTTAAGATGGCGAGTCTGTTGATGAACAAATAGGTCATAATGTCATGTCATACTTATGAATTTTTAATAAGCCATATATTCTTAGTACGACTGGAATCTTTGTCGTCAATTTATTCTTCTCAATGCCAAACAACCAAACAATTTTAATATTTATTTGGTAACATTTGCATGTATCTGGCTGGGAGGGTGGTATTACTTATGTAATACTCATAAATACAAATTTCTAAGCACTTGTCTAGTGTTAATTGTGCCATTAAGTTAGTACGTATTCGCCACGTACGTGAATCTAATTACAATTTAAAAAAATGCCTACTACGCATTACTTAATTTCACACGCCCACAAACATTAGAGGTATTAAAATTGAATCGCAAAACCTTTGCAATTGTCTAAAGGTATTTAATGTGGCCTGGTATTTTAATTTGTAAACAAAGATCACAACAATTTGGATTGGGTTGCCCTAATGATTGGTATCGTGTTTCTTGAACTAAGTGGATTTTATAGTTTTTTAAATGAATGTAAGTCATATTTATGAAATAATTACAAAGGATTTTTTACTGAGTCTTTGTTTGTGAACGGAATATGATGGATTTTGAGGAACTAACGCCCATACATCTTCCTTTGTTTCAATAGGGTCGCACACAGCTTCACAACTAGTCCTCAAAAATTAGTAGGCTGTGGCCTAGGAACGCTTGTCGCGGTCTTGCCATATCTGGATACTTTTAATCATCTTAATTTATATAGAATATAGAAATTATTTGTAATCTGAACCTGCTTTATTTCATTAAATAGTTTTCATTAACACCAACTTTGCTAGTACCAACACCAAAATAATCATAATTGAAGTATTGTGGTCCAATTGTACATTATTTGCAATTATTTGAAAGGGCACTGTGTACAAATGTGCAACTTTGTGTTTGTATTCATTAATGTTGCAATTCATTTTCTATAAAATTATATTTGAACGCGAACCAGTGTTTGTGTCTGAAACACATACGTAATGTGCACATATTCACCACTAAATGCTAGTGTGTCTCAATACTTGTTGATTCACTGTACTCATACAGACATTTGGGGGCGACGTTTAAATTTTCTGGCGCTTTGCAAGTATTTTAGCAAATATTTGGGGTCAGGAATTCAGTTTAACATGCATTTAAAATGAACTGTAATTATGAATAATTGGCCTCCACGTAGTAATGTAGTATTTGTGCGCCGGTAAGCATCTGCATACATATATAAAATTCAACTGGGTAAAGTGGGTGGTAAAGCGTAAAGAGGGAGTCTACACCAAATCTTAGGCCAGAATTTTATTCGCACGGTGGCTACTTAGCTAGAGAATAGAGTGGACCTAGAGAGGCTTGTAATTTAAATTAAAATTTTTGTAACGGACCTTGACAGCTTTGAGCTCTACCCTGGTATATAGTGAAAACATCTCGTTGCTTAGTGAAACTTAATTTCTGTTATGAACATATACGTATTAATTCAAGAATATAATAAATGTAATAAAAATTAATTCATTTATGTATAATAAAATAAATATTCCCCTTTGGCAAATAGATTCAAATGCGCTACTGAACTTATTGCAAGGCCAGCTTCTTTTGGTCTGTAGCGGTGTGAACATTATCCCCAATATATTTGCTATAACCTTATTAGCCATCAAGTAGGGGTTTTACTTTCCCTTTATATCCTGCCTAATCATGGTTTGCTAAAATATCGACGATCTTAATTAGACAAATATGTATGATATTTATGGATTAGATGTGACAGACTTTTTAGATCAGGAATTCAACTTAAAATGTACTTAATTCTGAGAGGTCATCGGAAGAATTTATTCCCCTGATCCATTAGAAGTTACTGCACTCAATTCTGTACCGCCATATTCTGAAGTGTAGGTTACATATTACAATTATATTATTTTGTTCGCAATACTGACCAAAGTGATAGAAAAAATGTTGTATTTTGATGAAAAATATTAGGCAAGTTGTCCTACCATAATAAAGATATGCCTATAAAATTTACCAGTGTCCAGCAAATAATTTAGCCATAACATTCGAAGACCGAAGTAATAAAACAATAAAAAAAACATAATAACGCAATTTTAACTGAGTTGCAAGCCCATGCAGTTAATGTTCTTTATCTTCTGTTATTGGCTCTTAATTTTAATTATAGTAAATTTTGTTATTCATAAATAAACCTCGTAATGCTGTAATCACTACAATAACCAACCGGCCTATAGGTTTTACCTCCTACCAGCTCACACATGACAATTTCCTATTTGATAAACAATAAAATACCAACAAGCTACTCAAATGGCACATAGGCGGAAATCGAATCAGGAATTGATTAAACAATTACTTACGTCTCAACAGTTCTATTAAAGGCTTAAAGAAGCTGTTCGTTCTATATTACCTGATGAAGATGGCTCTCTCACAAGCAGGCCCAACAACATCAAGAACTTAAAGACCTCTGTGCGAACATTTCAAACATTTTTTGATAATAATTTTTTATTGAATTTTATCTATAGCTGATTTAAAAAGGTTTTTAGGAGCCTAGATTTTATCTGGATTTTATACACTGGCCTAGTTGCCAAGCCTCTATCGAGGTATGGATTTCGATATATAAAGAGAAACCTCCACCTCGTAGACAAGAATGTAGCAGGGACGACTAATAAAAAAATGTTCAAAATAAGGCCATTAGCAGATTCGCTTAAGCAGAACATTTTACAATTGGGAGTATTCCATTTTAGCATATCTGTAGAAGAATCAATGTTAAAATACCACGACCACCACATTGCTTATTAATTCATTTGTGAAAAATCAGTCTGTTTCTGGTATAAGAATTTAATAGCGGCTAGTTTTACCGGATATTATTACTGGTAAAAAAATGATTAGGAAAATTTAATTGTACATCCAACAAACTATGACGTTTTTTAACAACTTTTTTACCAGGTACGATATTTTGGTTGTTCTTAAAACCATGGCATATCGTACTACAGGAACTTACGAGAGAACAGGATAAGAAAAGGTCCACTCATTAGCACGAAGGATATGAAAAGGAAAGATCGGATAACAGGTTTGATAAAAAAGGCAAGCTCGTCTTTTTAAGATTAAGATATATAAGTATGTGGATAATGGAAACTATCTTTATTGCTATTCAACCGCTGTAATACAAAAACATCGTAGAAGGTGTTGGGCGCTACTATTTACGTTGGACATAACTGTGTGCTGATTCTTGCCGCTTATATTTATAAATTGAAAGTGTAATTAATTGGTTGACCGCGTTTCCTGGAACCTGTTTAAATGGTAGATGTTGTGGAATTAATTGCTAGAATTTTAATGTCGACATCGGTACATATTTGGTCATGCTCACTCGTGGTACTTCAGCCAGTTCTCCCCTTTTTTAATGACAAATATTTCAACTTATTGGATGCTACATTTGTTACGGAGCAAAAAATTTTATCTTCTTTGAATATGAAGACACAAATAGGCTACGCTTATTTATTTTATTCCTATACGGTGGACCTCCAATGTGTCCTTTCGTCCTACCTTGCCAGGTAGAAAAGAGAGAGCAGCACCGGAGTAGAGAGCGGAAAAATATCACTTAACAAGAGTTGATTGCTGTTAAGTTATTAAATAAATTTATTTTAACTTATTCAACCCCGCATTACTAATTAATAATAAAACATACTGCCGATATTTAATGATAAAATTACAACTACTTTTTGTTTAAAACAAAGGAAACCCATTACACTTTATTCGTATTTAATAATATGTATATTTTATTCCATTGAATATAAATGAATTGTGAAGCGTGCTTAATTAGAAATCAACAATTCTCAAATAATTTATATTAAATAATCATTACAGTACGCTTTAGGTTTAATTCAAATGACGTATAAATAGAAGACATTTGTCTTTCCAACGAAATCGCGGAATATGAATAAAGTGAAGACAACTCTACTAATTAAACAATTCCTACTCATAAAATTCTGCGAAAGATGTCTTTGTTTTCAATAAATGAATTGAAAAGCGGAATTTCTAAAATAGCAAATTTATATTCCTGCTTGCTATTTGGAGATTGGAATTTCTATAGAAATTCGTTATTGAAAGGTAGTGACGATTTCTCGTTCAACACTTAATTAAATGTCAAATTCTATACAATTATTCTAGGAATTTTGCATTAATTAATTGCATAACAGTGAACTCAACAACAAATAGCCAGTGAAATATCTTTGGAAAAATTCAAGATGACTTGCAAATTTTCTTAAAATATTCAAAAATTATGTGCATAAATTATTGCATATCCAAAGAAGAGTTCAACGAATTAAATAAAATCTTGTTATAAAGACTTTTTAACAGAATCTTGAAGACAATAACATAATAAAAACATTTTAAGTTTTACATGCGTGCACATAGAGAAAACGTGGTGTTGCCATGGTCATGATGGCTGTATATAAAAATATATGGTTGTGAAAAACAGACTATGGTTATTTGCAAATATTTTAAACATAACTTTAGTTAACGTCAAAAAATTCTTATTTACGTTTAATCATTGAATTATTTTCAATCATTATGGTTTTTCTAAATTCCCAGCCACGACATAGGTTTTCTAGTTATACAACCCAATACATTATTTGATATGAAATACATATTAAGCAAGCCTTTTTTTGTCATATAAAAATCTATGTATATGATAATATCAATTAAACATGTACGCGTCATTAGCTGCCATACATTCTAACACCGTGAGAAGCACTTCAATAAAAACTTATAAGGCGACAAGTTAAGTGCTTCTATTCAAGTTTCTTTTAAAAACTTTAAAACCAACCGTCATTTATAACAAGGGGCATTGTCACGTTTTAAAATAAACATGAGCGGATGCAAGTACTTTGGTTCCTTCATGTTTTCATCAATTGCGAATAAATCTTCACACCATCAAGGAGACACATATCACTAGAATATTACAATGCCTCCGAAAAACCCGGGTTTTTTGCTGTGAAAAAAACGACTTAATTTGTTTTTTCTTTGATTTCTTCACTTGGCTGAAGTTTATAATAATTATAGAGAAGGGAACTTGTGTAAGCGCTTTTCATATTTTTAGTATTTAATTGAATTGTAGTAGTTAAAGTTAAAAAAAGCTTAACAGTGCCACCAATACCACTTTGGGCAATAAGGGGCGAGCGATTTTAATAGAGGTGGTAAATTTGATGTTCAAAGTTGTACTTTTTAGATCTATTTGCATATAATGGCATACTATTCACATACAAACGAAACTTATCGTCACTTTTCTTACTCAACGTTTGAAGAACTATTCTCTATAAAAGGAAGACCGCCGGCACCAAGAGCCGAGATAACTCCCGCAAGTGAAGTAAAGCGCCGCTATATTAAGTTGTGATCAGAATATAGTCGTCTTTGAATGCTATACTAGCCTGCTTCTAGACCAAACATTTCAAACCGAACGATATACACAGAATTAGTTTTCCTTACAGAAAGATCCTTTGTCCCTCTAGGTATTTGTCATATTCAATGGATCTTTAGCAAAAGAAACAAACATGTAGGGTTGTTGGACGGCGAACTTAGAGATATATAAAACATAATGGTAAGGAACCTAATTTTAAAGATTTAAAAAGAATGTCAAATATACAGTAGATTTTTTTCGTTTAATGATCAACGCTATTCAACTCATATGACATGAACTCCTTCTTGATGCCCCGATAGTAATATAATTAACCATTCATGCCACTATTGGCACAAAATATAAGAGAATGGTGAACAAAGTTAAAGAATAAAATTGAAAAAAGTCAGTCTTTAAACAATTATATAATTAATTTGTAGGAATAGAAGTTGAAGAAGCAAAGTGGTGATGGTCATGTGTGCACTTTAGCCAGCAATAAATATATATAAAGAAATGTTGAATTATTTTTTTTTAATGTTGTTTTCATAATTTTAAAACCCATAATCGGGTATTTTATAATTTGAAATATACGAACTATTGGAAAACATGTTTTTGGAAAATGTCGAATAGTCGTT
This sequence comes from Phania funesta, assembly GCA_963932375.1. NCBI lineage: Eukaryota > Metazoa > Arthropoda > Insecta > Diptera > Tachinidae > Phania > Phania funesta. The sequence goes on from OZ010652.1 coordinate 101,009,030, forward strand.
CATAGTTTCGTTGTTCCAGCTCTACGGAATGGGGTTTCGTTTTAAATTTTTACACTATGCATTGATCTTCCATTGGAAATGTCAATCTTTTTCTGGCAGTACGTGGTATGTTCATTACAAAACCAGTCTGTTTTTATGTATTAAGCTCCACAGGCTGGAATTCTTGGCATATTTCTCATAAAAAAATTTCAAATTAATATTTTCCAAACTTTGATTTTTTATCAAACTATATTATTCAACAACCTATAAAAATATTTTCATAATTATGTATTTGGTATGACAGTTAAAGCAAAAATAGTATTATTAATATAATAATAAAATAAATTAGTCGGAATAATTATGGTAAATAATGTAAGAAATTTCTTATTAATGTTGAAAGTTTTTGTTATTGAAACATATATGAAAATTATTCCTATGCTTAACTAACATAATTGTATCGTTGTCAAAATATATGTATTTACTTGCTATTTTGCTAATTTGATAATATATAATAATCAATAAATTGAACAACTGACGTTGAAACTTAGCGAAATAATGATGTTATTACGACAACTAATGGTAGAGAAATTACTTTGTTTGCAGTTTATTTCTTAGGCAATCTTACAGACTTGGAAGCAAGATGATTACTTGGAAAATATATTCTAAAACTCCTTAAAGCTGACAGTAATGTTGTAGTCTGTAATGATTTGCACATTAAACATAGGAACTAAAATTCTTTTTGTCCTTCCTCACAAAAATTATTAAAAATGTTGCGCAAATAGTTGTTCTGTCACCTTTAGACATTAATTTAATTATAACAAATATCCCTAAATGTTTTATTCAATTTACAGCAGTTAATCATATTATTTACCAATATTATTTAAGAAAAAATTGTGACTCTATGCAAACAGCGCTTAAAAATCCTGATTATAAAAAAAAAACAAATTGGAATCTTTTTAGAATTATAATCAATAATTCCATTTCGCACTATTCCTGTGATTACCGGAACATAACGAAAAATAAACTTCCTGATGTTAGTGTGGATTATTTAACAAATGTTTTTGTGGATACGTTAACCATCGTAATCCCAAAAACAGATATTAGCTCTCAGATAAGTAAGTTATGATATACCACTAAACAACTTGTGAGTTCACGCAATTACTATCGACGACTTTAAGTGAGGTATCGAAACGCATATGACTTTGAGATAAATGAAAGTTATAATAAAGTCATTCGAGTCGAAATAACTAAATTAGAGGATAGAGTGATTTTTACTCCAGCACTCTAAGAAAATTCAAAAACCTGCTATATGTATGAGGAAAAAGCAAACCAACCTGGCCTCGATCTTTGTACAAAATTATCAAGTTTCTTGTAGCTTGGGCAATCGGGCGTACAACTACCTGACTGGAACTGTAATTCGGCGTTTTTCTATACTTGATGTTGGAACAAGTATAATTACATATGCCACTGTTAATGAAACTGCTACCATTATACAAGAACTCAAGCCTAGAAAAGCATCTGGTCTAGATTGTATAAAAAATATAATGCTAAAGCATTTGCCAATTTCTGAAATGACTTACATATATTGCTGACGAAATTGTTGTAAATAACTCCAATACTTCTTGAAAATATAAAAAAATTGTAAAAATGATACCTACTTTAAAACCAAACCAAATTGTTAATTCAGTTTAAAGATATCGCTTAAAAAGTTAACCTAATAGTCTCAGTAAAAAATCAGAAAATATTCCTAAGGTTGGGTTATTATCATTTATTAAAAAGAATACCATTCAGCCAATAAATCAGCTGGGCTTTTTAATTTTCCATAGCAACGTACATCAATTAAAACGTTTATACCATCATATAAATTACGGATTTGAAAAGCGACTCTCTAACCTTGTCTTGATAACCTTGATAGACATTGAGAAAGCTTTCGGTACTATATGGCATAATGTTTATGTTATTCAAAATAGTCCAATTCAGTCTTCCTAATTATCTGACGAAAATTATTGAATCTTTTTTAAAAATCAGACGTATATGAAAAAAACTTGAATAACAATTATCCTGATATACTGAGAATGCCCATTATGAGTACCGCAAGGCTGAGTATATGACGCAAATAAATGGAGTCGAGTGTGCTGCATATACTGAAGATACATATTACATTCCTCACACAGGTATGGTCAAAATTTAGGTAGCAATATACAACCTGTATTAGACCAACCTGTGTCACATTTTCGTAGTTATAAGAATCATGTTAATGAAAATAAAACTCAAGTAGTATTTTTTTAGCCTAAAGAGGAAATATAGATTTCATCCTACAAGTCAGTTAAAAACAAAATTGTACTTCAGTCCAATGGAGAAACAACATTATGTAGGTAGGAATTTATGTCGACTGTAAACTTCTTTACGACATAGGCATCCAATAAGGTATTGAAGAATTTCATTTAGCTTAAGTTATGTTATATCCTCTGATTAAACGCAGATCATTTTTAAGTTACGAGAATGAGACTTTGTTCTGTACGCTTGTGAAGTTTGTTGAGTTTGTGATAAAAATATTATAAAATATTATAAAATATTGAAAACTGAGTTGAACTTGCCATTGCATTTTTTCGTCAAATATATCTACACTTTTACTATAAAATAAATATAATTCAAGGAACATTTTTTATTTAACTGAGCGCTTTAAATCATCCTTCACGTTATCAAATAACCCTCTTCTTCCCAAAATACGGTTTCATACTGTTCTCAAAATAATAATAATTTTTTCGAAAAAAAGTTAAAATGTAACTAAAGCTCTGAAAAATGTGTGACAAAATTAAAAAAATTTATGTGTAAACATAAACAATGGTTTTTGTTTTTTTCGGTTTAGAGTAGTAATGTTCAAACTTTCCACGTCAGTGCAATAAATTTAAGAACATTGAATTTCAGGATATTAGAAACAGTAGTAAATAAGGATTTGTTCAACCCTAAAATATATACTAGTTCGTCTGTATGTTCATTATTTCTGTTTCTCCCCTATTTCATTTTAATTTCATTATTCAAATTTATTATCCATAAATTAATTTTACCCTTCGTAATAAAAATATATTTGCTTATTTAATTCTATGTATTTACCTACACAAAATATTGCAAATTTTTTCTCAAACATGTTGTATGACAAAAGTCTCTTAAATTAAAACAAATTCTACTTCGGTTTCATAGTTGTTTCCAATTACAAAGAAAATTGACTTTACGTAAATTTCTTTCACTAAAACAAACAGAAGGAAGAATTCTTTGGAAAATAAGGGGTTCGAAAAATGTTTGTGAATGCAAAAATTGTATGAGTCTTAACTTTTTCAATTAATACATATTATATATAATAATTTATTTATTTTTGTATTTAATAAATAAACAAATAAATATATTGAAGTAAATAATTTTAAGCAAAAAAAAAAACATGTTTAATATACTAGTACTACAAATATAGTTATGGTTTAATTATTTGAATTAATATGCAAAAAACACAACTGAAAATTAAAAGTTTAAATCAAAAAGCAAAAAGTTTAAATCTTAAATAATATATAAATTTCTAAAATAATATAATGCATGTAAGTAAAAAAGAATGTCAAAACGGGGTCATTCAGACCTTACTTGACAGCCTGCGTGTAGCAGGCTACCATGTAAACCAAGTAAAAAAGAATCATTTTTAGAGGTTATCACATTGCTGCTTGTTCTAGCATTTAGAGGAATAATAGAAGAGATTTGAATAAATGTAAATATTCTCCGCTTCTTCTCCATTAATTATAGTTTCTGTGTTATGTAATTTATTAATGCCATCGAAAACTGTGTGTCTATTGCGTCCTCATTGAAATTTCGCGATATTTTTTACTTCAAACTGCTTAAAACTTCAACTAAAAAATGCGTATTTGGTATCGAAGGTCTATTTTGGTCCCAATTTCGATTTACATGCATATCCTTCGGCGTTCGAAAGCCACTGAACATCAACTATGTAACATATATAATAATTCCGGATTTTTTTTTTTGAATCCCAAGAGAACTTTAAATTGTAAAAAATAACACAATAAATTTAATTTATTCGAAAGACCAATACATAGCAATAATATTTGAAAATGATTTTGGTTATATAGCCACAGTGGATTTTGTTGACGAAGAGCATTCTGAAGGCCTAATTTTCGTTATTTTTAAAGCAATAAGGTTCTATGATCTATACGCGACATCAACGTATACATTGCAACAAACTTTCCTGTTTTTTTTTATGTCATGGAGTCTCTATTGTCTGTTGTGGATTGGATTCCCTCCTTTGTGGCAACTTTGCATATTTAAAAACCCGCTAAAGAAAAATGAGCATTATCAATAAAATTTTGCGTCTAGTTTAATAAACTAAATTATTTATTTATATAACTTAATTAATTTAATTAATTATGTACTTAAATTTTATTTAATATCGTTCTGCATTTAGTAAATAATTAAAATTTTTATTAATACAAATTAAAAGAAAAATTATTTATCAAGTAAGTAGTTGCATAAACTTAAAATGTAAGTAAATCTAATGCTGCAGCAAAAGGAAAGCAAAAGCTTACTGGTGCATGCTCAAAGATATGATATTTGTCTTATCATTGAAGTTACTTAAGCCATGATTCTGCGAAATATACTTGTAAACTTAGAGGGTTTATGTGGCAAATTTCATGACCCTGTTTACAAAACATTTTGATCATGTAAGCAGGAACGTCTTTGGAGTGTAAACTATTATTTATTACTGCAGGCCCAAATGATATTTTAAAATGGTTTTCACCGATCCGTCCGATATTCCAACGATATCAGTAGATCTCTAACTGTTAATCGTCGATTCTGGAACACCAATTCCTTAGTTTTCTTGACGTGTTGATCATCAGTTGATGTTGAAGGCCGTCCTGGACGTGGTTTGTCGTCAAGGCGTTCTCGACCCTCTTGGAACAATTTGTACCAATCAAAAACGCTTGCTCGCAACATACAATTGTCACCGAAGTCTTTTTGAACATTCTGAACTTTTCGGCACCAGAAATTTCATTCCGCACATAAAATTTAATGGAACTTCTTTGTTGAATAATTTTACTCGTTGTAAAAATCGCTGAATGCACTTGTTGTACTTCAGAAAGACAAGCGTATACTAAACTTTGATGTGATATTTGGCACAGACGTCACTGACAGTCGTACCAACGTACAAAAAAAATTTCGATGAATGGATTTCGGCGCGAAATTTAAATTAAAAAGTGTTACTATTTTTTGCCCACAGTAGTATATTCAATATCGATAGTTTAATACCCTAACACCAACTCTTGAATTAAAGAGCCTTGTAAATAACTATTTAAGCCTGTCTTAGATTCAAACATTATTACGGTTAACAATAATCTGTTGTTGGGTTTTGGTACCTACAAGCTTTTTCTGAAACCCCGGTAATTTTAAAGAAAAGATTTCTTTTTGAGTTTACGAGCTTGGTACGAAATGTGTTCTACAATCTTTTTATCACATAAATCGATATTAGTCACAAAAGGCTATATTACTTAATGACCACAAAGTTTGTTGGAAACAAAGAGTGTGGGCAGATATAGCTACGGTCAAAGTAAGCCAAAATAAGCAAAAAAAAAGAAAACAAAAAAATCGAAGGGTGCTTAGAAATAACATAGTGGTAGTTTTTATATGTAAATAACTATGTCGGTAGTTGGACGTGTATGTTTTTGCTTCTTCCCGGATAGTGCGAACTTCTATGTAGATCTCTATGAATATTTTCATTTTTTATATACCAGGGGCTCATACGATTAGTCGTAATACCCTAGACTCTCCCCTTTGTAACTTCTAGATGTTTGATGTACAAGCAGTACCGCACGTATGACCATATTGACTTTATAACGGATTTGTATAAACGGACTTTGTATGCCAATCCAAGGCTGAGTCAGGACTTATTTATGTATAGTTGATTTGTTTGAAGTTGTATTGCTGTTATTTTTGCCTCAATATGGCCGGACCAAGTAAGCTGTCTAACTAGGTGGATATGCAGATACTTAGCGTGTGCTTCCCCTGGACAGTGGTAGTTTTTATTGTTGGACAATTTTGCTTTGTGAGAGAAAACGTTACATCAGCACATTTCTATGGAATCACCTCTATCCTCCTCTTTTTTAACCCGTCCCCTAGCTCATGCATATAGGATTGAAATTGTTTAGATGCTACCTTTGTATCATTATAAACACTTATAAAAGCAGTGTCGCCTGCAAACGTTGACGTTTACATATTTTGTAATAGTACCTTGAGGCACTCCCACAGAGTTTTAGCCAGATTATTTTTAGCTCTCAAAAAGTTTGTGGGAATTTTCTGAAAGAAATATACAATATCTACTCGTGTCTCAAATCCCAAATATAAATTAAATTACTTTTCATACCACTCCAATACTACTCGCAAAAAAAGTTAGTTGATATTTTTTTGCAATTAAGAAATTTATTCGTTCTAGAATATAATTAGTTACATGCCATTAAATTTAAAAGGAAACTGCCGAAATTTATAAGAGAAAAAGAAGTAATAAAAAATATTGATCGACAATTATTTAAACTATTTCTTATTTCCACAACCATTAACTTTTATTTGCGCAATTATTACATAAATATTGAATTAATTGAAAGCTATAAAAGAGATAATTACAGCTTTAAATTCTCTTCAGCCACTTTTAAATAATGTGTTATTTGTTTAATTACACTGTGATACACAAAAAATATTCAGGGGTTCTAATGTACCAATTATATTTTGTTGGAGTCCATGGATGACGAAGATACCATTGGTTTTTTTAGGTCACTTCATAAAATGATTTTATAACGGTAAATGTAGTGAAAAACGGGTTTTCTTAGATTTTCAGTTTTAAACAGTTGTATCTGTTGGATTGACTAATGGGATATTAATGCTATTTTTTTCACCAACAATAGCTGTTGTACGCGGTTTCCAATCTCTCTGTATGTAATGTTTGGATGAGTCTCGGCTGTCCAATCCACAAAAATAGCGGGGATACTTTGTGTTGCATTCCACTCAAAATTGATAGTACCTTCAAATCTGCTACAATCAACCACTTGTATGCATTGTAATCTATAACATTACGTATTAGAGCCATATTATCATATGATTCTTTGATGTTAGTAGCGTAAGCCAACGGTACTGAAGAAAGTGATCCACCACAGTGCTTTCAAACAGAGGATAAACATACATATATTAATAAAATATAAGATTAAAAGAACTTTTTATATTGTTTTTTGTTGATAATCGCCATTCTTGTGGGACATGATTACATCCAAGTTTTCAAACAATTTATTTACATCATTGCAGTAAGCCAAATCACTATTTTCTTGCTTGCGTGCTTTCGTTGAATAGTGATCTAAACAAACTAGTTTCCGCTGTCCTCCGAAATGTAATGTTTAAATTGTTTGCAACTATTTCCACTGTTTTAATCTGTAACCAAGGAGCTCGGTCTGTCTTTTCGACAATTCTAAATCGCGAACAAGCTCATGAAATTCCGCTTGGTAAACAAAGTGTTGTTTATTCAATTCTCCTTTAAGTGGAACATATTCTGATGCGGGGCTTGAAGATGGTTCAAACTCATATGAATCTGGTGATATTTCTTTAACTAATTTCTTACGCAGTACAGCTTTAATAACACTATCAACATTTGCGTATTTAATCTGTTGTCTTATTTTGAAATGATATCCTTTCGTTTTTGATAAACAGAAATAGCAATTACTATCTCTATGCACACGTAGTGGAAGCCAATGGACAGGTTCGATAAACGGCAATGCAAAAGAACCACGTGGATCGTTTTTCTAAGATCTTAGTGTTGCGTAACACGATGAACAACAAACTGATGGTATATACCATTTCCCCCGTACTAAGCAACGACTAAAATATTTTTCATATAGGGGAATAATATGCTTTTTACCGACACATCTATTTCATGTCGTTTATCCACAAACAATCCACATATAAAACAAAAAGTGTCGCTTTTATCACACACTGTTATCGAATATAATTAAGTTTCTTATCTTTGTAAAATTTTAAAACTAACAGTTTGTATTAATTCACTTATTAATAGTACTTGTATCAAATACCACTATTGCTTGTATCAAAATCACTCGGACGCTTACTGTTCACTTGCAGAAATTAAATTGTGCCAGTTTTGCAACCGTAGCCCTTTTATAATAAATTCAGCAATATAAAAGCGCAATAAAAAAAGAAAACGAAAATACTTTACATTTTTATGACAGATGCATTGCAAAATCGGATATTATAATTGGGTTTTATTCACATTTTACCGCAGGTACTCAATATCGGTAAAATTGGAGTCATACAGAAATACAAGTTATTTCTAAATAAAAAACCAAAAGTTAAAGTATAAAAATTTGCAGAGGTCTTTTATTTTTCATCCGATTTATTACCCATTTTAGAAAGATATCTATAGTGTTTGGTAACTCATAAGCAACTTATAGCCTAAGGAAAACAAAAGAATACTTTTTAATGCGTTTTTGTATACTTCAACGACTGTAACTTAGCCATTTGTTAGTCGATTTACAAAAGATATATCTTGGTTGAAAGATAATATTCGATCCTTTTAACCAACGAAAATTTAAATCCGTTGGGAAACAAAGAATTTATAACTGTTTAAAGCTGAAAATCTAAGAAAATCCGTTTTTTACTACATTTACCGTTATAAAATCACTTCATGAAGTGACCTAAAAAAACCAACGGTATTTTCATCATCCATGGACTCCAACAAAATAGAATTGGTATAATAGAATCCCTGAATAATTTTTTTCTCAACTTTTGTATCACAGTGCTATTATAGATAATGTGTGTGTGCTGGATTACAAGATTAATTCTTACTGTGGAATGAACAGTGAGTTAAACGTAATTTAAGGTCCTCCCTTAGCGAAAATGGTACAAACACTAGCTTTCTAATAAAAGTGTGAGCTTGTGAACATTTTAATGTTTGTCATAAAATTTATAAAAATTACATTACGAGCCAACGTAAAATTTTTTTGTATGTATTATTTGTGTATGTATGTATTAATATAAACAACAACATCAGTCAAGGAGTCACACCCAATATTCTATTTTCTGTTTTGGGTTTGGCAGTTTGTTGTAAATTATCTTTAACACATTCTTTCAAGTGTCCATCATAATGGTTACGAACAATCATTATTTACTTTGTTTTCTCTTCTGCAAGACAAATGTTTGTAATAAATTAGTAGAGAAAGAAGAAAAAAAGAAAATTAGACGGTCATATTGAAGAAAAAATTTACATAAGAATATGAATATTTTGTTATCTAACCTTGATTAATTTAATTTTAACTTTTAATTAATACAAATTATTTGACTTTATCTGGCACAAAAAGCACTATTGATCAGTCAATTACGCTGGGTGTAGTAATGTTTAGGAAAAATCTAAACTTTTGGGATTAAAAGTTGTAAGAGTTATAAGTTGTAAGAAGGCCGGATTGCAGCTAAGTAAAAATAACTCTTTCTTAATTTGATATTCCGATAGGGTAATGTGATGTAGATCCCCTGTCAACTTTTGGTTTGAAGTCAAACCGATTTCACGTATGTGTTATCCCCTGTCAACTTTTGGTTTGAAGTCAAACCGATTTCACGTATGTGTTATCTTCCTTTAATGAAACATAGCTTTGAAGACTTATAAAGATCGAATTTTTTGCATTTAAATGCAATCTACTGACCAATCGACCACCCATGAATGCACTCTTAATGAAGAAAATATCATGTGCACAAAGACATCGGTATTCAATTTTCTAATTCTAGTTTTAAAAGTTTTAATAGAAAACGACTAAACTAAGCCCCTCTGACAATCCCTACTCACAGGCTTATTAACATGATCTGTCGCACATATGTGTGTATAAATACAATTTTAATTCTTGCTATCATTCAACTAGTACACTAGGACAGAATTTTCCATCACTGCCGCATAGCAAAATGTATGTTGTGCGTGTGTTATTTCTTATCTTCACTCTACAAGACTTATTTGGAAAATGAATTGGTATTGTTCTTGGCAAAACACCTAACATGATTACCAACCGAGTTGTATTTGATTAGAAATACATGTATACACAATTTCAACAAAATATGTCGCTTTTAGCTTATTGTTACATCAACTATGTTTTTTCTTTAGCAAAAACAATATGATGTCCTCCTTTGTTTCTGTTTAAATTTTGTATTCCTCGGCAGTACAAAATATTCCATATTCGTTTGATAGATATATTGTTTGCCTTTTATTAATTTGGGCGAAGAATATATATTATTTAAAACTCGAACATATTTTTTCATTTTACTCATTAAAATTTAGCTAAATCACTCATCGTCTGTAAGTGGTTGATATTGCCTTGAATGGTAATAATCTTAAATATTTCATTTGTCATTTTAATTAGTAGTAAAATATTTCGCCAACACTATAATTTACTATTTATGGCCACACTCTGATGAGGGTTTGCATTATTAGTTATATAAATGTTCCATTCTTTATATTCTTACGTTTATTACTACAATTTGCGTTAATTTGTAGGGTTCGTTTCTTGCAAATATTAAAATATACAGTCCTTTATGATTTTATCAGTACACAACTTTATTCGACTATTAAATATCTATTTTGAACTCTTCAGTAATAATTTACACTTAACACTCTTATGTACACACAGCTGTTCGCTCTATGAAATCTTAAAGTCAACTATATCTTCTGCGGTGGACGGCGCACAGTGGCTAAAAATCGATTTTTAAAATGTTTACATCTTTTTCGAGCTAATATATCAATATTAAGGTAGCCAAAAAATTACGTTAAACTATTAATAACTGTGTGCGTGGCATGCCGCGGAGCCTTTATACACAGATCACGGCCGCTTCTTGAAATGTTCCGAACATACGTGAAATTACGTAATTGTTTGTATATGTGTTTGTGTGTGTTTACTTTTTCGTTCTGTATTAGTTGTTTTTTTTCTACTTTAAATCGCGGTTCGGGGAATTTTCGATACACAATTGCTTTTGCTTTATGTTTATAACATTGCAAATTTCACACTTCTTCGATTATTACTTCTTAACAATATTGTTTCCCTGCATTTTTTTAATCTAAAGTTAATTTAAGTACTTTTATCCAGTCTCGGTAATGTTTACTTGTTTTGTTAGTATTAACACGTGACACCGAAAGGTGTTTCTGTTGTATTCATTATTTTAGTTTCTACAAACAGAGGCCTAATGAATATTTCTACCTATAAATTAAAATTACCATTATATTTTTACACCATTAACACCGAAACGCAGACTGATATTTATTTGACGAAATTGCGGGTGTAAAAACGACTTCACGTTATGCTACTGCCACATTCAGCGAAGTGTCAATAAGAGAAATGAAATTTATTCAATTCAAACAATTAAATAAAAATTATTGGCTTGTTATAAAAAAAAAATAATTATGATTAATCATCAGCACGCAAAACAGTCTTCAGTCAATGTTTTGTGTCCTCGATAAAAGAAAAGCAATAAAAAATTAAAATAAAGCGGGAAATTAACAGCAGCATTAAAGCCAAAAATAAATGAAAATTGTTAAAGATAAAACACCATCATATTGGCTTCGTGTGTTAATTTATATGTATTTATGGCTTCAAATATTAAGACATACAGCAAACAAATTTGAAAATTTATAAAACTGCGAAAATTGTCTTCAACACGCACATTATTGATGAAGAAATTGGTTTTGGGGAAAAAGGAAAGATTGTAAACATTTGCTTTTATTCACGTTTTTGCCTTTAAAATATAACAGATGTTTATGGGAAATCGTAATTAATTATAATGCTCAACGACAGGATACCACTTACAGGTAAATTAATAAATTGTTGATTAAATGCTTGCCCAGTTTTAGTTAACTTTTTCAATAGTTTAACTTTGACTTCACTCAGAAATGACAGACAAAATTTTCAAAACATTTCATAAAACGTAAGTTCAACTAATATAAATAAGATATCAAACGATGCTTAGAGTAATATGCCTACAAATAATGGAGGAATGGATCTATCGAAAACACAAGTCACACCAACAAAAGATAATAGAAGCAGTGGAAATATTCTAGCAGATACCTGAAGTAAATGGTAAATACCAGTCAACGGAAGACAATCGTAGATATTACTATTTCATTATATGCGCGCATGCAATCAAAAGATTGATATTACGGATTGGCAGTGGCGTGGCAAAGGTACGAATACCGGCGCTTAAACCCATCGAATGCCTAAAAGTCAGCGAGCTAAGCATCTTAGCCACATACCTTGATTAACCACCAAAGGAAGTTTACATATTTTAGCTATTAGGAGCATTTTATGGTTACAGTTATAATATTATTTTTATATAATTATTGTGGTCAGAATTTAAGTAAAAATTCAACTCAACCATAATGCTATTTTTATAGATGTAAATCATTTAATGATTAACTGTAAACAATAACTTGTTTATAGTAACTAAAGTAATGTTTAAAATGTTTTAAAATAATCATTATATATTTCACACAACAAAATATTGCTGCAGAGAACATAATATGGTGAAATTTTTAGATAAAATGTCGTTTTTTTTATTAAATATTGATTTTATAGCAATTACATTTTTTTTACTCCAATTTTCCGAAATTGTGATGAATTTTAAATTTTGGCAAAATTGTTTTTGAGGAATTCGGTTTTCTTGGTTTGTTTTTGAAATTTGATTTTTTTAATTCTAAATATAGTTTAACATCTAGGTACGTAAGTTATCTGGTGGCCTCGGGTTGGTAATTTCTGTTAGTGGACTTAATAGCAAATTTCGAAGGGACTCAGAATATGCAAATTTTATGTGCGTGAGCGTTTCCCCTTAAAAGTAAAAATTTCAAAACATCAGTTGTTTGCCCCTATTTTGGGAACTAATGATTCGCGATTCAACAACTGACAGTCAGACATCGTTAATTGAACGTTCCTATTTGACAGTTGTAAGCCTAAAACACGGTCAAATAGATTTTTTGATTACTGTAGTAGATATGCCAAATCATACTGCGTCCATGCCTACAACCGAATATAAACCAAACCCATATATCGACGAAGACAATTCTTGGCCTGTGAAATATCAGTTCTTGACGATGAAAAATATTTTGCAGTTCTACAGCACAAATGTTTTTACATGTGTCTAAATACAGGGTGTCTGGTGGCAAATTTATATTTTTAAATACGAATATTTCAAATAGTTTTAAACGGTGCGGAGGGAGGGTGGTGCCGTTGGAATTATCGATTGTGCGGATTTGTTAGTCATGATGTCGCAGTGGTCGAGTGAGCATCGCGCGTTCACTGTGGAGACATTTTTTAAGAATAATGAATCTTACGTAATTACTCTTCGACAATTATGTTCAGCGACGAGGCCCATTTTCACTTAAACGGCCACGTCAACTAGCAAAACTGCTCTTACTGGTCTCCAATAACCCGCAATCCTCGAGGCCAGGCGACGGATGTCAAGAGCGAAAATTATCAACGCATGATTACGGAATTATGTTTGCCAAACCTGCGAGCTCATCCATTGTACTCTTCACACACGTGCTTTCAACAACTGCACACACAGCCAGAGCTTCGTTGGGGGAAAATTTCCCTCAAAACTGCTCAGTCGCTTTAGGGACATCCCATGGCGACCGAGGTCGCCCGATCTAACTCCCATGGATTTTTTTAAGGGGTTACCTCAAAGAGAGTTTTTATAATGACAATCCCGAATCTCTTGTGGCTTTAAAGGAAAATATTCGTCGAGAAATCAGCTCGATTGAAGTTTACTGCAGCGTGTGCCCCAGAACACAAGGCTCCGTTTTGGATAGTGTGTAAAATTCCCATTTCCATTCTCTTAATAAAACATTGTGCCAATTATTACGTTTTTATTTAAATTTGAAAATATAAATCTGCTACCACATACCCTGTAGCACAAATGGTCCGCAATAAAATGGTCCGCTGTAAACACCCTGTAACTCTGAACTCCGAGATTAATGACGATAAAGTCACAGAGCATAACGCAAATATTTCTTAACGAGCTTGCATTTTTATAATTTAACTTAATTATAAATTATAATTATGCAGGCGTAGATCTTCGAAAAATTATACAAAAATTATAAATAGCTTTGTTTAGCTTTGACACATTGTGTCATGTCACAAACAGACTACCTAAAGTTCTGCAAGCCAAAAGACATAAATAATCTTCATGTATATATTTTAAAAGCATTTCTTTCAAAATACTGTATACGTACTTGTTTTCACTTTAAACCTTTTCAGAATTTCGAAAACACTTTAAAAACTTCAATTTTATATTTACGTTAAAACATAAACAAACTAAACAGCCAAAAAGAGAAAAAAGTTATTTTTATAAATGTAACACTTACCCGACATGGCAGATATGCGTGTGTACCAATTTGTGTTGTAACATTTGTAGTGGCATAACCATCCAAGTAGGGCTCCACAAATGCTGACGTGGATGCTGCTGACACAAATGTTTCTAATGACGGCGCCTCTGCTTGTACTATAGATGACGCTATCGACGACGACGTATACATTGTAGCTGAGGAAGAAGTTAAAGCTGGAGACACTAAATTATTGTTACCAATATTACTGCTACTAATACTGCTGCTGCTGCTGCCACTGTTGCTAACAGTGTTGCCGCCGCTATTGTCGTTACTGTTTGTATATTGCGGTGGTGCTGCTAAGTGGAATTTTGCTATGACATCGGCATGACTGGTAGCTATAAATTATAAGCAGATATGCCAGATAGTCAGCAAGTATGAAAAGAAACAGAAGAAATAAAAAGACATTATAGTTTATTCATTGATGGCTTTATTAAAAAATACGACTGTTTTTCTATGAGCAGTATTAATTAAAGGAAAAATATATAATTAAAAATTTGTGGAGCTTAATCGTGTGTTTTGCTCTTTTAATGCGGCATCTTAAGAAAAATCCTAATACAAAACACGAATTGGTGTGAGCTCTTACGTATCTTCAAAGATTCCAGTTGGGAAATCCGGCTGATTTTCAAGCAAGTGTGGAACATTTTATAGCTGTCATGACTGCCGCAGCCAGATTTACAACGCCAATAAAACTAACAGTTAAAAAAAATCGCACCAGTCAGCAGCTGATACACAGATGACCGTCAATGAGAATAGAAGGCTTAGAGAAATAGCAAAATAGTATTTCTTCATACATAAACTTAAAAATGAACTTATGTATGCCAAAAAACCTTAAGTAATAAATTACAAGTGAAGTATGATTCTGCCCTCAAGATCGATTTAAAAAACTTCAATCCGAAAACAAAAAAACGTATTATAGCCTATAGAAAGCTTTAATCAACTTATAATGTTCTATTGCTTACGAATCCCCTTTAAGGCTTTAACGTCGCACTTAGGCTGAAAACTCTATGGAAAATGTAAATACTTTCGCTAAGTACTTAGAAAAGCTTTTCACACCACATGACAAAATAAATTGTACCATTCCAATTATCAGTGACACTGTGAATAATCCTTTGAAATTT
The DNA here is from genome assembly GCA_963932375.1 of Phania funesta. Classification (NCBI taxonomy): domain Eukaryota; kingdom Metazoa; phylum Arthropoda; class Insecta; order Diptera; family Tachinidae; genus Phania; species Phania funesta. The sequence continues at coordinate 101,024,579 of OZ010652.1, forward strand.
CTCCTATGTTATTAACAACGACCTGATCCTATTACACGATCAATGATAAGAAGCTTATCTCATTCTGTTGTGAGAATTTATATATTCATATTTGGCTCTTTCCCATGCTCTTGGAAATATCCTGAAATTGTTATGATTCGTAAGCCCGATTAAAACATTATCCCGATCCATTAGTTTGGTTTTCGACTAAGGAATAGTACTTCAGACCCAGTCCATGTCACCGTTGCAAGGCTTTGTTAAATCAACATTTGAAAATAAGCACTACTTTTCATTATTATTTATTGACACTTCACAGGGTTTGATAAAGTTTGGAATGATGTGCTTTAAAAGAATTTAAAAGTAAGGTAAAAATATCAGTATTATAAAAACCGGAAAAATTCTGCTGGAGTGCCGCAAGGTAGCATAATAGAGCCGCTTTTATAATCCTTGTATACAGGTGAAATACATGTACGTCAACGTGTGTTGACGACACTGTATTTATAAATGTTAACCAAGATCCGGAGGTTGTATCCGTACAACTTCAGGCTCATATTAGCGAACTATAAGTCTGGCTGCTCGCGCTCATTTTTATGAAGTGGCATTAAATCTTGTGCAGTTTTTCACGATATTGGGATGTAGGCGTCGTTTTGTTTGCTTGTGCTATTTTTAAAAATATACGTATTCTGATACAATATATTTACCTCATAAAAAGTAAACAAGTGAAATAATCGAAAATTATATGGAAGTTTAGTACTATAAAATATGTTTTTTTATAGGAGTTCCTTCCTAAGCTGTCATAAATATCATCTCTTAAAACAAACTTTTCAACCCCAATTAACACCATAGTATAATTGAAAATGCCACATTGCATTATTTCCAAAATATTTTACATTTTCAAATTAATTTCAATATACAATTTTAGTAATAAAAAATAATTACCTTACCTTACTATATACGTATATTCCATTAGAAAGTTGGGAATAAACATTTTACTCATTTCGTTGTTTTATATTTTAGTTAAAAAAATTTCGTGCAAAAAAAACAGCAATAATGCAAAATGTTGTGGCATCGCTGTTTAAAACTCATTATTGAAACCACTAAAGTTTTTAGACTCTACATTTACAAAATATTCATGACTATTTAGTTACAAAGGATTTCATGTAGTCATGCTACTTTGAAAAGAAATGGCAAATTATTTTCAGTATGTCATTCAATTTGTAACATGAAAAAATGTTTGATTTACAAAAAAGAGAACATTGCTATAATACTCAAACGTATTATAGAAACAACAATAGAAGGGTAAGTATACACTCAAAGAAAACCATTATTGAGGTAATTAGAATATAATTATAATATAATGAAAAAATATAATGAAGATTCAATTATGTGGTTATGTGTAAGTTATAGAAAACATCGACCATAGGTCTAGTGTTTAACCCTGCACCGTCATCCTTCGTCAAAATGACGTCGCGAGATTTTATTTTCAAATTAAAACCTGTTTTTTCTTTTTGTTTTGATCTCATTTTCTGTTGAATATTAAACAATAAATAATTGATTTTCTTTAAATAATAGTAAAAAAATTATTAAATATAAATAAAAAAGTTATTTTGGTTCATAATTTTGCTCATGACGTGTTTTATATTCACTTAAAATAAGTCGTAGTCAAAATGACGAAGGATGACGTTAATGTACACAAAATAAGGATGACGTTCTAGGGTTAATAATCAATAAGCTCACCACTTAGGCTACTGCATCCTCGTGCTTTGTACATGTTATGGTTACAGTTATTGTATTAGTTTTTTCAGGTAAAATACTTTGTTTGTGGTTAGAATTTTAATAAGAAATTTGTAGTTCAACTTAACTATAGATAGAACTTTTATAGATAGAACTTAATTAATGATTCAATGTAAATGACAACTGGTGTCTCATAATATTTAAAATGTTTTTAAATAAGTATATTCGTCATAAAAATATATTGTTGTAGGGATATAATATGGTTATCGTAACTATGCCACAACCATGTTTTTTTTAGCGAACGACTTGCTGAACCGCATTAAGTGTTTTTGTTCACCGCGTACGCAAGCTCCCGAAATGCTCTATAAGAACTTGGTGGGAATGGATTGCTTCTTTAAAAAATAAAATTAATGGGTAAATCATCAGCAGTATATTTTCGTGCAGATTTTGTGAAAACAGATGGAAAAAATCAAGCCCAAGTGTGTCTACATATCCGGTATGTTTGCGTTGCCGCAACAAGGATAGTGAGAGAGAGCTAGAGTGAGCAAAGACAGATAGAAAAGTGTATCTGTGTCGGTATTAAGTTATTTCTAAATCAGTTACTGCTCCATATGAAGGCCGAGATGAGTCTGGCGTAGGTTCTCTAAGGCCGGACAGAGGCACAGTAGATGAAAACCGCAATCCTCTTTTTTTCATTCTGCGTGATTGTCATCTTTGAAATGTCCCGTAATCATCGCCATGTCAAACCAGCCTAGTGCATATAAATAATTTGTGATATAGTTTATTACGGTCCGAGATAGTAACGCCAGAGAATGCAACAATGTGCAAAGCCTTGCTCTACTCTTTGACTGCTTTGTAAGAAATACAATTACCCATGTTGGCCTCATGTCCACGCATTCATTGTAGCGTGATTGTTGAATGGCATGCCATGCGATTTAAGAATGCCCGGTATTCGTGGACTAGCTTAGTTATCGCACCTCTCAGGGACCTGATTGCAACACGGCTGTCGGTCTACATCCCTGGCTCTCTAAGGAACTTGGAGTTTCTCGGATCGAGAAGTTCCAACCTCTCGAGAAACACCGCTTTCGAGTGATATAATCTGTGATTCCAGGTGTTCTCTGGAGTAGTAGTCTGGAGTTCCATTCATTAATGGAGGTTAGCCGAACCGTCGTGTTTATGCCATGTGTATTTTATGCATCGTACCTAAATATATCTGCTTAAAAGTAATAACTCACAACAAAAACGTCGTCCGTACTTGACGAACTTAGCCCTTTATCTTGTCAGTGACCATTTAAAAGTCCGTCTAAATAGTCCATGTTTACCCCCAGGAATGTAAAGAAAAATCAGATTATATAGTGATGAGTTATCAAAGAGCTACTAGAAGGTGTCAAAAATTAATAAAGAGAGACACGTAGCTTTAATGAAGCCATAACCAACGGTCTGGGTTATTTTATGATTAAACTACAAATAGCATGCCAGCGTACAAGGATGGTGTGCAGGGTAGTGATAAAATATTTTTTCCTGAAAGCCTACAATGTGACTGACTCAACTTCTTTTGCATTGGGACCTTACCATAAAGTCAGGCAAGTATTTCTTGAGCCAAGCGTACTATTACTGAATCACTGAAGTAAATGTATTGGAACTTGGTCTATATCTAGCAATAATTATTACATAAGGTTCACTTCAAGTAAAATTTATTCAATAAAAATTTTGATTTGGTTTTCAGAAAGAAAACTGCAACAGTCTTCCGAGCATGTCACATGTGCGAATATGTTTGTCAAAATTAAAATTATCTGATGGAATGGATACTCAATTTTGTGTTCAAGTTTGTGTGTTCATAAAAAAATAATATTTAAAAAGAGAATTTACCAGAGATCAAGCATATGTGTTATCATTTTACAGCCGCGTTTTGTACATGAAGGGTATATAAAAGTCGCCATAGCTCAATATAACACTTTTGTTAAGGTTTATTTAAAATTGTTTGTTAATTGCTCTAAAAACAAACACTCAGCCGTACAATAATGTTTGGGTTAAAAAATTCAAACTGAAGTTTCCACGGCTGCTGCTGATGATGTTTATTATGCGTACTTGTGTAGCCGTAAATGTATAAAACCATCATTAGCAATAAAATTGGTGGTTTTAAACATCATTTACAGACCTCTTCATGTTTTAATGAAGCCTATTCATTTTGTGTTTCCACAAACAAAAAATCATGTTAACGAAAGTTCACTGTAGTATGGGTTGAATGAAAAACTAACACTTGCAAAGAATTCTGCTTACAAAATATTATTATTTTGAGTTGATTTTCAGAGAGGACGACGTGTAAAGCAATAGAATTATGAAGAGTTTTAGTTTTATTTTCTATACTCTTTTCGTGATTGGTTGAATGGTGTCGGATAATTTAGAATGTATAAAAACTGACTTCTTACTAAATAACTGACATTGTCTCCTTCGTTAGCAAGTAGAACAAGTTTGTATTGTAAAAGGATGATTTTTATGGTTTTAAATTAAAAGTGTTTACCTAAAACTTATTTCAGGCAGCCGATTTGTAATCAACGTCTACCTTTATCTCATTCGAGTCTCGTGCTGCTACTAACCTTTACTCTTGTCCGTAGTGATTTCAGACTGTGGGTAGATAACTGTCGGCCTGCTTCCTCACCACGGTGTCTCTTGTAGTTGCTAGCATTTGCCTAAGCCCTTCTAGCATTTACTTTTAACAATGATTTGCCCGTGATCTTTATCCTCGCTAATGTTAGGCGCTACAGTCACAGCCTCTATCTCAGGAGCATCTTTGGAGACTGATCCGTCCACCCCTAGGCAAGTTTTCTCATCAAATCCTTTAGAATTCCTTCATTGGCTAATAAACACAGGAATTCCTACAGAGATTAGCCTCTTGCGAGTCTTCTTTGCCCATCCCTAGCGGAATCTCACAGTGCAATGCTTTAAAAAAATCCCTAGATTTTGACCCATCCACCTCTCGCGAGGCATTTTTGTCAATTTCTGCCGAATTCCTCTCTTGGCCAGTTAAAACTAGAGTTTCTTCAGAGATTAACCTCTCAGACTCTTGCGACGCTTCATTCCTGTAATGGAGAAGAACAAGTCCACCCTCACAGAGCTCCAAATCCATTGCTAAATCTGCATTAAAATAAGAGATCGTCTGATGTTCAGATTTGGCATACTAGCGGCCACGCACCCCTGGTGTATAGTGTTGCACCGTGAACTAAGCACTTTTCCTTAGGGAGTGTTAATTTGTGCTAATTTATGGCAAGCTGTACCTTGGTGTCTGCCAGCTAACGACAGGGAAAGGGTTTATTGCAGACTTTAACTTTGACTATGTTGTCTGGCTTTACATAACCGCGCGAAAATTTTGTAGATGCGTAAATCCAGACGATCTAAGAGACCAACTAGTAATTGCAGATATGATAAATGTATATGCGTGTATATTGGTAATTATATTCATGTTTGCACACGTTCATACCATGTTTCTTGGTAACAAGTGCTTGCCTAAATATTATTGTTGGGAGAAGCGCCCAAGCCCTTAGCGTCCAAATGTAGATTATAAACAAAAAGCACAAGAATTTTTAATCCAATAATAATTCATTTATTGGCTTGTACTTGAAGTTGAAATTCCTGTAAGTTAATTAATTAATTATTACAAAATATAGCTTAATTTAATAGATTTAGATACAAAATGAGGTTATTTACTGACTTTTTCCTGTGGAGACCAAGAGCGCAACTTCTTCGTGTATTCTCTGGTTCACTTTAGAAATTCTTTTAAGCAAAGTTAACCTTTTGTGCCACTTTATATAAATTTATAGGTAATATGAATGTCAACCCGCGTGGAAATATAAAAATATTTTAGTGTTGATAATAAAGCGATATTAATGGATAATTACAATAAAGTTATCGATAATAATTAAATAATTTAAAGGTAGCGAGTAGACAGTGAAGGTAACAATTATATTAATTAAATTGGGTTCCTTTATTTTGGGCAAAATTAAACTCGAAATTATTTGTTTATGTGTTGGAAAATTATATTAATTGTAATACGGCTTGCATCCATATATTTTAATGCAATAATTTTGCGTCACAGAATAAATCTCCTTATTAAAAGATCTGATAGAAGTAACACTTTAAATGAAATCCATTTTTACAGTGTTAAGAAACATGGTTTATGTATTTAATAGTCTCTCATTGCTTGCAAATATGTTAAACAAAGGGCTTGGCAGTTGTTCAAAAAAAAAAAAAAGATATCTCTCAAAATACGCGACCAGTTTCACAAGATTTTAGACAAAAACTATATCTTTCTGATTCTTGTCATATAACAACCAGCAATGGAATTTCATTTAGAGATTTTCGTTTCTTTATCTAGTATACTCATCTGGCTGTAATCCAGGTTCCGAATTCAGGTAACGAACTACGTTTGTTTAGCAAAAGAAAAAAATTAATGGACTTCATGAAAGTGCTTCCTGAAAACTGTGGCTTACCTCAGTCGAAAAAGCTATTTATTATTATTTTTTTTTATGAACTCGGAAAAAATTCATTAAATGTTCACATTTTTTCCATCGATGAAAAGAAATGATTTTATTACTGTAGCTAAATGTAATATTGTTCTTTTAGCAAAATAGAAAAATAAACATATTATGTTTGGGATTGGCACCGACTGAGGTACGAATGCTTAATAGTTAACGTGCTAACTACTTCAATCACATACTTCGATTTTACACCAAAAGAATTTTTCATATTATGTCTATTAAGAATACTTTAAGGCTAGTCTTATTATATTATTTGGAATGGCTATAAAGCTTCGTTTATTGTAAGAATTTTAATAAAAATTTTAGTCTTCAATTTAACCATGTTGCAGTTTTTATAGTTGGAAATTATTTAATGATTAAATGTAAACAATAACTTGATTATCGCAACTTAAGTAATGACAAAAATATTTTCAAATAACCATTATATGTTTACAACAACAATATATTGTTGTAGAAAACATTATATCGCTACCGTTACTATGCCACAATCATATTTTTTCTTTGCATGTGTGTATGTAATATACTCTTCTTGTGCATCGTTTATCTATCGTTTTATTGTCGTGATTAAAGAATTTTGGATTATATAAAAGTTGAAAAAACAATTTTTATGGCAACTTGCTGAATCTAAAATTGTTCTTTATATTAATTTCCAAAATAACTTCGCAAAAAGTGTAGTTGTATGTGTCGTATACATACGCAATGGTATTTCCAATGCCATGAAACAAGCTTCTTTGAACCTGCCAAAGTTCTCAGGCTGTCGTCTAACTGTTAGTAGGCAAGTCAGCCAACAACCTAAGGCAACAATATAAATTTTATTTTGCAACTTTTGTATGTTATTTTGTGTAGTTTCTAACTGCCTAAAGTTACAGCCGTGCGTACACAAAGGTACTTTCTCTCTTGGATAAGATTAAATGTTTCTTCAAACAAAAGTGAGTGAGGTCATGTTTAACAGTTGCTATGCATTTTGACGATACGTGGATACAAGTGTGTGGATGTTTACAAAGAGGGCTTAAAAAAAGTTGCCTTTGTGAATATATTCTCATACTTGTATGAGAATATGTTGGCCTTTGACGTATGTGTATATGGGTGTATGTGTCGAATATGTAGTATGTGTAAGAGCAAAAAAAAAACATGTATATTCATACGTTGTAACATTGTCAATTACATGTTTTTAAAAATATGTCAGTAACAACAATGTGCGTCTGTGTATATGGTATTAAAAAAGGTCTGCCTCTTAATTTCATCCTCTATCAAAATTTTTAGCTACAAACCATTATGTCATTGTACGTTTTCAAAGCAATTTTGTTTGTTTGTTAACTTTTTAGGGTAACCAGTAGAAGTGCAGCAGGAAAACTACGTGAAGTCACAAATTCGGCGCATTGTGTGGATTAGAGTAGAATATATGTATGCTGCAATGTTCATAACAACTTATGTGAATATGTATTACAAATTACAGTTGTATATTTCTAGAGCTGTTTAGCAATGCTTAGTAATCATAATGATTAGTAATTAAATTACTTTCCAAAGTTTAGTTTCGCATGGTTACAAAATCATTACGATTATGTATGCGTTTTTTGAGATTACTTTTGATTTTCGCTGATAATTTAATACAAAATCTCAAAAGTAATCTTGGTTATTTTTATATTATTTGCAAACGTAATCAATTAGTAATCAAACATTTCCTACCAATTAATTACATAATAATTAGAAATCTTTTATATCTAAATATAATTCAATTTATTACTAATCGTAATCGAAATGTAATAGCTATGTTTCTACTTTCCCCATGATACCTTTGTTAATCTTGCATTGCTTCATAAAATAACTACCACTCAGAAATCTCTAAAAAATTTATATAAAATTAAGTCAATGTAAGTGTAATAGTCAAGAAAAAGCATTTACGAATAATATAAGAGATAATTTTGGAAAACATTATTATTCGACATGAAACTAAACTACGGTTAATACTAAATCATTTCTTAAAAACTACGATCTACGGTTCTGCTGCGGTAGGAACAAAAACCGGAAAAACTCTCGCACTACTGTTGGTAACTACAGTTCTCACGGCAACTATTCATGGACAAACCTGCACACTAGCTCTCTTATACTAATAATGTGTGTGTCAGTACAGTGTGTTAGCTATGTATTAATGAATTTATGTGTTGATGTGTTTATGTTTGTAAACTTGTCAAGATGTCAGTGCCAAATTTTCCAGATCCATCGTACTTTATGAGACCCTTATTTCTTCTTTTAGTATCAAGATGTAATTAAAGCTTGATTAAATCGAAGGCGAACCATTTAGAGTTTAAGGATTCCGAGGAACTGGAAGTGTCCAAAAATTATGATTTTCCTTCTTCTGTATATATGAAGTATATTACCTCTCTGCCAATATTTAGATCTATTTCAGATTATAGCACTTTTAATATTATACATTTTTATAGATTTTTTTATTTTGTCGGGAAACCCTTAATATTGTTTATGGACTCCTAAAAATACATTCATAGGATGCTCCGATAGCATGTAGTTACAAACATATATAGAAATGAAAATACATTGTTAGTGTCAAATCAATTAAATTGATTTTTCATATGAACTTTAACAATGTGATTTATATACATGTATGTGTGTTGCAGAAAATAAAGGTAAAACATTTTCCAAAATCAAAAGAAGTGTTGAAGCTTCTGAAGAGAAATAGCATGTTTCACAAACTATTTAATTGAACACAAATTTTGCCAATTAAACACGAATTTTTGAAAAGCAAGTTTTTGCAACGATTGAGGATTTCGCTGTTGAAAGGCAAAGTGACCGTTTCAATTAGTGAAAATATTTAAAAATTTTTGGTTTGTACGGAAACGTAGCTAGAGCCTTATCATTATAAACATATACATATTCAACCCATTAGTTATGAACTGAAAATTACTTATAGTTGTTAATCTCTAATTGTTCATTAAACCGCTTAGGTAACAAATTGTTAGAAATACTCTCTGTCTTAACGCCATGTGTTTTTAAGGAATTAAAAGCATTATTTTTATTTTATTATTTTATCATTTATTACATCTATCAATATTATATTTAAAAATAATATGAAATATCTTAATAAATTAAATAAATAAATTTTTGAGGTATTACTATTACTGTCAGAAAAATTACACTGAAGATGGCGCATAACCGAAAGCGGTTTGTCTCCAAACCAAACTTGACAAGGGATGACGGAAATTCGTTCCAAAAATCTACATCAAAACACCCTGTCCGAATATCAAATCAAGAATAGTATATCTTCTTGATATTTCCACTGTAGCTGGATTGTGTGGTATCGTTTTTGTAAATTGTATGTAATTTTTTAATTATTTATTCTTTATTATTTGTAGCTTTTTGAGGTGGGTTTTACCGCATTTTGTTGCCCACACTTAGCATCCGTGGGTCATAATCGGCCTTATACACATTTTGTAAAGAAGTATCTTGTTTTTACAGTTTAAACTTGATTATCGATTGAATCCTAAAGTGGTATTACAGTTCTTTGAATTGTTTTGAGACTTATTAAAAGGAAAAATTATTGCTTGAGTTTTCGCTACATTAATTCTAATTTTCCATTTATCAAAATATTTTTTAGCAAAAGCTAACTTTTTTCCATACTTTTATTTATAGCATTCGAAACATTTCCTGTTGTTAATAGAGTAGTATCATCCGCATATAGAGCTGAGGTGTAACTATTTTTTAATTAAAAATCCGATATATAAATTGTATATAAAGCTGTAGATAAAACAGAGCCTTGCTAATAAATCTTTCAGAAAATTACAATAAGTTTTCAAATCTTAATCAGAACTAAATTGTTGTATTCAATTCTTAGTCTCTGGTGTCCACCAAACTGCAGCAAATCCTGGGCCTAGGAGTTGGGATGGACTGATAATTTGCTTACGTATTTGCATGAATAACTTTTAATTTTTTTTTTGGATTGTGGAAATAATAAATCCCGGTGAATATTCTTATATCGTATGTACCATGGAGCGTTAACGCAAGTGGCCGTAATTATTTACTAATATTAGTTTTTGCTTAGGGCCTCTTATTTTGTTCTGTAACGACGTGTTTTCACGATTAGCTGGAGTAGAGCTCGCGGCTCCCAGAGTTCGTTACAAAAAATATTTATTTGTTTCCAAGAGAGAGAGACGAAACAGTTAATATAAATGTTTTTAACAACGTTATAAACTTTATTCATCAACTTAATTAATAAATACAGCTCGGCACGGAATACGGTGGACCTTCCGAGGCCACTGGCACATTCGCTGTTACTCTCCGCAGCTTCTCACACCATCCGATGCTTACAGAAGGTATCGCCACTATTTGTTGTGAGTGCACATAAGCCGATTCTCTCTTCGGGGCGAATAAAATTCTGGCCCGATGGTAAGAGAGTACTTCCTTTTCTGGCCTCTCTTGTCAGGGTGAATAATATTCTGGCCCGACTCGACAGTACCAGAAGCGCTGTGCCTCTCACTCAGATGGACTCTCTTCATCTAGCTGCTGCTCTAGGTGATGTGATAAGGATTGACTCTCTTGTCGGGGCGGATATAATTCTGTCCCGAAGCTAAGAGATGTCTCCTCTACGCACTCAGCTCTGACCGAATAAAATTCTAGTCCAACCGTTTGCCGCCTGGGGAGTGGCTATCCAATACTCGCATATACCAATTGAGGCGAATAATATCCTGGCCCAGGTGGTATAGCGTCACCTTACTTACTGGTTTCTCTTGTCAGGGCGAATAAAATTCTAGCCTGACACGAAAACAACAGTAGTTTCGCTACCAGTTGGTGGCGCGAGAGACTAGCTTAATTAAGTTGAGTAAAACTCTAAAATAATTAAGCTACAAGTAGGTGAGTCGAATAAAATTCTAGCCCAACTATTTGTTGTCTGCCAAACACTTAAATAATAAAGTTGAATAAAATTCTAAAATTATTCAGTAGGTCTTACCGCCTTGCTAGCCACAGGCTGACTGATACGCATTACTATTCTGCTTGTTTGCCTGAGTCTCACGTATACGCACACCATAGTACGATCCATACCAGCTGATCATATGTCAGTCAGTTGTATTAAAACAGTGCTGCCATTATGTAGCGGTGTTACCTAAATATTTCCGTTAATCTTAAAACTAAGTTATTATTAATAAAAACTATGAATGTAGTTAGAAAAGCAAAAGACATAATTATATGTGAACCAAAAACGACTGGAAGGACTTTTGGTCGTCACAGTTCTTTTAAGAGATCATTAAAACGGACATGTTTTGAAAAATGCAGCGTTTTAAAAGTGTCAAATTTTAGCACAAAATTTAGGTATGTTTTGATGTTTACGATATTTTATCTGAACTTAAATTGGAATGCAACAAATCGTCCGAACACTGTTTTCTGTTTTTGAAATTTGGCGATTTCAAAAGGATCGTTTTTCAGAACATCCCACATAATGGATACAAAAAACTGCTTGCAGCTATCAGGGTTAAATATTATTATAAATTTCTTCCATTCTGCAATAGTAGACTTCACTTTGATTATACAGCCGACGTCTTCCCAGGTTGTTGAAGGCACTCGCTGTTTATGAATCTACACAGCCTGCTTTTCCCAATACTACTGACCTCGCTTTTCTCTTGCTGTTTCATAAAAACACTTAAGACAGTCACCTTTGCTTAAATTATTGAATAAATCTGTTAAGTCTCCTTTGAACGGTTGTGGAAACCAACTAAGTGCTTCTTGAGGGATTATTTTGTGGTGCTTAAAGGAGTGAAATATGAATTGCATATTTATTTTCGTACAAAATTCAGAGAAATTTGTTTTCTCAAAACAAAACAAAGAAAATTAATGTCTTTATGTCTGAGTGCAAATATGCGGAAAACAAAATAGGAAAAGAGTTTTTATAAATGGCGTAGAGATAAAAAGAAAGTAGTTATAATTCTTGGAACTAAATAAGAGGCTGGTAACTGTTTTATAAACTCAGTGCTATAATATGTTGTTTGTTGTTGTTTGAGTGCACGTAAATATGTAAATCCCTATTCCGTGCAATCCTCTCAAACAAAAAAATAAACAGAAGCACACAAAATGTATTTTGAAATACTATTTTTCACCTCTTATTTTTTTTTTTTGCGAAAGGATTTGCTGGAATGCCCTTTGATGTATGCGTTTATTGTGAAATGGTTTCTTAGATCGGAAGAGAAAAACAGATTAAGCAAATATATGGGTTTTGTTGAGAGTTATTGGTAAAAGGTTGCCGGAATTACGCTTGTATAGGTTTTAGTTTCAGCTTTACCAATGAAATCCTTTATAAATCTCATAGATACATACATATTTTCAAAAGATAAAAAGGCATATTATACCAATTTAAACTTATATATGTTGGAATGTATGTGATGATATCGATTTTGGGATCCAAATGCTTTTAAACCACTGAACATTTTGGTGTTCCTTAATAAACGTATTTGTCGATAAATTTTTTATATATACATATAAATATATATATATATATATATATATATATATATATATTTATATAGATATAGATTAATATATTGCTTTAAAGTGTGACATAAAGTCCAATGGAATTCATTACAACTTCAAAGAGATCTTTTTGAAATTAAAATTGTATAAAGTATGCAGTTGTTGATCGGTAATATTGAGTAATATTTCACAGGAGGTACCGAATTCAGTAGTATATGGCTTTTACTGCCGTGCTCAGTATCGCAAATTTATCCTATTTTCTTAATTTGTTTCCAATATTTCTTCACAGTGCCAGCTTACCGCACAAAACACCACAAACTGAAATCATGCATATATATGATTATAATAATACATTTTATGAATTTTTTTATGAATCTATTCCAAATGCAATTAAACTAAATCATAAAACATTTCGTTAGAGGAACGCAACTCAGTGTTTTCCCTGTTAGGATTTAAGCGAACGTTAACGTTCGACATCGTGCACCAGACAGTAAATAAAAAATGTTAAAACTTTTGAACAAAATTTATTCGTTTTTTCATTAATTTTCCAGTTGACCATATCTTCATGACATTCTCAGAGATGCCTACAAGTCACATAGTATATCCTAGACGACATTAAGCGAATTAATAAATAATTTTTAAACACTTTTAGCGACAACACTGTCGTTGACGCATGTATGGACGCCATTTTTCTAATGTTGTCATCAAGCTTGCACTGTGGAAAAAATCACTTTATTCTTAAAATTATAATCTTGATTAAAATTGTTCGTAATCGCACGAAACTTATTTTGAATAGCGGTATTCCGTCCACTCCGATATCGATCATTAATTGATTTTTCAACCCGTTCTGACAATACTTTTGGCTTCCTTTTAGAAATTTGTTTTTATGTATCGTATAACTTTTTTACTACTTATTTTATTCAGTGTAAATTTCTTGAGTGTAGAAAAGATTCGTGAGATGTGGTAATGCCAAAAATGCTCAGTAAGGTTTGTCATTTCTTCATGAATAATTGAATTTTATTATCATATATCGTGATCGAAATGTGGTTTACCAGGGACGTCAACAGAATTTCCGTATTTGGTATGAAGAGCGGCCAAAAGCAGTTCAATTGCTGCCAATGTATCCTGAAAGACGCATTGTTTAGTGCGGTATCCTAGTACCTTACTTCTTCAAGAACAATGAAAATCGGAATGTTACAGTCAATTGAGCGGGATACCATGTAATGAGTACCGACTGTTTTTCGGCCAAGATGATAGATTTGGAATTCATTGAAATATGGTTTGAACAAGACGGTGCCAAATGCCACATGGCACGCGATACCATGAACCAACCATGAGGCAAGTGTGGTGAGCCATTAATTTAACCTTTAAACAATTTTTTGTGGGGGTACGAGTCTCTCGTATACAGGTGCAAGCCTGCCAAAATTACAGCCCTGAAAGAAAACACTACAGCTGCCGTTGGTGAGATACCGGACGTAATGCTGGAAAAAGTATGCCAAAATTTAAGCGCGCTAATGGCCCACCTACGTCGTTGCTTTGGCCTACATTCTCATGACATAATATTTTAAAATTAAATGGAAGACATTCATGTATCGGTCAAAATAAATATTTCATTCACTTTTGCAAATTTTCCGTGTTTTTTTTTCCAATTTGCAAAACCCATACGGTAAAAAATTCACCCCATATATTGCCACCGTTTATCTGTGAAGTATTTATAATATTTTCCCCAAGTTTTCTACCACGTGATGCTCAAAGAATGCTTCTTTTGACAACATACTTCAATCCGAAAATTGCGGGATATTATCTTCAATAATACTGTCTTCTTTTGCAATGTTATCTCTAAGGTTTTGTGTTTCAGTAGAAGCATTTTAAGCGTTCCCTTTTTCAACGTAATTTTTTGTGACCGAAACATATATATATAATTTTTCACAATGTATTTGTGGGTCCCACTGTACAATATAACTTACGCACTTACTTTAAAACTTAAACCGGTATATATTTATTTTCTGAAGCTTATTTGTTTTATTTTCTTAAGGCATTTAAGTCCTGCTATTTTGCTTTTTTCTCAACATAGATTAGATTAGATAAGAATAAAAAACTTTGTTGACAACAACTTATTTTTAATGTTACCAGAAGCACGAGCAGCTTAAGGCAATTTTCACTCAGGTTACCGTAAATATGTCGGGAATCAAAACAAAATGTATACAGTTATCCATCACTTTGTCCTCAAGATAGCTATTTTCAAGACGCTTTCATTATGTTGTTGTGCAATGTATCTCTTAACACGACACATTTCACAATTTAATGACACTAATTGTCCTCGACAATATTTTATATAGACAAATTATGAAAAGTTCTGAAGACCTCATGGATAAAAATATCCTCTATGAGTACCTGGCTAACTTGTGTTTGAATGCATGAAATATTTAAAGATTAGTATATGAATATAAGCAAACATATTAAGGTCACTCATTGTTTTCAAGGAAAATCCCCAGTTGCCCAGTCCTATTTTATATTTGAAGAACTTCAGTTTTATTAACCTGATTCTGGATTTATTTATCCTAGAGGTTGATTTGATGTATGTAGATATTTAGTTCACCTGTTTTCAAAAACTAATAGCATTTAGCTGCTGTACATATTTTACCATAGCTCGAGAACTATTTATGGCATATTGATAAATGGAACATGAAAAGAATAAAAAAGTGTGTTCCTTTATTGAAATAATCTACGCTTTACAAAAAACAGTATTAAAGACGTATAACTATGTATTGTAGTGCAACGTATCACATTTCACCCAACGCTAGTCTCAGCGAGGTACGATCTAAAAATTTAGCAATCATTAATAAATAATAATTTCTAAAATATAAGAAAACTTACAGGAATTCTTTAAATATAAATTATTTAATTTGTTACTTCTTAAGTCATGTGAAAAATTTTGGTTACATAAATTTTTAACAGTAAACGTTAAAGACCTTTACATATGAAAAAAATATTTAAATGTCTTAAGCCAAAGGAATTTAGTTTTTTATCTATAATTATTTTAAAAAAATATTATTTTATATTTTTGTGTATTAAACTACTGATATGTAAAATAAGTAATTTCAAATAAAAGTCTGCCAGTATTTAGAATTGTTATTTTCAAGTATGAAAATAAAAATGCATTAGGTTTACAAACATCTCAGCTTTTGTTGGAATTTTTTTTTGTTCGTTTTAAATATGTTAAAATAATTTAAACATTTAAACCGAAATATGCAACTTATGTCACATACATACAAATACCAAAACATATATTGGAAAAATTAATATATAAGCTGTATTTCGTAATAGCAACAACAAGTCAGTAGTCGATTTTAATGGTTACAAAAAAACTTTTTAAACTTTTTTAAAGCAGAATTCCAGAAAGAGTGTGTTCAAAAGGATTTAGTAACAAAGGTAAACCACAAAAATTATTCTAACACCTGGATTATAAAAAATGTATCAGAAAATGTGGCAATTTTATTTTATTTTATTTATATATAAATATATTTTTTTATCTGTTCAAAGAAAGAAGTAATCAGTCAATCAATGCTGAGATTATATGACTGATTGCTAGGAATATGTAGACATATAATGTATATATTATATTATTATTGAAATTAAGTAACTTAATTATAAGGCTTGAGTGTGTTATTTTCTCTTTCGGTTAAGAAAGGCATGTTTTTGATGTGATAACTTTGAATACAAGAAAAGTTAAAATTTTAATAGTCAACAAGCAGGATGGAATACATTTTCTATGTGGCTACGCACGTTTTCAGCATTGTTTGTGTCTTACTAATAATTTTGTGTTCACTTCTTTGTGTTTACACTTTTAAGCGCATCTTAATTTAATTTTGCTAAAACGTTTACTTCTCTGTATGCTCTCTGGTACTATTTGACTGTATGCGGAATTTTTATTTCAAGGAGAAAACTACCCTTTAACAAAGTTTTTATTTATTTCTTTTATTTTTAATTTAGTCACAAGTTTGTGATTTAAAATTGGCACATATATTGTAAAATTGGAGACGAATAAAGTAAACAGATTTTATTGTTATCTTCGTCTGCTTATACTACTGTGGCAAAAATGGATTGTTATCGTAAGGTTTGCAGCGAAGATATAATCCAAGACTACATAAGTTTAGGTGCTAACTTATTTCGATAATAAATTGGACTGGAGCAATTGAAAGTATTTTATTGTGTAATTTGGGGGGTTGAAGTCAAACCTGCACTTTATTTTTTTAATTGTTCTGGCTTTCGAAATATAGCGTATAAATCCAAACGCGGCACATGTAAATATAACTTAAGAACGGTTCGTTCTGTTTCGCCAAATAAAAAGATTGAAAATCTGCATAAAAATAATCTATAAATTATAACATTTACTCTAAAATTTGCTCAGTATTTTCAGAGATACAACCGGGAATGTTCGATGGTTTTTCGAAAAACCTTTAAAACATAAACAAAAAATCGTCAAAAGTCTCAAAAAAAATCCGTCACGTTTATTACATTGGCAACAATTAATACCCTTATTAATTGCTTGAGTTACCAACAAGCGTGAATACCCTTTCTAATTGTATGTTCAAAAAAATATGCTTTGTAATTAATAATTTGGTAACACAAAATTTATTGTATTTTAACCAATAAAATCAAAGTAAAATGAGGTGACAATTAATTTTAATTAAACTGAAGTCTATGTATAATTTTTTGTTTAAAAGAAATGCTGACTATTTAATTTTTTGCAATTGAAATTTATTTTATTTTGTCCAATAAAAATTAACGTAAAATGAGGTGACTGTAATAGGAAACCTAAGTAAAGAAATTATTATTAAGAATTGAAATGTAAAAAGCCTGGGAAAACAATAAAAATTCATTCTATAGTGAATCACAGAAAAAAAAACTTGTCTTATTTGAACCGCGGTTCGTAGAACCAAGGAAAACATTAATTTACATATTACCAGGATACTAACAGCCGTATGCTTTAAAACTTACAAGAGATATATAAACTAATAATAAAGCTGTCTTTAAAAGAAAATATAATAGTGTCTCTATTGAACTGAGCTCAGATGAGAAATCAAATGATATGTATTAGATACACTATACACAACTTAGATATTGAAGTGAGGCGAAACTCAGATACTGTAGATGGCTTAAGCGAAATTGTATTAAAACGATTTATTGTTGATTGGCAGATTAAAATTTAATATAAAAATGTATGGTACAATTTTTCGCATACATACTCCGATTGCATTTGTTTGAGCAAAAGTAGTGAATCTTTAATGGTTTCCGCGAAAATATTGACAATCATATTTGCATTTAAAAATCGTCACATATAGCACCTCTTGATATCACAGAAGTTTTAGGCCGATAAATTTATTGTTGTTTTGAAAATCATAAAAAATAGAAAAAGACAAATATCTCCCTGTTTCTGCAACCATTTATCTTTATAAGTTTCAACCAAAATGTTCCATATTTTAACAAGAAATTCATATCTATTAAAATGGATGCAAAACTATTGATTTTATACAGAATTAACTCAAGGTATCTCATTTTAAATAAAGTTGCTATATGACAACAGCATAATTTTTTTTAGATTTCATTTTACTGTTGTAGGCATATGGCAACTTTCTTCGAGAAGAGATACCTTTATTTAGTTGTGAATAGATGCCTTGATTTTAATGAAATATAGCTTGCTTTGTTTGGAACATCTCAACCTATGTGCTAGTGTAAACGAAACAAACGGAATTATTTCTGAACTTTTTGCCACAAGCATATTAAAAGATGGACAAACTGATACTGTGTTCTGTCTATCGAACACTGCACTGAGCTTTTATACTATGGGGTCTCTGGTATTTTTGCATATTACAAATAAAGCGTTAATTGAATAGGTGTTATAAATGTCGAAACTAAGACAAAATTCCTACTGAATTTGTCATTAGAAGAGGTGATTTTGGAAATCTAACTTAGAAATACAGACGGCTATAGAAGACAGTCCCGCAATATCCTTCAATGAAAGTATTTAAATAGTAGTGCTAATACTCTTAGAGCTAAAAAGCCACGACTTTACGTTTGCCTAGCTGGTGTGTAGAAAATATGTCGCATTTACAAATGAGAAACAAGGAAGCCACACTAGAATAGTTGCAAAAACGTGTTCCTCATACTTCGGCAAAAATGGGAAATCAGTCACGTGCCGTAATATATTATTCATTTTTTCGCTTTAAATAGTACAGATCTGTAAATGCAAAAACTACTGAATAAAATTAATTAATTTATCTTATGCATTATTTCTAAATATATTTTTATTTAAACGACAACAAAATAACATTTTAATATAATATTTTTGCTTTTATTTTTAATTAAATGTAAATTTGTACAGAATCCAATTAATAGCCAAATATTGCAATGGATGTATTAATTTTGCCATACATTTTTAACAATTTGGCTTTTACCACATGTATGAAAGTTTGCATGAAAGTAAAGTCCGGATAAACATTTAAAAAATTATAGCTTAATTTGCTTTACAATTTTCGAATCTATTTATAAATATTTGCTGATACAACTTGAAACAACGATCAAAATAAAGTTGATTTACTTGACATTTAAAAATAATTTTATTTAATTCATTTTAAGTGCTTACTCATTGTGTTTTAGCGGCTCTACAATAAAATCTAATTAAATAAAATCTTGAAATATTGATAACAATTTCCATAAACATAATAAAACTGTTATTACTTTATTTTAACAAATATTATTAAATATTTTAATTTTACATAGTATTTTGCACTTAATAATATTTTATGACTACGCAAATTGTGTGGTTAATTCTAATGACATTTTAACTTTATGAGCAAACAAAATATTGTGGTCAAAGCAGTTTAAATAAACGCGAACAAGAGGACAAAAGAATTGGTTGGACATGGGAGTCCATTTTGATTCTTTAATAAGGTAATCCCAAATGTTATTTAAATTTAATCAATTAATTTTCAACTAACCAAGACATTGCGACACAGAAGAAAAATTGTTAAGAAAATGTACAGCTGTACTACCACGGCTGATGCGATAACACAGGTTTAGAAATTCAGGTTCAATCTTGAACTGGCGCTACGGAGAAAGGTTTCCCTTTGCTTGTTTCTGTTTTCTTCAATTTAATTCTTGTTTTCATTATAACAGAAACGCATTTCACGACAAATATTACCCTAACAAGAGAATTTCCTAATGAAATAATTCAAATTCCCTTCTTTGCCTACTAGCTTTATCAAATTAGGCAAAGGTATCTGGTTTCGATAAAGGTTGCCCTATGCACGCAACAATAAAATGCTCTTTAACAAAATAATTCATGTGGTGCTGTCTCGTATGTATATGCCAGCTTTATTCAAAATGAAATGACTTAACTTAATTGGGAATAACATTGAAAGTTGTGAATTGATAATATAAAAATAAATCCCGCTTTGTTTGAAACTTAAAATCTGTGGCTACGAAAATAGTGAGATTTTTTTTATTAATTTTTTTAATTGTTAGATATAATAAAATACAAATTCTATATGGTAGACAAAACTTCCGTAGCCTCCTGTCTTGAATTTTTTTTTCAGATTTCAATACGATTTTTTAAATCTATTTGCCCTATAAATTTCCTGTGACTCAAATTTCTTTTTGACGAATATACTATACTAAATTTAGAGTTATGTAATTATTATCAACATAATATTTGTGGTTCCTATACGCAGGACGATAACGAATATAAATTTTAAATTACACCTGAACAATTTTGAAATCATATACGATTCTCTTTGCGCCAGCTGAAACTTTTATATTCCATTTTTATTGAGATTTTCAGTGCGGTTTATCCTTTGTGGAAAATTTTTAGAAAAATTCCTATCTTCTTACATTCCTTATATAAATTCGGATTCTTTAACTCATCTTAATCAGAAGTATCGTATTCAGTAAAATTTTTCGGAATATTATTAATTTTTGAGCCTGAATGTGTGTAAACTGTTTGCAATAATTTAAGTTTATTTCGATTTGTATACGTGAGGCCTTAAAAAATCTTAAGAAATTAAATAAAAGTTATGTTAAGTAAAACAAAGCACTAACCGCTATTATAATATCATAAAATGTAAAAAAAGCTTAGTTACTCTGGAGCTTGTAAAACGAACTTATAAATACGTATATCAGTGAATACTCAAATGAGGTTCATATAACCTCTATGCGTAAGATCCAGCGGCTGCTTAGATTAGGTTGGATAGGAATTACATCTCTGTTAGCAACAGGAATCTATTTGATGTTCTCAAGATTCTTCTAATTTTAAAAAAGTTTTTTCTTATTAATTTTTTATTTATTTGCTGGCGGATAAACTAGTCTATATTCGCATTTTTCTGAATGCATCAGCCAGCTCAGCAGAAAATAATTTTTCCGAAATTTTAGATGGCCTCTTCTCGCAACGATATGTATAATCTGCGTTTAGATGTTTATGATCATACGATGACTAATAAACATTGTAGCCATTGCTATGTACCTCAAGATATTGCTAATAAGATCAGCTAAATAAGAGCAAATATAAAATAAAATATTACTTAACTTTCTACTATCACCTTTTTTCAGAGGAAGGCTAGTAGGTACCTCTGGTTATATCTAATTCTCTTACTAACAACATTTGACAGCAAAAAGTTGTAAGTCAATAATTAATTTAAAAGTCAACTTCGAACGAAATCATTTCGTTTAATTTAATAATTGTTAAATTAAAGTACCATTTCATAAAGATTAAAAACAGTACTGAAAGAATCTGAAAAAAGTGCTACAAAATTCCTTTCTGTTTTTTTTTATAGAAACCCCCGCTTTTTATTGTTATTTATTCCTATGAATATTTTATAGTCTTAAAACAAAGTTGATAACAAATTACTTTTAAAAAAGTTGTTCTACTGTATGGCAAAAGTAAAACTTTTTTACAAAAAAGCATGATGAGGTAAAATGTTTAAATAAAACATTAAAAGACATAATTGCAAAAGTTTGTTTTCCTTTTTTTCTTTCTTAGCATGTAAGGGAAAATTATATGAAAGTACTGCACACACATCATACGCAACAAAAGATAATATTAATCATACGCCACACATTCACTTGCTTATTTACAGTAGTGTTTACAAATAGTGCACAATGCTTAGAAATTCGAAACTTTATACAGTAACATAAGATACACTAATTAGGCAAACGAAGAATTTTGGAAAAAATCAGACGCCTTTCCTATATTTTAAAAATGGACTTATGGCGACACAAAGAAAATAAATTTAGAAAAATTCTAATTTGGTAGATTGTAGTTGTTTGGTAGTTTGACCATTGTCGTTACAATTGCGACAACGCCTCTAGGTCCTGACATATATACTCTATATAAGAACACTGAACTGCGCATAAAATGCCAGTGCTGGCTTTTGTAATCAAATACTCTCTTCTTTAAAATAACGAAAATAATAAAAAACAAGATTGAGATGAAATTAAAAAAAATAAAATATTTACCAAAAACTATATTATATTAAAAGATATTTATTCCAATAAAGAAATTACACAAATAGTTGGGTGCAGGAAAAAAAGTTCAAGTGACTGAAAGTACAAAAACAGAAAGAGCAAAATCTACTACAGAGCGGCAAGCTTGGGACTAGAAACGACTTTGCCTTCGTAACATGTTGGTAAAAGCTAGGGAATTCAGGAGAGAACTCAAGAAAAAGCTCGAAATATAAAACAACAAGATAACTCTTAAGGGATCATATGCTTGAAATATATGTAAATGTAAGCTAAGTACGTTACTGTAATTACAACACTGACGATTCTTAAGTGAATTCAGGAAGAAGTAAAAAAACATTCGAATATTCGTCATCCCTTGGTATTCTATTCCTATAACATACAAAAATCTCAGATGCCTCTGATTATTTAACGTGTTCATAAGTATATTTTAGTGTCAACATTATTACAAATGTGCGGTATTTTTTAGCAGAGCAACAGCATTAATTATGTTAAGTATTATACCATTTATATTACATTGTTATCAAAACATAGAATTAGGCCACGAAGCTGTAAGAAACGTTAGGTTAAGACACACAAAAAACGCCAGCGTGACTTCTTTAGAATACACAATTCCAGGGTTTATGTAATTAAAAGTGAAGATTGTACAAACAGTATCTAGCAATGATTTGGTAGATGATAGTATCAGCAATAGAGACTAGAATATTTATTTTATATATGCAGTGTATATGGACAGGTATATTAATTTATCTCTAACAACTTAAATTATGTTTTTTTGCAATTGTGTTTTCTTAGGTTTTCTTTTAATAAATAAAATACACAATATATTTTTTTATAGGCTTTAGTTTTTATTTTCTTTTCAAAAGAATTTCAAAATAATTATTGAAATATATATTATTTGTCACCAATGTAGTAACTAATTTATTATATACAAATCTTAATAACAAAAAAAAATATCCATCTACTTTTGTGTAGGGAGCGCTGACTCGCTATGCTTAATGCGTCAGTTTTTTTTGGCGCTGGTGGGATTGAACCACTAATTTGTTTACGTATTTTCACAAGAATGTTTTTGAATCTTGCTGAACAGTAGGTCCTTCTAAATCTCCATGGATATTTTTATTTCGCATATACAAAGGCACGCAAATGATAAGTCTTGAAACCCTAGACTGTCTTCTTTGTAACTTCCGATTGTTTGATGCGAAAGCAGTAACCCACATCTGAGTGCCATATGACCGTATTTATATTAAAGAATTTTACATTCCAAAGCCAGGGTTCAGTTAGGGTCTATAAACCAGTGTAATTAATTCCTTCTAAGCTTGATGGCCGCTTTTTTTGCCTCAATGTGGCCGGAACAAGTAAGACGTCGATCTAAGTGAATATCCAAGTATTTAACGGGGGTTTCCGCTGAATCCACGGTATTTGTTGTTACTACAAATGGGCAATCTTGCATTCTGGGAGGAAAACGTTATGTGAGCAAATTTTGATAGATGTACCTTTACTCGCCTTTTTAGCCAGTACTCTAGCTCCTTAATATGAGACTGAAATTCTTCGGATGCAATCTTCGTAAACTCTTATAAATGACGTATCGTCTGCAAACGTCGACGTATATGTATTTGTATAGATGAGATATAATAACGGCCCTAGTACACTTCCTTGAGGTACTCCTGCACTGATTTTCTCATGTCTTGAAACGTCTGGGAAATGTCAATAAATAAAGCTAAACAATATTTCTTACTTTCAAATGGCGATCTAATAACGGTAACGATTCTATGGACTTGCTCAATAGTACTAGGCCTTACTCGAAAACCAAACTGATTATTTTTGAATTCAAATTTCAAATTGAAATTTTATTGTTATGCACTAAAAATAATTCTCGTTAGACAAGTTTGTTCCTTTAAAGCTCCAATAACATTGCTTTGTTTACAATGCTTTTCTTTCCTGTTTATATTAATTAAATTGTTTTTAGTAAATTACAACAAAACGAAGTCGAATGTAATCAGGCTTGCTCAAAAATGTCGAGTTCATAATTTCTCTCTCCAACTAGTTACACGTTGTTCGTAATTTGATAAGAAGCAACAATGAATAACACATACGGTCGAATGAGATAAAAACAAATAAATATCTGTGTGTGCAAATTAACAAAAATATTGGGATTATTAGGGGATGTAAAATATGTATGTACATGTAACTCATTAGTAATTGTGTTATACTAGGGATGTTCACAGATGACATATATAGCACATTGGACAAAAAGTTAAATGTGTTTAGTTACAAAAAGGATATCTTGAAGGTAATCGTATCCTTGTTTAGAATTGATGGAATTTTGGGGGAAACATTTACCATATTGAAATTAATATTTAATATTTATTAATACAAAATTTTATTAAATAATAATTTTTCCACTCCGTTATGAGAAATTTTAATTTTAGGAAAGGACACGAAGGAACTTAGCGCAATTGTCATATGCGCTAAGTTACATTTTTTATTTAATTTAACTCCTTTTGATTTTAACCACTCGTAATATGATATCATGACATTGAGCGTATGTCTGCAATCCACAACTCTATCATCTTCGTTTTCTATTGGAATGCACTTCCGCTAAAATAAAAAATAATCAACCTTGTGAAGCTGTTTTTAAGACCCTCATAGACGGATACATTTATACGACTAGTTACCTTAATAATAAAATAAAAACGGAGAACAAGTAAAAAGTGGACTTTATTTTATTATGTGGTTAGTTTTGTGATACAAAAAGCAAAATGATGGCGGTAATTTACACAATTAGTTACGAGAAGAAAGTCTGTTTTTATGTACCATTGTATACACATGACTTCAGCCACATAAATACGAAATTCATATATATGTAAGTTGCTTTGTAATATTTTAACCACTTTGTTATATCTTTCTGCACAACCAGTGTGCCCGTGTGTAAGTGAACATTAAAATTCCTCTAGTTGTAATTTGTTATGTTGCACTTAATATTTCACTTTGTTTATGTTCGCGGTAGTTGTTCATTTATTACAAACGAAAGGTTTCATACAAAAGTCAATCACATATTTTATTCTCGCTACGTTACTGCCCGTCCTGTTTCAACTTCTTTTTTTATGATTCTATAAAATTTTCACATAAAAGACACTGGGTTATCTATTTTTTACTTTTTAAATTAAAGTCAAATAAGTCACACATTAAGCTATGACTTCGATAAAAATTGTACTTCATTGTAATGCTTGTAGTTCACGACCAGTTTTTAGCACATTTCAGGCTTTATCTCGGCGAGAACTTGACGATTATTGGTTTTCAAATGTTCCAAGGTTAGGGTACTATCCGCGAGGCCCACAATAAACGTATAACGACGTCAAATCGCATGATCTTAGAATCCAATTGACATCACCAAAACGTGAAAGAACGTATTCTGGAAAATTTGTATGCAATAAAGCTAATATCGGTCGAATTGTATGGCTCGTTGCGCCTTCTTGTTAAAACCCCATATTGTGTAGCTCATAATATTCAATTGCAGGCCAAAAAAGGTGGTTATAATGCGGCCATAGCAATCTAAATGGACGCTAATGGTTCTTCTAGCGTCATTTTGGAAAAAAAATACGGCCCAACGATACCTTTAGACCATAATGCGCACGAAACGGATACTTTTTCTGGATTCAATAACACAATAAATTCAAAACACGACAACTTCTGGGCTTCCAAGCCCTAGAAGCGACAATTTTGAAAAATCAGTATTGAAATGCTGTTGGTCTAGCACAGAATCAGCATATCTACGGCGTTGTGAATGCTTAGTGGGCTTTTATTATTGCATAAGTTGGACTTTGTATCGATAGAGTGGCAAATCGAGATGAAAAATACGCCATAATGGGCGTTAAGATAGGCTCAATTGCTGAAAACAGGGTAGAATTGACAAATTCGGATTATTCGCCACTATTTTCGGCAGTGCGTACATTGCGATGATGCACGGCCCTGACCACATTTGTAACGCTCCCAGACTTTTGCCAACTTCTTGCTCAATAGGTCGTTTTTGACGATAATAATCACACTCTAAGGCTCGAAAAGTGACCATGTTTGAACCATCACTTTTGTAGAAAGATTTTATTATTTTTAATCGTTATTCAGTTGCTAAACGATCCATTATCATGAAAGGCAAAGTTTTAACTAAATAAATGACACTTCAGATGACAGTTAATTAAAAGGTTGCAGCCTGGCCATACCGGCGGTTTTAAAACCACTAAATAGGTAACCTGTCTTTTAGAGTTAAACTGTTGTATTTCTTTTTCGCATGCTTTGTACAATTAGTTGTTATAACTCTTGCAGAAGTTTTTTCATTTGCTTGTTTCTCACGAGTAAACTGAATAATTCCAGGCTAAGGAATGTTTAAGAGACCCGGTGCGCTTTAAAATATTTCCTTTAAAAACTTGAATAAAAGAAAATAATTTATTTGAGGTAGAGAAATTTAAGTTGGCGTCATTGTTATTTGTGGTGTTCATTTTAATATCTCTCAGTTTTTCATGATTAGCTTACCACTACCGCGGACGGCCACCATACTTAAATTGTTCATAAGTTATATTAATTGTATCGTTTTCCGTGAGATACACAGCGTCGCCATATTCAAACTTGCAGTAGTATCAAAACCCGCTTAATACGACAAGATCTTACATGAAGAAGTATTGACTTCTGCGGGTTCTTTGGCACCAAAAATATACTGAACGGATCTGGGGTTGCTTTGATGTGTGGGTATTGGTTGGTTGTTCATCGAACTGGGCAATGGGCCATGCGTTAGGCATACGCCTTTGAGAGGACACCGTGGCATAAAATGAGCGCAAAAATCGTATGATTTGCCTAAGCGATTTAACACTAGTAGGTAAACAATAAAGAACAAGGTTGAAAAAACTCGATATCAACATGCTTTCTGGCGACATATGATTTTGTCCTTTTTTTCTATAAAAAAATTTGCCCCAATTTATGAATGAACTTGCAAGGAAATCGTGTGTGCGTAGAATTTTCAATCTAATAACATTTCAATATATTAAATTTCGTCCTCTACAAACCTAAAAAGATAGAAAGTAAATCCACGTCTTTCATGGATTTTAATGAAAGTTGTGTATAAGGTTTTTATATTTAACTTAAAGAAGATATATGAAATTCAATTTCTCTCATCGAATATTTTTCTAGACCACTGTATTTGCCAACAAATAACACATAATGAACAGACTCAAACTTAACAAAATTCTGCAAAAAATTTAGGACAAAAATCCTGTTCTGAAGGAAGAATCTACCATTTTCTTACATCATGAAACTGTTTAGTTTTTTCAACGTTTTTACACTTTTTTGTGTCATTAACAGCAAGTTGTTTTAATGACGAAACAACAACAAGAAAAAGAAACACATCAGTAAAGAACTCAAACTAAAACTTCATTTAAGCTGCAAAATCACATAAAACGTAAACAGCAAGAAAACCATACAGGAAATAAGATATTTGAAATTCTAAAGCTTATATTTCTTTTTCTTTAATTCTCGAACAAATGACCAGGCACATAGTTCTGCAATAAAATGAAACCAAAAGAAGAAAGAAGTTTTCTGCTTAAAATAGTATGAAAGCTGGAGATATACAAAATTCTAAGCATTATTATATTTATTATAACTGCACTACTTCCTGTTTCTTAAGATTGTATAGAAGACTAGATAATATTCTTCTACTCCTTCTAACTTTGCTTTCCATTTCTTATTTATATTCATCTGTTTAGTATCTGTGTTTTTGCAATTTCACTGAATCCAGACGTGGGTATGTATATTTTGTGAAAAGAAATATTGTTGCATACAAGTGAATGCTTTATGCTGGTTTTATTTCTGGCGTTATTGCTATTCATTCTTTTTAGAATTGTGACAAAATTATTATTTTTATAGTCTTTTCAGTTGTACAGTGGTTCGTTCGGGCGTTATGTCTCAGTTATATTTTTTATTTGAGATAGATTATCACTTCCTGAAAAAATGTTTTTTTGTTCATTTAAAATTTGTAAAAGTTTCCCAATATGAAGCTTATTTTTCTAGGATTTTTCGTTTGGCTGTCGCAAGTCAGAATCCTTTAAAGACATAACTAAAAAGATATTAAAAATGTCTTTAAAAAAATAGAAAATTTATTGTGAAGAACACAATGAATTTTAGAAAAGTTTTACGCCCTTTCCTTAATAGTTTAGACTAATTTTAGGTATTTTTACGTAGCAAACGGTTGCCTAAATCTCTTGGGCGATTACTTGTTTTTAAATCTTTAAAATAAGTCTTCTTTGTGGTTTCATATTAATACACGCGAACTTATTGGTTGACTGTTCATTACTGACTTCGAGCCACATTTAAATGCTTCATCTCCTACTGAATTTCAAATTTCCTTAAACGTTGAACAATTTAGTTTCGTGTTCCCTTTTCACTCATATTTTAAAAAAATTTT
The DNA here is from genome assembly GCA_963932375.1 of Phania funesta. Classification (NCBI taxonomy): domain Eukaryota; kingdom Metazoa; phylum Arthropoda; class Insecta; order Diptera; family Tachinidae; genus Phania; species Phania funesta. The sequence goes on from OZ010652.1 coordinate 101,053,262, forward strand.
TCCCGTAGATAATTCATTTTCAATGTCTGGGTTTTCATTAAAATTTTGTATAAAATAATTTTATTAATTAAATACGATATTTGTGTAGCATCACCTAGGATATAAATTGTTAGATAAAAATAAGTTTTTATTGTTTTTTCCGAACTACAAATATTATTAATTGTTAAGTAATTTTAATTTTTTTATAGGCATAAGTTCGTTTTTTCTTTCTATTCAGAAAGAGAATTATTTACTGTTTTCAAAAAGGTTGTCCATATTAAAATAAATAATTTTCTTTCTGAATAAAAAGAAAAACCGAACTCATGCCTATAAAAAAAGAAAATTAAAATGACTTAACAATTAGAGAAAAATATTCTCAATAAAAATTAAAAACTATATAAAAGTATTTCTCTATTTAAATCTAAATTTATTGAATACTTTTAAAATACATTTACTTTTACCACTGTACTAACTAATTTATCGTCTGTTTTTTATAGTCACTGGTGCCTATGAAATTGCAATGATTTCCGCATAAGAAAGTTGGGATGGAGCACTAATTTGTTTCCGTATATGTACAAGTATGTTTTTACTTCTTCCTGGATAGCGGGAATACCCCACAGCCGCATGTCATTTGCCGATATTGGTTTTCTAATTGAATTGTATAAGAGGACTTTGCATCCTAAAGCCAAGTTTGAGTTAGGTCCTATTAACCAGTATAGTTGGTTTTCTCCAAGTTCTTTCGGCGTTACTTTTGCCCCAATATTGTTATTGGTGCACAAATTTCCTCTTTCTTAGCCAATGCTCTAGCTCATGAAGGTTAGACTGAAATTGTTCGGATACAACCTTCTGATCTTGGTTAACGCTTATAAATGCAGTGTTGTCTGCAAACGTTGCCATATATGTATCTGGGCGTACCGCCATAACCCTTAAGGGACTTCCCCAGACTTTCTCATATTTTTAGAGAACTAATCTGTTGACCTTGCCTTAAACACCCTATCTGTCAAATATCTGTCAGGAAGCTTGTGGCAGTTTTTAAAAAGAACTCGAGCTAATTAAGCGAGTAGCCCATCATGCCAGACTTTATCAAACGCCTAAGAAACATCAATAAAAAAAGCTGAACAATATTGCTTATTTTTAAATGTCGATCTAATAAAGGCAAAAAACTTGCCCAATAGTACTATGCCTAACTCGAAAAGTAATCAGCTAAATTTTTCATCATTGATCCTGTGTTTCGATCAGGTTTGTGCAATTTTCTCATATCAAGGTTTTTTTAATTATCGTTTTTTAATAAACATATCCGAAATTTCAGAGGATCACTCAAAGTGTCACTGGAATTTGATAAATCATAGCGCAACTGTTTATATGTTTAAGTGATTAGCGAAGGCGTGTAGAAAGTATTCGTTGGAAATAGGCTCATATTTATTATGTTAGATTTTCTGGCACAAGGTAATTTGTATAATTTTTATAAAATCTTTGCAAATTTGAGCGTATTTGCTTTTACCATTTTACCATTTTTCGGTAAGTTTTTTAATTTTTGGTATAACTTCGATGTTAATTTTTAAGATAAATAGACACGAATGTCCTAGAATCGTATTCCATCTTTAAAGAAAATTCGCACTTTACCCATTTTCTTTGCTTAAGTCTTAAATTTGTTACAATTTCAAGGATTCGAAGCCATTGTGCAAATGCTTATTACGAGTATTTATACGTTTTTATAAAACTTTTCTAACTTTTGGTTTGACTCCTTGCCGCATAAAATGCATTTACCACAACATTTGTTAGAGCAATGCGCAGATAATCTTCACACACACACTCACACACACACATTCACCTTAAAATACTTAGAAGATGCACTAAAAACTGCATTGACTGTCGGAAATTTTAATTTATTAACACTGCATGTGGCTGAGTAATACATTTTTTACTATTTTACTTTACTTTTAAATGTTTTGTTGCTGTTGGGGAATTAAATTTTTATATGCATTTATTTAGTTTTTTGCTATCAGCAACCACAACAACAGAAGCAATTTTGATTAATGAAAATTTTAGAATTTTAACCATTATGAAAATAATAAAAATAATAAAATGCTGGAAAAAAAATCAAACAATGAATGATTGATTTTATTTTATGCTATCAATGGTTTCATGCGGATTATTTTCAAATAAAATAGAGTAGTGAGTATTTGAAAAATGTTTTTAAAACTAAAAGCATTGTTCGGAATTATCAGCTAGAAAAAATGCTGCAAAATATTCTATTTTATTTTAATAAATACTGCTCTGGGTTTTATATGATTTTGCCAACCAAAAATGTTTTAACATAATAACAAAGTTTTTAGCCTATGGAAACTTTAACATTAATCCAACTTGTCGGGGGAAAACTAAAAAAAACTTTTGAGATTTTCTTTAGACAGGTGACAGTTAGATTTATTCCCATTTGAATACAAGTAAATTTTTAATTTTGATATAAATGTTATGGAATTTAAATTAATCTTGGAAGGTGAAAGGATAACATCAAAGATTGTTTCAAATGAGAGTTTATTTGAGATGTGCGTAAATATCAGCACATTTGTATTTTCCTTCCAGTCTTCGAGTACGAAAGTTATAAATGGTTTACCTATTATTTAAAGAGATATCGACAATATTGCATACAGAGTACGACATCATTACACTATCATACGTTGTGACAGCATAAGCAGGCATACGGGAGGAGTATGTTTCTATTTAAATGAGCAATGGAGTATTAAAAAAGTAGACACCAAACCAATCGAAATGAAAATATGGTGGCTAAAAGTAGAAATTGTTCACGAAAATTTAACATACAACTTGGTAGGAATTTCGAATCCGAAATGGAAAGTATAGCCGACAAAGAAAATTACGTTATTGCAGGTGAGTTCAACATTGATTGGTTCGGTACGAGCTCATATAAGAGAAAAGGGGAGGAAATTATAAGAGACAATTATTTTAATCAAATAGTTACGGAACCTACCCGAATAACACTAAACACGGCGTCTTTAATTGATTCTGTAGCAACAAACATAGAAAATACAGAATCTAAGACAGCTGATATAATGAAAATTAGTGATCACGAAACATTGGAGATAAAAATACCGTTGCGTAATTGCAGCAGCTACAATAAAACAAAAATTGTCCAATATTTCCGCTTCAATAAATTGGGTTTTCGAAACTCTTTAGAACGTGGTGAAGTTAGTAGATGCCAATTTGACACGCCAATAAACGATTTTGCTAATATACTCATGACAGGCAAAAATAACATATTAAAAACAATGATAAATGAAAAGAGTGTAAGAATTAATTATGGTGTCAACAATTGGTTCAACGGATATTTGAGATCATTAAAGCAAACAAAAATACAATCCCATACGTTAGCAGAGTGGCACAATAATGAATACTATTGGAGAAAATTCAGATCAATAAGAAATAAGTACCAGTCCGAATTAAGAAAATGTGAGTCGAATTATGTAAGAAACAAAATAAATGAGTGCTCTAACCAGAAAGATATGTGGAGAAATCTAAAACAATTAGTAATGAAGCAGGAGAAACCCGAAGTTAAGGAGATTGGAGTAAATGGAAAAGTTATCACAGGCGAGATCGAAATAGCAGAAGAGCTTAATACGTATTTTATAAAAAGTGTGAATGAAATAACAGCAAGTATTCTTAATACAATATACGAAGACAACATAAATCAATACTAACACGAAGGTTTTAAATTCGAAATTATCAACATAGTGTAGTGAAAGACCTTTTATTATTTCTGATTAATATTATTTTATTTATTTTCATCGAGCTCCGCGATAAGAGCTCAAGATGATTACAAATTGGTCTGTGTCTTAAACTAGAACAAACTCTCTATTTATACTATATCATTGGTGGAGTTGACAATTTTCAACTCAGCCCTTATTTCTATACTAATTCTATATTTCTACATACTACAGTACATGTGCGTGTGATTGTACATTCTTATTCTTATTCTTCAAATGCAAATAGTGTGGGATAAATATGTGCAACATGACACGCGCCTATTACAATTATAACAACTTGCAATTCCCATGATAAACAATGTAGTGAGCCACACGATCACAAGCATTGAAACACAACAACAACATGAGGAGTACGTCTATGAAGACGGTCAGCGGTGTGACAACAAAATATGAAGTGATCAGTGCTTGTGTGTATACAAATGTGGTCAGTGGCGCAACGACAGTGAAGTGTTTGCTGCTTATACAGTGTGTTATATGACACTGTTTTAATTTTATACATTGTACATTTCATGTTGATAATGACTATAAAGTCTTGCTATGTTGTGTCGGTATTACAGACTGTAAAATCATGCTACAATAGTGCAACTTAAGTTAACTATGAAAACTATGAACAACAAAAAGGATCAAAATTATCTCTCAATTAGAATGCTTTTGGAAAATTTCCATATAGCTGGACCATATTTGCTACACTTAGTGAATGAATCCCTTTTAAGAAGTGTATTTCCCGATAGCCTTAAGAAAGCTACAGTTACACCAATAAAAAAAGGTACAAACACAAAAAATCCTACCGAAATACGTCCTGTTAGCATGTTGCCAACAAGCTGCAAGATTATAGAAGAAATTGTTTATAATCAGTTAAGTAAATATCTTGAGGAAAACAATGTCCTTTACGAAGTTCATTCTGGATTTAGAAAAAATCATAATTGTGAATCGCTACTGAATCTGGTAGTGTCAGAATGGAAAATTGAAGTGGTCAAGAAAAGATGCGTGGCAGCAGCTTTCCTCGATTTAAAAAAAGCTTTTGAAATAGTCAACAGAGAAATTTTATTACAAAAATTGGAATAATATGGGGTCAAAGGATTAGAACTGGCTTGGTTTAGAAGTTATTTGAGTAACCGAACACAAAAAACAAAATGTGGCAAATATACTCAAAAACCGTAGATACTGGGGTACCCCAGGGTGCAGTGCTGGGAACGTTGCTGTTTTTAATTTACATAAATGATATGGAGAGAATAGTTAAACAATGTAAAGTGTGCATGGTTGCTGATGATGCGCTGGTATTGGTGGTCAAAATGTAGATGAATGTGTCCGAAAATTAAATGAAGATTTAGGCGAAATCGAAAATTATCTAAAAATAAATAAAATAAAACTAAATGTTAATAAAACAAAAGCAATGTTAATAAATGGTATTTCGAGCCATAATATTTGCATAGAAAATGAAGTCATTGAGAAGATTAAAGAAATTAAATACTTGGGTATAATAATAGACGATAAATTGAATTTCATACCACATTTTCAATACGTATGTAAAAAGATGTGGAAAAAAATTGCTTTTTTGAGAAGAATCAGATATAAAATTTCAACAGTCACTGCCATTAACATATATAACACAATCGTAAAGCCCCACTTGGAATACTGTTCCACTGTTCTGTTCCTGGGTAATCAACAAATGAAGGATAGATTACAAAAAATGCAAAATAAAGGCATGAGGTGTATTCTCATATGCAACAGACTTCCAAGAGATATGCTGTACAACTGCAGTGGCTTTCAGTAAATCAACGCCTGGTGATGAATGCTCTACTATTCATATTTAAAGTAAAAACAGGGACCTTGCCAATCTACATGAGTAAATACTTGGTCAAAGTAGCTGAAATCCAACCATACAACTTAAGAAACGCCAATAACTACAGACTGTCTTATGCAACAACAAGTTTTAGCCAAAATGTATTATTTTATTAAGGTCTAAAAATTTTCAATGAAATGCCTATAGAAATAAAAAACGAAAATAATTTTTATTCGTTTAAGCGTAAAATTATTTACTATATTAAATCAAATTTTGAAATTTAAATATGATTCTTATGTAAAATTATTTTATTATTTTATTTTAATTTCTAAAAATTGTTCATGTATAATAGCAAAAAGAAATGCTAAATAAATTAGTCAATCAATCAATAAAAAAAAATATTGGTATTGTGCGCGATACGTCGAATCTTTAAGCGTTGCACTAAATTAACTTCCTTGCGCACAGTTTTTGATAAGTTTATGACGAGTAAGGAATTAGTGATTTCTTATCTTCGTTTTCTCTCTTCAAAGATCTTGTAGGAAAATCAGCCCCAAACATTTTCAGCTAGGCTTGGGTCGGGAGAATATGTTTATATATTGGTCAAATTAAGACAAATTTTGGTTTCAAACAAATTGTTTTACAACTTTGGCATTATTGCATTATCGATTGAGTTGGTCCATAAATATGGTAGACTTTAGGCAAAGCTGATTGTATTGGAGCCTTGTAAGTTTTTCCAGTCATATTTGCACTTTAACAAAATTAAAAGTCGCCACAGAACATCATCTGTGAAGGTGATTTCAAAATAGCTGCTCTTTTCCCAAATTCAATTCCTTTTCGTCACTCTAAATCATAGTACGCCAATCATTAACAATAGCCCTTACTTGAGTGTCCCAAGTTACATACTCTCTTGCAAATTGCAATCAATTTTCTTTGCGTGCATTATTCAATAGCGATTCTTTCTTCATGTTGTTTGTATTGCAGGTATTAATAGCTTGCAATATTTAATTTGAGATACTTGTCTGGATACCAGCTTGTTGCTGAAAGAGCAGAGTCTAACGCAAAACTCCAGAATTTTCTCTTTAAAATATTATACTAGACCGTTTTTCACAGATGATTAATAGAAAGTAATATTTTTCTTCAGCTGACAATTTAGTGTAAATCAAGCCTGAATAGTTGCAAAAATTTAAAAATGGAAAAAGTTTCTAATCATATAAACGTAAAAATTCAATTTTAATTTGTTTTTTGGAAAGGAGCTTTAAAAATGTTGTTGAGTTAAACTTTAATGTTTCAGTTATTATTTTTGTAATCTAAAGGAAGTGCTGTTTCCTGTGTTATCAACATTTTAAGCGACAACAGAAAACTTAAAAATATGTGGTATACCAAAAGCAGGAATGCTTGTGGTTTTAATCATTGATCTAGTTATTGCCTTCAGAAATCTTACTAGTCTTCTTCAGTTTATTTTTAACCTCTTCTTCTCTCTTCAGGAAACACAAAGGGACCGGATTATGCGGACACATGTGAATCCGGCTGGCAGTCGGCCTATAAACCTGTCTCCATATTAATAGCTTGATTCATAAAGAATCAGTTCTTCATATTTAAAGTTAGCGAATAAAACTTCCTTAAAAAAACTTAACTTTAAAATAAATATGCTCTTCAAAAATGAATAAAAAAAACTCTGGCAATAAAAGATTCTTTGTTCAGACTTCAACAATAACACAATTCAAGTGTATGCACCTCAATGGCTGGATTTTAATGACAATGTTCAAAGAAATCTTTATAGTTATTTTTGAGTTGTATTTTCAACGAGTCAATCACCATTAATTGCTTTTAGCAAACGAGGTAGACCTTACAATGTCAATACAATGGTTTTTTTTTTATAAACACAAAGCCAGCAACTCCTTTTAATGTTTATAATGAAAGCATCAGTACAACCATCGTAGCAACACAACAGCAATTTTTTGAGCGTGGCAGTTTAAGTGCTTTTTCTTAGAGCTTTTCTCATTTTTGCTTGCCGTGCGTTACCTTTCACTTTAGCCATAAAGGTGTTTAAGTACCCACCATCACATAAGTTCAGCAGTGCACATGTGTAAGTTTACCATCCTCAGCCTCTTCACAATGATTGACATACACGATAAAGCAGGATTTAAAAAATAAATAATTTAAAATTGAAAAACCCGTAACCGCGCAAGCACATTATGAGAAAGCAAAAAGAAATAAATATCAAACAATAAAATGTATGAGAAGAAGTACAATAAAATGATGCAGTGAAGAAGTGCATTCTTCAGCAATAAATCTCTTATGGATTACAAATGGAATAACGATTAAAAATAAATGCCAATGGCTGCTACGCATCGTTACTTGCAACATTTTAGTATGTATAAACTACTAGGACGACTAATAAACAATTTTCTTACAGCAACATACACTATGTTTATCTGGTATTTCCTTGAGCTGAATTTTTGTAATCAACCGGGTTGAGTCAGTAACATTCAGCCAAGTCCTGGAAGATTTAAACTCCAAATTTAGACCGTCAGACAAAGTGGTACCTACGAAAATGGTATCATAAATATGTTCGCAATGTACTTCTGGTGGGGGGGGGGGGGGGGGGGGGGGGGTTGGGATTTCAATAAATAGTCCACCTGGTGATCCAGAAATATACCTCGTAGCCACACATGACATATAAGCCAAACAGCGACCCGATCTTATTTGAAAAATATTTATTTAGTAAAAATTACCAACTAAACATGAGTAAAATGACTTGGTAAATACCCAACAAAGAGGAGAACAAGGAATTGACATTTTTTATACAATGGTGAAATAGACAGGAAATAGGCCACACCTAAAGAAATTATCGTAAAGGAAATAAATAGGCGTCATTTTAACAACAACAAGATGTGCAAAATGTTACAAACGATTTATAGGATCAGAAAGTTAAATGTTGCCATACACTACTCTCTTAACACCTGGGTTCAATACTTACTTAGCACAAAAATAATAATACAAATTTATATAATTTTATTATCATTTAAAATACAAATAATTTTATTAACGTTAATCTCTTAAATAAATGCCATACAATATTAATTATTATAATATTCTCCGTGAATGTAAAATGCTACAAATATCTAATTGACTATTGACACCCGATATTACGGAAACAATACTATTTACCAGAGCAGTATTTGTATCCCTCGTTATAAATCAACGGGTTAGAGTAGTGGTATGAAATGAGTTAAAAGTTGACAGTTTGACACAGAAGCGTTACTTAACAAAAATTGTATTTGTAAGGAAAAATAACGAATTTAAATTTTCTTTAACTATTCCTTTTATAAAGAATTTATTAAGTCTTATTAACACAAATTTTAATATGCTTCTATGCTTTACAAATTATTATCCAACCTTTAAAAACAGAAAGATCAAGGTTGAATTTAATGTAATTTTTTAATCAAAGCACATCTACTTTTTGAATTTCTTTAATTCAATTTTCCATTAAATTTCATTAAGATTTTATTCTAATGGTGATTTATTTGTTTCCTTTATTTTTTCTGTTTTAAACTAATTTTCAAGATTTTTGTCCTTTGGTACTATGACCTCGGAAAACTTTAGTTATACTTATGTATTTACTTAAGCTTAAATTTTCATACTCTTCACAAAAAAGAAAAGGGTATATAGGCTTTTTATTCCGTTTGTAATCTCTACAATATTCATTTCCGACCCAAGAAGGCATATATATTCTGGAAAATTCAATTACCGTTGTCCCTCTCTCCGAAGTTGAGAAATGTGTAATAAAATTTTCGAAGTTCATACTTTAGTGAAGGGTTTCTAAGATTCGGCACAGCCGAATATAATTCTGTTTCTTATTAAATATATCTTCTTCTCATCTTGGTCATGTAGATTTTTGTTCGTTAGTTTAACTTTGCTCTTTGCTATCCCTTTATTCTGGTACAGTTTGCTTGCCATACACACGAGATGACCTAAATTATAAACATATTTATATTTCTTGTTTTAAGCAAAAAGACAGTTTCTGTTACATTGTGGCATGTTTGCTTAAAGTCTGTGCAAACTTGTAATTTTTTTTTTTGTTAGTTACGACTTCTTCAAATAATATATTTTCTTGCTTGGCGAGCAAAAAGAACAGGAAGCAAAACTGCAATTTTATGGTTCCTTATTTTTCCTAAAGGAACTAGAGAAACCACAGATTTTCGTATTCGAAAAGAGGACAGTGTCTGCATGTGGTTTTGGAATAAATAAGTACTTTTGCAAATTTCAATTAGCATTTGTACAGTATTTTAAGGGCACGTAAGATTTATATCTTCGTAGATAGTTTTTCATATTTATAATTAAATTCTTTAAAAAACCGCACAATGGGATGGAATTTTAGTTCTCACGTTAACTGAATATATTTCAAATAATTCTGCTGATTTCTTACACACTTCGGTGCCGATTCTGATTGTTCGGGACATACATATGACCTCGAATTTTTAAGTATTTGTAGTTGTGACAAATATTTTGCAAATTACTACTTCGTGAGCCATCTTTAAGTGTATTGGAAAACAGGTTTTGTTCCACTTCTTTCATCAGGATCAGATGTTGCCGCATGCATAAAATGTAAACTCTGCTGGGTTTAATATGAATATGCATGACGACACCTCTGCACCATGTGTGCCCTTAAAAGCAAAATAAATATCCTCTACAACGACGTTAAAGGAATTTGTTGTCATAATTGGCAGGAATGAGAGAACGCCAGCAGACAATGCTGAAGCATTATGTTCTCTAAAACAATATCGTGCAACAAATATGATGTTTACAAGAAAACATTTTACACAATAATATTGTGGAGTTAAATAATACAATTTTTACTAAAATTCTAATTACAACAAAATGTGTTAAGTATACTAAAATAATATAAAACCACTAACCATAAGATACCCTAAGAATTATAATATAAACAATTATTTTGTGGACGATGTTGTTAAGGCATTTGACAGCTTTTGTCGTCTGGGTTCGTACCGTAGCCATTGCCAATCGGAACTATAATGTAGTGCTTTCGTATCATTCTAAGGCTAATATAATGTGTTTTTAACCACTCTAGTTATTCATAATACGTTTTACTTCCGGTATGAATATATTCACCGGTTAATGCAAAAGAATTATCACAAGTTCGCGTTTATGCGAATTTAAGGCAAGTTCAAAAATGCAAACATTGATGAGCTTTATGAACAATTAAACCGCTTCCATCCGTCAGCTGGCAGGCACAACTGTACGGCTTGCCGTAACGGAGTCCACTGTCTGAAATTCTGACTCCTCCTCATGGTGGCGGCCGGTAACTCTTTCCTGTCTCTGAGTGTGTCAATGTTCAGCACTAGATTAGGCAGACTATTGTTATTTGGGGTCTTAGACGAATTCTACCAATTACAAGAGACTTCATGATGAGGAAGAAGGCCGACGGTGTTAACACGAGACGCATTGAAAGTAAGGTAGTCGTAAAATACAAATCGGTTGCCAGAAATCAATTCGAGGTAAGAAGGGGATGCATCGATATCCCCTCTTCATCAATATAAAAGCTACTTCCAGTTGGTCAATAAGTCAAACCATAGCCAAAAATAAAATGTTGTATTTTTATCGTTACAGCAAGAAAGTCATTCGAAATATATTTGAGTAGTCAAAGAACTTACATAATCCCATTAAACCCTAAACACTCTTGTTCGTACAAAATACAATCTTTGTTTTTCTTGACACAGAGCAAAACTAATCAGCGTTTTTGACATCTGCGGTTGAAAATTAGTTCAACTAAACTTTCATACATTTCAGCAGCTTAGCAAGAGCTCTAGAAAACTTTCAAAAACAATTTACTGTCACTAACGAATGCATAACTTAAGCAATTTCATTTGAATAGTGAAAACCCAATTGCATCAAACGATTTTACTATAACTACTTAAGCCTAACGTATCTGTTAACTTGGATTTTAGAGCGGTATGTACAATATTTCATATGTCTTTATGGGGAGGGGGAAAAATATAAAATTAGTTTAGCTTGCTGCGTTGTAGCGGAGGCCATAGAATATTCATTTAGTGAAACCACAATAATAGATTTAGCATAACTTACCAACATCACCACCAGCAGCATCTGATGATGTCAACCGCAGTATTGGCGGCAACACATGGATACACGTTTGACATGATTCGTTCATATGCTGCCAACATTTTGCATACAATTTGCCACAATACTATAGATCCTACCGCCATCATTTGCTTACGACTCTATCTTTTGCTCTGGTTCACTTGCTTCGTGTTCAAGTAACAAGAACTGAAAAACATGCATTTTTATCTGTTCAAATAATGGTTTGGAAATTGGTAGGAATTTACTAATGCTTATCTGCGATAAATGCAAATTATTTCGTGTTTTCCTATGTGTTACGTTCGTTCTAACCCTCCCATTTGTTCTCTACTGCAATGTTTTCATCTTTGCCAGGCCTTTACCAATTTCGGTTTTTACCCAACGTAATTTCACAATCATTTAGATTTTTGTTCATTTCACTAGTATTTTCTGTGTGTGTGTGTGTGCGTATATGTATGTATTTTGTTGTGCCTGTAACAGATACATAGATATTTTGTATAGAGGATTACCAACAATTCTAGTTAAAATCAAATTGGCAAAACTCTAATTTTTGCTCATGTCGTTAACGATTTTGGAAAAATGTTCACACACCATGTTGGTTAAAGTTTCAAAGAAAATTCATGTTAGCAAAAGACACTTTGCAGCAGAAAGCCTACAATTTTGTTCTAATTACGATAATAAGTTTGGAAATGCCGCTTTAAAGTTTCTTTAAATTTTAAAGTAAATGCTAGTGCAGGGGCAACTCCAGCTTCCAGCAACCTGAAGGTGTAATTTTTTAATTTATTTAATCTGTTTATAAAGAAAATGATATCTTTAAATCATTTCATCAGGTGCGGCCTTTGATCGACAACTGGAACAATGTGATTTTCTTCGTAAACAACGCGGGTGAGGCCACTGCCGTCAATCACGAACTCTACTAAAAAATGAATAAGTAGCAAGTAAATGCGACGTGATATATATATCGGTATGATAAGGAGCCGAATTAAGCCGATGACCTCAAAAATATAATCCAGGCATTACCTGTGCGGCAGGATCATTGAGCATGGAACTCTTGACTCAGTGGCACCGCAGTGAGGTAGCATTTTTCATACATACGTGGGCCTTCCAATTAAATTGGACTTTCATTCATAACGCAAATACAAAGTTTTCTGTATTAGACAGTACGACATTATCTATATATTTTAGAAAAATTCCAACAAATTATACACGTCACTTGCACGATAGCACCTTAAAATTTTAGAAATTTTATTTTTTTCTGCCTCTACGCGAATCCGTTAAGATAACTAAGTGAGATTATGAACAAAGGATGTTGAAGTCACTCTGGTTGGGGAATCGTACTTTTTTTATTTTCCTTTGAATAATATCGAGAAACTCTGGATTTTGGACTAGGGTCTACAAAATTTAAAATCATAGTAACCTCATTATTAGCGTTACAACGAGCTACAAATTATTTGTAGTTTGTGTTACAGACGCTACCGTCGTCGCGTCCCTATGGTTTTAACTCTGCTTTATTTTTCAGTTGTTGGGCAGTACACATATTTAAATCTGCATCTTTTAACTTATTTGGCCTTAGAGTATCTATCGCTAAGAATTCCTTTTTACTATAAGTAGATACGCGTAAAGCTCGGGCCCGGAAATCGATTTCAACATATCTAACAAAACAGAAGCTCCAAACCCAACTTACTTATTGTAAGGTATAGCTATAGCAGCAACAGAAACAGCTTGGTGTTAGTAACAATTATATTTTCCAATATAAGGGGTTATTTGATCGTCTTATCGTTCCTTCTATAAAGTTTCCGCGTTTCTTATGAAATAATATAGAAATGCAAAATTTTTTTCCTTATTTTTTACTTTGATTAAAGACAAAAGTCCATATTATACGCAAAAATACAAAATGTACTTATAAAAACTTACTGAGAGAGTTGTTGCGACCATCTATCGAAAGCTGGCTCAGAATCTAATAATTTTAATATAATTCATTTTGAATAGTTTTCTGTGTGGTTATTAAATAAAAACTTACTTCACCTGAGCAAGCTACTAATTTGTAATGTTTGAGTTATAAAGAGCAAAACTTACGTCAATAAAAAGACTTTAGTTTGAAAAATGCGGCAAGAAAACATAAGTACACTAGAAATCAAGCATTCTTTAGAAATCAAGCATTCAGTATATTTCCTCAACTATCAAACACATTGATTGATCCATAGTCAATCAGGTGAAGTACATATATAAAAGAGTAGTTATAGCTAACTAAGGAAAATCTCCTATTGCCCTATTGCCTAAAGCGTCCAAAAATATACCCTTGTCGTAAAAATTAATTTCAAATTGTTTGTATTTTTTAAATTTTAGCCATGAGTACAGGCGACGATAGTCCTCTTACATTGCTAATATTCCTTTCTGTTTGAAGAATAAAAAAAAAAACGTTTTTACTAAAGTTCAATTCAGTATTTACCATTAATGTCTTTGGGTGATTTTGATGTTGGCAGTTATATGCTGGCATGTAACTGACACATAATATCATTTATCATATGCTTTTGAACTTTCTGACACTTAAAATGAACACGTTAAAGTAAAAAAAAGAGAGATAGAATATGAAATATAATATTGAAGAAAAAGCGTTGGTAAACATAGACAAACTTTAGAAGCAAATACAGCTTATGTTGTTGCCTTCAAACTTGCTCTAATCTTCTCTTCCTTCTTATCAGTGTTTACTTCTGCATGTGCATGGACATCTTGCATAAACTTTTTTTGTTTCAATCCCTCGAGAAAAATTACCTTTCTTTAGTTCGCATTTTGTGCATGTGTGTGAAAATATAGTAAATGGTGTTTCTGGTCGTCGATTTATTATAAGAACAAATGTCTAAATAAAATTTGTTTAATCTTTTTGTTTGTTTTTGTATTCACTTTGCGCCTACGACCAGATGGATTAATGGCCACAAAGCGGTTGGAAAGGTTAATATAGTTATATACTCGTATAGAAATGTAAAATCAAAAGAAATATTTTTTAGGATTATATTACCAACTTTCCGCAAGTATTCCCCCAGGAGCATGTTCACTGAGTGATCCCGCTTCCGTGACGTGTTACACCCTGGGCGATATTGGAGAACTAACTCTTTACCCTTATTCTAGGGTCTAGACTAAAAGTAGAGCAATATTTAGCACTATATAAATGATATTAGGAAAACCAGGACCAGGACTGCTTATTGGCGATGCATGCTAACATTGCACCGCAATTCATCAATGGTGCAATAAAGGAACGGGTAGTTCATTCGTCAAGGCACCTATATGATGGACAGCCACATGGGCGGTGGTGGTCCCACTGTGTTCGTCCATCGGAGGTGCTGCAAATAAGATTCCGATAATGTTAGAGTATACAAAGATTCGAGTGGCGTTAGCAACTTAAACAGTAGTGTGTTCGATGGTCATCTGCCCAATCGCAGAGGGAATCTATCCAGTGTTGATTATTGTAGTTCAGCTCAGCTAGAAAACAATCAGCAAAATGATACTTCTCAAACTAGCCCGACTCTGAAAATCCTACCGATATATTTCTTTTAAAATTAATACAAACTGAAAACATCCAAATCTTTAATACAAAAATTGCCTGCTTAATAGTTCGATTACTACGACAGCGAAATGGGCAAAATGCACGAAAGATAATTCTTAATAATAATTCAGATATATCGCCTTTAATCCTTTGTAATATTTTGTTCACCGCCACGCATTATAAAGCTATTTATTGAAAAACCAAGTATAAAAAAATCACACTGTATTAAATACTACTATAAACTGTTTCCTCATATTCAGTAAATGACAGCGATAATGTCTTTTGTTGTTGGTAAATATCGACTAAATAAATACGTTTTTGATAAATGATATTAATGTCTTCACAGCGATATAATAATTTTAAGTAATTTGAGAAGCTGCTGTTTATTAAGTCAACGTTGAAGTTGTTGTTGAAATATTGTACGAATATGTTTCATATAAAAATTTACTTTTATATGTTTTCTTGTTGATTTTGTAACATTTAGCTATGAGCTTAAAAAATATTTATTTTATTTCTTACCCCCCATCTCTTGTGACATTTTTTCAATATTTTCCATTTTATTTTAGCTTGTAATTTTTTTTCACTCCCTTCTCACATTTTAATATTGATAATATCTAAGATTTGTTGTTGTCCATTGGCCATTGTCATTGACAGTTTTGCATAGATGACAGGTGGAGAAAAGCAACTGTCATCAGTCTGTTTATAACATATTTTTTATAACAAGACATTAAAGGAAAATGAAACTGACTTTACTAAATTTGTTGTCTGTGAATTATTTCATAATGCCCATGAGGGCGAGTGTTGCTTTATCTATTTCCTTGCATATGACGCTGATGCTAATAAGTTGTGTGTATTATATACGTCTTATTATCAAAACATAACCATAACAACAACTGTTTATTATCATTAAAACTCGGCTGGAATTTGACAGCAGCAATTCGTATTTATCACTAAATTTGTTCGACAAGTAAAATATTGATAATTAAGAATGTTAATGCAAAAGAAGTAACAACATAAAAAATTATAGTCGCCCAACATTGCTTAATATTCACACAACTTTTTTATACATATATTCTAGCGTTTATTTCGCTTAGTGCTTTTCGTCCCTTTGGTCAATTATTCATATAGCCGTTTCCACCTGCCAGTGTTAGAACACCTTAGTCACTTCAAAGTTTCGTCGCAGAAATGATCCCTAAAAGTTCAAGGCGACTGATTCGCCTAGCTCGGATATGAAGAGAAAAATTAGTTCCTCGCCATGTTATCGAACTGGAACTTTAGCAGACTTCATCTAAGCGACCTTCACTGATGCGGCTCATCTATTCTTTACTAGATTTATTAATGACCTATGTTTCCACCTCTCAAGCGTAGCCAGCCAACACAGGTTAAATGAGACGATGTGGCTCTGAAGCCACATGTCCATATGTCAAAAGGCTGTAATCCACTGATTTGGCTAACCTGTCCAGATAAGAATCCAACTTCAGAGATATTTGCTTTAAACTTGGTATGCAAGCTTTTGTTGCCAGCGGAAGCAACACCCTAAATATGGGAGGCGTTTGGAAACTGTATTTGGTTAATTTTAGTTCTACTAGCCCAATTAACTTTTTTTTAACCAGATCACAGATGCACCATCAAATAAGTATGACTATTGCAATAAGGGCCACGCCCACTTCAATAAATAACTAAGTCATTTATATTTTAAATTTAAATCTGCTTTTCTATACGACTATGAGCCATTTAATTGAAACGTTATGTATTTCCATTTATTCCGTTTTTACTGTATATTTTGATTTAAAAAGTGGCGTAAAATCCAACGTAAAAGCTAAATCTAGATAGGGATTGTTTTATAGACTATAATTTCAAAGCTGGTTTATTTTAAACTGTATTTTGATTTACGTTGCTATCATATGATTTTTATTAACTTAATCAAATATAAAATATTATTATAACATATTTACTATTATACAGCAAGCACTTGTTAAATAAGTAAATAATTCTACGCGAAATGAAACACATTTGCAGTACTTGAATTTAATTAAGACTATAGTGTTTACGATTTGTAGAAAGTTTAACCTTTCTGCATTCTTCTGGTGAAATAGATCTAATTTTACATTTCAAGTTAATTTTTACCATTCTAATGATACTTTATCAAGCAAAAATTTTATTTACACATCGCCCCATATCAGTGTTTCCTAATAAAAAATTAAAAAATTTTATATAGGCAGCTCAATATTTACCAGTATTGATACACAATATTTGAATCGCCTTTTATCACGCCAAAAAAATTTTGTTATTTGAATATCTTCTTTAAATGAGGGATTTCAGTCGAGTGTTTTTCTAAGTTTCCTAAAGTTTTTCACAATGGGCGCAAGGAAAGAGTATGTAGAGCAAAGAGTAATATTTAAGTTTTTATTTTATCGTAGTATTCTGATAGATTATCAAGTGCAACAAATAATTTAAATATTTAATGAAATTGACACAAAAGTCTATAGGTGTAGTAAAATTCTGAACGAGAGAAAATGGTTAGGAATTTATAAAATTAAATTTGAACGTATGATAACGAGATAATCAAATATACTACCTCAACAGATGCCACTAAGTAGTTTTACTAATATTAAGTGAACGTCAATGTACGATAACTTAGCAACAATTATAAAGTTCAATGATTAAGAGAATTTATTGTAATATATTTTTTGAAATATAATATATACATAGTGCCATCGTTGCGAGGGTTTGACGACAGACGCCGCTATGCAAGTTCGTTCTGACCCAGTTGCTCATCAATAACAAGCACAGACAATGAGGTTTCTTTGGTAACTGGACTTTGAAGCATTCGGAAGAGAAACCAAATTTTGGCTAAAATTTTTCTTTTATCAATGACACGACTAAGGTAAGTAGGATAATTGTCAACTATCAAATGACGCAAATTTGCAAAGCTACATGCGTTGTGGCTCTCTGGAGTCACTATGCAGAGAGTCAGACTTTAATAACTAATATTTGTACCTTAAAGATGCGTATAAATAAATGATTATTGGAACCTTGTTTTGTTATGAGCTTAGGCGTGTCAGGACAAATATGTATATGGGTTTGGTAATATTTCGTCTCTTCTCGTATAACATTTACCTACGATTTGACGTTGCGATTAAATTATTTTCCAGATTTTTGGTCGATATTACGGTTCGCGTAGTACTGAATACAAGTTTTTTTTAAGATATAGTTCAATACGGCGGTCATAAGCTGTTCAAGGCTTATATTTAAATTTACAATATATGTAATTTAAAAATGATGGGATAAATGATCGGATGAAGCAAAAAATAAATTTGCTGCTGTTCTTTCTTTGAGTTTTTGCAGCAATTTTCTAAATTTGTATTGGGTCTTCCATCAGTTCTTTGAGTTTTAGTATCAGAAAAAACATTTATTTACTTTAATTTGAAACTCAAGCCAATAAGTATCTCATTTAGAAAATTTCATTTTGGTGCGATTTATTCTCTTTCGCCTGACATGGCAAAATCCTACTACTAAACTATTTAATATAGCAATATCTATACAGTTTTTACTTTGTGTACTAATGTTTTCACACGTAAAATCAAATCGACGATTGTGGGTTTCTTCTTGTCTCGTTGAAGCACAAACTTTAAAAATTTTTCATAGAAAATTTTAGAAGAAAAATTATTTTGGGCAAAGAAGTTTTACGGGTTACTTTTATCTGGGCCAATTGCGGAAACTTTTATTTTCCGTTCTTACAAACATAGATCTCAGTACAGTCAGAAACATTATATTTAATTGTACTGAATACCTTTTTTCTCACTATAAGTTAAATTTACACTAGTAACTACAAGGAATGTTAAATGAACATAAATAGTCTAATTTTCTTGTTAAGAAAATAGTTGTCATACATAATTTTTAAACAGTAATATTTTTATAACTTGATCCTGCTAAAACATCAAAAACGCACACTGGGCGGTGACATCAAAGTCAACATTATTCTATGCGGCAGATAAATGGAACCCTTGAGTTATGATACCGTACATAACTGCTGTCGATATTTCAACATAACAACAAATTTCACTACTACAGAAGCTTTTATTTGCTCTATTTTAACATATTTTTTGGCATAGACTCTTGTACATCACCGAAAGGAAACAATACGCTAACATTTCGTCAGACATTTCAAACTTATTAAAATGCTTGAAATACAATCTCAACATAAACGCCTCATATGTACATACTTCTAGAAGATGCACTTTTAAAAACTTTGTTATATATTCTTTTTAAATTTAAAGCGAAACAGGTTGACGTGTGAGTATTAATCCAATACTCATACGGCCACTTATTGCCTGCAGCAATAGGTACTCGGTCGTAACTTAGAGCCTTATTTTCTACAACGCAACGCCATAGTTTATATAGAAAACTAAAACCAATTTGAAATTTTTAAAAACTTGGATTTGTTATACGTATGATTTTTATACTTGTAAAAAACAAATCAACACCATAAAACTTAAAGCGTAAATATCTTTCTCAAAAACCACAAAATTTTATAAAAAAAAACTACATAAAATTTCTCATATTTGTCGTTACAGAAAGTTGCATTTTATAAGATAGGACCTTTTTCTTTAGATATTAATATTTGAAGTGTTTTGCAGACAAACTGATAATAATATTTTAATTTGCTGTTTAAGAAAAATTTTACCAATAACAAAGCAGTTCTATCTATGAACTTTAAGCATCCAATTGCAACTGCTAAATATAGTAATGCATTACCTAGAAATTTTAAGCAAATTCTGGGAACAGTTTGCAAAGTTAGCAATTAAAAAGTATGAATTTCTATAAATTCGGTATAACCAATGAATAACAGTTCAATTATCGTCTGCACCATAACCACGGTTGATAACGAGTTTACGTGCAATTTCTCTAGCGCTCTGCTTATATTGTATGTATTTTAAGAAGACATGTTGACATATGTATGTTTAAAATAGAGTTGCTCAATGGTAAAATACCGTAGTGTCGCTAGGCTATAATTCGTACTTCCCTTTTGGGATGTGGTTGTCGACTGGGGTTCCAGTTGTAATTGAACTCTTACTAAGAATGGAAAGCGTTAGATTTTTGGGTTTTTACAGAAATTATTTCAAAGGTTTATTTTGTCGCCGAAAATATTTGGTGTTAAAATATCGCTTAATCGTTTTTTTTTTTAATTTACAAAAGCAGAAGCTGCTTTTTTAATTAAAAAAATTCTTTTGATATTAAAAGTATTCTATTGTTAACCCAATATGTGTATTTAGCCTTGGAAAACTGCAGTATTGTTATAAAATTTTAAATTGACACTTTATTACGTATCACGTATATTTAAAGAAAGAAATTGCGAAACTATGTCTGATTGCTATCACGGTCAAGCAAGGACTCCTAACTTGCATCTGAGACTTAAAATTAACGTTTGTTTTCATCCAAGCAAAATGATCCCCATTTTTAAACGAAAAAACATTTTTATTATATAACCCATAATCGTTAGGGCCCCTGCTTTAAGTTGAAAAGTTATTGTCTGTACAGCTAGCTCTCTAATAAAAGTCTGGCTACTCTTTAAACATTTGTACCCTCTTCAAAAGTTCAGTATTTTAAGCATCAACAAAATCTTTATTTCTGCGAAAAAGATACTTGGAGAATAAGTAATGAGCACTTTTTATCTAGGCAGACTAGAGTTCCCTCTTATTTGTAGGGAACTATAAGTAGAGAGGTGAAATTTAGAGTTTGATATTTTATATGACCCAACCGTCTGCAAGGCTTAAGTTAAAATAGGTTTTATACACTGAAGATGGCACATAGCCGAATCCGGTTTGTCTTCCAACCAAACTAGACAAGGGATGCCGGAAATTCGTTCCAAAAATCTATAGGTTTTATACTTTTTTATAATAAACAAAAATAATTTAGAAAAAAGTACTTGATAGCTTGGCAAAATCTTACCTTTCTAATATGGGAGAGGATTGTAGGAAAAGTGTTACCAAAACTAGTAAGGTTCCTCGAAATGGGATGGTGTTGAACATAGGAAGAACTTGCTCTTCATTTTGTTCTCAGTACTTTTAACGGCCGAAATTTTTGCATAGGAACTTGCCTTTATTTTCACATTTATGTTGTTGTGCGGATAGAGATATTACATCTCTTTCTTTTAATACAATAATATATGTAGGAGTATAATAGATTTCAGAAAATCAGCAAACTTTTGTGAATATTTTTATTTTCCTTTCACATGTTTTCAATTGATTTTATGCTCCTTTCCTATGGGATTCCTACAAAATTCTCAAGTGTAGCGAAACTAAACCAAAACATGATAAAAATCTGATAAACTAAAATATTCTAAATTTGTATTTCAGGATTTCATTTGTATTTTTAATATATTGAAACATAAGGGGAGCGTACATAAATGTTTTAAAAAAATATTCTTCCGCTGAATAAAATGTATTTGCGTATTATTTTCCATAGCTTAACATTCTTGTGAGCAAAACTATTTCTTAATATTTATATGAAAGCTATGAAATAAAATACTGTTTAAATATAAAACAAGCAAGTAAAGGTACAAAACACGACTGTGGCAAATCTTATATACCTTTCGCAATGCATGAACTACTGATTCGAAGACTACAGATTGTTTCCGGTAGAAATGGTTGTTAATAATCTTTAATTTTGATTTCCTATTTCGTTTTTTTTTATTTTGGCAAATTCTAGTTTTATCTTTAAGTTTTAAAAGTTTTTTATTATTAAAATTTGAATTTTTTTTCAAATTGTGTTTTTTTTTCCAAGCTTAAAAGTCTTTTATAAAAAATATATTTTATAACAACCAAAAATATTATATTTTCTGATGATGATACAGAATGGAATAGCGAAATATGGATAAAAATATTTTGTTATAAAAGATCTTCAAGCTTGTACGCTTTAATATTTTTTTGATTTTTGGTGATTTTTAGTTAAGTTTTAGTTTTTCTGCTAAAATAGTAATAAATATTTCAATACGTTTTCAGTTTTAAGAAAAATTATATATTTTTTCGCAAAATTTGGATATTATATTTTGGTAATTAAAAGATTTAATACAACTCTCGATTTTGGTTGGTGAATTCTTAACGTGTGGAGTAATTCTCGATTTATATAAAATGGAATTTTTAGCTGACCGTTTTTGAGAAATTTCGATATTTTAATAAATTTTCTTTTTTTGTTGAGTTATTAAATTTTTTGGTAAATCCCGAGTTGTGGTAATATTAAAATTTTTTGTGAAATTTCATATATTGTGAATAATTTAGACGCGTTTTACATTTAGACATAATTTCGATTCTTTGTTGAAATTTATAACTTTTTAAAGTTTGCTGAAATTCAGTTTTTTCCAATTTTTTTTTTTTTTTGTAATTTGTTACTTAATTTCGGTTTACTCATAATTTTTCAACATATTAGATGTTTTAAGTAAATATGTTGCCTTTTTGTGAATTTTCATTTCGGCCCAACTTTTATATTCATAAATTACCCGGATCTTGCTGATTGAAAAGTGCAAAAGTTTGGCGAACGGCTAGTTTAGAAATAAACTGGTCCAACTTTCAATATGGGAAGATATGTGAAGCCTTAAATAACTTGAATTTGAACAAACGAATATGCAGACGTATTTAAATGAACTGCCATATCTATAATTAACGTAAGTTCAGTTCACCAAATGGAAATGCATTTATGAGAAGTCATTAGTTGTCCAGGATTCTAAGCTGCTGCTTCGTTAGTTCAAGCATATTTGAAAATAATATTAATAATGCGATCACCATCAAGAAGTAATTACTATAAATATATGATAACTAATTTGCTTTGACCCACTCTTCGCAAAAGCATTAAAACCAACGAAAGCTGCATTAAATATTTTAAACAAAGTTTTAAATCTAACGAAAATATATTTGATATTTGTGTACAAAGTGAATTCCGTATTTTGTACAAGAATTCTTTTCACAAACACATTCAAAGCGCCGGTTAGTCTCCAATCCAATTTCTAAAAATCTTTAGGTATTTATTATCTAGTTTATAAATTTAAGTTCAATCAGACTTTTGTTATGTTTTAGATTAAGTTTTTATTTCCTTTATTGTTTTTTTGAAATACAACTCCTGTAAAAACTAAATTACAAAATTCTAAAAATATATGGAATATTTGTTAGATTCACACAAAACAAATATGTATCAGTCGAAATAAAATGCAAATGAATGTAAAACAAACTCCGAAATAAAATAAAAAAAAAAACAAACAATAAATTTTTCCAAATAGCAGTAGTGTGTGAGAGCAATTTAAACGATAAATTCCAACAGTTGAGGGCAATATTGTAGTGGCCAAAAAATTTTGAGCAATTTTATATAATTTCAACTGAAAAATCTGCTGAAGCTTTGAACATTTCTATTAAGTTTATTTTTTCAAACTACGAAATTATAGCAGCAATGATGCTACATATTTAAGAGACAAGAAGGCAAAATGGAAGACAGACATGCAATGAAATTACGTTTCTGTGTGAAGTTTGTGTTTCCTCTTAAGGTTTAATAAAAAAACTTGCTGCTTTGTTGCTCCTAATACATTCGTATGTGTAAGAATTTAGAACTTGATATGTATGAATTTACAGTAAGGAGTGTATATAATCAAAGGCTAAACAATAAGCTGCTACTGATGAGAGCACGACCAAAAATACAAGATGTTATCTCATCACAATTATAGGAAAAGTTCTCTCTCTTAATTTTTTTATTATAATAAGCTCTTCTATACACTAAAATAGGAAACCACAGTTTATCAGAGTTTAGATAAAAGTTACGATAACCTTATATACGTTGTCTTTTTTATGTGTTTATCGTGATTTTTTTACCTTTACGATTTGTATTTGTGACGAAACATACCTTCCATAAGTTGTTAAAACAATTTTAGTCTCGACTAGATGTTGGGTATCTTGTACTCAAACATATGCGGGAGCTTCACTGTGAGAATTGTCTTCGCTGTATATTTTTAAAGAAGCAATTTAAAAAGATGTGCAAATACGAAATGCTCACCTAAAATTAAAAGGTATTCATAGGGCAGTAGTATATGTATACTTAACGAAAAAATGATTCTACTATTAAATCACATTATATACATATATGTCAGCACATTATATCTTATGACACACCAACGGTAACGTCATACGTATTTCATCTAATTAAATCTACCCAGGAAGCAACTTAAGGCGTTCGATATCGTAATCAAATACCTCACTTTTTCTCCAATTCATTATCACAAATACGATTGTATAACTATCTTTCCTCTACTCCATTTTTTTTTTCTTAGGTTGTTGTGTTCAGTGTTCCTAAAAATGTATCATATATGCAATCGAAGCCTACAAGTACCCAAAAAAGATAAAGATATTTAGAGCGAGACGCACCGATACCAGTCGCCATTCGTTAACGTTATAATAAAATAATCCCAAAAGTTCATCGTGCGAACATGATGATCATCAAGATCTTAGGAGCTGAAGATCTTAGAGAGTCATTTGGAGTTTCGAAACTGTACTAAACTAGAATTCTTCCTCACTGCGTTACTGTTGTTTTCCCAACAGTTAAGTTATAAACCTCCAGGAAAACATTTTTAATGAATATCAATTATAAGTTAACAGCAGCTGGGAAATTGTTGTCAGCATTCAAGCGTTGAATTTGTCTACTGCTTGCTACAAAACACTACGTTCAAGGAAAAAATAACACAATTGAAATATATCTGAACCACTTTCGATCCCCTTAAGAACTCAGGGTACTTTAAAAATTTTAAGACAGTGATTGACACATAATGTAGAAGAGGGTTATTATTAATGGAGAGGTATATTTAAGCAGACAACTTAATTTTTGGATCCGTTTCGACTCCCGTTTTTCCACGAATAGATTTAGGGCGTCCGGCTTAAAATTTAAAACTAATTTATTTCATGGAGTCTTTGCTATTGACTGTAGTTATTCCAAATTGTTGGCTGATATTTGTCGGCCTTCTTTGAAGGCAGGCTCGGCAACCCTTCATTGGCCACCGTATCAGAATCTCGCGGTCCAACGCCTTAGGAGTACCTTTAGAAATTGATGCATCTGTCCCTCGCGAGGTATATTTGTCCATTTCTGCGTATTCCTCCCTAGACTATTTAAAATCGGAGTTTTTGCAGAGAATTTTTACAATCACCCCCTTGGGCACGCATTTCTACGCCGTGGTTAGGAATTTTTATACAAGAGCGTAAAGTTCTATCCGCTCGACTTATTGAGAGAGAACTGCAACCAGAGACAAGAACTTGTTACTGGCCACCACCATGAGAGGGTATAAGTCAGAACTACTGAGTTATCGCAATCCATACCTTTGTATCTGCCAGCTGACAGCTGGAGAACGCTTAAGATCATATAAAATTCCAGTATGTATATTGCTACCATTGTTACCCCGTGCAGTAATTCGTTTGTAAATGGAGACAGGCAACACATGGTGGATAAAAAAATACAAATGTTTTGATTTTGTACTTAATTTTTTTTTTTTTAATTCTATAACGTAATATAAAACATTTATCAAATTTTGTCCCCTGCATAGACCAGCACCATCAGCCACTGTATGCATTGTAAATTTATGCTTGAACATGACCATGTCATCTCTATACCGAAAGACGTACTTTAATTTACATACATGCCCAACGTAAGTTGAAATAAGTTTTGGTATAGTTGTTAGTATCTCGCCAACCAAAACTTATCTCTCTTCTGTTTTTGGCGTAAAGTGTGTTGGCTGCTATGCAAATGCATACATGAAAGAATACAACCAAATGACATTGTTTTGTTGCAGCAAAGAAAAAAGAGAAAAAAGCTAAATATTTTGTAATGCTTTTCTTTTCTTGTTGTTTTTCTTTTTCAATTTTTTTGTTATATGACATGCACGGGAATTGAAGTGTCATGTGCAGCAAATGCTCATAATAATTTAGTTATGAGAGATCAGAGGTTATAGCAGACTAGATGGTGCTTCTATAATAGGATTTTGTTACAACAGCAACAACTAACACCATCTTTATTTATGTGTCCTTAAACAACAATCCAAAGTTTACAGAAATTTGTTTAGAGCAATTTATGGCAATTTTATATGACAAAAGGGACTACTTAAATGGACATTGATGTAATAACAACAAAGAGGAAAATAAACATTTTCTAAAAGTCATATAAATAAATTTGTTTGGATTCAGTTTTCATTATTTATTTCCTTGGCTTTTATGTGGCACGTTTTTGTTTGTTTTTTAAATTTCTTTTTCAATAAAGCGATTAATTTAAACATATTTTTTTTAAAGAAAACTAGATAATCAGAAAGGAAAATTGTTATTCCCTGCATACGTTTTATTTAAGGTAATTAGAATTTTTCGCTGAACTAGAGCAAAAATATAAGAAATTTTCTATCGTCTTCACTGTTATCGTTTGTAAGAAACTTTTCTTACAAGTAGGTGCCTAAGATCCTTTCACCTCGCTGAATATCACCTGATTATTCTGACTCCGATGAAAAGTAATGCAGACGTCAATTTGTGGAAGGTAAGGGGTTTATACCACAGCACAGCTTCTGCCAAGCCAAATCGCATCTCCAACCAACAGAAAATCATTCAGATCACTGCATTCACATCGATGCATCCCTGATATAGATAAACTTTCTCTTATCTCGTAACAATATGCACGAACCCTTTAACATCAATCGATGTAATGATAAAGTTAAAAAGTTAAAATTAAGTGTAAAAGGACCCATAATCAAAGGCGGCCTTTGAATTTTCAATCTTTATAACATCGGCTTAGTGCTTAATTTTTCCAATCTTTTTCTAAACTACTTTTCACTTTCGTTTTCTTTTTATGATAAGTGGATACTCGATTTTTCATACAGAGTTTGGTCATCATTCTGTGAATATTTTATTGCTGATGTTGAAATAAAGTTAGACAACCGAAATTTTTTATTACAGATTATCACCATTAACGTTAGCATATCATTTATCATAACGCTAGCAATTAACGCAAATTCATTTAATATATTCTTCCCGTAATTCTTGTGCGATTTCTAATAAGACCCAAATTAACACAATTATCATTCACAGAATAGACGTAAATATTTAAATATCGGCGATTGCACTTATTTTGAACACACATAAAAAAATAATGCTTGGCCTGGTCGGTTATTTGACACCAAGGATATGTTTTATGAAGAATAATGAAGGAAAATGTTGCGCTTAGGAATGGCTTTGCCTTTTCCGGCAAGAAATCTGTTGATTTTTAGGCCTAATCTATGAAAATTGCTCTAGCAAACTTAAGATATATAAAAGTTTATTGTATAGGCGGGTCCAACTAGAAAACGAATACAACAGGATGTCCATGAGGAATTTTCAAACTTAAGGCAAATGAATATATGGCAAGATTTATATGTCAGCCCCAGCTTCGCATAGTGGCACGAGTTTGTGTGTAGTTGAACTCTCCAGCTGCAGAGTCGCATGAATTTATGCGCTGTTCTGGATAAAATAAGAGTTTGAGGTCATCCATCGATTTCGGATTATATCCTATATAGACCTATAGCTCCAGAAGATCCACACCAAAAAGTTTAGCGTGCCATTTCTGTGAAAAATAATAATACATACAAATCGTTCAAACGTTCTTGCATAATGTTAATGTAGAGTGCGCCCTTGAACATGTACTTTCGTTTTGCTGAAACCACATATATATTCCTAAATGATGTTGTAGTGACGGTTGGAGGTGCTGCCATCATGTCGTTAAGCTTTTTGTTTTCGGATGTTTAAATTCTAGATCTTTGGTTAATTAGGGATAGGTTCGAGTTCTGACACTTTTAATGAAAGGGACCTGTCAGTTTAATATGGCACTGCCATAGCAGCTGAAATTGTTACCTTTTAGACACTGTGTAGTATGTCACTGAATAAACGTACATAATCTTGTACAATTTCGGTTACTATAGCACTGGTCTGCGTAAATAGATATTTCAATAAATATTTATTTTTGTAATACATAACAAAATTTATTTATCTAAGTAATAGTTGTTAGCTAATATTTGTTGGTTACAGAACATTGCTTTTTGTGATAGAACCATTTTAAAAAGTTTCCGTTACAAGCACGACTAGACCAATTACCGTAAACTTTCCGCAGGGTAAATGAAATCCTCTGCGCACCTTTTCACCATCTATCATATTTTTTGAGCGATTTCTGTTTTTTCTGGAATAACTATCGTGTAAACAAATTTAAGCATTTCCCTTGTTAATTCTAAATATATTAGAAACTTAATCTTGGATTATTTTCACGGATATACAATTTGTTCAACGCAAACTATCTGTAATTCGTCAAAATTTTTTAAATTTTTCCTGACCCATATCCAGCTATATTTATATATATAACATATAAATTTTAGATATTTATCAATAATCAAATATGTCGAAGTGCTTAGTTTTTCTACGTGTTTTATGAGTGTCAACTGGATGCCATGCTGATGTTCCAGGATCAGATGCTAAAGCTCATCTAAAATATAAATAAAAAATAATATAAATAAATAATAAAAAATAAAGCTCAGCTGCTCATCCTAAGCCAATAGCTAAGAATATATCCTCCTTATAGGAACAAAAGGATCTAATATACTGGAATATAAAATGTCATATATAAAATATTAGGGCACAAAAACATATGTCACTACGATTTTGATCTATTTGTTTTAAAATCTAAGATCAGATGTAATAAAAATGAGGACCAAGTTCTTCATATAAACAATACCATCCCATTTCTTAACTTTCTAATATGGGAAAGGATTATGGGAAATTATTACCAAACAAGTTGCCTAGAAATGGAATGTTATTGTATACCTGAGATCTTGGTCCTCATTTTTATCTCAGTACTTTTAACGGGCGAAATTTTTGGATAGGCCTAATTTTCACATTTATGTTTTTGTGCGAATCTCTTTTTACATGACGTTTTTTGGACCATATTAAAACAGAAATTGGTTCGAATTGCGTTCCCGATTTTTGTAGAAAAGTATGCAGAATTATTTTTATGTCCATAGTTAGTCGATTTTTTTAAATTAAATGCCGTTTGTAAAAATTATAAAATCCATACACGGAGTAAGATTATGGAAGCCTAAATATGCTAAATAATTTTAATTATTTGCAAATGAATATTAAGCTCTATTTTTCATAAATTCAAATGTTTATATTTGTACTTGTTTTATTATGTATTTTTAAACAATGAAAATATATACGCATATACTCGTACATATGTATGCATGTTTTTGTATTGTATGTAGCAATATGTATATTGTAACAATATTTGCTGAAATAATTTTATTTAATACCATTTTTGTCCTATAGCATTGTATCAATTTTGTTTCCGTTTTATGTATTTCAATGCGCATATTTTAATAAAATTTTATTTTTCTTGTTAGTACGAGAGCGAATAAATTATTTAACCCAATAAACAAGTAAATTTAAAAAAATATTTGGTTAGTAGATTCGTGGTAAAAATTTTATTCAGCAGATAGATTCAATTGAATAAAATTAGAGCAATATTTTTTTCCAACAACACTAGCTTCTTCTTTGACATAGCGGAGTTAAGTCTGCAAATTGTTATTAATATATCTACTGTACTACAGAAAATTAAATTATGAAAAATATGTAAGAAAGTATTCTCCCCTATGTTCTGAGGCCCTTTGTTCTATATATATATTTCTACGAATGTTCATGTCCAGAGAAAATATGGTTGTGGCGTGGTCACAATAACTATATTATGGTTTTTACAACCACTGTGCCAAACATGGCTATTTGAAAACATTTTAACCATTACTGCAGTTGCGATAAACTAGTTATTACAAGCTATTAAGTTATACATTGAATCCTGAAATTATAAAATTTTCAACATTATTATAAAATATATTAAGTATATGAACCTCATATAAAAGGTAAACTTCTTATGGTGTTTATTCGAGGTATGAGGGCGCTAAAGGTAAATGGTTGGTGCGTTTACTATTAAGCATTCGATAGGTTTTGTCGCCTGTAATCGTACTTTAGCCGCTGCTAATTATGTATATAAATCTTTTTTTCTTTTCTATCGACCTACGATTAGTTTACAACCATTTAATTTAAAAATAATAAGTTTCGGACGATTAATTTAAAATTAAATGTTCTATATATAAATGCAACCGTATGGTGTTTCTAAAGATGATTCTCTATTATCACACATGGGTAAATATTTTACCAGCTGTAGGTCAGATATTGATTACGAAATTGTCAACGACAGTGAAGTAGAATGCGACTCAGACAAGAGTGCTAAAGATGACTGCTATATATGGAACATAAGTGTGTAGTGAATCAATTGTTCATGTAGGAACCAGATCCCATAACGCTTTGTGCCAAACAGGTGGAACTGTTTCCACGTCAATTGCGATTTCAGAAACAAGTGAAGTTGAATTCGAAGTAGGGCTTTTATTTTTCCAGAATTTCTCGCTTTACGAGAAAGCGGAAACAATTAAAAACTAAAATTAAAAAGTTCCTGGTACCCCAGGATTGCTGCCTTAAGTTTTATTTTATTAAATCTTTTTATTAAAAGAAATTGAAATAAAATATTATCTCTAAAATATTATTATTTTCTACTAACGTATTAACTATTTTATTGTATTCAAATCTTATTACTCTAAATACTATTAGGTAGGGAGAGCCGTCTCGCCAGGTTCAAAGTATCTGTTTTATACTGTCTGTGACCATGAAATAAATCATGTTGGGATTAACCACCAATTTGTTTACGTATTATAACATGGCAGATAAGTCGCAATATCCTAAACTTTCTTCTTTGCAACTTCTGGGTGTTTGATGTACAATCAGGAAGCCACAGCTGTATGCCATATGACCGTAATGGCTTTATGATGGATTTGTATAGAAGTACTTCGTATTCCAAAGCCAAGTTTGAGTTAGGTTCTATCAACCAGGGTAGTTGATTTGTTATAAGTTTTATGGCCGTTGTTTTTGCCTTAATATCGCAGGACCAAGGAAGACGTATATCAAGGTGGATAACCAAATACTTAATGTGTGTTTCGGCGGAGACAGTGGTATTTGTTATTGTTATTGCGGGATAATTTTGCCTTCTTAGGAAAAACGTTACATGATGCAGATGCAACCGTCGGATCATTATTAACACTTATCAATGCAGTGTCGTCTGCAAACGTTGACGTGCACTTATAGGGGACTTGCTGGCATATCCGTTGTATAGATTATATATAGCGGCCTAGAATACTACCTTGAGATACTCTTGCAGAGATTTTTCCAATTTTAGAAAATATTGTTTTATATCCTTTTTTGAAAATGGCTTTTCAATCAGTGCACTGATTGTTTCATCTGATAATCGGTTTCTTATTATACTTAAAATGTTTAAAGTTAGTGAAAATACCTTTTCGCTCTCGACAGAATTCGCCCAAATAACTGAGAGGCATGGTAAAATTTAATAAACTTGGAAGGAATTAATTAAATCCCAAGGACTCATAGAATGCATAATATTTCCGGGAAGGGAGGAATACAAAAGAATGGAATTTCACGTTAACAAAAAACCTAATTGTAGGATACCAATCGAAAAGCTTTTAGAAATAAATGAGTATAAATCTTTCCTCATTTTTCTGTAACAGCCTATAAGAAATTCTCTCAGCAATTCGTTGCAACTCAAGTCCATGCATTATGTATTATTATTCCTGTAAAAATTTAGAATATGTGGTCGATTATGATGAATTTCTACCACACCTATCTTATTCATGTGATTGCCAAGTCTATAGTGTCTTGTTTACAGTAAAATGTATAGTTTAATATCATTTCAATATGGAGTATATCCAGTTGGCATTTCTAATGATGGTGTAATGCACATTATCATTTCTGTTAAAGATCATCTCAACCTGTAATTCATCTACCGTTATCTGCCATACTTTATAGGCAGGGGTTAATTTTGCCGAGTTTTATACAAAATAGTTACAATGTTACACATTTTCTAAACTAAATCGTAAATGGTATTTAGGTATATTTACGCAAAATAAGAACTTGAAAATACAAAATATATATCACCTATCGGATTTGAAATTTAATGATAATTACAAATAATTCGATGCAAGAATGATGAAATCAGCAATTGTTTAGCTGCGAAATTGTCACCAACCATTTTCCGAGAGCGTTTCACCTTTAATGGTATTTGTACAATGTCTGCTTGGCTCTGGATTTCAGAGAAAATCATCGTAATGATGTGTGTCCACCAACTGTGAAAAAAATAGCCACAATTTTCGACTTAAATATTTTCATGAGGACATTGATAATTTCTAGTTTGGTAACTTGTGATATAAGGCAGACGTATTCTGTAAGATTCACTGAAATTCCAATACTATTGTTCTTCTGTTTTTATCTTTATTCCCACCATTACTGTCAATCAATCACGAATACATGTTCAAATGTTTATTGGGCATAACGACTAATATTGCTGTTGCTATTGTTGTTATTATTATTACTGAAGCAGTAACCAAATAACAATGATAGAGATCTGTTTATAAAGGGTACCCCAAAATGCATTCAAATTGTTCGCGTTTTATACAAAAAAGAAATAATTTTTTGTACAGCTGACTGTTTAATGTTATTAAATATGATGCACGAATCCATGTAGGAGAGAATATGGTATATTAGCCCCAGTAAAAAATTATAGCTTTTTCCGAAAAAAAATCTGAGAATCTGTTGGTTTAATTCTAGTGGAAACTTCTTAAAATAACAACCCTTAAAGCTTAGACTGGATTGGCATCTCGTGAAATTGAACTGGTGAAAAAAACGAGAAAAGGCTGTAACTGTACTTGAACAGACTGAAATTGTGCTCGGTACTAAGTTCCATTTGACCTTTGATTTCGATAACATACTGAAACTTCGTACACAATTCTTCAAACATCACATTTCCTAGTAGAGTAGCGACATTTCGATAATATAAATTTTAAATAAAAATCAAAATTCTACCTAAATACTTCGAATTTCGCGCACCCTTTTCATTAATATGGAACCAGGCACCATCTATAGAATAGAACAACAAATAAATGCCATTTTCACTTCCGTTTACTATTTGCTTGTTATTCTGGTCCAGCGCTTTGTTGTAACAAATTCGTTTTATATGTTTTTTTCATATTTTTATTATATTTCTGTTCATTTAATTTTTCACTGCTGCACTCTATTTGCTTAAAAATCAGAGGAAAAAAATATGAGTGTTAAAAAAATCATATTATTTTGGACACATTTATTTTTTTTGTTGTTTATGAAACGGAATACAAAATTGGATCGTAGAAAAATAACACACATGCGAGTACATACTTTGTTGTCGTGGGAAAAACAAAAATATGAAATTTTGTTTATTTGCAAATTTTGCAGATTCATAACTATGTGCTTCATATGAGACATCATACCCTTTTGTGGAGACAACCAGAACTTTATGAAAACTGCAAATTTTCTTTTTGCTGGTATTCCGGCATTTCCACTTCATCAATTTTATGAGACAAACAAATGAGTGGTGGCAGCCTGGAAAGTGTTTGCTGTTCGTAACTGCTTTGAAACATTTTCTATTCAAAGTTTCATTTATACAAGCAATGCTTGAGGAATTGTTGCTTTTATTGAAAGTTTCGCTAACAGTTTAATTGTATGCAGATCCTTTTTTTGCGTTTGGGGGATTAACTTGACGCTTAAAATACTACAAAATAGTTAGGATTGGGACCATCTAGCCTCTTTTGTTATACATACTTTTTGGTTGAACACTTCACTTTCTGATTTTGTTTCCTCGTTAGTGGTCTTACAAATATTATGGGATTTTTAAATCCAGAAAAAACCCTTTTATTCAGGAGAGATCTGTGAACCTGTTTGACATCACCATCTATTTGGTGCCAATATTAATAAAGAATTTTTATTGCATACTTGTAATACATGTACCATTAAATGTTCTTTACCTTTTGAAATAAGATAAAATTTGAAACATATAAGTTGGCCATTCAGTCTCCAATTTCTGCAAACTGTATTTTACACCCAAAAAGTTTACATAATCCGAATTATTCTAGACTTTATTGATATCCTAGTGGCTGTTGATTGAGTCGATCTATCAAAGGATTTTTTGCTGAATTAGACACAGGCATGATGTCTTGGTTTCGTAATAGCGTTCACCAGAGATGGAAATATTAATTTACGACCCGTTACAGTACGTGGTAAAAATCGATTGATTTGAATTTGATCTTTTTGAGATTTTGAAAATAATTTCCGAACCAATCTCAACCCATTGTAACTTAAAATACGGATGAGTATGTCAGCTTTGTCAAAACCGAAAAACAAACTACTTTGTCTTTTAAAAAACTTGAACCGCGTTGAAAAAAACTAGAATAATTATAGTTAAAAATTTAAGGTTTTAGTTGCATTTTAATAAAAATAATATTTGTAAAAGTATTCAACTTAAAAACGTAATTTAAGAGACTCCAAAAAATTCCTTGAATTTTAGAGTGATCTACAAATCAAGAGTACTAAACCAAATAAGGAAAAAAATATTTAAAAAATGTTTATTTAAACAAAATTTTATTTATACAAAGAAGCTATATTCGGCTTAACAGAATCATGTTTTTCAATTTAATTTAGAGTGTTAATACAATCTATAGTTTTGTTGAATTTTACATTTTTTAGTGTTTGGAGAATTCCCGATTTATGGTGCAATTTTATCTTTTATGATATTCTAGCCAAGCCCGGCGCGCGTTGCTACGCCCCTTAATGAGCTCAATATATGCAAAGTTTCAGGAAAATCGGTCAAGTGCAAGTAGCTGAAAAATTTATATTTATTTTGTATTTCATTTTCATGTATATATAGATGGGCGTAGCTCCACCCACTTTTTTTAAATTACCACCCATAGATAGTCCCTGGAACGTGTACAACAACTTGCCATAGTTTGAGTCCGATCGGCTTTACGGTTTCGAAGTCTATAGCTAACACACACAGACAAAGTTTTGCTGTTATTTTGTTACAAAGTGATAGTCAAAGATTTGTGAAACGAAGTATTGTACAAATACGCAATATCATAAACATAAAGCAAAAACAAATTGCGTAGCAGAAATTCAATGAACCGCGATTCAGCGTAGAAACAAAAATAAATTCCTACAGCAAACAAAAGTAAACAAAAGATACACACCAACACAAACACATATACAAGACTATTAAGCCAGCAACTGAAATAATTGATGCGCCATTTCGGGTATGTTCGGGACATTTCAAGAAGCGGCCGTGATCTGTATATCAAGGCGCCGTCCACCGCAGAAGACATAGTTGACTTTGAGATTTTAAAGAGTGAACATCTGTGTGTACAAAAGAAGTGTTAAGTGTACAGTGTTAATTAGTACTAAAGAGTTGAGTGTTAAGTACCGAATAACACTGTGTACTGATAAAATCATAAAAGAGTGTGTATTTTAATTTTTACAATTAAACGAACCCTTCAATATAACGTTTATTGTGGTAATAAACGTAACAATATATATAGAAGATTTGTGTAAAACCAAATTTTGTTAAAATAGCAAACTTTTTCATAAAATTTTCACTAATTTGACTTTTTGCTGAAATCCTAGATTTTAGATTAATCCATTTTTTTTAAATTTCGATATTTTGGAACATTTTATTATATTGGTAGTTTTAAATGTTTGTGCCTATATTTTTGATTTGCTGGAACGAATCGTGCTTAAGCTTTTGGGAGGGGAAATATATTAACGATAACAAACACTATTTTTCTAAAGTTTTTGCATGGGCAAATTTTAATGTTTTAAAGGTTTAGAGAGGGAAATTTCCATTTATCACCAACCCGCGTCAGGATTTTGTAGTGAATTGTGAAAAATATCTTTTTTTTAAAACTTAACACCACCACCATAACATATTTTTCTAAGACCCATTGGTTCAGCCTTTTGTATAAATCGCCAGTTCATAAGTAACCAATTGATACAGACAAATAACAAAATCAAAGCAAATTTTTTAATCTAAAATTTTTAATAAAAAAATTATGAAATTGGTTTTACTTTTTGTTAACAATATAAAGAAAACATTTTATTTTCTCTCTAAAGTTCAGTTAAAAAAGGTACAGCTATACTCTTGAGTAGACAAGGCCACATTTCTAGCTAGTGTATGTGATCTATTTCGCGATATCAAATCATAAACGCAAAAGTTATGCGTTTTGCGATTTTCAGAACATGGCCGATCAATTAAGCAGGATTGTTAAACCAAGCAGTGAATAGGAAGGCTTCGATTGGTTTACACATGATAGAACTACTTTGCTGCTACATTTCTTAAAAGAAGTTTATCTTGTGGAGTTTATTCTGTGACAAGTACACATTTAAAAATAATTTACAAAATTGTAAATCTATGATTGTCGACAAAAATTGCAAGTATATCGACGG
Source organism: Phania funesta (assembly GCA_963932375.1). Lineage (NCBI taxonomy): Eukaryota > Metazoa > Arthropoda > Insecta > Diptera > Tachinidae > Phania > Phania funesta. The sequence continues at coordinate 101,089,904 of OZ010652.1, forward strand.
CGTCAACGTTTCGCATAAGACTTACTTCGAAGCCAGAAAAATATGAAACCATATTAAAAAACATTTTTTTGCACAACTGCAAAACTGAAATAACTTTGCTGCATATTTTGTTGATATTAGTTATTTGTTATTTTTATTATGTTTTTAGATATTAAAGTTATCATTAAGGCGATGGCTGATCCAAGGAAACTTTGCTTATGCTACTTCTAAGGATACAGCTTATTGGAACAATTAATATTTGGCCCATAGTTTTACCTACAGAACTAAATTTCGGTTTCAATATTGAGCTCTGCACAGGGATTGTACGACAATTTCTATATTTACAACTTTAGTACAGAAAACAAATTCAATACCATGAATATTTAAACATTTTCCAATGCAGCAGACAAAAACAAACTTCAACCGAAATAATCTTTTTAAACTTTGTCAGTGCTCAGAAAGAATGCTGCCGAACTAATAGGGTTGATGTTATAATAATGCGAGTGGTGGAATTGACGATAAGTATTTGCTACTTATGCACTGTGGGTTGTGGTTAATGGGTAAACTTGAAAAAAAAAGATTAAGCGAATGCTTTGCCAAGCGCTTAGTGCAAATGGTTTTACAAAAAAGTTAAAACAAAATACCGTAGCTTTTTCATTAAATTCAACAGAAATTGCACCAAAAACTGAATACCGCTAATAAAATGTAAAATGAGATCAAACGCAATTCCTAGTATTTGTGTTAATTACAACAATATTTGCACCATTCGGCGAAAAATTACATTTTTTTCAAAACTTGTAATTTACACTATTTAATACTTTTTCGTTGTTATGAAAACTACTTGACCCATAAACATTTCATGGGATTTTTAAACCACTTAAATTTCATAAAAATAAATAGTGGTAAAATAAAACAATTTTTAGCATGTTGAACAATTCCCTAGATACTAATTGAGGACATTGGTAAATTGTTTAGTACATTTGTTAACACAAATACACATGCAAATGTTTACCTCTACTGGCGCTGAAATTGTGGATGTTTATATGTGTAATTTTTAGTATTTAAATATATATTTAACCCATAAAACATTTAAACATTTCAAGTCGTGTTGGTTAAAGCGACTTTGCTATTGTTTTTGTTTGTTTTTTAAATTAAACATTTTATTTACACTGCCATTGACAATGTTGGGTGTTTTTTTAATTCATTATTTTTTCATGTTGTGTTTTGTTGTATGCAGAGATCTCTAATGTGCGTGTCAACACTACTTGTGGTTTTAATGGTATTTTATTGTACAAGTACATACTTTATATACACAAGAGTAATAATATTACACGGCATGCGTTTTTCTACGTTTACAGAAACCTGTAATAGTTAGTAAAAAATAAAAATTATTAAATTTATGAAAATTTAATAAAATGTTATTAGAGTTATAAAATAGCATGGAAATGAATTTTCTGTGTAAAACTAAAAAGAGGAGGCGCTATTGGGTTAAGCAAATAATTTATTCATAAACACAAACATTTTATACAAAACTTTCGATTTATTAATTTGTATTTAAAGGCCGTATACGAATAATTTCATAGACAATTTTGTAACTTAGAGTTTGGCGAACAAAAAAAAAAAAAATAAAAAAAAACCACTGACAGCTTACGCTTATTAATAATGAATCACTACATGACGTTGCAATGACTTTACATTGCTAAAAAATATTTCAAAAATAATTAAAGTTTCTAGTCTTGCAGTTTACAAATGGAGTACGACTGACATAGTCATCACCTCTTTTTCAAGTTAACATATGCTGGCGTAGTTGCATGGACTTTGTAATTAATAAAATCATGAATTCCCGAACAACAAAATATTTTTTACCGTACATAGTATAGTAAAGGGTGACTCAAGTTGAGTTTCAAAATGAAGGTGGCAAATATATTACAAACATTGAAGTTTACATCACTGAAATAATGAAAGGAATATTCCAGATCCATTAACATAGTTAGTCTTGGGCAAATTCATAACCGAAGAAAGTGTTCCAATTATCAAAGCGTATTTGTTATGAAAAAACGACGCTCACTAAATATCGCAAATCGTGCTTCTAATGTGCCCAAAAGTTCGAACGAAGTGGATCAGTATTGATCATGAAACCCCCTTACCATTCTCAGTCAGGCTGTTGAGATGAGATTACTAACAGAATTCGACAAGGTGATGCCGACGAACTAGGCACAGCAATTCGTCGTCGATTACAGCAGCTCTGACGTTCTCTTTTTGTAGCTCAATTTAGTAAAATTTCAAATTCATACCAAATTTAAAAATTTACCACTAAATTGAAAAACTTAAATAAACAAAATTATAATTGCCAAACAATCTAAATTCAATAAAAAACCTAATTTAACAATTTTTGGAACTTCGCAAGAAAAATTTTTATTTCACCAAACCTTTTATTATTTGTAATTAATAGAATTCGAAAAACACCACAAAACCAAACTGCAGTTCAATAATTCTAAATTACAATGATAACATTATATTAAAAAAACGAAACTGGAAAATTCACCATGTAATCGAAAAATGGGAATAAAGAAATTTTATTGCCTAAAAACCAAGAACCGTAATTTTACAAGAAAAAAAGCAAAATTCACTAAACTGTAAACTTTTAGAAAATAAACTTAATTCCGGCAAAATGTTTAATTTCGAAAAAGAAATGTTATTTCATAAAAAAATAAATACTTTTGCGAAATTTTAACAAAGGTAATGGTAAATATATATAAACATTATAAAAATTCGCCGAAAAATGTATTCAAGGGTGAAGATTCAACAACAAAAATTAAAAATCACTAAAAATAAATATTTTAACAAAAATCTAAATTAAACTGGTCATTTAAAAATATCGTCTATTGAAGTCATCACAATTTTAGAATTCACAAAAATTTTAAAATTCTTTACGAAACCAAACTATAATCTAAAAGTTTTAAATGACCAAAATAATAAAATCGTTCAAAAAAGAGAAGTAGTAAGAAAATCGAAATTAAAACATATTCAAAATTTACTAAATTTTTAAATTATCAAAAATCGCAAAACAGGAACCAAAAAAAATAATGTCTAAAACCCGTCGCTATTTTAACAAGGTCTAAAATCCGGAAATTGCACCAAAAACTTTAAATTTTCTTAATCCAATCAATCCAATTACGCTTTATTTATAATTCACGAAGAAATCTAGAACTTATCAATAATTGAAGCAAAGCCGCGAATAACGTTGTAAAAGACAAAATTTGCAAAACCTGTTTTTTTGCAGATTACCGTTGAAATTACTCTCTTACATTTGTTCAAACACCAAAACATCAAAATTATGCATTTTATCACCGTCAAAACGCATTTACAGTCAGAGTCAGTCAGTGGAAGAACGTTGTAAGTTATAAACAAAATGCTACGAACAGAATTTATTTTATTTTCATTATTTTTGATAAACTAAAAAAAAATAAACAAAGAAATAATCAAACCTTTTAAATACGTTTTTTTGCTCTCCTGAAAAATTATTATTTTGTCATTTGCAACGTTATTCGCGGCGATCCTTCAATTAATAAACATGCAAAAAAAGGGAAAAGTAAAGCAAGCTAAAGAAGCCGTGATGACTTAGTTTTTTGTTGTTGTTTATTTGTCAATCATAATAAACACTAGTTAATACAATCCAAAAATATGACATGTATACTATATCTCTGATTTGAGCTAGAGCGCTCAATAATAAATATAAAAATTATTTATCGTATTTTTTTTTTTTGCAATGAAAGAAGAGATAAAAGAAATATTTTTTAAAACCGTTGCTTGCACCTGAATAACGTCTGTAATTTCAGGAACAGACTCGAAACGAAATTGCCGTTGATCCTGATTACAAAAAAATCTTTGATCAGCGATGAAGCTCATTTTTGGATATGTCAATAAACAACACTGCTGCATTTAGGATGAAGATAGCACTTTAAATACTCTGAGATCTTTATTTTTTTTCTTTCAAACCTTACTTAACTTTTACATAAATACAGAAATGTTTTGCACTTACCTATACTCATATAGAAGACGGCGGCCACTATATAATGCCACAAATGCATAAGTGGCAAATGCATTTTGATGTTTCTTAATCGTTCTCGTTTTTGGTGGCTTTTATAAATTTGAAACATTTTATTGTTCGTTTCTCTGCTTTCAAGAGTCGTTAACAGTAGATGTAAGAAATGTTACAGTGACCCAATTTATGCATTTCAAACACACACGTACACGTCACCATCGCTACTTATAAGATTATCGATTTAAAGGTTGACGTTCGAATAAACTGAAATGGTAAGTTTTATGGAAAATATGATATTTTTAGTTCACTGTTCATTCACTTGTCATTAGAATATATTTTGTTTTAACTTCCTGATAACTTTAATACATTTTTAGTACTTTTTGTTTATAGAGATATAATTTGCAAATAAAATTGTTATATTTTTTAGTTTGTTTAAAATCTTCCTTTATCTATGAGATGACACACTAAAATCTTTTATGTCTTAAAAGCGCCATTTTGGCTAAGAAGTATTCATAAAAAACATTGTGTGCTTTTTCTAAGAATGACGGAAATTTTTATGACTTTATTTGTTTATTTTTTAACTTGAAGTTGAAAACTTCTTTTATTGTTTGTATTTTTATGTCTTTCATTGGTAGTTTGTAAGACTTTCATTTTTAACTCTGCAACATTCGTTTTTATTTGGTGTTATAATATTTTTCTCTTAGAGCGACGGACGGCCAACGATTTTATATGACCCTTTTAGTTCGTGTGTTTGGTTAATTTATCTTTCTTTTATTTTTATTTATTCTTTTATTTTTTAGTAGTTGTTTATAGTTTTTTTTATTCATCATTAAGTAGAGAATAGTTTCTGTTTTTTAATTTATATTTGTTACCCTTTGTCTGGTTCTGATTCCCCACATCAATTGTTGTTTATATTTTCAATAACTTGTCTTTTTTCGTATCCGTTTTATCGAGTTTCTAGTGGTGGTGGTAGCAGCATTTAGAGTTGTGACCTCATTGTTTGTATTTTAGCCAAATATTTCAATTATATTTCGTTCTTTCTTTTTGCCAAAAAAAAAACACAAATCAAACCCAAAAATTCTTATTTAACTGAAGCATCTTACAATTGTCCTTTTAAGAAATTATCAATAAACATGCTTCTTGTTGCCTACTGTTTGCTGCTGGCCTGAACTTTAAAGGCCTCATTTTCATTTATTGTTTTAATTTTTTTTTTAGTTTCGACTTTGCACTTTGTCACTGTTTTCAGTTCCTATAACTTTCCCGCTTTTATATCCTTTTTCTTTGTCCTGTGTGTGCTTAGTACATCCGGTGTATTTTATTCCTTTTCTTTATGTATATTATTGCTTTTTTACACTCTTCTTTTGTTTCTCATAGGACTTTTGAAATTTATTGTTATGGTTCATTTGTTTATTGTACGTTTTTAGCATTAAATTTGTTGCTGTCCTGTTGCTTGGTGTTGTTTTTGTTCACGATATTGCTCTGGTGCCAAACCTGCAATGAATTAAATATGATTAAAATCAGTACAGTTGTGTAAATTTGTCTACTTATAAAAGAGTATTTTTTAAACTGTTGTTTCGTTTTGTTCTGGCGTTGTCCTTGTTCTAGTTTTTACTGTTCCACGTATGAAAACACAATTAAAATGTGCCAATGTTTTTTATAAACAATACACGAACAATCTTTTTCCCACTTAAATACCAGAATTGGTTAAAAAAAATATATTTATATGTAACAAAAATAGAAGGGAAGCGAAATAAAGAAAATTTTTTGGCAATCATGTAATCACTCCTTCATAAGGAACAACATATTCGCCATTTCGAAAGGATGTAATTTTCCGTAAGGGTTTATTTGCACCAAAGAAGATAAAAAAATATTTTAAAAGTTTAGTTTTTTTAACATAGAATTTATGCAAAATAAAATGAGTCTCCTGATGAGTACTGCTGGAATCAGGGTTTTCTTGGTGTTTGTCACAGTAGGTTTTAACACAAGCCTGCACCCATTTAGTATTTATAGGACTAAAAATAGAGGGCTAGGAGTATTAATGTGAGGCATTTTAAAATTTCAACTTAAAAGTCTCATTTTCTTATTTTAACATTTTTGTTTGATTTAATCTAATTAATTCAATTGGTGCATCAATTAACTTTTCATGTGTGACACATGATTATGAAACTTATTTAATCGTTGGAGTTTAGTGTATGGAGTCTGCAGTACACGCCTTGCTTGCGCTGTACTGAGAAACATTCCCTGACGAGATTTTGCTAGATCAAACAAGAAGCATCTTTGACACTTTTAATTGTGGATGTGGAAATCGGTTTGAATATTGTATACTTAGGAACCTTAATGCTTTTATTATAACCAAAATACCCAAAAAGTAAGTGGTTTGCTTCGATATCACCCTACATTAATAAAATGAGCAAAATACTATAAATGTTGTGTTTTTAACAGTATAAGACTTTAAATTGAAAGAAAACACAGATGTTATCTTAATTGCTATGAGTTTTGCTTTAGTCGAAATATAATTCTTCCCTGTAGACTAGAAACTGTACATAGACCCACAAGAAATAGTCCAGTGGTGATAAAGCACAAGAACTTGGAGCCCAATATAAAGGTACATTACACGAAATTATTCATTTAGCCAACGTTGCAGCACGCGCTGTACTGAAATTACAGCTCCTATATGTTAAGGGCTCTCAATTGTGGCCCAAAAAAATAGTAGTTATGACAGACCTTTAGCGGTCACCATTAACTGCAAAGTTTCGGAAGGCAAACGGACCAATGATTCCATCGGTCTATAAATCACATTAACTACAAATCTTTGCTTATTAATTTATACATTCGAACAAAGATGAACTCCATTACTGAACAATATGCAACATGCACAGTAAAAAAACTGAAATGAACCATCATTTTCGAAATAAATTTGCACTATTCGCAAGTGCTTATCAGGTGTCAGTCTATTCATGAAGACATTGCGAACACGACTAAACACAAAACAAGTAACAGCTATCAAAACGGCGCACATATCAAACAGTATTGGCAACTTCTATATTTAACAGGACATGAGTAGCATTTGTTTAACAAACCTCTGTCGTGCCACCACACATAACTTATTGACGTTCTTATCTGTCAATATTACCGCCGCCAATTTGCTGCTGCTCTACTAATGACTTTATGCTCACTTGTGTGTTTTAGTTTTTCTATAGTAATGTGTGGTGTTGCATATTTGCTTCCACAGAAAGGAGAGCTTTACATTCAAATAAATGTGAAAGCGTGATAAGGGGTAACATTTCATCCAATTAAATAGACCAGTTTAAGGGCTTTTTTACCATCACTAAGGAGTCTATGGTTGTACTAAAGAACAAAATTAAATCAATTCAAATTTAAATTAATGTTATTTTTGTTTGCATCATCTCGGCCAAGCAGATATTCACAAACGAGTTCTCCAAAAGCTATATCATATATTCAGATGTGTGCGTAATTGTTAATTGTCTTATGAAAAGAAAAACATGATGATACAAGGTTGAATCCACTCGAATTGCAGCAATAGATGAGTGAGTTATTAAAACAGCCAATGAAAGTATTTTCATTTTTTCCATTAGATATTTTCTGTCTTTATCTTAAGGACACTTTTGTAAATAAATCCAATTACTCGCACCACATCTTCATATGCACATTGTCTCCATCATACAAACGCACGTAAGTAAGTTCAATCTTTAATTACATTATGCTTGAGTTTCTGGAATAATAACAACACCAGCAACGAATTGCATAAAAATTATCAGCTATTAAATTAGCCAAGGACTTAAGAAAATACTTGCCCCTAAAAGTATGCTGGCATTTTCTCAATCTCAGACATTAGAGTTGGCCATTATAACAGACTGTTCTTAATGTTTGCTGGCCAAACTGATGGGCCGAAACTAGGAAGAGTACAAAGGAGACTAAGTACAGCTAAACTACAAGTGAAATGAACTAAACTAAGTGTATTTTAACTCATTAGTGTGTGTATATGTGTGTTTGCGAGCGTTTGTGTAAATGTTTGAGCTCTCGCATGTGTTTGTTTGCACTTGAGTGTCTGTAAGTTCAAAAACAATTCCCCAAAGCAATTAAAACGATAAGAACGACTACAATAACTAAAGTGTGTCTATTGTAACACTTTGATGATGGTGCAAACTCATCAGGCTTTACACAGGAAAGAGAAACAGAGAGGTTTCTTTTATCTGGTAAAATCTGGCATAGAAATGGCCAAGAGAACATTAATTTAAAACAAAATAAAATCTCAAGCTAACACATTCAAGCATATAACAACTTTATTTTCCCAAAAAGATAACATGTAATTGATGTGCAAACAGATACATTCATACTGCATGTGCTTCACACTGGTGCTGGGTAAAGGAGCATTAGAGCACCAACAAAGGAAAAAATACAATAATGGTTTAGGCTTCGATTGCACGTTATGTTTATAGAAATGGCTTAAGTCATTAACCAAAATTTTTAACTTCACGTTAGGGATTTTGAGAGATTATAAACAGTTTGTTGAAACTTTCATTTAAAAATTTTCATTCATGAGACAAATATTTATTTTTTTCGTTTAATTCGTATGTCATATTTTGTGTTAAAAAATTAACACACCTTGTAACTAATTATGATGTTTTAGCACTTGCTTGATCCAGTGATTGAGAACTCTGTTTTACATTTTAAAAGGGGCTATGGGGGTTGAATGTTGAAGGCAAGCTTTTCAAGAAAGTTTTGCATTTGTTTGAAGAAAATATTTTAAAATTTTCTACTTTTTTAGCGAATGTGGTCTAAACCTTTTTTCACAACAACTCTCTAATAATAGAAATTGTATAAACCTACAAGGAATAGGAGTGGACGTCTTCTTCTCGGACGCTAAAATAACTGCTGTTTGCGCCACTTCTTATCTCAACTGGTGATATCTAAGATGGTCAGATTTGACAACACCGTAGAAACTTTATTAATTACGCATATGTTAAAAGGCGAATTAAAACAGTTAAACTCACAAGCCCAGCTGATGCCTTTTTTTGACTGATTGGTTGTCAAATTCTATATAAAAAATTTTTTCCCCATTTCCGGCACTTTTTTATATGGAACTTGATATTCGCAACGAAGAAGGAAATGCTTTGAATTATTCCGTGAATCTACCTGCTATCTACCTGCTATATTACATAAGGAGTTAATTGTAGTAAAAACTTTTTGAAATTTTTGTTTTGTAAAACATTTATTTATAATCGTTTTGGTGAAGAGTTAATATATCGATTTTCCATTCCCCGGATATATTTGACTTATATTTTTAGGTATAAGTAGGAATCATTTTGTTTGACTAGTCTTATCACTATAGAATCATTTAGGTAGCATTTAGAAAAACAAATTTAGTCTCCAAATAGGCAAGGCAATGTTATACATAGTTACGGTGTATTTGCTTCCAATGTCTTAAGCGCAAGTCCCAACAAGAGTTCACCAACCAAAAATTATTTAAATTAATCCAAATTAATTTTTTTAATAGAATAATAGACAAGATATATAATGTAATAAATATCAAAAAACGTGTTTCGATGATCATTAAATCAAAAATTATTACCAAATCCTACATTACCTTCAATATTTATTTCAAATTTAATTCTCTTAAATTTTAGTACTAATTTTTCTTGTTTACTATTTTAAATTAAATTAGGAAATATCAGGTCTAGGCGATGTAGCAGAGTGCGCAACGAAAAATAAGATTTTTTTTTCAAATCGTCTTTAATTTTTAATCAATTTTATATCCTGCTTAAAACAATATAAAAAATGAAAATTTTACAAAAAATAAAAATTTAGCATATTGATTTCTGTAGCGTCCGTCTCGATTTGACATTTCATAACAATCTCATTAAACGCCTTTGCAATTCTCATATTTTTTTCTAATATCTTTGCTTCGTATCATAATTCTTCTCCTACACTTATGAGCAAAACAACAACACTTTCGAATAATTTGTTGGTACTGATAAGTGAATTTGAGTATCGGCGTTCGGCCACTACTCCATAATGGCCACAATTTTTATAAATTGGTTAAAATGAATACATGTACTTATGTCATTTATATTTTGTATGTAAGCAGTAGATATAAGTATTAAAAATTCATCTATTGTTGTTTCGGAGATACAAAATTAAAAGCAAATATCATTATTTAACAAAAATGTGCTCACGGCAGCCTTATCAAAACACAAAATTCATTTATAAAAAAATTTTATTTATTTAATAATTCATTTATGACCACTTATTTATAGGAGAATACAAATTTTTGTATAATAGCATAAACGTACTATTACGCATTTTTTTTTTCTCTTGCAGTGTCGAAACTTTACCAGTTTTATCATAGTGAAATAAATAAGCAAACAACGTTTGGAATTTATTTAAAAATTACTCATAATATATTCATCCAGAAGAGCACGGTCATAATTTTCGTTGCACGTATAAATGTAGGTCGATAGAACGCGCCGGCCGATTTGCCGAAGATATCTTAACTGTAAACGTTTTAATTTAATAACTATCCAATTTAGTGTTTTCTGCGCCGCCTGCGAGAATAGGAAATCCTTCAAATTGTTAATATTGAACTTTTGTTCAAATTAAATTAATTAAAAAATTATGATTACTTTTTTTTTGCGAAAAACACAGCCGGGTATATTACACACATGTATGTTATCACTTATATAAACAATTGGAAATAATAGGGAATATTTATAAATATCAAACATTTTTTTTTTTATTTTCAGAAAATTTATTATTTCTATTATTTTTAAAGCAACAAGATTCAGCAATCTTTTATTAAACTATTTAAACGTTGTAGGAGAAAAATATTATGAATATAATAATATAAAAAACAAGTTTTGTTATCGAATAAATATATGGCTATTGAGATCCATGCTGGCCTTACACACGGAGACTTATTAACATTTTTGCAATTAGCCACTGTTTTCTTATCCGATGTATTTCTATGTCCATACATATTTCCTGCAGTAGTGTTTCACAGGGCTGAACGAGTAATTATACTTATGTAGTATGTATTTAGGGATTCTTACAGAAATGTCACATGAGGCTACAACGGGTTAATTTTAATTGTAACTAAAGATACAAAATGTACGGATGAATTAAGAAAATATTATAAACAATATATGCATAAATTATCCCGCGACCGATGTGGCCAATTACAACATGCGCGCAGCAAAACTGAAGTTGTGCGCAAAAGCGCTCGACGATATCAACAAACCCCGAGGCTGTGAGCCGCCAACTGCGCTTTTCCTTTGCTTCCAATGCATCGAAGTTTTAAAAATTATTTGGTATTAAATACCCAGCCACACTGTCGGGTTAACTGATACAATCAATTATTTAAAGCAATTAAATTGTGTAGATTTGCAGAATACCCGGCTCTCTACGCTATAGTTAATTAATTAATTAAGATTTGAATACAATAAATTAGTTATTTCATTGGTAATAATTAATAAATATTATTTTAGAGATAAGATTTGAATACCTTTTGTAAATTTCCTTCAATAGAGGTAATCTTATTATCTTAAAATAAAATAAAATAAAATAATATAAAATAAAAAAAAAATAAAATAAAATAAAATAAAATAAACAAAAATAAAATAAAATAAAATAAAATAAAATAAAATAAAATAAAATAAAATAAAATAAAATAAAATAAAATAAAATAAAATATAATAAAATAAAATAAAATAAAATAAAATAAAATAAAATAAAATAAAATAAAATAAAATAAAATAAAATAAAATAAAATAAAATAAAATAAAATAAAATAAAATAAAATAAAATAAAATAAAATAAAATAAAATAAAATAAAATAAAATAAAATAAAATAAAATAAAATAAAATAAAATAAAATAAAATAAAATAAAATAAAATAAAATAAAATAAAATAAAATAAAATAAAATAAAATTAAAATAAAATAAAATAAAATAAAATAAAATTATAAAACTTCAGTTGCTCTTCAGAGCTTTTCTGCGTATTGGCAGAAATAATATTATAAATTTTAAAATCATATTTTAAGTTCTGTTCTAGTATCGCAACTACACCCTTTAACATTTTATGCTAATTTCAGTTTTCTTCCCAAAATTATTACTTTTATTTGTTAATTTAGTTCGCATAATTATTATTAAAAAAGGATTTTTGAACATAATAAATAAATACATTTTCTGCATAATAATTAGATGTAATTTTAATAGCAACCAAATTGCTGATTAAAATCTGTTTATGTTTTTTTGAAATATTAACTATATATAATAAATTTAATAAATTTAGCTGGAATAATGTTTAAAAAATTTTCTCACGATTTTTACTTATTCATAATTAATTTATTATAATTTTATTTAATTCGAACAATACTTTTACAAAATAAAGTATCATCATACAGAATATAAATAAGATTTTTACCCCTACAACACATACCGACATTCTTTCATAAACTTCAACAGAAGTTCATCATGTATTCAAAGCAACACATCATCGTAACGTTTGCGTACGCTACTCTATACGAAATTGGGTGAGGTAAATTCGAATATTTTAATGCCCAACATCAACAAGCAAAAGTTTAATAAATGTTATATAATGTTTGTAGATGCTTATTTAAACTTTCTTCGCAACTATGTTCAACTCGAAGGAACCTGACAAGACGCGGCTTTAGCTCAAACTTCTGTACGGTGGTGGTAAGGAATGTTTAGAGATAGTTAGAAATTATTGAAATTGTTTATTTGGAAGAATGTTTTTTTGAACCGTTTATTGAATAGCGAGAAGCGAGAGGAATATTGGATCCGCGCCCAAAAATTTTCTTCCTATTTAGCTGATTTTAGCAAAAATGTATTTATGTTGACTACGATCAGAACGCCGACAGTTAGTGGCGCTATTTTGAAGTGCATATCAAGACGGTACCGCCACTAATTTTTTTTTTTTTAATTTATATACAAATATATTTAAAATAGTATAGCAAAATATTGTTGACAAAAATATTTGTTACTCAAATTATCCATATTGAAGTTATACATAGTTACATACAGACCAACTTCAACTTTACAAGGTAAGCCTATCTCCTGAAGTGCGTAAAGATCCATGTACGTTATAAAAACTCAGCTTTATTTAAATGACAGTTTTTTTTATAATTCGTATTTCGCTACTTTACCTGAAAATAACAAAATAAATTGCTCGCTTATACCCTATTGCGAACTAAGCCAATATAGATGCATAAACGTGTTGTAAACGATATAATAAACCTGATGCATCTCGCATCTTTTTAGTGGTGTGAACTCGCATAAAAAAGTAATAAACACTCTGAAGTAAACTCACGTAGATAACACGTAAACTTATTACGGATATTTATTTCAACAGCAAATATTATTAAAAGATATTACACCCTAGAGATCTGATATCCTCTTCGTAGTTGCAGAAATGAATAAAAATATTTTGTACAAAGGAGGAAAACCATCTTGAATTAGAGACTTAATGTACTCAAAGCTTCATGCCGTGTTACGCTTGTGAATATATTTTGTAAAAAGGAAGAAACTCTCTTAAAGAGGTGTAACAGGAAAAAACGTTGCTAAATGTTAATATCGGTCATATAACAACGCATGAACCAGCAAATCATGGAAGAATAAAATTAAGTGTTGCCGACAAGATATAATAAAATAAGGTAACTGAGCAGAGGTAAATCGAAATATTTTAGAAAACTAGAGCAGCAGTGGATTATGATAAATATACTGACCAAGCAAGAGCACAATTAAAGGCCCAAATTGATGCAGTGTATTGTATCGATACAAGTTATGAAACTCGTTTTTGCGTAACAATTGTTAAACTGCTATCACCTCAAGATATTGCCTGGAAAATAATATTATTATATTTTTACTTCATTATTTTTACTTTTATTTTTATTTTATAAGTTAATTGCTGAATAACTCATGGAATAAATGATTGTGCTTGGAGTATCATTCTACGCACGATACGTAGATGACATAACATGTGCAATTACGAGCAATAAAGAAGTGGAAATACTGAAATACATCAACAAACAACACAAGAACATCAAATTCACAATGGAAGCGGAAGAAGATAACAAAATAAATTATCTAGACCTGACAATAAAGGTTAAAAAAAACACCAATAAACTCGAATAAACTCTACGGCCACAGACGCAATAATACATAATACTCCCACAGCAAAACAAGCACGCGGCGATCAGACAACTAATAACTAGACTAGAACGAACACCACTAACAAAAGAAGCCTATAACAAAGAACTAAATACGATCTATACAACAGCAGCAAATAGCGGTTAAAACAGAGACACTGTAGGCAAAATCAAAAAAGAGTTTCAAAGACTCAAAGAACACAACAACGAGAGCGAACGAAAAACATAGACAACATTAACTTACACCGGAAAATCGATACACAAAATAGCCAACTTTTTCAAGAAATACAACATAAACATGGCATTCGAAACAACCTAAAATGAATATTTCAAACCAACACAAACAAAGACGACCAGCTAGATAAACAGATGGTTTACAAGCTGATGTACACCTGTCATCACAGTTGCATAGGACAAACAGGCGGAAAAATAAAAACAAGATTTCGTGAACATATAAGAGACTATAGCAAGAAGTTGCGTAATCCCGGCTCGACACCAGAATCTAACTTCACGAACCACATGTTCAACAACAAATAAAATCCAGCGCACACACACAACGCAAAGGACGAATACTAAGCATCCTAGAAAACATGGAAATATAAAAACATAAGACATTTGACAGACGCATCAGAAACTAACAAACAAACTCCGATTCAGACCTTATATTCGAACCTCTAAATAAGATACACCCAAAACAAAACAAACACATTACAAAAATAAAAAACGAATTCATAATGCAATAATCACTGACTACTTTCAACCCCAACAAAAACACTATAAACAATTAAAAATTATTACTGTTTTTAAGGTTGTCCATATTAAATAAATAATTCTCTTTTTGAAAAAGAAAAACGAACCCATGCCTAGAAATTAAAATTACTTAATAATCAATTAAAAAAACTTTCACATGCCGCCCGCAAGCATCAATTCTGACGCAATAATGTAGTAATCGCAATCGTCTACCATCCTTTACAAAAATACACGGCCTGCTACCAGGTCCGAATTACACGTAGCAACTTCTACCTGGTATCCGCAAACACAAATTCTGATGCAATACAACAGTCATCACTTACATCTACCAATCCGTAAAAAACAGATGCCTACGATCTCACCTGACAAATAGATACCTGGCAAACAATAAAACATTAACGAATTGATGCAAAATGCCTAAACCGGTCTGTCTTCAAACTAAACTTGACAAGGGATGACGGAAATTAATTCCAGAAATTTACATTCCAATCGATTTACTCATGTTGTCGTAGTTACATCTTGAAGCACGACAAAATGCAGGCAGTTTCCCATCACAGTGTCCTCAATACGGCTTTATTTCAGACATTTTTATAATGTTGCAGACAATATAATTATTGGCGGCTACGTGGTAAAAAAAAGGTGCCTATTACATCTACCTGTCATCTGCAAGCACAAATTCTAACGCAATACAAAGCAATAGTAATAATCACTTACATCTACCAATCTGTACAAAACAGATGCCTACGAGCTCACATGACAAATAGATAACTGACAAATAAAAAACCACTCACGAATTAATGAAGATGGCACATAGCCGAAACCGGTTTGTCTCCAAAGTAAACTTGACAAGAAATGACGAAAATGCATTCCAAAAATCAAATGTAATTACAACTAATTATGATAGTAAGTAAGCCACAAATAACAATAAATAATAAATACTAATTGCTTAGTTAATTTATGAACACACTATTTTACAAATTACATGTAACTGAAGTACATGATTAAATCAAATTACTTGTTTAATGTAATTGCCATATTACAAGTAATTGTAATTGCGATATTTCAATTAGAATGCAGTTCCTCTGCCTCCCAATGCCAATTATATGTTATTAGCAACTGATATTCTTCTCTTCCTTCGTACACAGCCAAGTTTATTTATTGCCAAATTACAAAATTAAATTCTTGCTTAAAGATTAATTTCCCAATTGCATGTGGTTCTTTCTATTGCAGAAATTTATTTAACATTATTATAATGCTAAATTTTCCATTGCCGCAGAGATCTGTGACTGTAAAGCTTAATGCTTGTGGGACTGAAAATGTACATGAGGTTAAATAAATGACGGAATATATAATCCTAAAATGCTCTCCAACAATTAAAGGATTATCTTACTTTTTTAACAAAAACAAATTATATATTCTAATTTGCATTTACATAAGAAAACACTTTGTTCTTACAAATCTCAACTTAACAACGTACGAAATCTTTGTCATTTCCATATCACTTTACTTTTACGTTTCTCAACTATAGTCTGCAAATTCTTCTTATGCTGACAAAAAAAAATCTTAAATAACATTAGAAGCTTTAAGCCAGTCAGAGATATTTGTCACTTTGACTAAGCCTATCATTAAACCCATACCGTGTTCATGAGAATTTTCTTCATGTCCTTCACTGAGCAACAGTGAGTATTTGCCTAATAGTCAGTAATTGTAATTTAATCCTTATAGGTAAAGCTATTGAATCGCTTTCGTTCGTTTTTGTCGCATACAGAGTTTCAAATATATTTTCTTATCAATATCTTTATGAGTATGATATTTTCTTTAAGCAATTTTGTCTACTTTACTCCGTATGTAAAAAATATCCTTAAGTATTAGAATATGACCGAACTATTTGGGAGTTATTCGGTGCACTTGAATTATGCATACATCGGAAGGAATATGATTGTCTGTGTGATAACGTAATTTTTCATGGTAAACTACTGATAACTAAAAACGCAAATATATTTCATATATCTGATTGGTGACATCACAGCTTTCAGTCCGATTCTTAAACTAAAAAATTACCCTAAAAACGCGTCGGGTGTGTAGGAAGCAGATGATATACAAGTAGTTCATCTGTCACTAATAATCTGATTTTGCTCTTAAAACTCCCTACTTTGGTATACCTGTAAACGATGCTGAAGACTTACGATTCCCAGGCGGCCCTAGTATGTGTGTAAGTCTAGCCATGACCAGAGTGGACGGTAATAATGTTCGTGTATAAAATGGTACGTGCAATTACAAGTTATTCGTGTGTCCTTCCATGATTTCTCGCTACATCGTCAAATAACGGTTTTCGCGAGAAACAATTTTGAAATACCCGATTATTTTCGAAGTAAAAGGTCACTGGCCATGCTTTTAGCATTGAAGATAGTGTATGGTGGCTGAACAAAATTAGTTCCTTCTTTTGGGCAGAGTAACCATTTAACTGTAACGAACCGAATATAGTTTCAAAGGCATTCAAAATTGGGATGTTGCCCACAAGAATTACCTAATTCCTTTCATGCCGCATTATAAGCTTGATGTTTCTATTCACTGGGAATATGCAACGGTGTTTCCATAAAAAAAAATTTAGGTGCGGATTTTTAGCTAACTTAACCATTAATCAGTAATTTATAAATACAAAATTGATCAGGCCATTACCTTATTCAGAAGGATCTATTCGGTAGAGCAATTGAAAATTATATCTCTTATATTCCTGCTTATGGGCGGATGTGGAGTATGGTATTTGAACGATATCATATTTCATAATGAAGCAACTTCATTAATGTCCCATACACGAGTGTTCGCATACTGAAAGGTATTCCAATATTAATAATTATAATTGAAATCATTCGAAATAGTTGGAATTCCCATTTTAGTAATTTTCTATTACTTGCTATACCCACCAAGAAAGTGCTCATCTTGGAAAATAATCATAAACTTGAGTTAAAACTGACAACGTGTGTCTTTATTTCGGAAGGGTAAAGATCTTTTTATGTAGAAACGAAACATTAATATAAATTGTGCTAATGTTTGTGTCTTCTAAACGAAGTATAGATTGTGGTTTAGAATCTCATTTGTTTAACCTTATTCATCAAAAACACTGAATTAAATAAATTTAATATTATGGAAAAGTCTCTTTGATAACTTCATAAATATCTTTCAAATATTTAAGTTTAGAAAGCCTTTTATTTGTCATCATCATATATACGCTCTTGCATCATTATACGAATAACTCATCAATATTTTGTAATGAAAAGTTTGTCTTTTTTAGTTTGTTAAGTACAATAAACAAATGAAATTAAACTTTTATTGCCGAGCAATAGTTACAGTGAAATAATATTTTATGTTTTATTTTATTACAAAAGTACTATTGAGCGTTTTTATGTCGTTTTCCTTTGTTATACACAAAAAAGAAAGAAAATTTGAAAGTATCCATAATCTTACTCAATACATTACAGTGGAATTGCTGAATCTTATAAACATGAAAACATTGTTGTAAATAAAGACTCTGTTTTTGGCATCTCTTGAATCTAAGCACAAGTCATTCAAATTTGTTTGTTTCTTCATTACACCAGTCGCCTTAGACAGGGCGTGCTGTAATATATGCGGATAAATTACAGTCAGGGTAGAAAGCTAACTTCTGTGTAATAGCCAATTCATTCTGGCTTTGAACAACGATTGCAAGGTATGGAATTAGTCTGCTTTTACAGCATAAAATTCTGCAATGCGAGCAGTCTCTATTATGGAAGCAGTAAGAACTCATGTCATCATTATAAAGGTATTTTTCATCATCTGTCGCAATGCTTTGCAGTAGTCCTGTCGTACCGCCGGCATAACGCATTATTGGCAAATATATTTCGTAATGTGATAAATAAAAAAAACCTAAAATCTATATTTTATATTTTTTTTCCAACAAAGTATCGTTAACTGCTTCCTATTAGTTGTCCCAAACTTGAAGTTTTTTCGAAAGGTTCTGAACAAGAAGTAGCTGCGATATTAAAAAGTCACTTTTCTTTTGACGCACAGTTATCGTCTTGCGTTAAACTTAAATTGGCGAAGCATTGTGCTTGACGGCTTAACAAAGAAGCCACTGTTTATTGCGTGTTAGGGCTTTTGAAAGGGGAATGTATATCATTCGTATGAACTGCAAACGTACAATCATTTCGTGTAAATCATCATGCTTGATGCAGCTGCTTGAATTTTTGTTTTCTCATGCATAAAATTGCAACAATACGAAAGAGTGCGAGAGATAAAGGTTGTCTTCAAGGCCGATACAACTTACGAACGTACTTTTTGAAACTTTTGATCAAATATCATCACGAATAGATTGGCGCTTGAATAACCAAATCATTCAGATTGACATTGAAATTAGTCATCAATTCACAAAACTTATATGGCTCATACAATCGTCCATCTGAGCAAGCCACCCGTCCAGCTGTTGATAGGTTTTATACCACGTACTCTCTATATGAGGCAATAACGCAAATATGTCGAAGGAATGTGCGTAATAAAAATTGTGAAAGAACTTCGAAAGAACGCACGAATTTGGGACCTGTCCCTCCACAACGTGGACAATTTTGCGCAAAGTTCTTGTCCTGCACCCGTTTAACAACCAGCTGGTGCATGATTAAAGCCGATTGGGCTCTACAGCAGTTACAAATCGAGTTAATGTTTTATTGCCAAATTATGTTCAGCGATGAGGACCACTTTTTGGCTAAAATGTATCGTTTGGTGCGGTTTACGCGCTGGTGGCATCATTATTTCTTTAAATAAGAAGGCGGTCAATTGAGGCCGTTGCTGCATCAGGATCAATAATTTTTTGTTTGAAAATGCGGATGGCATTGATTAGGGCGAGATGACGCAACGTGCCATACGGCGACTGTAACAATGGACTTATTGAAATCAAAATTTGGTAATAAGTTGATTTCGAAAAATGGACGTGCTGATTAGCCTCCAACGTGGTATTATCTGACACTTATCGATTATTAACTGTGGGACAACGTGAGTGGTTTATGCTAATAAAGCACCCACAGATGACACCTGGGAGGCCAACAATGCACAAAAAAGTGCCCTAAATTTGGACGTCCAGAAGGCGCTTCGTCAAGAACAGCCGTAATGGCTATATATCCGAAATCGTGTTAATGGTGTATAGTAATCTTTCGAATAACAAATATTTGGTTTAAAATAAAATTTATAAAAGAGACATCACAAAATTGTAGCATAAAGGTTTAATACGGTCCCTTTTTACCACTCCAACATAGGTTGGGCTGGGGGTAAATTCTATTTACTTTTCTGCTTCTCTATCTCCGCAGAAGATTAAATCCAATATATGTTAATCCGGTTTGAATCGAATTTGAAGGAAATAGACAAAATATCTGAGGATAATTGAAACGTTACAGATACAATGCAATTTAAAGGTAAGTTTTGCTTCAAAATATGTGGACATTTGCATAAATTATTTTTAATCTCCTTTTAATCAGATTTGAATGAAATCTAAATTTGGTTTGTTAAAACTGCCAAAGTTATCTAAAGTGCACAAATGCCATGAATTGCATCGGTACCAATCTTGCGTCCAAATTCGACGATGGTCTTAGCGCCATACCTATTAAAGTACGACCATCAGCGCCCCTGTACACACTTGTATGGGTAACTATTAAGGTCCACGGTTTCCTGGAGCCTGCCCATTCTCCTGCTATTTATAGCTATTCTTTAGGCAGCCCGCGTTTCAGTGACGTTACAAAATATTATCATTGCAAACTTGCAAATATAGACAATTCTAAGGTTATCCTGGACTATATGCCCAAAATTCAAGCAAAATTAGCAGGAAGCTATTATCAAATGAAGCCAAATTTATGGCCAAAATTCAATTCATTCCCATAATATCTCGCTTCTTAATTATTTGCAACTAAAAATAACAATTCCATTCAAAATTTCTCGCTGCTGTCTGCAGTCATTCATTCATTGTGTATATTTTTTTAAATATATTTGGATAGAATTCTATTTTCCAATAAAGCAGCACATACCATATCACAATATGCTGAGTGTGTGTTTGTGCATGTGTGTTAAGTCTGGTCTCATTTCGTAGGAGTGGTGTGTGTTAATCTACTGCCATAATAGTTTCAAAAATAATAACAATAACTTTAAGTTTTTTATAACTGCCAGCACGAATATGTAGCCGAGCTTGTTATTTAGGGTTACAGTTTAGTTGTACAGCGAAATTTTTAACATTGACTTTTTGTTACGGATACATTTTTTGGGGTTAATATGTTACAGTGTGTAATAAAGTATTTCAAGAAGTTTTTATTAATATTTTCAAACATAAAATTTTGTTTCTGATGTCGCTGCTTTTATTGTTATTGTTGGCAGTGTGTTGTTCTAATATTTTACAAGCCAAAAAACAAAGTTACTGGTATGCGTAAACTATGCATGTTTTCTAATGTTCTTGTTCCAAAGTTTTCATGGGTTCGTGTGTGTAATGCTCAGTTTTCTTTTTATTATAATTTTTTTTTTTTGTTCTATTTTTGGCATGTGTTAAAAACTTTTACGCTGTTAGACATTATTTTCCTATAAATTATGTTTTTGTTTTGTAATGTTTTTCTTGTTTGTTTTTTTTTTTGATTTTATAATAATATTAACTTTTTTTACTAGGTATCCGGTACAATGTTTATAAAAGCACAGTGGTTGGAAAAAATTATTGAGTATTTTTAAAATTCATATCAATCACAAGAACCACATAAGAATCATATTATTTCGCGAAGATCAAGCTTGATGTTTTGCGAGTGGTGTAGTCTTTACTAGAAAGAAACAATTTTTAAATTTTGCTATGAAAAACTGTTAGTTCTCAGTAGATTTGGACGAGGAAGTAATCGAACTTCCTCCCTATTGGTTCCGTATCATCACGTTCTAATGTATAACTTTTCTGGTAATAGGAGCTTGGAATCAACTGCTATCACGGCTTTTATGGTAGATTGGATGTTCTCCCACATCTCAATATAATAGATGTAAAACTTTGGTTCACTGTTGGCTCTTTCTTGAAGATATTCTCGTTGCTGACTACAGGGGCATAGCAAACCGTAGAGGACATATTGGCGATCATCCATGCAAACCGTTGACGATTCTCCATAAAATCATGATTGACCACTTGAACGACACATTCGCATAAATGATCGCTATACTTCTGTGACCATATCTGTGAAAATATGGACCACTTTTTCGTCATCGGCCATATAGACGCTATAAGTCATTGTCGTAATATCGATAAAGGAAATTTCGCATAACAGGACAAAAAGTCAATTTTTTTATTATTCATTTTATATTATTTTTCTATTGTGTTTTAAGCACAAAAATATATACTTTTTTCTGGATTTGCTTAACAGGCTGAATATTTTAACACTATTTTGATTTCTTGTGTTATCTTCACCTGTTATTATGCCCGGTTATTTTTTCACGTGTTCGGGTCGAAATCCTGTCTATAATAAAATCCTGTTTTCAAAATCCTGTTTTCAAAATACTGGATTTCATAATACTGTTTTACAAAATACTGCATAAC
The DNA here is from genome assembly GCA_963932375.1 of Phania funesta. NCBI lineage: Eukaryota > Metazoa > Arthropoda > Insecta > Diptera > Tachinidae > Phania > Phania funesta. The sequence goes on from OZ010652.1 coordinate 101,112,435, forward strand.
ATAATACTGTAAAAATAAAGCTAAAAACCGCGCGCCTTATTTCTTTATTTTTACAAAAATTTTCGCCGCCCAGTCAAACAGGATTTTGCAAAACAGTACTTAAGTTTATAAATTTTTGTAAAAATTTTCACTGTAATAATTAAGTAAAATTTATTTCAATTTATCATTATCTAATATTTGCCATGTATGACAAATAGCTAGAAAATTAGATAAAAAACTATTATAAATACGTAAAAAATCCATAAAAAGAAAAAGAAAAGTATTACGAAATCCAGTATTTTGCAAAACAGTATTATGAAAAGCAGAGTTTTTAAGTTTTTTTAGCAGTATTTTGTCCAAACAGCACTTTGCATAACAGGATTATATACGTATCCATTTTTTCACATTATTATGTACGTAAATAAAAGTGCGAGTGCTTCTATCGTAATGTGTTTACCATGAATCTTAATAATTTAAAAATAGTAATTTTATATTTTTCCAAAAATCTAATTTACACTAAAAAAATGTCAATACAATTTAAGCATTCACTGAAATTTAGAAACTCCTCACAAAAAAGCAAAGCATAGTCTAACCAATATAAATTATCAACGATATATTCAAGAATACCGCAATTGCACCAAAAAGTGGCCGAAAATTCAAAATTTGCCAAAATTTTCATCATTAATTCGAAACAACTAAAACAGCACAAAATAATTTCAAATACACCACGAAAAGCTAAATTTATTAAATATTAAAATTTGCAAACTAAATTTTTAACTTTACCAAATATGTGCAAAATTTTATGAAAACCGTAACAATTGTAGCAAAATGGATATTAAAGAACTGCCAAAAGAAAGAACTCAATTTTCAAAGAACTCAATTTTCACAAACAAATAACCAAAAACGATCTTCACCATATTTTATAGTTTAACGACAATATTTGACATAAAGTGGAAATTGCACCAAAACTCGTAAATTTATCAAATTCCAAAAATTTATCTAAAAATCTAATTCCATTTTAGCAAAAAATCTATAATTTTTAAACATTTTTCAAGCATTTAGAGAAAATAAAAACAAACTAAAGAGCCGTAATATAGAAAACTCTTCACATAATATTAACACTGGAGGGCAAGACTAAAGATGGAAAATAATCCTTAGCTGTGGGAAAAATCTGTAGTACATTTTTAGTAGTTCCTACTTTTGTGATGGATATATAAAAACCAGTACAGACTGATATATGAAGCTCTCTTACTTTTTTCCTGAACTTGTCGTCAACGTACGAAAATAACAACATAGGATTTTCTCGGTGAACGTTAAGTTAACTGGCTGTGATATTGGTTTAGTTCAGTATTTCACCATCAAGTTAGTACTAAATGCTAATTTCCATTACGCTGTCATTAGACAACATTTTAAAAACAATAGTAACGAAAGTTTTTCATAATTTACCTCACAAAGAGTTATATTACGTTTTGCAAACAAAGTTTGCAATTAACAGGTTGTGAACAAGCTATCGGATTTTAAAGAAATTGCACAAGCCTACAAAAAGTTTATCTGTCGAGCTTGTGGGCATCTCAGATATTTGGAAAATTAGAATATTGGAAAATATTGCATTTTCAAAATATACCTACACCTAAATTGGTTAAAAAATATTCTTTCTTATAGTTTGGATGATATATGACTGTCAATATCTTATAGAAACACATATTTCAAACCCCCAAAATAAAGTCCCGGCATTTCTTAAAAAAGAGCGTTTGTTTTTGTAGTTATCCGAAATAAATGTTAAAGTTATAAGTCAAACATGTGTAAAAATAAAAATTAATAAGACAACATTACGATTACACTTTATGCCTTGCTGTTTGCAACTTTCCGTTGCCTTAACTCTTTCAGGCGTGGTTGTTAGTTTTCTATATTTTGTTTTAAATGTGTTTTTACGCATCGTTTATCATTTCTTTCGAAACTTTGGCGCATTAGCGCGCTGGTTAGATTAATATATTTATTTGAAAAGGTGGTAAAAAATTCCTAAGCTGCTGCCTTCAAAGGGGGACTTTTCAGTAAAACAAAATTATTTGAGTGTTTATAATTTAACGAATTCAGTGTTAAAGAATTTAATTATAGTAGAAATGAAATTGAGTTAATTATCTATAAAGTCACACATATACAACCCTGGCTTAAAGAGTTAATCCCACTAATTTTATCGTGAACTGAAAAATTTTGCCATTTTCAAAAACTGTCTGAGAAATACGGGATTTGCATTAAATAAATTTAATTTCTTACTTGCTGTTATAATTCTTATAAAAGCCCATATTTTTTCCTGATGACGGTGCTACGCAAATAAAAATATTATGTAATTTTTTTCTTTACTTAAGGCCTTAAAGCCTAAATAATTAATTAATAAATTTAAATTAGTCGTTTATCATAAAAAACTGTATTTAAAACCATAGTTATTGTTTTTGTAAGGAAGTCTTTAGAAAAGATTTAATTTTAAAAACCTTTGTACATTTGTATAGGCCTAAGGGAAACCTTAAAACATGGTGCTCTCATATTGCCCACTTAAATATTTTTCTAAAAAATGGCACAAATAATTAATTTAATTTTATTATGAAAAAAAAATGGACGATCATCAAATATAATTCTACCCCCTGTGTACATTGTTTACATGGCTGTCTGTAAGTATGGGGAGTGGTATTTATAATTTTCAGTTATTAGAAACCAAAATAAATAAAAACTGTGAGTGTAAGTGTTTGTGTAAAACTGTACAAAAGTTTATGTAAAGCTACTGTAGGCTGATATCTTGTTGACAATTATTTTGTAGCTTTCTTTCCCTAATAATTGTCTTATGCTTTACTCTATATACTTCACTTTTTTTAATATTTGTCAGAACCAAGTATTAATATTGGAAAATTATTTTTTCCAAGTTTAAGCACTTTTAAAAAGTTTTAAGGTATCTTCATGTGTAACTGGTGTAGTTACTTGTGCTTTGTTTCCCCTGTTGTTTATTAAGTCTAACACTACACAAAGTTTTTAACACTTACTATTTTTAATTCTCTATAAGTTTGAGATTGAGGAGCAAGAAATGTGGAATGAAGTTATTTAAAACCAACAAATTTAAGCAAAATATATGTTTTTCCTAAAAGTTAAAATGTGTAAGAAATTTGTATCTTATAAACCTGGCATAAATCAGAAGTTTTTTGTATGACTAAAGCGGTTTGTAGTTCAATTAATATTAATTTTGTTCGTTAAAGGAAACCGCACGAGTGTCCTTTATTTTTCTACACCAAAATAATTTTACATATTACGCCTATTAAAAATTAATTATTATTTTTGAGTTCGGGCAGTTTTTTACCATCATAACGATCGCAAGTAATGGAAATTATTTGCTTTTAGCTGATTTTTTATGATACTCGATTACTCAGACTGATTTTTTAAAAGGTCAGTATGTCCAGAAGCGGCTTCGATTTTTAACGCTGTTTAGCGTTTCCTGTCTTTTCCTTTGGGTTATTTCCAAACATGGGTTTGCTTACTTAACCTGCTCTGGCTAGGAAATCTGTTTTCGGAGGGGAAAATGCTTGACCCATGCAAAAAATCCACAATTTGGAGAAATATTAGTTACCGAATTATATCTCATAAAGCAAATGTTGACAACTTCAATAATTGTTTTAATTTGTGTTTGATAACATTCAAATGGATGGTGATTATTCCAATAACCATCCACAAAATTTACTATTGAATTTTAAAATGAAATAAAATGTCAAATTTTCAGAGCTTTCACTAGTTGTAGAGTGTATAATAATTAAAACTGAATAGCTTCTCTTATATGCCGTAAAATACCACTCACGCTCAATAGCTCTAACATGTAGTAGATTTTTTATTTGACCACAAAATTTAAACGAATTTACTAAAATAAAATTATATAAAAAAAAATAACTTTCCCCTTTTTACAACACATACAGACACATATAAAATTTCGTTGTGTTTAACCTGCTTCTCTACATCGTCTTATATAAATTATGCTAAAATAATTTAAATCAATTCCCTCTGAAAATGTTAGTACATGTACATACACATACATTTACATGTATTTTCCCTTCATATCATAAATATATAAAGGGCTGTTTTGCGTTATTTTTCCACATTTAACACTTTTAATTTTTAATATGTGCATAAATAAATGTTAAATGTTGAAAGTTGAAAGTAAACGCACAAACGCAATATGAACATAAACTAGAAACTTAATATCAAAATGCATGCATATATAGAAAGTGGATCATCACCGTCGTCGCCAGAGTTGTATGCATGTAAGTTCATATGCGTGTGTATGTGTGTGTGAACTTGCTTTGAAATTGAAATATATGAATATGCATATGTTTATGTTGCCGTTTGTCGCAAGCATGTGGTGTAATGATAAATGCACACATACAATGCAAGTTGGTGGAAACAGTGGAAAAATGTCAAATGTATAAAATTTTTAAACATTTCTTAAAAAAAAAAAATAACAGAAAAGAACACATATAAACATGCACACATATAAAGTGCTACATACTTTGTCATTTAATGTCAAAACCCAGAAACCAGAGCACTAAATAAATTGTTAGAAATATATGTTTTTGAAGTTTGCATATTCTACAGTTGTGTTGAAAAAATTCGCGGAGATTCATGAAAATTACTTTTTGTTTTAATGTTGCTGCCTAATAATATCTACATATAATATGCTAATACTATTTTAGTATTGAAAAGTCGTACTAGTAAAGCTATTATTTTTGGAGAAGTTATCAGGTAACTACGTTATTTCTTTACGTAAAAACAAAAAGTTCTTATACAGGTTTAGTATAGCATATTTGAGCCATCACACAAATTTCGGGCATATACCTAGAGAAGTTGGCAAAAAATCGCGGGGGTCCTAAATTTATGGAAAAAAGTTAAACAATTCTATTTTGGTAACTTTAGTATTATACTATCTAATAATATTTACAGCTTCTTGCAACTTACTTTGTACTATTTTATCACTTTTATTTCTCATGTTACAGTACTCCCTCGATTTACGCCGTAATTGGTTCCGGAAAATGACGAGGTAAATCAAAACGCCGTCAAACAAATTTTATAAAGATTTTAATTATTGGGGAAATTAAGTCTTATTAATTGAAGTTGAAAAAGCCTTATACATAGGCGAATCAGAAAACATCTAGGGTCATTTCATTGGTACGGGTGCAATGTTATATTTTAACCTATTTTTATTTAAAAGAAAACTAATTATTTTCTAACTGGCAGAATATCGTTATTTTATATTATCATATCGTTTTGATACACGTTAAGTTTGACTTTAAGCCTTTAAGTAATTAATTAAATATTACTTTACATAGATTTTTGGAATTATTATCCCATATCTCTTGTCAAGCTCGGTTTGGAGATAGGTTTCAGATATGTGCCATTTCCGTTCGGAAAACAAAAAATTACACCAAAGATAGCGTACAGCCGAAACCGGTTTGCATTTTACATGTTTCCATTACTAGTGATCTTCTCTTGGTTTCAACACAACAAGCTGCAGCAGCTGCTCGGGTTGTACGAATTTCACCTGCATTTCTGATTATTGTTCTTATCGTGGTGGGCGAAATGCCCATAATGCTTGCAATAAAAAAATAATATTTTTTTGAGTTCAATTACAGCAGCAACTCACTCTAAAATAATAAATTTTGGTATTTTACTCTTGTTAACTTAAGATCTATGAACTTCGCTCTGGCATAATTCATAATTATCAAAAGTACCTCATTTTCTTTTGGCAAGCGTTTTAAACACCTTATGATAGAACGGTGCTCATAAGTGGTAAAACTTTCACCAATTTTTTGGCTTGTGCTCCAACTAAACATGTTTAAAAAAACAATATTAGTATTTTTTTGGTTAACTTTGTGCTACTTGCAGCATTCTTTATTATGAAACGCATATTAAACACATTCAGTTGTTCCTATATACATATATAATTTGTATATAAACGTACGCATTTAATTTTAACCACATCAATCCACGCTTTTCAAACAAAACCGCAATTTTTTGTTACATCCCCCATTTTTATTCGCCTGGCGCTAATTGAACCCATAACATAAAATTGGCAATAACCAGATGATATGATAAATTACTAATAATATTAAAGATACAAGTGCAAATTTATAGGCAGAACTTGAAATAAAAAAGCGTAATTCTACTTTATACTATCAAGTCCAGGTAAAAGGTCTTATTTTAAAAACCTTTTAACTACAATGAAAAGGTGATCAACTTTTTTGCAGTATTAACGGTAACATAAATACTTACGAACAAAACTGAGAAATGGTTGAAGGTTTTAAACTGATAACTATAACCTTCGATTAATATTTGATCCACTAATAAGTTTGGCCGCTTTTGTCCGTCGTGCACACCAGGCAGATGGAAGAGATAATTTGTTGCCACATCTTCTCTACTCTACTTGATAGGACCAGCAAAATTTTTGCATCCTTTGGTGTTATTTAAACGCATTACTTGATGCTTGTTTTGAAATTTTGTTCAATATTAGGTGCGATCCCGTACTTTTTGGGTAAAGTTCGGGCAAATGAGAATAAAGAAAAATAACTCCTACTTAGATACTAAAATGTTTAACATTTACAGTAAAAACCAAATTGTTAGCCCAAAATTTTGTTTGTAGATTTTTATTGTTTACTTTATGCAACAGCTGATAGTTTTAAAATCTTACCAAATGAGCCCGAAGAAAAAGTGCGGGCTGCTTTGGGCAGGAAGGAGAAGAATATTATTCTCTCAAATTCTCTCTTACTTGTCCAAACTTTGTGTACAGGAACAGTTTTGGGTAAATTTGAGAAACCGTGGGTTCCCAAAGTAGAGTACGGGATCGCACCTATTGTCACTGCGGCGGCTAACGTACCAACACAGGACAACATTGAATATTTATTAGTCTATGCGCTAACTACTTACGATACACCACTACATTTAATTAATAAAATACTAAGATTCAACGCTAAAGAAAAATATTAGAATATTTCCAGTTTTGTTAGTTACATAAAGAAAAAATATTTATAACCATTAAAAATTTTTTTCAAAGTTAATTAATTTCATATATTTATGACATTTCAGCAATATATGGTGTTATTTACATTCACAACAACTTAATCAACATGTTGCTACAGAACGGCAACTTATTTGTTTTTAACCTTTATCTACGGAGGTGAATATTTTGTCCATAGACACTGACGTGGTGGTAAATTTTACCCCGTTTAATTTTACAATTTTTTTTTTTACTAAAAACATTTGCTCACAATTTATTTCTTTTTTTTAATAAAATATAACGTTTCTAATGGAATAAAAGATAAAAACTTCTTCAAAATTCTTAAATTTAACAAAACAAGTACTTTATTTTACAACTACCTTTTTTAAACTAAAAAACATAACATTCTTAATTTTAATAAAAAAATTTGATTTAAAAACTAATCGGGAACGTTAAAAGCTCTTTTCACAGCCAAATGTATTATAGGAAAAAATATTACAGAGAACACAAGAAAAAAATCATTATTTTAAAAAATGCAGATCAACTTTTCGCAGCTTTTTTTATTAATCACAATCCGTATTTGCACAGTGTACGCCTATGCGTTCGCCATACACAATGGCTTATTAGAAAGCAAGCAAATGTGTGATGTTATATGCTTTAGCTTACTAAGCCACATGTAGCATAGTTTTCTAAAAACAGGGTCCGACTTTATCGTAGGTGGAGCTACGCAGACTGGTCCTAAAAAAGAATTTGTAATTGAATCTCGTAGTGTCCGAGAAAGTATATGCTTGTGCTGTCGCCTTTGCAAATGGGGTAAAACTAAAGTCGCCCCTTGAGCAAAGCAGACATATAAAATAAGGAACCGAGAAATGCTCATTACTCAATTTTATCAATTTTTTTTTTTTTGATTCAGTTTTTCCCAAATTTAGCTTTTAATTTTGTATTTGTATTCTTTAAAATTATGTCCTTAATACCGCTATCAAAAAAATTATTCAAATATATCCTCTCCCAAGTGGTGCTGCAAAGCCACTAGTAGGCGCACGATATTATGAACCGGAATTTGCATAGAAATATTTAGTAAATTTAATTACGTTTTCTTTCTCTTGGCCACCATTAATGCAGCCAACAATAATTTCATTAACGCCATCAGATTCACTGCATATTCAATGCATATTTCATCCTTTGTATCACTTTGTTTAATGCATAAATCCAGCGCGGCAATTTTATCGTCGACTTCGCTGACTTCGTCGTCATCCGTCAGTAAATTACCTATCATCAAATCTTGAAGTTTTCTGGACTAATGATCAAAATTATTCTATAACAACCTAACTCTAAATCTGACAAGTGGAATTTTTTTCCTTTAAGATACTTACGTTAACTTTGACCTGGTGGTAAAATGCTTTCCAAGAAAAAAATACGTATGCGCTGACGAGTGGTACTTTTTACACCAGCATCAGCTTTTCTCCGCTCATACTACACTTTCTGCATTCAAAATCCAAATGAATAATAATAATGACAATATAAGAAGATACTAAGAGAATGAAATTTAGAGAACACAATGGAAGAAAGTAAATTAAAAAAAGTGAAGTGAGTGTCAAATTTACCACCACCTCAGTAGTTAAAGGTTAAAATTATTTTTAGTACTAATAAATATTATTTATATTACTAATAAATTGAGTGTTTAATAGAACACTAAATTCCAAACTAAGCGTCGATTTGAAGTAACTGTTCCACTTTCTAACCGCAACTGTGCATTACACTTTTTTCTCTATATTGACACAGACTTGGTGCCAAGTAAACCAGTAGCCTATATTTCATTCTATGCATATGATGTTTTATATTCAGCATAGCACAAATTCCTATAACATACCTGTACGCGTGTGCATGCTCGTATAAAATATGACACTCTTTTATATAAATATGTGTGCTGTGCAAGAGTGTATACAAATATAATTATATAAATGCAGCCGCATATTTCACCCTCACCTTATATACAACTTTAATATTTCCTGCATGGTTACATAAATGTATTGCAGTGCTACCTAATTTTTTGCAAGAAAATAAATAAAATTTCAATGCTTACACAATTTAGCTTTTTATACTGTGACATTTAATTAATTTTTTTTTCTAAATTGCCTCATTAGCGGTGTTTGTTTTAGTTTATGAAATTACATGCCGTATTAGGTATTGCACCCTCAAGATTTTCCTGCATGCTAACAAGATTTTGATTAAATTGCAAACAGACACTGTTCTTCGAGATGGTTTTTTAAGATTTTGTATTTATGGTTGAAAAACACTTTTATTAAATATTTCAATATAAAAAGAAAATTAGATGAAGGATGTAAGCATTTTATTTTGTAATATTCTTGAAAAACTTAAAATTTGTTAATTTTTAGAAATATTGTTAACATTTTTGTTACACTCCCCACCAAAAAGGTGAATGGTTTGAAAGAAGACACTTTATGTCGTTCCCTACCTTCATATCTAGACAGTAAAAGTTCTTCATTTAATTTTAAAACCATTGAAAAGAGAGAGAGTTCCTTTTTACTTTGTTTGCTAGAGCATAAAATTAATAACGAGTTATATTAGAATTATACCCTTCTTACAGTAAAACTAAAATTAAAGATACTAAAATAGAGAGAAATGAATATTTGATGCCTGTCTTGGTATAATATGGCGTGGTTTTGTTACTATTTGTAATTCAGTATAAAAACAAGATTCGTGGCATGCGGCAAAGCCACACATGTGCACTAAGGTGTGCCATTTCACCATGAATAGGCTAACAAACGAGCAGCTCTAGCAAATCATCGAATTTTATTATTAAAACTCATGCTGTGTAAGGAATGCGTTTTATAACGAAAAAACAGAATTGTTTGGTGGGGTTTGGCGGCATTATTAACCATTACTTCTTCAAGAACAAAGAAAATCGCAATATTACAAGTCCATGGAGCAAGGTACCGTGCGATGATAACCAACTCTTTTTTGACCAAAATGGAAGAATTGGACTTGGTTGATATTTAGTTTCCACAAGATGGTGACACATGATATACGGCATGCGATACCGGAAAAGTATTGAGGGTGAGCAATTAAAATCACGTTATATTTTGGAGCAATCAATAGGCGAGGATTTGATTTCATTCGATTTGACCCAAGTATACTATTTTGTGTGGGGATACGTGAAGTCTCTCAGATACAGGGACAAGCCAGACACAACTCCAGCCCTGGAAGTATTACAGCTGCTATTGGTGAGATACCGGCCAAAAAGCTGGAAAAACCATGTTAAAATTAAAGCTCGAAGTTAGACCACTAACGGCGCACCCACGGGTAAAATTTACATGACATAATCTTAAAAAAGTAAATGCCAGCCAGTGATTTATCGGCTTAAATAATTATTTTATTTAATTTTGCAATATTTTTCGGTGTTTTTTAAAACCCAAACTGTTAAAAAATCATTTATACCCGTAATGTAAACTCACATGAATCGTTCCTCTTTAATTTGGATATTATTTAAAGTCTAAGAAATCATTAAAATATACGCACAAGTGCTTATTTATTATTGCAGTAATCTGTTGTATGAAAACCTTTAAGTTTTAAAGTTAAGGTAAAACTTTTTACTCTGTACAAAATAATTTTAAATTTAATCCAAATTGTCTAACTCCGAAAAAAATATACTCTAAAACTGAGAAATTATATTATTATGGACAATTTGTTTTTAAATATCCTCATAAAATGATCAGTTTTATAATTATCTTAAAATAATTACAGTAATAATATCCATATTTAATTGCATATTGCTCTGAGTTATAAACTTAATATTCCTGAAAATAAGTTCAGCTTTAGGATTTTGGAGTTACAGGCATTTGAAAATAAGTCCATAAAAATTTGTAAAAGCAAGAATTTGCTATACGCAACCAAAAAACATGGTTGAGGTAATTATAATGTAATTATTCAACTCAATGATGTTGTGTTTATGTCCTCGGAACGATGCATATGTGATCAATCTCGTTTGGAATAGTTGGCACTAGATCGGAAATGTTTGAAAAAAAAACATTTTTGTTTTGCATTTCATAAAACTTTTAAAAATATATTCAAAGCAGAAAAGAAAAACTCAGTATTACTCGTATTGTACTTCTTTAGTTTTTTCTTTAAGAAGAAAATACCACAGAAGAGGACTACCATGTAAAGAGTCTTTTTTAATAGGCTGCAACTCATTAAAAGCCCTTTTTGACTTATCTGTAACTGAACTTATTTTAACAAGATATCAAGATGCGTAAATGTTTTACAAATGTATTTTAAATTTTATTTATAAAAAACATACACCGGAATAATTGCAAATAACAAAATAATAATTTTGCAGTAGAGCAAAAAAACGTATTTAAGAGGTTTGAATATCTCCTTCTTAATTTTTTTTTTAGTTTATCAAAAATAATAAAAATAAAATCAATTCCGTTCGGAGCATTTTGTTTATAACTTACAACGATCTTCCACTGACTGATAAAATGCATAATTTTGATGTTTTGGTGTTTGATCAAATGTAAGAGAGTAATTTTAAGGGTAATCTGCAAAAAAACAGATTTTGCAAAATGTGTCTTTTACAACGTTATTCGCGGCTTTGCTTCAATTGTTTTTCTGATTTATTGTGAAGCTACATTAAAACTTATTAGTGCGGAATATCGCATCGTTCAAATGGCTACCTAGGCTTTGTTGTCAGTGCATCAAAAATATTTCTTGACCAAAAGCCGGATATTCGGTCAACATTTCCAGCGCTGTCGTCGACGTCGTTAATACAAACCGCTATCTATACAAATACAGACTTAAATTTAATCTCAAAGAAGCGGGGTTGATTGGCTAGGGCTAATTTTGCGCTGCTCGACATATCTCAACCTTCTTAGATACTGGCGCCTACGTACTTCGCACTAATTGCTGCATAATGGGTAGCTTAAGTTCCAAAAAAGTGTACATACGCTCAAACTTTTCCACGGTGTGATGAACTTCCTAGTACACAGGCCATGGTGACGACCAACATCAAGGCGAAATATACATTGCGTAATTACAACTGTTTCTGTACATATGATTTTTAACATAAAAAATGTTTGTGAATTATAACATATAATCCAGACACGTACGCTTTGGACGCTCTTTTGGTACAGGGTGTCCGCCAGGAAAGGTTTGTTTTTCCGGCATTTTAGTAAACATTAATCTTAATAGTTCATTGGCAGTCGTGAAGTAAAGACGTGGCAAATTTATTATTGAAAAATATTCAGTAAACCAACGTGTTTTAATCGTTATATTAAATCAATCATCGATTACTGTGACGATGAGAAATTCACGTGAAATTTTTGGAAGAAACAACGTGCCAACAAGACGCACTATTTACCGTGTAGTGAATGATGTCAAAGAAAGAGGGACTGTAGCTAATAGCTCCAAGCATGGACGATAACGTACTGCAAGATCGGCTGAAAACATTTTTGCTGTTCAAGAAAGTGTTCAAAACAATCCGTCCACCTCAATTCGACACCGTGCTCAGGAGCTTGTTCCTCAAAGAATAACTTTGGCCACAATTTTGCACAAAGATTTGCATTTGTTTCCATTTAAGATTCAGTTGACACAAGAGCTTCTTCCAGAATAACATTTACGCCGCCGTACATATGCCAATAGGATGCTACAGCTAGCCCATGACAACCCCGATTTTCATGAAAAAATCATAATGAGTGACGAGGCACATTAAATTATATAAAACATTTATGAATATACGATCCATTCTCTTTCATTTGATCGTTTTAATTTGAAAATTATAAAATTTGAACACTTGACAAGTATTTTATGTGACTATAATTATTATTTTTATAACATGATACAGGACTTCATCATTAAGTATAATTTAGTAAATTGAATAGAAATTACACAATTTCGCTATTTTCATTTACAGTTTTGCTATTAAATTGTTTGTTTGTGTTGTTATTACAAACATTTTTCATAACACATTTACAGCTTAATTTTTCCTTATCTCCATTAAGTTGATAAACCGTTGGCAATTTGTTCTTAGATCATACTTCACATAGTATCTACCCCAAAAAAACATATGATTTATAAGCAAAATTCAGCACCCATTATATTCATATACAAGTTACATACAAAAGCAAAAAAGAAGAAGTCAAATTCACAGACCAGTGAAAAAATTGAACATTTTTAAAACAATGTACGAGTAGGAGTAAAAAGGTATTTTATTAACGAAAATGCAACCAAAATGTAGAAGAAGGAAAAATGTCTGCCAGTTCCTAGGAAAATATGCATAAGAGCCCATTCAAAAATAAGCAACAACAATTGTTGAAACTCAAATATACACACATCTCCTCCAAAATGCACAAACAATTTTTGTAAATTATTTTCCTGTAAAAAAGAAATTCAAGGAAAATATGTTTTGGTAATTTTTTTAAGAAAATAATTTTTGAAAAACAATGCAGGACAAAAAGCACTTTCAAACAACAATGAAAAAACCCCTTCAAGGACTTAAATATATTGAAGTATCCTTATAAATGTTACTTCTGACTGAGTATAGAATTAAGGAAAAAGTTATTGCCGTGTTTACACATCATGTCATTGTAAAGTGTTATTTTACAGTGTTTTCTTTGTAAGAGTCAAGGAAAAAACTGACGATAAAATTCACTTTCAACAGTACTTCAGCACAGATAGCATGCTGTGGTCGCCCTTGCAGAGCAATATGTTACATTATTAAGTTTTAAGTGTTTAAATTTTAATTTAAAACATTGTATCGCTTGAATTTCTTCTCCTTTTCTTTATTCAGTTTGGTAAAATATTTGCTTCGACCATAATTTAAATATTATTTGGGAATATACATTATAATTAATATCATTCAATCTTGCTAAATACCCAAAATTATTGTTTGCGGATAGGCTAGTCTTTATGCGGTTGCCACCTCATCAGGAAACAATTACCCAAGTTTTCAGAAAAATCAGCGGTATCGTTTCTGATTCTTGTAATTTCATAAACAAAGTGAGCATTGTTTCTGAAACCCAACACACGAGCAATACATTCGCAAAATACGTAGAAAAGGTTTTCACACATATTCCATTTGATGAGTGATATCGTGAATGATAATATAAAATTTCGGCTTTATTCAATAAAATCTACAATTAAAAATGTAGATATGAGGAAACCTTCCGGATCGTATTAGAGAATCGATGATAAGAAACCTACCAAGTTCAGGTGTAAGAATTTTACTGTTCATGTTTAAAGCCATATTGTGCGTTAGCTTTTTACCATGCCCTTGGAAGATATGTGAAATTGTTGTGATCCCTAAACCAGCAAAACACCCTAGCCAGATTGCATCACACAGGCCCATTTTATTAATGTTGAAAATTATTCGTCGCAACAACAAATCATTCAATGAACATCAGCATGGTTTTCGAGCAAGACATAGGACTGTTGAGCAATAAGTAATACTGTTTTGCTTTATTTATAGACATTTCCCAGGCGTTCGGTAAAGTGTGGCATCATAGGCTATCACTGTTACTTCTACGAAAATTATTTTGATACTTTCAACAATTTTTTTTTAATTTTATTACAAAGCAATGAAAAACTTTTATTAACAAAAAAATATTGACACAATTCACAAGCTCGTATTAACGTCGTATGTGTCGTAAAATCGTCTAATTATACGATATGGTATTTTTGTTGTTGGTAATTTTCATACAAAAGTGTGTTCTCATTATACGATTGAATTTTATGTGTTTGGGAAATGTTGTATTTATGCCAGAAATGGGAATGTTGCAGTTGTTGGGTGAATTTGTGAAAATATTTTTAGTATGTGGTAACTATTATCAATAATATTATGCGCCTTAAAGGTAACTGAACATATTGAATTAATTTTAATTTAATTCCTAAACTATTTTTATTAAAATTGCTTATCGCAAAAAAATTTTATTGCCATTTTGTATTATGTTATGACCCCCATACCTGCTTTACTTTCATGCTATCAACACATCACAACTATATTGTTCGCATAAGGCGTTAATTAATTTTCTTTTTTCACTTTCACTTTTAATTTTTTTATTTGGTAAAACGAAATGTTTTAAATAATGTTCTCAAATTTAAATTACTTGAATTGTTATTTTTAATTTTTGACATTTTGAAAATACGATAAAATAACGACACAACAAATTTTCTGTTCACAAGCACATAATCAAATGTCGTCTTTTTTTAACGATAGCACATACGACTAAGCTTCTAAATTGAACAATTAAGTTGTAAATATTAGATTGAAGAAGATAGAGAGAATATTATATTGAGGATTTTATTAGTTTATGGATAATAATTGTTTTTGCGGTGGTAAGTTTTCTTACAGCGGTTCGATTGCTCACTAGTAATAAATAACACTATACCGCGGATGCATGACTTTCATATCAGATGTTAGATTAAAAAAGAAGGAGAGGGAGTTTTTCCTTTCCTGTACTTCAATACTAACATAGAGGTCAAACTATTCTGGAGACTATTAAAGGTGGGAATAATGGGAATATATTCCTTCAGAAGAACTGCAACTGATTTAATGTTTGTTGACTCCTCGTCAACAGAGTTATGGTGACTCGTCAACCCTATATTTCTACACTAATCTACCTATTTTCCAACTTGCATCCTTCAGATGTCCAACTCCAATTCTACTTTTCTCCACGTTTTATTTTTCTTCTTCTTTAACATTCACTTACTGAGTTAATAGAAAGGGTCAGGATCATCGGATTCACGTGAGCGGCTTTTGTAGACGCTCTGTTAACCTAACCTAACCCAAGTTGTTTTTCTAATACGGCCGTATTCATGTTGAAGGGTTTGAGGCATTTAGTAATTATTTTTATTTGGCGATGAGATAGTGCTGTTATGTGTGATTAGAGCTACATGTGTTAGGTACTAATATTATTTACAAGTCATTTCATGTTAGAAAAATATATCTTGCGTCTTTGGCGAGACTACCGTTGTCTTCAAATGAGCACAGTGGATTTGTCTAGTACGCCATAAGCGTGTATTAAGATTATTACAAAACCTGTGGCGGTTAGCGAGACAAAAAAGCGAAAGCCCATCCTTTTTAGCGTTACGCGTCAGAGACCTTAAATAGTTAGATAACACCAATGTCTTCTTAAGGAATAGGAATACTTAGATTTATAAAGGAATATTTAGATATATAAAGCCACTAATAATTCTTGGGTTTAATCAGTAATTGACTCAAGACAAAAAAGCTTAATAAATATTAATTTTTGTAGTCTTTGCAGCCGTAGGATTATTATAATAACAGCTGCTACACGTATTAAATTTAAAAGTAGATATTAGAAATATTTATTGTATATTAATAAGAAAAGCATGCTATAGCATCAGGTATTAAAGCAAATATTTTTTCTTGGGGGATTACCAAAGTATTTCCTATAGTCTCTGACCCCCAAAATGGAAATTTTAGTAATCGTAATTTTACACATATCTCACACAATGGAATATTTTACAAAAAAAAAAAGGTATTAGTTATTCTTTTTAGATGTTTGCACTCCTTTCATAAGAAAAATCATAAACGCCCTGCACTGTTCTACTCAGTGGAATAAGATTGTTAAAATATAATGCATGATAATCTACTTTTCTTTCAAATATCCAATAGTTCTTTTTTGGCTCAATGCTTTGATTTGCTCATATTTTTTCTATTTTTTCAAAGCAATATTTCAAACTATTTTTGCTGCCTTAGCTTTGCTTTTGCTGTTCGTATTATGATACCTTTCTCTATTAGCTCTGAAAAATATTCTCAATTTACACAGAAAACAAAATCGGTTTCAGAGTACAGAGTGTTTAGATGAAGTTTTTATGCTTTATTAAATATCATTCATATCAAGACACACAAGAATGAAGTTTAATTCATCAAATAAAGGAGGTCATGGTTGGTTAGAAATAAAAAATTGAAGTGTAAAAAGTGTAGAAAAATTGCAAGAAAAATCACTGCTTTTAATGCAATTAATTTTGCTCTTTGCACAAGAAAAACAAAAGTGGTAAGAGCATCTAAGTCAAAGAAATAAATCAACTAATGGTGTTAATTAAAAAAAGGAACACAGATTTTGCTAAGAGCTTGGACATTGTTAAGTATAAGCTACAAGGTAAAAGCAAAATCTAAATTTTATGAAAACTCAGTTTAGTATGAAAATAAAATTTCAATAGAACCAAAATCATTAAGCCAATTAACAAAACATTTAGTTAAAATTTGTTTATTCGAAATCCAAACGTAGTGCGGAATTAATAATTTTAAGCGCATTGAAGGCAACAATGTAAACAACTTTGTAGCATTACAGACAAAATGTAATTAGATTGGAAGTCAGTTTTGTAGAAGAGTTACATTGTTGTTAAATTATTTTTCAAAATAACACAGTTCTGACAAGGGATTCCGGCAGAAGGGACCAACAAAAAACAAACAAAAAAACACTGTTGTCCACGTTGGGAAAGCTTACTACTGGTTTTTATTTTAGGGTTAATTAAAATACACACTTTTGGATATTAGTAAAGTGAATCGGCAAAAAAATTCTTATAATCCTTAAATTTTAGGTATGAGGTACGTTTAAGATTTTTGTCTAACACACTGCGAGAAATATTTTGTGGAACATTTTAACCCTTGTACCGCTGCATAGGTATTTTTTGTCGTTTTCGTGAGGAATGACAAAAGCTCCTCTTAAACAGAAAAATACCGTGCTGAAATATTCCACAAATTTATTTCATGCTATAAAATTATACTCTAAGTCTTTGAGACACCAACCCAAAAAACTTAACTTGAACGGCAAAAATAAGTTAAAACTAAAAACGTGTTGAAGGGTTGGTTCATTTAGTACTAATTCAAAATATATATTTTACGTAAAATATCCCTATAAGTCACCATACTAAAGAAAGCTGTAGATATAATATTTATTCTTAATAAAAAATGAAACCAAATTTGGCTATTTAAGAAATTATATATTAATTATTTCAAGCATGTTTCGGCTATAAGAGAAAGAATACTCCTGCTTTTATAGCGTTTTTAGTACATGTCTGATGATGGTTATTCATCAGTGATTGTTGCTATCTGATGCTCAAAGAATTCAATAAATTTATTTTCATTGTCATATGAACACCTAATTTTTCAAGAGTATTTAGATAAAAGCGCCGACGTACATATAGTCGGCAGAACGATTTTTGCTTAGGATAATGTCAATGACGTCTTTAAGTCTTTTGCATATGACCAGCTTAATTGGAGAGGAAATGTGGTCAAATTACACGTTTTGCTTAAGCATTTCTATATCAGGCCCCCAATGTAATAAAATTCTTAACAAAATTATTTTAGATTTAAAGTACACAATAGTTAACAAGCACTTATAGGCTAATGCACCTTTAATAAGAATATATATTAATAAAGAAATAAATTTTTAAGCAAATGTTGCACGAAAATATCTCAATTGATTCGAGTAGTCGGATTTATAAATAAATTAACTTTTAATTGATATAAATTATTGTATTAAATAAAATGAATACCTAACAATTTGCTTAACTTACTTTAGTAAGGATGTAAAGTGTATTCGATTATTTGTTGTGGTTGTATGCACATCACTAAAATTATGTTTATATATACATTGATTTTTTGATTCGTTTTATGGAAAATCAATAAAAAGGGAAAATTGAATCCTATCCAAGCTGTAGGAAAATTGCGAATGCCTAACAATCTCGTATTTTATGCGTATATATTCAAGAAATTTAACACATGGAATAAGAGTTTTAAAACTTGACTTTATTTTTTCTTATTGTTAATGAAAAAATTTAAGAAGCAAAAGTCAGAATGAGCAAAACAATACACTGACTAAAATGACGAATTAAATCTAAGATATAATCAAAACATATATAAAAAACACAACAAATAGTTTGTATTTGTATATATTTTCTATGCCACAGCAACTGGCAGGACAAGACCAAGCTCCCTAAGGGGAATAAGAAACACATGAAAGAAAAAAATGAAAGATGTTGATGCTCTTACGAAACCTGTGCATCAAACTGTGCAACAATTACAACAATATATAGTATGAAATACAATCATAATAATAACGGCGGCGGTAGAAGAATACAATTCTAAAGAGAGAAAAATAAGAAACATAAATAAAGAATAAAAAACTAACAACATACAAAATCCCGCTAGGGAGTTCAAAATAGACCAAGAAGAATAATGACAACGATACTAATGAATATGGCGATGCTTTTTGCTTAAATTTTAAAAACTTTTACATGGTGTTAGCAACAAATGTGAACGAACCTATTTTGTTTATCCTATTGTCCAATTAAAAAGATTATGAACTAGAAAAATTAGAATATTTATATGTTAATTCGGCTTAAAGGTTATCGGGCTTTCAAAAACAAACATCTATATTCGCCATAAAAAAAGGTGGCATCTTTTTCGGGAAGGTTTATTTTGAAAACAGCTGTATGCATAGTGGAGCCAATTACAATATATGTCAACAAGCACTGTTACTGAATTTCTAATGATACCAACCCTAACGGCAATATATTCTTGGGCTAGCAACGCTAGCTGTAAGACCTTCTTAATAATTTTAGAATTTCATTCCATCTTACTAAATAAGTCTTTAGTATACGACAACAAACTAAGCCAGAATTTTATTCGTGGAGCTAAAGTTAGTCTTCCAACTGTTATTGAAGCAACTGGCGTTGTCGTGGCAGGACAAACTATTATTTACCCTGCCCAGAAATGCCAGTTAGTAAGGTGACCCATTCACTCTTGGATCAGAGTTTTATTCGCCCTAACTGGCTTAGGGAAGCAGTGGATAGACAGTCCCTCCGATGGTAAGCGCAGAGCCGACATTTTTTGTTCGCCCCACCCGAGTCGTTTGGAAGTAAGTGAGAAGAGGAAGCTTATCCTAGCTACGGGTCAGAATTTTATTTGCCCGAATTGGTTTAGGACAGCCGTGAGTAACCACCCACTCCTAAGGTCAAAGGTTGACATGAAATTTTATATGCCTCAACCGAGTGAGTTCAGTTGAGTGAAAATAGAAAATTCCTGTTAGATTCGGGTCGAAAATTTTATTTGCCCCGAACGAATAACGATTAGTAGGTATACTCCACGAGCTGGAGTTCTACTCCAGTCTCCTTTCAGTCTGTGAGACTAATTTATGGACGATGTTCGACTAATCGAACTTTCTTTATAATACCAAATTTAGAAATTTATGACTAACGTGTGCAGTCGTGGTAAATTCTTTCAAGATTATAGTAGGTTTCTTAGTACTCAGACATTCGTATTAGGTGTCCTTTAACATTACCATTATAACAGTTAAGGACTTCACAATTTGTAACTTTACTAAGTGATAAAGTGGAAAATGTATGCTGGGAATCGAAACAGCGGACATGGACATACTTACACAATATAATCAATAATAAATAATTAAATGTCTGGAGAACTGTGGCATCATGGGTACTTAGAGTTTTTGTGACATTACTATGATGGTTTTAAATTGGTTTTCAATAAGGAAGGTCGATGTTAGCATGCGCCATCAACAAACCTAACGAAGTAAAAACTATCTAGTTCATTTCGCAAGATCTTTGTTAGCAAGGCATAATGCCTTCACGAGATTTTTCTGAAATTATAAAACTATTGGCAGAGTCTGACAGCTTCTGGATCGAAATGGTTAAGCGAAAAATGAGGGAAATCGCACCGTTGTTCATGTTCCAGTAATGTAACGATTATTTATTTCAAAGCGCAACAGTATTTTATAATCAAGAACATATTTATACAGTTTCTAAACAGAAAGTATTTTATATTGAAACCTTTTCTTTGTACAAAATTGTGTCTAAAGAACAGAGTACAATTGTGAAGAAAATAAGTCAGATTAAAACAATGTAAGGTCTTCTTACCTTAAATCTTATTAAAGATTAATCTTAATAAAGATATGACATGACGACTAGAATATAAACATGTATGTATAAAAAAATTAAAGAGCTCTAAAGAAATTGTAAAGTCTAAATAACCACACTACAGGCCTTGAAAATATCAAGCCACAAGTTGTTAATTATGTATGACAACAACCAAGTTCACTATTACTTTAGTGTGTGATTTACTCTAAAGCAGAGACTCATGTACAACTTAACAAATATATACCTGCTCATTATAGTCATATATGTTAATTTACACACATAAATCAGTATACATGTGTGCGTGCAAGGGGAGTACTTTATCTTCCCATGCCTTTAAGGGAAAATCATATAACTTTACTGGATTTAGCTTTGTTGTAAACATGTACATAGTAAATTTTTACACGTATGTTTGCATTAAAATGTTTATGAGTATTGGTGTGTATAAAATACTTAACCTTGACAAAGGTGTGACAACAATATGGTTAGTTGATTTAGTAAGGAGCACTTAATTTATGTAGACATAAAGATAAATAATTACTTTGCCATCGGCTGGTTTACCAAAAAACTTTTCATATAACTTTTTATCTTTTAGAAGAAATTTAAATTTACTTTATTATCTTTTGTTTTCTCATTTTGAAAAGTGTCAACCACAACATACCATATAAAAAACTAAAATTACTTTTGGAGATGTCACACACAATTAATAAACTTTATTCGACACACGAGCTGTTAGACAGACACATCAACTTGTCAATATTTTATATTGGTAAAAAGAGTATGTAGACGTAAATGTGTATGCAGAATTAATTAAAATCACTCATGTACATAAATAAGCAAATATTAATATTTTGTATGACGTTTAATTAAATAAAAAAATTAATAAAATTAAACAAGTAAGAGAGACTGCAACGGTTTAATCCGTCACATGTTTAAATTACTGCACATTTTGTGTAATATTTTATTATTATTCTTATTATTAAGATTATGTTATGTTATGAAGTCGGTATAACTATCATTAAATATTTTACCAAATTACATTGTATGTATATTACTTGACCCCTCTTATTGAATTATCTCATTACTTTCTCTTCAACATTGATTACTCTATTATTTCGTGTTCTCTTAAGAAATTTACTCATATCCATAGGTTCAATACCAATAGGTAGAACAGCTACAAAAATAACAAAGCAAAATATAGATAGTTAAGCTATCTCGACTTACTCAAACATATTCTTTACTAAATCAACTGGCTCTGCGGTCATGATCAGAAGATAACCCCAGTTTTCTACTACAAGTTTACTTGGGCCGCGGCTGTCATGGTGTGCGGAGAGCTACGGCAAATATACAACAGCTTCCGTAGTAGCCGTTTCCATACAACTGCAGACCAACTCACTAGTAGGGGTACACAGTGCTTCTACCGGTTCTAACAGTCATAAATCCCTGGTACTGTAGTGATAGTGAACAGGGCATCTAATGGTGTGAGACAGCCATATATCTCAGGTAAAGTAGTATTAGGGTACAGGACAACTACAGGTTTGTGATAGCCATAGGTCCTAGACACATTGATATGTACTAATACACTAACCTCCCTCAAGAATTCCAGCACTTTTGCGTTCCCTTGACAACAGGTTTGATAGGAAGGAGAGTATTGCTTTTACTCTAAACCAGGTAGGATGTACCACAGTTGTTTTGACTGCTACTGCTTCTTCTTTTTTTTGTTTCGAGGTTTTGTTTAAAAGTTAAAGGACGATTTTAATATTTGCACCAATAGATTAATAAATGTGAAACTATTTTAAATCGAAAATTTAAATTGGTTTTATTAATTTAATTTGCCTGGCCTGGCTGGATTACCCTCGAAGTAAAGTTATAACACATAATCAGCATATAACTTTCACCCAATTATGAACTACTAAAAATGTTGGTGAGGCAGATTTCTCAGTTTTCACTGATTTTCTCAGTTATAAACGACTGTTAACAATCTTTAACTTTTGCTTTCGATGTTTGGTAAAATTTCCAGTTTTTTGAAAAAATTTGATTTGTGGTTTAAATTTTGTTCCTAAAATTTAGAGATTTTGTTTTCGTATAAGTCCTAATTTTTATTGGGAATTTTCTGGGCTCGTGGAAAATTACCGAAATTCGTTTAAATTTCGATTCTTCGATTTTAAAATTTGTTGTGAATTTTTAATACTTTGGTGAATTTTATTTCCAGAGTAATCGGCTTACACTCATCCTTCGTGTACGGTAGTAAGACCCATTATTATTTGCATTTGTTTTGATTAGCACATGATTAAATATGCGGACATCATGAGTTATTTGCAATAAATGTTCGTCTTGGTTATTGACGTTATACAGGGTGCCACATAAATAACGTTATGATTTAATTAGTGACTAATTTATTTGTTTACGTATTTTTGTTATTATAATTTTTTTTATTATAAAGTTAATATACAAATTCATTAATATACCTAATGTCCCGCAAAGCTTATAAGCTTGTCTGCAGTTAGGTAAAATTACTTAAAATAATTTCATCAATACAATTCATATAATTTGTATTTACCAATATATTGTTGCAAGTTGATTAACTGTTTTTTTATAAGTGCATTTCTTTTAAATTCATGTGTTATGTTGAAAATTGTCGGTAACGTGACGTATAGACTACTTTTTCCGTACTCAATAGCGAACTACACGTGGTCAATTCGGTTCAAATATTTGCTATCGTTGTAAAATTCTTTTGCTAAGGTTGTATGATAGATATTTTTGATGTTTAAAACTTAAAGTTTTTTTGCAATATTGTTGATATTAGTTTTAATTGTTTGTTGGTGTTGATTTGAAAAATCGTTTTCATTCGCATTAATTTAATTTAAATAATTTTGCATGTTGACGGTGGAGTTAATTACTGTTGAGTTATTTTGAAATAATATGTTGTTTGTTACGTTAGTTATATTTCTATTTGAGTTTACGTTTGTGTTATTATTGTTGTTGTTGTAATTTATGTTTTGAAGTAAATTGAGTTTTGCAATGTTGTTTTGACAAGTCGCATAGTATATCGTGTTGTTAGTGTGGTTGTTGTTTCCTGTTGAGTTCCGTATGTTTATGTTGTTATTTGGATTGTTGTTGCTTGGGTAATATTTTTTATTTAAGATTTTTAGAATTTGGTTCTGCGTTTTTTGAAGGGTACTGCTATATTTTGCATGAAGGGTACTGCTATATTCCATGCCTAATATAAGATTCGGCCAACGCGAAATATGCTTGTCTGCATATGTAGAACAGTTGCTTAAATGATAAAGCATTTACGAAGGTTGTCTAAGTTTTTTTTGTAATTCTTCTATATGTGTTTTCCACTTAAAACTGCTATCAATATATATCAAAATATTTGTATGTGTTGACTTTTTCAATAACTTTTGAGCATTTATCGACATGATTATTTATTCCTCTATTATTCCTGTGGAGACAAACATGGTTATGAAACGTCAACTCTACATTTGTATCTCTTAAATGTCGGGGCTTAATATGCATAACTTTAGTCTTGTTTGAATTGATAATAAGATCATTATCATGACACCATTTCGTGGCCATATTGAGTTGGTTTTGCATCTTTTTCGTTGCTGTTGTTATATTTTTAGGAGCCACTACTATAGCAGTGTCGTCAGCATAAGCGAAAGTTGTTCCTTCTAAGCATCTTATCATTTCGTTGGCGTAAATTATGTAAAATATTGGCCCAAGTTTTGATCCTTGTGGTACTCCCCATTCAACAAATACTTTGTCACTGTATATATTATTTATTTTACATGATAAGATCTGTGCTCTAATTAACTTTTAAACCACTGTAGTATGTTGCCTCTTATACCATTTCTTTCAAGCGTTTGAAGAATTTTGTTGTGCGAGAGGGTATCGAATGCCTTACTAAAATCAATAAACAGTACTAGTACATGCATATTTTTGCTAAGGCATTCATTTATATCGGTGGAAAAATGCCCGAGAAGTTTATTTTTATTCTTGCCTTTTTGAAACCCAAATTGTTTTTTATCTATCAGT
The DNA here is from genome assembly GCA_963932375.1 of Phania funesta. Taxonomy (NCBI): domain Eukaryota; kingdom Metazoa; phylum Arthropoda; class Insecta; order Diptera; family Tachinidae; genus Phania; species Phania funesta. The sequence continues at coordinate 101,137,387 of OZ010652.1, forward strand.
TTGTATTTTTGCATAAAATTTGTTAGCCTTCTGACTACAATCTCTTCAAGAATTTTGTCTACAACAGGTTGTATAGATATAGGTCTATAGTTATTTACATCATTTTTGTTACTATTTTATATATTGGTCTGATTATTGAGGTTTTGAGAATTTCTGGGACAATGGCATTTTGCAGGCTTAAATTTATTATTCTTGTAATTATCGGAGCTAATATTGATGAATTTGTTTTTAGATCTTTTGCTCTAATTCCATCAATCCCAGCAGACTTTTGTACCTTCAATGTTTTAATTATGCGGAGAATTTCTTCTTCATTTGTATATTCAAAGAACAATGAATTTGGTAATATTTTTGGCGGTTTATTTATTGTTTTTATATCACAAGAATGTATAATTTTTTTTATGTTTTCATTAAAGTTATGAGCAAAGTTGTTCAGTGTGCTTTCAATATTTTCGTTTTTGAAATGTTTGTTAATAAAACTGTCTATATCTGTATTCGTGTTTCTACCAACTATTTTATTGATTATTTGCCATGTTGCACGTATTTCATATTTGTTTTCCATAAATTTATTTTTAAAATAACTATTTTTAGCATTGAATATTTTTTTATTTAAACAGTTTCGAAAATATTTATATTCAGTTTCATATTGTCTATTTTTGCGATTATTTCGCCACTTTTTGAAAAGTTTATCCCTGCATTCACAAAGTTTCACAATTTCATTATTTATCCATGGATTTGGTGACCTTTTTTTTATAGGTTTGCATTGTAATTTTTGCATTTTTATAAATTGCACTAAATACCTTGTGTATTTTATTAAATAAAATATTAGTGTTAGTTGTTTTTTTTGAAATTGCATTCCAGTTGATTTTCCCTATTTGTTTGTTTCTTTTGTAATTGTTATAATATGGCCCCTTACAAATAAATTTTTGTGCTCCCTGGTTGTTTTCTTTTTCATAAACTGAGCAAAAAATCGCGTAGTGGTCAGATATGGTTGTTATTATAGCTGCATATTCATTTCTTGTTGGTTTGTTTGCTTTTAAAAATAAATGATCTATACAAGACTTTGTATTTCTTGTTATGTCTTCTCGTGTGCTCTCATTTATTAAACATTTCATTCCATTGCATGTTATTATATTAAGATATGTGGTTGTTGTATAATTGTTTTTTAACAGATTGATATTTACATCTCCAACTAGAATAATTTCTTGTTTTGTTTTTATGTTGTTGAGTATTGTATCAATCTCATTTACAAACAATGATATTCGTTCATGTGGGTGGCGGTACACCGAAAGAAGCGATAATATTTTGTCATTGTTCTTAATGTCCAGATGTATCATTTCAAACGTGTTAGTTTTAACATTTACATTAGTAAACATAATATTTTCCCTGATGTAAACTGCAATACCACCACCTCTGCCTTCTCTGTTTAGGAACAAAGAGTTGAATCCTTGAATGTTATATAAACTGTTCTCGTTATCAGAAATGTTTGTTTCAACCAGAACTATAAATTTTATTTCATTTATAATTATGTTTATTGTAGCAAGAAAAGTTGAAAAATGTTGTCTTAAAGAGCGAATGTTCATGAAAATAAATGAAATAGGATAACTTAAAACATTTTTATTAATTTCGTTAAATGAACTTAGTTTTTACAAATTGTTTGCAATCATTGTTATTTATAATAAATTTTTTTTGTTTTTTCTTTTAATATTTGAAATAATATAGTTTAATATTTACGAGTATTTTATTTTTTATTTTTAATTCGATGAGCTGATGTTTTCAATATCTACATTGTTCTTGATGTTGATTGGTGGGAAATTTTCATTTTTACGTGCTAAGATCATTCCATGGCGTACCCAGACAAATTTCCAATTTTCTTCCTTAGCTTTTGTTTTCGTTAGCCATAACAAACTTCGGTTATTAAATGTTAGCTCGTCATTGATGTAGATATAGCTGGCTTATGGCTCATTGTTGCGTTCGTTTTTATTTATAATTGAGGAATCTACCCTATGCCTTTTAATTTTGCTCATTAGCTCATTTTTTTGTGTAATGAAGAAACTTTTACAATAATTCTCTGAGGTTTATTTTTTAACCGATAAGATCTATGGGTGGTATAGATATTGAGGAATTAGTAGCTCTTGATGTTCTTGGCATGAAGATTCAATGTGATGTCCGATGGACCCAACATATCTTTCAAGTGTCGAAAGAAGCATTCAAGTGCCTAGGCTTCCTCAAACGGTCTAAGAATTACTCCACCCCATCTGATCTCCTAACGATCTATACCACTTATATCCGACCGAAAATGGAATACAACGCTCATGTATGGGCCGGTGCTTCAAAGTCTATTTTGGAGTTACTCGACCGCGTACAGGAGAGGGCGAAGATGCTGATCGGTGACAGTAGGGTATCCAACTCTATTGACTCGCTCGAGCATCGTCGCAATGTGGGGTGTGTTTCGCTGTTCTATCGCTACTACAATGGATTGAGCTGATGAAATTAGGGATATTATTCCCGAAACCCGGTCATTCATACGCACCACACGTACTTCATCAAGAGCACATCTATTTGTGGTCGAATGGCCAGTAGATTGCACAACGCACTACAGACTGAATTCGTTCTTTAGCCGGACTATTCGTATGTGGAATAAGCTTCCAGCAGAGGTCTTTCCTCCCACTTTCTCTGTGGAAAAGTTCAAATCAAATGTTAATAAAGACTACTCCCTCTGTCCTCCTTCCCATAACCTATTTTCCTAGTTCTAGCACAATGCATTGCATGAATAGGGGTCATCCCCTGAGTGCTGGTCCTACCATAAAAAAAAGAGCTAATAACATCTCCTTCGTTAATCTTCACGTTAAAAGAATTTGCAATTGCTTTGACAACATCAAGTGCAGGTATTTCATTGCTTGTTACATTTTTTATTTCTATATTTTTGTTTAACATTTGTTGTTCTAATTCATTATTTTTTCTTCAGAATTAACTTTGAACTTGGGAAGTTTAGGATCAAAACACTCAGACCAGAACAGAAAATCTTTTTAATTTTGAAAGTCAGCCTTCGATAATGCAGATACAAGGATCATATCGAAATTTCCTTTATGTTCAAAGTGAACCTAGAGCCTCGAACAATTTTCTGATTAGTGAAGCATTTTCGGCAACAAGTAAATGCCTGATTTTTACATGCTAGTAGACCTCTCGCATTTTGAGGAATACTCCGAAACTATCATAAAGCGACGTTCTCAGCAGTTAGTGACGCATAAACGGCCTTTAGAGGGAACTTCTTTCCCAATATAAGATTTAATTGGTCTAGGAGTTAAAACCAACGATTGTTTAAGGCCAGATGCAGAGAACAAACAAGAATTGTGGTAACAACTTACACGGCTCATTTAACTAGGGCTCTCCTGCTACCCAAACTAACATCCGAGAAAAAGGGTGGACGTTGGTTCTAAGAAAATATTTGGGATATGCCTCGAAGAAAGCACATCATCTCATTTGGCACCCCAAGATATTGCCTTTAATAATTAACGAGGACATATTTCCAAACTATAATCTAAATTTCAATAAATGAAAACGATTACTAAAATCAGAAAGAAAAAAGTTACTAATCAAATTAATCACAACGTTATTAATGCGTCACCCTTGGCCGATGGAGGACCCATAAATTTGCGGTCTGCTTCGAAATCACTCCGACATTAATAATGCGCCACTCTTTAGCATGTCTACAGAGTGCACATGATTTCCATTTTCAGTCAAACGGCGGACACTTTTTCTATGTTAGCTGAAATTTGATGCATCTATGAACATCAGAGGCGCTCTTCTATAAATAAAAATATAAAATAAAACGTGCAATACTACAGTTGCTAAAACTTCTGTTCTAGAAACTCGCCACCGAAAAAATGTTGAGCAACAAATTAACAATTCACACAATAGCAACTACAAATCCATTTAATTATTAAAATATTTTTGAAAAGAGCTAAAATTAAAAAAAAATACGCTTAAAATTTATTTAAACACAAAAAAATGAGAAAAACTTTACTAAAAACAACATTCTCTAGTAGCAGCGCAGTTTTTTTTACAACATTTATATTATAACTGCTTGATTGCAAAGAATAAACGATTTCGCACAGTCTCTTGAGTTTCTCATTAAAAATATTCTATAATTTAATGTTAATGTAACAATTTTAATATTTTTAATTAAATTATAAAATAAAACCAACATAATTTGCAGACATTTGAGCAAAGCTAAGTATTGTGTTCTGTTCAGTAAGAAAGCCAAAAAATAACAACATACGAACAACTTTTCTATACACTTTCATAAATATATTCTTGGATGCAAACTGAAGCCAAAGCAGATGAGAGAATTGAGCCACAAAACATCAACAATTTAAAATCTAAACAAATTTCCCCAGGGTAGACAATTAAAAAGTTTTTCTTTTCTTTTTCACTTGCCTAAGTACTACTGCTGCCGCTGTTTTCACAACAAGCAAATGTTTCATGCAATTTTACTAGAAAGCAGACCTTCTACAAACTAACTACAAAAGGAGGCACAAATACTCATAGTTACGGTAGATTTGATTTCCTTTTTCAGAAGGGGGTTAAATTTCAGCATTTCTGAGGTGGTGTTAAATGTTTCAACAAAAGAGTTAGGAAAAATGTAAACTCACACATCAGTATTAGAATGCAAAGAGCGAACCAATAAGAGCGGTTCGATGTTGAAATAAATGCTTAAAACCTGACACACTGCTTAATAAATTAAGCAGTGTGTCAGGTTTTAGTGATGAAAATTTGGTGTTGCTAGAATACAATCCGTACCTTCGTACTTTAATACAGATCCAAGTCGCCTAATTTTCAATGACCCTGCCGCATAGATCTGGTTGAATTTGGACAATAGTTGAGGTTATGTTGACTAGTAATGTTAGGGAAGTCAAATTGCTCGGACCTGTCTACCAAGTTACGCCATTCCAGGAGGATAGAACCATACTACATCTTTTATGCATGATGTCAACATCGTTCAAATTGTTTATCATTGACAGCAAACGCTACATGGCTTACCAACAGAAGCTCCTGATCAAAAATCTGCAATGCATAGTACCTTTTTGACAGACCATTGTCGCCTGCTGAAACCCTTTGCCCGATACATGGTCGTTTTGTTTGTTACCACAAATGCTTGTCTTAAAATTCGGCTTTTCTTAAGGGCTTCAATGAATGAATTAAAAATAACAGATTTAAAAGACTCCGCCACAAAATCTCAACATCGACACGCCTTGCTTGGAAAACCCACTCCATATATACACCACATTACACATTACCGCCATGTAGTTTTTAGCTACATGACAAAACATGTTTATGTTGAAAGTTCTAAGCTTGTAATAAATTCGGTACATTTTCATTTGTTTTGTGGTACTTGAGTACTTTTTATGAAGTTTACATACATATGTGCTGTTTCTGATTTTTTAAATGCTTTTGAAAATATAAAATGAGCCATATTGTTTCTGGAAATATTTCCATAATTTTAGGCTTCAGTAACAAAAACAGCTTAAATCAATTAAGAATTCGAAACTTTACCAAACCGCATAGACATGCCACCTTGGATAATACAATAACCTCTAAAGCGATTAACATGAACATCTTCAAAGTAGTACAAGAGTTAGTGCTGATCAGGCCGTGTACATTAACCGATACCGATAACACATTATTCCATGCTGCTATCACAAACATTTTTTGTGATTGATAAGTGTAGGGTCTAATTAAAATCAAAGAAACTTTGTTAAAACTCCCATTCTCTTCGCTGTCGGTGACCAAGCTGAAAATGTAGGTTCATTCAGTCAATGTTCTGAAAATAATTAAAATAATACGGTTTGGTGATCAACTCGGTTAATAAATTTAACGCTGTATGTTACTACGAGGGCGGGTAAACGGACTTAATAAAACCGAACGCGGGTTGCCAATCTGCCTTGCACTCTACAGTTGAATCTTAAAAGGTCACAAATCACAAGTCAAATATTACCAACTAAAATGCTGGAGTCATAAACTAAATGCATTTGAGCTCTAAACATTACTCTGAACTATCAATGAAAAGATAGGGATAAGGTGGTATTCGTAATCCACCGTTTTTTCCAATCGCCTTATGGCCGTCGGCCGAAGACTAAAATCTTAATTTTAATATACTAAACGGAACATATTTTCAGTTAAGGGCAAATCGCAAAAGTACTAAAATACTTTCCAACATCAGCTTGTAAATTATTTAGATATTAAATTTTGTATGAACATTAGGCAATGCCAAATATAACAACAGTCAACCAACCATATAAACAATACACACTCTAACGCTCTGGTCCCAGAGGGCATAAGAAGACAGACCCAAATTTACAAGTACCAAAGAGAAGAGTCTCGGCATTGTACAGACATTTAAGAGCATTAGTGGTGTTTCGTTGCACATATGTTTTTTATATCTAAATGCAAACACGTAACTTTAAGAAAGGTGTGTTCTACAAAATATTTTTTATTTCGCTTAAAGATGTTAAAAATTTCACACACAAGAATGTTATTGAAAGGATTGTTCATACATACATATGTACACGTATGTATGTACTTTTACAAACTATTTAAAATAAGTTTAGCTATCTTGAGTGCTGGCTATAAGTGTTTGCGTTAGTGTTTGTTTGGCTGAAAACGATTTGCAGCACAAGTGTATGAGAATTAAAAGATTTTCTGCCTTATGGTGGCATTTGGAAGAAAAAGTTTTCTATGCATATAGATAAATAAATATTAAATAATATTGGGTTAAAAGTTTTTTGAAGGTGAAACGACTACGGAAACGATTAAATAATCATATTTACTTTATTTAGATTATACAAAAACTACTACAAATAAGTTTCTTAGGATTTTGGCAAAAGTTTCCTCGGGTAGTTAAAGAAAGGAGGATAATGTAGGGAAAATATAATGAGACACGCAGATCTTTTCAGTGGAATAGCAACAAAAAACACGCATTAGTTGAAAATATCCTGGCGACAAACGAGCATTCCCAATGCGCTTAATGTTAAATTTTCCATGTGATTACTTACCACAGGAGTAAAATCAAAACTTAAAGTTTTATTTTATTGAGCGACGAATTTTACAAGTTTGACTTCACTTAAGTGGAAAGTGATTATCTTTGCATTTGTAGTTCCACCTATCAACAATTATTTAATACACGGGTAACACATAAAATATAAAATTGGTGGTAATATGGTCACGAAGACTATGTTATGATAGCTGCAATACTATGTACTCATGACGTATGAGGAGCGATGCGGTTTGGCATAGCTTTGGGCCGAACATCGGGCATAAGAGTATCCTGGACCTCGTTGGGAAAGAGGTTAGGGCTGCTCAGATGCCGATGGAACGCATGAGTAGAAGAAAAGTAGTCGAGAGGCTGCATCGGACACTCATTGCGGAAGGCATTATACACAATGAGTGTATGGAGAACGACATCAGCATTTTTACTGATGGCTCTCTTATGAGTGGCAGGGCAGGAGCAGGTGTATTCTCAGTTGAGCTGAAGTTGTCCTGTAGTCTATGTTTGGGGAGGTACGTATCAGTTTACCAGGCAGAACTGCTTGGTTTGCTGCATGCGTTGGATCACTTGCTTGAAAGCCGAGTGCATGGGAAAAGAGTTCTCATTGCACTTGACAATCAGTCAGTTATAAAACGCATGAGGCAAGTGAACGTATATTCCAAACTGGTGCTGAAATGTGTTCTAAAACTGAACAGATGTGCCTCGTTGAATGAGGTAACGTTGATGTGGGTTAAGCGACACATAGGCACAGCTGGGAATGAAGCAGCAGACGAACTAGCAAAAAGGGGGTCTGATGTGGATTTCTGTGGAACAGAACCCAGGGTTGCCCTGGGGAATGGCCTAGTGCGAGATAAAGTTCTTCAATGGCTAAACTCATTACACCTGAATAGGTGGAGGGAGAATACCACATGTAGACAGGCTAGAATGGTGCTCAAAGAGCCCCTCGGCAGGAAGGCCAGCAAGGTACTCGGGTATAATAGGGCTACTTTAAGCTGGATCACTGCGTTAGTGACAGGACATGGAAACTTCAAGTACCATCTGGCTAAGATGAAAGTCGTAGAAGATGATACTTGCAGACTATGCCTGGAAGAGGCTGAGACGGTAGCGCACATTGTGTGTGAATGTCCAGCACTGGCTAGCATAAGGCTTAAGACCACGGGCAGACACTTGTTAGATGTGAATGCCATGGGGGAACTAAGCCTTAGACAAATGCTAGCAATTACAAAAGACCGTGGTGAGGAAGAGTGTCGACAGTCTGAAATCACTTTAGTCAAGAGTAAAGTCTAGGGCAAGCACGAGACTCAATTGAAATTAAGGTAGCTGTGATTACGGATCGGTTCCCTGAAATCAATTTGAGGAGCGAAATGGGGGTCGAAAAGGGACCCAGAAAGTAAGTGGTCTGCTTCGATATCCCCCCATACATTAATAATAATAATTATGTACTCGTGACAAACAAATTATAATTATTTTAAAACAGTTGAAACATTTTTCAGTTACTACAAAAAAGTTCTTTGATACTAAAATGATTATCATTCATCAAAATTATAACATCGTTGAGTAAGGTATGACTATTACTATTAGTTCCTGGCTACACTAGCACCACGACCTGATGGATTTGTCTTACAACCAAGTATCAGGTTAAATAGTTCTAGACTTTTTATAAATTTCATGATTTATTTTAGCCATCTTGTCTTTATGTAACCAACTCAGGGTATTCGCATATAATATGTTCTAATTTTTTCTGCCCCACTTGACAGAATTTGCCTAATTTATCATTTCTGCTGAAATTTAGAATAACCTCTATCTTAACTTTACACTAATTTCGGGGTCAGTAAAAGGCTTCGGCAGCCGCACGCCTGTTAGGGCTCTCCAGTAATTATATATATTTGTTTAAGCTATTGTTTACCCTATAGAAGGATCAAGAATGTGTGAAAGGAGTGCCTGTTACGGTACTCAAATTTTATAGCTGAATGGCTGTCCGAAAGAATTCATATTTTGATAGCGTAAGTGCCCCCGCAAAAAAGGCTATAGTACAGTCTCTTAGGCGAGGACCTATACCTAAAACATGAAAGCAGATTTTCCGATTACAATTGCTTCTCGGATAGGTTCATCTGACGTTGTATTTTTTTCTACTTTTGGGCATAGGTGACCTTTGGTACCATTATGGCTTTACGACTAAGAATCCAACATATAATATCGAGTTTTACAATACTTTAAACTCGTCCTCAGTGGGATGTATTTCTATTTTGCTCTATGCAATCAACTAATTTAAGTACTCCACGAAAGAATTGAAACTTGCAGTAGTAAACCACCAGATGAAATTGTTGAGCACCTAAAGGATGAAGGATGAACAGGCTAATCCAAAAGAGACTTTCTCTCTCACTTATATACTCCATTGAATATCCGCTAGATTCTGCCCTTGTGAACCGGAAAATTTTTTTTTACCTAAGGTCAGATATTTTGTGCAAAATTTATGAATACAAAAAATTTAAAGAGATGATGGGTCTTATAACTTTTGGCGGACCTTGCCCAAAAAACAACATGTGAGACAATATTAGAGCAATTAGCATCAAATAAAAAATGTTTGGTTTCTAAATAGAAAGAGTATTTTGAATATAAAGAGTATTTTCCCGATTTCTCCACAGATACCTTCTGGACATTCTTAGGAATTGTATTAGCTTCGTCGAATTAATTTTTAAGTCATATTTGATAGACAATTTCATAGGGTATTATTCATAAGAAAATAAATAGTTTTAGCATGACTAACATGGTTTAAATACCTGAAAAGATGTAAATAGCAAGTAAATGGTAAAACTGGTACGGTACCTTTTAAGAATTAAACTGGTATGTTTGAAATTTTAAAAAGAGGTTATTATCAGAGCTTTTTAATATAACGAAAAGTTGTAAAAATTTTAGAATTTATAAAATTTTAGTTTATGTAATTGCGTGGCACATACTGAACAATCAATTATTTAAGATATGCAATCCAGAGAGAGAGATAAATAAAAAAAATTAGAAAGTTTGCACCAAATTTGAAAATGGTACTTTGAATGCAAGGGAAAGATGTAAAAGCATCAACACGAATGGTTATCAAAGGAGTTCATCTCCAACCGTAAACGAAAGTATAAAAAAGGGTCGACCAGCAAAACCAACTGACAGTTGTAGTGAAAGATCTCGAAGATGCAACCGTGAGAATATCAAAGAAGAAATTCCCCAAATAATCATTAAAGATTCCTTTTTGCACCAAATTCAACCAACACAAAATAAGAAAAATAAAATTGAAGTAATAAAAAAAAATAGCGAGTATAATGCGCGCAAAGAGAATCTTATAAAGTATTCCTACACCAATTGAAGAAAAGAATTTTACTCCTGAAGAAGCCTTTGCAATATTTCTGGATTTGAAATTGACTCAAACTCAGTATAAGCGGTTGCGGAATTTTTTCAGAGTATCGAGACCAAGTTTCTATCCACCTTCATAAACTGCTAGTAGTGTCACTTCAAGTTTAGCAGAAATAAAATTGCAAGATCCTCTTGAAGCTATTGCAGAACAATTGTTAAAGATGCTTAATGCAGATAATTTGAAAACACTTGGAAATGCCAGCATTACTTTAATTTCCAAATGGAGATGTAATGGAAAAATTCAATCATTAACCGAAACAAAGACAGCGTCAAGCTGCATTATATGCCAAAAGTCATTAAAATAATTAGGCCAACCCCCAACGCAAGACGAAAATTATATGGAAGTTTACGAATTTGGCTTGTCCACTCGTCATGCTAAAATCCGTTTTATGTAGCATTTTCTTAAACTGGATTATGGTTTGGGACTTAGTCCGATATGCAAATCAGTAAGAAAATACAAAACAGGCAGTAAAAAAAGAAGAAAAACGAAAGCAGAGAAAAACTCAATTCAAGAAAAATATCTTCACCTGAGCCTTATAATCGACCATCCAAAACAAGGTAAAGAAAACTCAAATGATAGAAATACTGGAAGAATATTTTTTCCAATCCAGAAACTGCAGCATCTACCACTAGTGTGTTAATAAAACGATATGAAGTCATATTAGCAGTTTTTGGCGTGAAAAGGGTAACTGCAAAAAAATTTTGAGTGTACGCCAATAAAATGGTTATACTTAAAAACGAAAAATACCCTTCGAGTTATATACTATCCACAAATCATAAAATTTTACATAATGGGCAACAAATAATTCAACAAAATATGCTACCGATGGCAGATTGTTCGAAGAGGCTCAAGAAAAACTACAAATCCTTTCGTGACCGCAACACAAGAAGAATGTCCAGGTATTGTGGTAATATTCATATATGTAAAATATAAAAATGGAAAACTGCCTATATTGAATTAGACGAAGAAGAAAAACAGCTACTAGAAGATGAAAATCAAGGCTAATTAGAAGAAATATTTACTAAAATTGTTTATATTTATAGTTGTTCTTCAGTACACTGATTTCTAGTCGTGTTTGTTTAGATCAATTTGTTCCTGCTTTAAAAATTTGTGAAAATAAATCAATATTTATTTTATAAATTCAGAACAAAAATTTATATAGAAATAGAACCAAATAGGACCTCGTGATTATTAGAATGAAAACGTTTACGGGTTTGGTATTTTCTGAGTGCATGTAAAATAACAATTTTTTAATAAAAGTAAAAAAAATAAGATATTATATTAAGTTTGAACTTTAACACTTCAATTTTATAATAAATTTCAACTAACAAAATAAATATATATTTTAAACCTGTCATATTTTTTCTTTTTATCGGTGGATTTTACGCTATATAGCAGAAAAAGCAAAACCGCGTGTCAAAATTCCAAAATACTCAAAAGTTATAGATTTTTTACCGCCCTCTCGTGAAATGGTCCACTGTGAGGCGGTAATACATGCATAAACATACTCGTATGGTAAATTTTATTCCTACTTGAATCAAAGACACTAGAGTTTCAGAAAGGACTTCCTAAAAACAAACTTCTTTGAAGTTTATATGAAATCATTCACAAATAATAAGAAATCTTTCCAATACAAGTAATTAGTTAATAAAGAGTGATTTTTCGAGAGTTTTTCGCTAAAAACTTAATCAATATCGTTCCACAACCACCGTATCAAACTCAAGCGTTCCACAACCACCGTATCAAACTCACCGTTCAGCAAACTCAAGCGACCGCTCCGGGGAAACCGTTTTGAGTCAATTGAAGACATTAATCGAGAATCGCTACGCGCATTGAAGGCTATCCCGGAAATTGGCTTTAGCAACTGTTACGAGGATTGGAAAAACCGTTGGCATAAGTGCATTGCAGCTGGGGGGATTACTTTGACGAAATAGATTTGGCAGAATAAATAAAGAAATTTAAAATTATGAACAAAGTCTTACTATTTTTTGCCAACAGTAGTATACTTTTATACTAAGAAAAGAGAACCTAAAAAAAATGTGGAAGATTAACTTAAACCACCTTTTCTTATAAAATATTCTGTTTTTAACAATTAATAACAAATCAATTACTTAGAGGAAACTTCTTGTTATCGGCTTACACTGTACAAAATGAGCAAACTTTGTAATTGTTAAAAGCCATCCCGCTTATATAGTCCCCAGGCGAGCCCGGTATTTGTTAATTTATTAAATATATTTATGTCCTTTAAAGAAAAACAATTAAAATCACTTTTCCAATTAAAATATAAACAGTTTCAAAGCCCCTTAGATTTGCCAACTAAAGACATGGTACAACATCCACAAGGTATAACAAGTAATTTCATTTAATTACTTGAAAACTTTTGTCAAACCCTCTTGTTTTTATCAACAACCAAGTTAAGATATTGACATTTAAACTTCCTTGCTGACAAAATCTTGCGGTTGCTGAAAACAAACCACCAATAATTATTCTTATATTTGCGTCAAATTCACTATTTTACACTTGAATTAATTTCAAGACCCCATTTAAAAACTTTTCTTGTCATTTTTTCTTTTTGTAAAGAAATTAAACTTAAATGTTATATTTATTTAAATAATGAAATGAGAGACATTATAAGACACCAATAGAGTAGAAAGGCCTAGATATAAAGAGATTTATTCAAACTTTTCAAGCTTCATTAAGTTTTATTATTTTAATTTCTTTTTCTTTTTTTGTCAAAGGGACGCAATAAATATGTTTCTACTTGTCTAAAGTGATCAAAGTCATCAATTAAAGCTGGTGGATGTGCTTCTACAAAAACGGCTGTTTGATGTATTAAAAATGTATGTAAAACGTGGACGTTATATGTTGTCATTAGCGTTATATTGCTTTGATGGCTTCTGTAAAATTCGTTCTTAATGATTCTATTACCAACGTTGCCACTTTGGATTTTTTTAGCCTGAACTTAGTTTTCTGTTTTCGAATTTAACCTCGAAATTTATGTTTTAGTTTCATAGCTTTTCCAAGCCTTTTGCTTATTCCTTAAATAATATGAAAATGACTACATTCTATTTTTTTTAAAGAATATATTTCCAAAATTCTGATCACTGATGAGTTATTCAATTCCTTTTGAATTATTTGTAAAACTTTCTGAATATGAGTTTTCATTTATCCCACCGGTAGTGATTATTTTAAAATCAGGATATTTATTCTAACTTAGTTCTCCCTACTGACAAGTATTTGCTTTGAACATTGTTGAAATATTTTTCATGGCGCGCCGTAATGTGGAGGAAACTGTTTAACGTTGAATATAAAATTATACCCTACGCTTTCCAACTTATTACGTTCAATCAATATCAACCCCATAAATTGTTAATTTTGTAAATTTTTTTTCTTTTTTTTTAGAATTGGCACATATAGGTATACTACTTTGTTTTGCCGCCATTTTGGTAAGCATTAGTCTTGACAGTTCATATTTGGCAGTCGTGAAGTAGAGACGTGGAAAATTTATTGTGGAGAAATATTCGGTAAATCAACGTGTTTTAATCGTTAAAACATTTTATCAAAATCAATCATCGATTACTGTGACGATGATGCCAACAAGACGCACTATTTATTGTGCAGTGAATGATTTCGAAGAAAGAGGGACTGTAGCTGATAGGCCCAAGCATTGACTACACCATACTGCAAGATCGGCTGTTCAAGAAAGTGTTCAACACAATCCATCAACCTCAATTCGACACCGTGCTCAGGAGCGTGGTCTTCAAAGAACAATTTTGGCCACAATTTTGCACAAAGATTTTCATTTGTTTCCATTTAAGATTCAGTTGATACAAGAGCTTCTTTCAGAAGACCATTTACGGAGCCGTATATTTGTCAATGGGATGCCCATGACAACCGCGATTTTCATGAAAAAATCATAATGGTTGACAAGGCACTTTTTTATTTTAGTGGATATGTGAATAAACAGAATAATCGGTTCTGCGCAATGGAAAACCGTCAAATTATTCATCAGTCACCTTTGCATTCATTAAAAGTGACAGCCTGGTATGCAATTTAGCCAGGAGGAATTATTGGACATTACTTCTTTGAAACTGAAAATGGCGTAACGGTTGCTGTGAATGGGGAGCGATATCGTGATATGATTGAAAACTTTTTAACGCCACAATTGCATATTTTGGGCTTGGTTTCAGCAAGAGGGGGGTATATAGCCAGCATTACAATGTAATTACTGCGAGACCTCATTCCACAACAAGTTATTTAAAGGAATGGTATTGTTGATTGACCTCCACGGTCGCCTGATTTGGCTGCTCCGGACTTCTTTTTGTGGGGATATCTGAAGGGCAAGGTTTATGCAAACAAACCAAAAACGCTGAAACAACTCAACTCAATATTCGTGATCAAATTAATGAAATACCGCGTGAACCGTGTGAGAATGTAATGAAAAATGTGTTAAAAATGGCTCGCACTTGTGAGGCTAACAGAGGCGGACATTTATCTGATATTGTATTCCATACATAATTTCCGACATTAAATAAAACATTTAACTATATACGATCCATTCTCTTTCATTTAATCAAAAATTATAAACAAACAAAGTAGTATACCTTCGCGGCGGACACCCTGTACTTCCTGATTTCCCCAATACTTAAAATTTATTAATTAAAAAAAAATTACAACTTTTTTTACGGAAAAAATATATTTAGCACCTTTGTCGAATGTTGAATGAAATGAAAAAGCCTTTTAAATATGAAAACTGAATCCAAAGTTATGAAATAATATTATGCTTGATGTCTGCAATTCGGTGTGCATTATCGCAAGAAATAACTACGCTAAATTAATCCCAGTTTAACACGTTTCAGACCACCAGTTTCATAGCTCCTAGTTCCACAGAAAGGTCATTTTTAGTGGCACCTCTAGTTTTACGACTGTAAAATCCATACATGTACTTTAAGAGACTCAACAAGTCAGATTTTTAGATACACAAAGTGATCAGCCTAATACGGAGTTCAGTAACACATTATGTTAGAAGAGAGTTTTCGGGTAGACTTGAACAAACTAAATTGTCATGAATATTTGCTGAGAGCTCTGTAGTTAAATATGTAAAAATGAAACATTTTATTTTATATTAAATTATAACCCTTATGTTATTGATAAAAAAACACCTAATCCAGTACGGCATACCCGGATATCTACATACAAATTTCCAAGAGAACAAAATGTCTAGAAAAGTATTTTGAAAAATATTTCAACGATATGCTAAATCACAATTTACGTTTAAGTTACAAATTATCCGCTTTACATAGTACATGCCGTCAATGCCTGAAAAAGAACGATATGCTTAGTTGTGCCAACAGAATTAAAGAGCCAGACAGGCGAAAGATCGATGTTAGATTTTGTTAGGCCCTATAAAATCTCAGACAGAAATGTCTTAACCGATATTTTTTGTACTTCTGACACTGGCAAAAGCATTAAGCTCGTAGAGTCCCACACTTGTTGGATCTTTAAAATAACAAACTTTTCATGCTAGCAAATATGCGAGCACATAAATACAGATCTTACTTGATGAAATTGGTTGAATTTGGAAATTTGCACTTGATGTACAAAATTTTATAAATTTTTTTTTTATGAGGCAACTTTGTGTTTGAATGTGCAAAAGAATTAAAAGAAGCTGTAATACTGTTATCTACGATGCATGCAACAGCATCAGCAGAAAACGCTTTGGATGCCAAGTCAGGAGTTATAAATTAAAGTTAAAACTTAAGAAGGTCTTGTCAATATGCATAAGTTATTAAGCGAATATAATTGCAAGCTTCATTTAAAGCAAAGGCATGTGCATATTTTTCCTAGAATTTTATACAGGTACCCGTGTACCTTGTTGTACGGTTAAGGCTGTTAGGGTAAAGTTGATATTTTACATCTATCTGAATTTTTTCCCAAGCTCTGACAATGAGTACAATATCAAAAGTCGGGAGCTGTCAAGAAGAAAAAAAATAATTTCAGAAGGCAATAGGTAACCGGGTAACTTTTTAGTCACAGCAGGGTTATTAAAGTCTTTTTAAATTCACAATTAATATGACCCTAAAAATGAATGCAAAATTACTTTTCTTTTAACAGCTAAGGAAAATTTTGCTATAGTTGGGATCAGGGAATAGAATATAGTTCTGAAATACTCAATAAAAATTTTTTGAAATTTGGTCATCTTTATTGGAAATTATTAAACACGTAAAGTTGTCGCTGTTTATAAAAGAATCTAAAACAACATTCCTGCAAGATACAACTGTAAGATGCCAGTCACTAGATTGACTTTTTAAACCAGACAGGTAAAAGCTGTATAAAGTTAAGGCGACCAACAGACTGTGGTACTAAAGAATATTTAAAAGAAATCTAAGGATCTTCGCCGACAGTCACGTCGGACTTATTCAAGAGTCGCATTAAAATGTGAGCGGGATCCGGCATCAACATGGGAACTTGTATTGCGCGTTTATCTGGCAAGGAAAGAAGCCAGGCCCTTAAACGGCAAATCAACAATGCCTTTACGATGGGATGTCATGGTAGGAAGAAACCTTGTGCAGGAAAACTAGGCTATCCAAGTTTAGATAGGGTGCTAATAAGGGATCTGCTAGGATTTCAGAAGACGCAGCTAAGTGATATTGTAGCCGTAATTACCGCACACTGCATGTAAAAGTTATAGCAATAAAGTAGAAGAGGAAACAGTTTTCGATTTTCTGTATCTCCATGCTGCCCAGGAGGATCAGCGCTGGATTCGTTGCGGGGTTAGGTCATTCCTCAGTATCTCCAGACTATCGGAGATGGGAATAAGAGGGACTGCAACTGCTATGGATTAGTTATAGTTCACGCTGTAGGTTTTTGGACTCAACTTTACGGAGTAAGAATAAGTAAGAGAATATTAAAGAAGAAGAAACAAGCATGCTTGGAATCTTAAATGCGAGACTTTTTTACAATGCCCAAAGAAGTTCTTCCTTTCAATTGAAGCTAAAAGGGAAACATAATTGCAGATGTATATTTTCAGCAGAGTTAAATTGACTTGATTTTACAATCTGGTTCTTTTATCTTTATTATGCTGAGATTATGAGAAATCTAAAACCTTTGAATATAAGGAGAGCCTTAAAAAAACCAGTCACCAAGTGGTAGTACTCTTGGGGTTAATCTTGTAATCCATAATAACACTTACTCTACGATTATATAAATGCGGCGCATGCGGAGAATTAATTAAATAAAAATAAATAAGAAATGAATTACATTTTTAGATAAATTATATTAATTAACGAAAGAAATGAGTACCCAAATACTTTAACGAAAATATTGTTAATAATACATGTTTGTGTTGTTTCTAAATGTTGCAATTATTCCTGAATTTTATGTAAAGATGTGTGATTTTGTGTAGCTAAATGGCGTCAACTATTTGTGTGATCAAAACACGGGATCGAGAGAACAAATTACTTCCCTATTGGCAAAAAGCAAATTTTTCATTTGTTCGCACATTTAGAGCAACTTTGACCTTGTTAGCATCAAGTAGTTTTTTTCTCAGCAGAGGAATTTCGCATTCAAATTTCCAGACGTTTCAGTTATGAAAACCTAAATTTGGCGGAATACCCAGAAATCTCTATCCCGTGAATTTCTGTAAAAAAATATATAATGACAACATTAAAACCAACTAAGTACTCTTAAACCATTTTTCGCTGAGGTTAAAGATTAGGTAGAAGAGTAATGGTAATGCTTGACTTTAACAAAATAATAAACAAAAATAAATCTCATCAGCCTCCTTATCTCAACATCCAACTTTGCTGAATGAAATAAAAGTAACTTAGGAGCATTAAATCAGCAATTCCTTTGTTAGTGGAATTCAACTGTTAAGATTGCAATCACTAATTCCAGTCAGAGAATTAAAAATGGCAAAACATTTTTAACAACTTAAGCTGGAAATGTAATTACCGGCATGGCACATCTTTACAATTTCTATACTCACACCACAATTTTAAACCCGTAAGAGAGCTTTATTCGGCCGTGCCGAATCTTATAAACCCTACACAATAGTGGGAACTACTAAAAATGCGATAGTTAGTTTTGACTTCCCATTTATTTTAAAATAAATTCTTTATTTGTTATAGTACTATTTTTTTCTTAATTACAGCTTTTTTTAATTTTTTTTAATTTTCTCTGACTACTTATCAATGATTAATAAATTCCCGATTTTCTTTTTATGAATTTGAGATAATAATAGCAGAATTATATTTTTAGTAAAACTTCTAATAGTCTTCGGGGCATTTTCGATCTTTGGGCAAATTCTGTAGTTAAATTTTAAAATGTGGTGAAGCTTGGTTCCTAGTTTTTTGGACGTTGTGTGATATTGATTTTGTTTAAAATTGCGAAACTCTTCACAAACTACTTATTTTTTTGCAATTTTTTGGCAAAACTACAAAATTCTTGTGAAATTGAAACTTTATTTTTGAAATTTTCGAATAAGGCGAATTTGGTTTTTGTTATATTTTTTTCAATTATTAATTTTATTTTATGTCAGTTATTTGATTTTATTATAAACTTATGGCCAATTTAAATTTTGCCACATTTTTATTTGAGGTGCAATTTTGGTTTCCTTAGAACTTTGCTTTTATTAAAAAATTTTTTTAATTTTGTAATTTAGAGTTTTTCTTAAAAAATTTGTAAACTTTGTTTTTCAGTTTAATTAAGATTTCTGGTAAATTATTTAATTTTATTCTTTTTAAATTTGTTGGTGAATTTAAAATTTTTTTGTGAATTCATAAATTTGTTTGTAAATTCCCAATTTGTGGTGAAATTATAGGTTTTTATTTTCGCAATTTGAAGGTTCAATGTCGGTATTTTAATTCTGATTATAAAGGAAAACGATGTAATTTCTGTTATTTAAAATTATTGAACTATAGTTTAATTTTTTGGTGAATTTTCGAATTATGGCTGGTTCTCAAACTATTATTTGAAATTAACTTTTTTCTGATTAATTTATATTTTGGAAAAACTTATAATTTTGTTGATCTTAAATTTGATGTTGAATTTTTAAAATGTTTTGCTGACTTTTCCATTTGTGGTAAAATTTTATATTTTTTGCGTATATTTCTTCAACATCAACTTCGTTACAATTTCGTAAATATTGATTTCTTAGTGAATTTTTCGTAATTTTTTTTTAATAAAATTTTTGTGGTAAAATTCACGATTCCGTGACTTTTTTTTAATTTTGGGTTTTTACTTTTATATTTTTTAATACTTAAATTTTTTAAAATATTTTGTTATTTTTTGTAATTTAACGTAAATTCCAAAATAATGGTAAAATTTTTTATTTTCCTAATTAATTAAGATTTTTGGTAAAACTTATAAATTCATTCATTTATGGTGAAATTTGTTATTTGTATACATTTGTTTAACACCGATTTTGTTAAAATAAGACGTGTTCCATGCAATAATGATTTTTTTATATTATCCGCACTTTGATTAAATAATAAAACTGTGGTGAAATTTACATTTTTGTGGTTAATATTCAAAATTTATACAATTTTAGTTCGTTTGAATATATTTTGGTAAAGTTTCGGTTTCATGTTGAGTTTAAATTTGTTGGCAAATATTTTTTATTTATTTCAGTTTTAGATTTTGTGGTAAATTTTCCAACTTTGGTAAACTTCCAAATTATGGAAAAATCTCTTTTCTTCAGATTCATTGAGATTGTTGGTAAAGTTTGTAATTTTTAGAACTTTAATAATTGTGTAAATTTTAAATTTTTTTTTGTGAATTTACCACTTGTGGTGAAGTGGTCTTTTTATATATGTTTGACAAATATTGATTTTGGTACAATTTTAAAGTTTTCCATAAAATATTGACTTTTTGTACTGTTTTGGCTTTTTGGTAAAGTTTAAAAATTCTGTTGAAATTTAAATTTTTGGTGTAAATATTCCAATTTTGTTTTTTTTTTTTATGAAAAATCGTATTTTAATTTAATTTTGGTTTTTTGGAAAAATAATTTGTTATTTATCTTTCAATGTTATAGTGAATTTTTACAGTTGTGGTGAATTTAAAGATTTGCCAAAATTTCAAAGGTTTTAAATTTTTTGGTGAAATTGTAGAAATTACAAACGGAATGACAAACCTATATATATATCTTTCATTTTTTGAGGGGTATAAATATGAAAAACAAAACGACACGTGACAAAAAAGAAAGACACAGAATATTACAACAGGCCTGCATTTTAATTTTTTAAGTGTATTTCCTTGTGTTTTTATTTAATTTTCATAAGGAGGAAAATAAAGGAATAAGAGGTTTAATATTGCTATAAAAATTATGAAAATAACCAGTAGAAAAATATGTTAATGAGTATTTTGTATTAAACATTAAATGGCCAAAGTCGTTAACTTTTTTGAACCATAAAGTAAATTAAAAAAAACCCAACAAAATACCAGCCAGCAGTTTGCTGGCTTATTATATATATAAAAAAATTTAAAAGAAGCATTAAATGCAACGTAAAGTACAAAAAAATTTTTGTTTCACCAACTAAAAGTGAACATTACAATTCTAAATGCGCAATAAAATATAAAACCAATACAAAACTGCATTCGTGTGTTTTCTCAAGCCATTTAGCATATTTGGTAAATTCATTCAAAAATAAATTATTATTAAAATAAAAAAATAATATGTATTTTAGTTCCTAAGTTTGAAGAACAACAGAAACTAGTAAATTAAAATTGCACATCTGAATAGTAAAACTTGGCTGAGAAAATACGAGTAAGTGTTTGTTAGTGTGAACATCGGGCGCATATTGTTCATTTAAAGGTGCATTTACTCAGCGTTTAAGTTCGGCACTTGTCTTTTAACTCATTTGAAGATGGTTTTACCACCGGCTAAATTCCATGCCGTCCCTTCCTACACTTCATCATATAAATGGCCATTGTAGGAGCCTTTCCTCGCAGTGGGATGTCAGTTCGATCATGCGCCAAAATCTAACTGCGGGTTGGCATAGCCACCACATTACTCCGACAAAAGATCAGGATGCATCATCCAATGGGATACTGACTTTCGTGGTAGCAGACGTTCAGTTATGGTTGTATCTCAAAAGCCCTTGTTTTCAAGGTATTGATTGCTCTAGATAGCAAATCATCGAGGTGGCGTAATGGCCAGCACATACTCCGTATATCGGCCAGGTACTTTCTTTTAAAGTATGCAGGACACTCCGAGGCAGTTGATACTGCTCTGGAACCGAGAACTTGGACTTGCGCAGATTTTTGGTTGTGGTGGAAATTGTAGTAAAAATAATGCAGTCTAATCCAACTATGTTGTAAATTTTATAGATGGGTATTGTTTAATAATTAAATGTAAACAAGAACCTTTGGATAGCAAATTAAATAATGTTTACAATATTTTGAAATGAATGAGAATATGTTTCTCCCAATCATATATTTTTGTAGAGCACATAATATAATTGCCGCAACCATGCCACAGCCATGCTTTTTCTGTGCATGCGTAAGTCGGCATATGCGAATTACCCAATTCACCCAACATTTGAAAACTACTGATCTGTTTATTGGGCAAGTTGGACCATTTTTAAGAGGGGCTTAAAAATCACGTTTTAAATGAATAAAAATGTTAAAAATAAACAGCATGTCAAGATACATGTGGTTTAGCATTTTAGTCTGGAATCATTGAATATCACCGAATAGGAGCCTTTATTCCACGAGAACGAATTGAGGTCACAGCAGTGATACTAACCCGAAATCTGCTAAGAGGTAGATACGATTTGAAAACGAGGTACTTGTCAACAAACCTTACTTTGAAAAGCATTTACCACCTCGTTTTTCGAGTAATTAAGAAAAAGACTTATATAACCATAATGGGTTTTTTGTTTAGATAAGAAATATTTCATAAGGATGCCTGTAATAAATCTTAGCTTCAGATCGCTAATACGCAAAATCGAAAGACGAAAATACATTACAAAATTTAAGAATTTAACAAAGATATCGTTGTTTTTTTAGTCTTAAGTATCCTGTGAGAAACACATACATATACAGCATTTCTATTTAGTATTTTATCGCATCGATAAATCTTTTAGTACTTTATGCAGAGCATCAGTAGATATGTTGTTTCCGCTAGATGTGCTGAGAATTCTCTTTCAACATTTGCACTAAAACAACTAGACTAGCAATACTTTACCATTATTTTTTTTTAAATGAAAATAATGGTGGATTTTTTTCTGAAAGTAGTAGAGTTTATTAAGAAAGCCAAGAGAGGTCGATCTACCACAAAAAAGTGGGTAGAGTTGGCAACACTTGGTTATGTTAATTTATCGTAGATGGGTTTCTAAATTCTAAACTTTGATTCGCACATTTTTATTATACTTCTGAACGTATCGCCTACACAGTTTCTGCTTAAATGCGTTAAGAAATAGAATATGTATAAGTGGGATATTTTTGCCGCAGGTCCTTAGTTCACATATGTGATCAGAAGACAAAAATGTCTCTTAACTTTGTGCACTTTAACCCAAGTTGATCAAAACAAGTACAATTGTATCTTTTGCGTTTTCGAATTTCAGTAATTTGTTTTCACTTACAACAATGACCTGACATTTTGTGACATTTCCAAACTTTAAAGTAAGATTAAATATGAGCAATTTTAGAATAAATAACCGGATGCCTTTTCTATTATTTAGGGCCTTTTATATAAAGCACCCTGAAGAGAAAATTGTAGCTTCATATATATCTTCTGAAGACAAAGAAAAATATTTATTTTTTTATTTTTTTACTATAATCACACATACATATCTTTACACACATGAAGATTATATATAAAAATGCAAAAATATTAATATTTGTTTCGGGAACATATTTTACTATGTTCATCGCAAACCGACTTCACACAGACCATACATGAATTTCTGGTCTTACGCTGTTTACAACTTTCCGATGTGCAGACATTCAAACTTCCACCGAACTGAGAAGCTTAAAGCCTTCGGTATGTTGCCTTTGAACTTGTTTTCAGACTTGGTACTGCCACCATACATTGTCCAAGTACTACTTCTATATCACTTCGGAGAAAATATTTTAACATAATTAATTTATTTCTCTATGTACTACGTAAGATCCTGTAGCATTGACGTGATTCATAATTTTAAATATTGCAATTTTGTCGCGGATCGTCTTTTATCTTTCCAGTACAAAAATCAACCAAGTTATATCGCAGTCAAATACAACTAGATTCGGTATAGCTTCTAAACGCAACTAATTGCCCATCGATAGGGATGCATTCGTATAACTTGTATGCGCACCCTTATTTGTTGGATAATACGCTCCAAACGTTTACTTTCGTTATCGAAACTGTTGAAAATTTTCCCCTCCTGCGAAGGTTGTTAATTTGACATAACCTGTTCCATCGAAACTCGTCAGTTATTTAAACAGTTTTATATATATTTTTATTTAAAGCAAAAAGTTCTTTTCATAAAATTCCCCTCATGATTAGTTTCCATTGTTTTGTGGATTTTTTCCTTAAAAAAATGTTTCTTTCTTAACCTCACATTGCTTATCTCTAACAATTTCGTAACAAGTATCTCTTCTTTAATAAAATTACGTTCTTGCTGCGAAAATTTGATCAAATTTAAAAACTTGTAACATCTGCTTTTTTCTATCTGGCTCTTTTCTCTTGCAAAATGAAACTTTATTTTATAAATGTTTTCGAGAAATGATGGTAATTTTTCATTATTTTTCTCCTTTGTTCTTAGCTGTGATGATGGCACTAAATTCTGTAGGTGAAGAGAGCATAAAAGCTGTATTGAGTTTTTTAAGCCTTGCTGTATAATAAAAAGCAATTGGCAATAAGAGCTAAAAATAAATCGGAAAGCGGATGTAGTAGAGTGTATAAGGCATGAACATTGAAAATATAAGTATCTTGCAGTCCACGTGTGTTAGAGGTTTATCCGACATTATCTACTCTAACATTGGTGCAATTTTTGTTGTTGTATCGTTTTGGATGCAAATTAAAGGTGTTTTTAGTCTTCGTCTGAGGAGTTGTAAAGAAAGATCTAAAAGGGTTTTTAAAATGACCAACGGTGGGCTGCTTGACGGCCTTTCGAATTTGATCTTAACATTGTAGTTGTCTCTAATTGAAATATCATTTTAAAGTATAAACTTTTACAGAAAATTATTTAAGCTTCAACATGTGTGTTGTTACTTTTCTTGGTAGTAGATTTTCCCTTCAAATTTACTTTTTCATACTCATATATTCAACTTTATCATGTGATCATTTATATAGTAATTTTTTTGTTGCCCAAAGTTTGTTAAGAAAAATTACTACTTAAGTGCTGGTGTTTTTTTATTAAATAAGTTTTTTTATTTATTGCCAATATAACGCTCGCCCAAACTTTGTCTATGAGTTTTTGCAAATGAATACGTGTTTGTAAAGTTGTAGAGTTAAATTTCGTAGAAATATTTTTAAGAAGATTACAAAGTAATCGATTTTTGCTCTTACACTATATTTTACTTATGTTTGCTACTTTTTTTGGAAAGTTTTTATAAAGAAAAATATAGTGTAAGTACATCATGTAAGTAATTTATAAAATCATTTGTTTTTGCAAGCACAAACTAAGAATAATTATGAAGGGTTTTCCAGTTATTTCTTACAAGGAGGAAAAAAGCCAACAATTTTATAAATGGTTTAATATTTATTTTTTGTTTAGACCTTAATAAAACATGTTCTGTTTTTTATATTAAATAAAACAATTTTGTTTTCTACATTTACATATTTCTATTTTAAAAGAATTTTATTTCTGTTTTTTACGAATTTCAGACGAAAACAAAAACCAAATAATTAAATCACATTAAGCGACTTAGAAGCTTAAAACGTTTTAAGAAATTAATGTATGTTGACTTTGTTGTAATAGAAACTTTTTGCAGATACCATTACCGAATACGGAAATTACCTTTCTATGCTTCATTAGCACTTAAGCGACAAGTTTACGAGAAATTGTGAATTTTTCTGCAATTAGTTTTTTTAAACCGTTTTTAGCAAATGTTTATCGAGCTTGAAATGTTTGTTCTTTAATTCCTTTTTGAACATGGCTAAAGGCTTCTTACAACATTTGGTTAAAATTATATTACGAGTATAGGAAAAAAAACAAAGCCATTTAAATAAATGCGATTATTAACCAATTTGGGACCGAGTTTTTTTCAGTGCTGAGAATTTTATCTTGGCACGCCTCTTTGTTTGGACGTTAGAGAAAGTTGCGTGTGAGCAATATGGGGCCATAATGGTGTTTCACGTTATTCTACAAGTGTTTAGATTTTCGTCGGTTTTTAGAGAGAAAATTCGTTTTGACTGTCGAAAAAATATAAAGTAAAATATTGTCATTACATTGTGTTCCTACACAATCCTATTTTAGATAACGTGAAAATGTCGTAGTTGTTTATTTCGAGCAAGTAGCAGTGTAAGAAACCGAAACGATAACTTCGTCGGCGGTGAATCTTGGAAATTTGCAGTAGATCAAGCTTTTGTTAAATTTCTTTTTGTAAAAATCTAGCAAAAATAACGATGTAAAAGAAGTACACAAATATTCCGCACTGAACTGAATAAAATCAGGTACCGAAAATAATAATTGTTTTTGAATTTCCAAAGAAAAAGTACGAGCAAGAATTATCGGAGAACCATGTCATGTAAACAATTTGCATCGTTTTAACTTATATCCTTTCTACATTTTTGGATTTGTATTATTATTATTATTTTTTGCAGAAACATTTTTATTCTTTGATTTGATTTTTTTATGTTGTTTTTGCAGAAGTAATTATTATTTCTTTATTTTTTTTTCTTTTTGGTAGAAATAATTATTAAATTCTGATTCTAATAAATAATAAAAGTCAAGAAATAAAAAATATATACACATGTGCAACAAAATAAAACAAAAAAAACAATAGTTATTTCTGCAAAAAAAAACTATTTGAGTTAAGAAATAAAATTTATTTCAGCCAAAAGCAATTAAGGAATAGCAATCTTATTTTTATTGTTATGAAAAAATCGTAATTATAACGGTCCATGAATAAAGTGCATCGATAATCGATAGGCACAACAGCCGTTTTTGTGCCGCCGGAAGCTGAAAATAAATATCTACGGTAGCGCGTTGTTGGCCGCAAGAAAGTTGACTTGTATATTTGTTCAATAGGTGCTTTTGGAATTTTTTTTCGTTTGCTTTTGTAAAAATAAAAAACGTCTAGCAGTATCGAAAATTAAAAAAAAAAAATGGTGAGAGCCATACGACTGTCCGTGTTTTAATCAGATTCATGCCGTTCTCTTTTTATGTGAATTTTTGACAAGTTGTTTTAATCAGTCTACTAGTGTTAAATGCCTCTTAGTGTAGTTTTCATTTTGACGGTATAAGACTTCCACGTATGAAAAGGCAAGAATAATTTTTTGTTGTTATTATAGCAAAGATTAACACGACATTTTGAACAATTAGACAATGAGGTACCAGTCTTGCATTGTCTATAACATCCTTTCTAGCCGGAGACAATCAATGACCCTTTCGCTCCAGGTGTTTTGCACTATGTGAGTTTAGTGTAAACTTATATACATCTTCGAACCACTGGAAACATTATTTGTTGCATACCCAAGACTTGACATTGGGGACCCGGTATGTGCTGTTGGTGGGGTCGCCCCCAATTTTTGTGCAGTTCGAGGAAATAGCAGCGATCAGCGAACTATCAATTTAATGTTGAAATTTTATCAATGGGGTGTGCTTTATTTTTGGATAAAGCAGAATCAAATGTGTACATGCGTATGGTTATTGAAGCCTCCGTATTCTCCTTAGCCCAGTTTTTATAAAAGCAAGCCCAACAATACCTTAATTCCTCGTCATTGTAATATATGTCATAAAACTTAACTTGAAGTTTGAAAAAACACCCAGAACCTGGAACTCAGGAACTGATTCCAGCTGATATCGCACTCAACGAAAAAATACCGTCACCACACTGATTTCTTATGAACCGCATATGTTTGCATTTATTTAAATAAAGAGTAAATAATAATGATTGAACTGGGCTTAGTAATAAGACAGCGGGATGACAGTTGATAATCACTGTGCCCCTGCACAAGTAATTTATTTTAGTTGAGTACAATTCAGTTAAATAAAAATATTTGTATGTACGTTAGTGCATATTTAATTAATTTATTGTAATTTTATGGCATTAAAACTATAATCGTCCGTACCACAAATTTAGTATGACCCAACGCTGCAATAATATTCATCTACTTAAACTTACTGCTAATATTCATGAGTAAATTCTCTCGCATTTATACCTCAACTTATCTACATATAAAGCAGGAAAGTTGGAAAAAGGAAATCAACCATAAAACTTTTATACGTTTAATAACCCATTTCCTGTTTTTATAGTCGGTTTTCTTACAATTTTCCTGCCATTTAACTTGAAAGCTTAAAGCAAAGTCATCTTCTTTTCGCCTGCATATGTAAACATTCGTAAATTTTTATAGCTTCTTGGCTTATATCAGGTTAAGTTTCATGTGTGTGTGTGCGCGCAAGTGTATGTAGGTACGTTTGTGTGCAAATTTGAGTACGGAGGTGTAGAATATGTGATCTTGTGTGTTAACTAAACGGTGTTGTAGGTTTTTACGAGGCCAATATTAATTTTTATTGTTGTATGCAGCACATATGGAAATAGCATCTTTAAGATAATAAACTTACATTTTTAACTGACGTTGATGTTTTTGTATAACATATAATTTTATTTGTTGCACATTGAAAGGTGCAAAGAATTAATTTGAATTATAAATGTTAAGAAATATTTTTTTCTTTCTTAATTGAAAGAATTTAAGACTGAATCAACAATTTACAAATTTTTTCTTATAATTTTGAGTTCAATTAAATTATAAACAAATAATTTAAAAATTGGGCTTGGCGAAACATGCCCACTTCATCACACTTAATTTGATACTAACACAGCATCAACTAAAGAAGTAATATTAATAATTTCAATGCTAGATGAAAGCTGGCCAAAGCAAATTTTACAAAAGAAGTACGATAAAAATACAATTAAAGTAGGGCAAACTATGTTCTAACCCAGCAGAAAAATGATCGAAAAATATTAAAATTATAAAAGGATCTCGTGTTAAATTTTTCGTCATTAGCTGGGCTAAACACATGGTGTTTGCAATAGGTATAATAGTCGTTGGAAAGACACAGAGTTTGTAAAATAATGAGTTTTTGTGATTTTTCGGCTCTGCGTTGAAAGTACAGAATTTTGGTGAAATTAAAATTTTTGTTGTAAATATTAAAAGTAAATTTTTTGTTGGTTTTTGTAAAATTTTGGATTTTTGGCAATTAAAATTTTGGTTTATTCGAGTTTTTCGATTTTATGGTGAACTTGTGTTAAATTGTAAGTTGTGAAAAAATTTGGAATTTTTAAGAATTCTGCAGCTTCGGTTTGTTTAAAATTTCGGTTTTTTGGAAATTGTTTTAAAATTTAAAATTTTTTAGTTATAGCTTTGGTTTATGTTGAGTTTTCGAATCTTAGTGTGCTTCCAAATTGTAATTAAATTTTTCACACTAATTTTGATTTTTGGCAAAATTTATAATATTTGTGACTTTGAAATTTTTTGGTGAATCACTACCTTTAGTCAAATTTATTTTTTTGTTACGTTTGTTTAAAATCGATATTGCTGAAATTTCGACGTTTTCCGAAATATATAAATTTTTTTAAAATTTCCGCCTTGTGGCAAAATTTGAATTTTTTTTTTTGATTTTTTATTTACATTTTGAGTGTTATTTGAAAAATTAATTTTTCCTGTATTTCAGATTTTAAATTTTATGGCGCATTTTCGAAATTTTGGTGGACAAAAAATTTTTGGAAATTTCGAATTTTTCGCATTTATTTTGCGAAACCGCGCTTTTTTGTGAAAAAAGTACCAGTGTGCCCAAAGTGTTTTTTTTTTGTTTAAAAGTGTAAGCTAAGTGTTAGTAAACCGTTCTGGGTCTTTTCAGGTTTGTGTTGTTTTTTTGTGTTTTTAGAATATGACCACCGGTGGGTCACGCGGCACTCAAGTGTTACAGAAGAGCACTTGGTGCCACGTGACCCACCGGTGGTCACAGAGATATTTTCGAGATATTTATACATTTTGATCTTATCTTTATCATCTCATCAAGTTTAAATTTTATAAAAAGAAATAAAAGGTACTCAAAATGGCAAACAACAATTCTGGAATAAATCCAAGAAGAAGATGCACCTGATTTGCCCCTAGTTTCAGCAAACCTGTGGACCCCTGTAAGTGGTTTTTGACGAAGCTCCAACATTCGGCATCCAAAAAGGGCAATCAACGTTGCGTCCCATTAAAGCATTTGGGCTAATGGTCACTGAGGAAATATTTGATCTTATTGTGACTCAAACAAATTTAAATGCCAACAATTTTCTACAAAACAATACGATTACACAAAAGTCTCGTACAAAGGAATGGGTAGATACAACAGTAGCCGAAATAAAAAAAATTTTGGGATTAGTAATGTATATGGGAATCAGAAAATATCCATCCATTTCCCACTACTAGAGAACTGACCAATTCTACTGAAATTTATTCGTTCCGCAAGTGATGTCGAGAAATAGATAGCAGTCGGTTTTGAAATTTATTAATTTTTTCGACAATTCTTTGTTTGGAAGTGATGGCTTAGGAAAAGTGAATGGATTGTTACAAATGCTAGAGCACAATTTCGTAAACGCAAGACGCCCGGTGAAATATTGGCAGTCTAATCCTGGGAAATCTCACAAATATGGAGTCAAAGTGTACAAACTTTGCGATCCGAGCGGCAACACGTATACAAGTTCCGTTTACGCAGGGAAAAATAGAAGTCTTCACTAAATAGGAAAGCCCACAACGACAACATCACACACTACAAAAATTGTTCTAGATCTAACAGATAAATACATAGACCAAGGAAGAACTATAGCAACTGACAAGTTCTACACGTCGGTTTCTTTAGCTAAAATGCTTCTTGCTCGCAAAACTCACCTTATTGGAACTATTCGAAAAAACCGAATAGGAAATCCCAAAGAAGTTACCATGGCTAAGCTAAAAAGATCCGAAATCATGAGGCGTGAAAATTCTTCTATTGTAATATCAAAATGGAAGGACAAGCGTGAAGTGCTTATGCTTAGCACAAAGCATGGTCTAGAGCAAGCTCCAACAGAAAAGAAAACAAGACAAGGGGAGGAAATGAAGAAGCTGAAGGTAATTATAGATTACAATAATGCAAAACAAGGTATCGACGTATCCGACGTATCCGAAAAACATTAGATGGTACCACAAAATATTTGCTTTCAACAGCAGTTGTGAACGCCTTAGTAATTTATAAAAATACCGATCCTCGAGTTCAGGCAATCCATTTATGAAGTTCTTTTTGATATAAAACTTGAGCAGCAACTGTCAGCTTCAAATCAACAGTACAACCAGAAAAACTAGAAAGCGAAGTTTGAGCTGTTATGAAAACTTATCAAAAATTGAAGGAAGGAGCGTTGCTGCGAAAAAGGCAAAAAAGTATCAATCTTTTGCAGTGATTGTGAAGGCAATCCTGCATTTTGCTTGGAATGTTTTACCAAACATCACTAAATATAATATTACTTTCTTTTTTCTATGAAAATGAAATGATTTTTTTAAGTTATAAAGCCATGAAATAATTTTTCTTTTAATTTTTTAGAATAAAATAAAATTAAAAAAAACTTCTAAAATAGT
Organism: Phania funesta; assembly: GCA_963932375.1. NCBI lineage: Eukaryota > Metazoa > Arthropoda > Insecta > Diptera > Tachinidae > Phania > Phania funesta. The sequence goes on from OZ010652.1 coordinate 101,168,581, forward strand.
GACTCAAATCAACGATTTGTTTTTGTATAGCAAAAATAAAGCTTTCAGGTAGGTGCCAATGAAGAGAAAAACGTGTTTGATTCACAGGCCGTAATGAAAACAGTCTTATAATATTATGTAGCATGTGACCCACCAGTGGTGCTCATGGCCTCACGGAAAAAATTTTGGTGAACCATCGGTGGGTCACATGGCAGCGAACCTATTAAAGTTTGAGGTTTTTAAAAAAATGTTTAATGCCACTATCATTCATCTGAGAGCCTCGGGTTGATAATTGTATATGCAGGTTTCCCCGTAAGAATAAAATTAAACAAAAAGATACATGGTTCTTTACCCAACTACCGGGAATATATAATTGATATGGCAAGTTGTAAGTATACGCCGCGGCGCATTGGTCAAAGAAACGAAGTTTCAAGATCCTAGTATTTCTAGTGCCGTCAGACAGTTTACTTTAAAATCGTACATAAGGACATTGTTAATTGAACTTCCCTACCTTAGAAAAAAAACAAATATAAGGAAATATACCATGTTGTTTGCTATTTAATGACTAGCATATACCCGTATATACGATTTTGTTCTCTACACTAACCGATTTCTGCTTACTAAATCTCTTCTTTAATTTCATTTAATATGTATTAAGTTTATATTATGTTAATATTTCGTGTTCTTCAGTAAGCTGGTTTTAATTGTACCTTTTGATTTTCTTCTTTTCTTACACACATTCATTTATCTCCTCAGTTATTAGCTTTTGTCTTATCTATAAATAATCCAATGTGTTCAAATGTTCCACCCACAAGTAATTAACAATTTTTGTGTTCTGTTATTCTACTCTTCCTTATGAGCTTTATGATCAGGAAGATATTAACTTCTGCTTCCATTTCTCTTTTCTAATGTTTATTAATGAAAACCTTAACCAGTTGTATGTATGTTAAGTTAAATTTTCTAAGAAACACTTTTTTCTAACGTATACGAAGGCAGTTCTAGTGCATTCCAGCATCATATAGGGGTAGTTGCTCTTATAATTGAGGAAAGTAACAGGAAATTTGAACATTGAGTGAATGTGTAACTTTTTGTGCCATCAAGCATATTTACTTAGGAGATACAGCAAATGCAAAACAGCATCATGTACAATAATAATATTGTGTGGCAGAATTTCCGATACTGTTAAGTTGGGTCGCCTAGTAGTCATGTTATAACTAAGAAAGAAAATTCGTAAACATTAACTTTGATTACAGTTCTGTGATTTGAAGAAGGCTGAACATTAAGACATTTATGAACCTACCCCAAGACATTTTAATCAAGTAATTTCTAATGTTGCAAAATTCTAAAGATTTTCCAATGATTTAAAATTCAAGGATAGAGCTAAATTTTGCCACTTTGTATTTCGCATACAAAATAAAAAGGAATTAAAGCACTGGCAATGGCTGCAGACAAGATCATGATGTTAGCAATATGAGATAAACGTAGAAAAATCTTAAGCGCTATTAAAACTAAATATAACTCCAACTTGTAGGAAATATGAGTACTTCTAATTTCCTTACGTACAAAATTGCTCGGTAATGAACAATGTATTTTGACACTTTTCTTTGTTGTCCAAAATTTATGGACCTCAGATTAGACGGTGTATGAAAAATCAGAAGAACATTTTCTACAATTTTGTGTTTCCTGCTAACTTGGATTATTCTGAGTTTTCCTTCGTTTCTACGTATATATTTCTAACGTAATCCTTTGTACTAAAGTTAACATGCAATTACGAAACCACGCAAGTGCCTGACAAAAAGTATATTTTTCAACAAAAAACCCAAAAAGAGAACAACCTTAAAACACGCCACTTTATGAGCAACTAAATTTAACAGAAGAGAACTTGTTGTTCTGTTCACAGCTGTAATTATTTAATCGAAGTGATAACTCACTCAAAAGCTAGCCTTTTGTACGTGGCATTGCATGTGTACTTTAAAGAAATGAAACAATTGTTGTCAATTTGTAGTAAAGAAAATGCTTACTTTTCCGTTTCCCGGCTCTTAAAGTAAGATGGCGTCGTACTTGCTTCTTCTATGTGTGTCTTTAGAAAGGCTGTTAGTAACTGTCGAACCTATCGAATATTCAAATTTTCCTCTGCCCTATAAAATATTAGAAATTTTACTAAGATCCCAATTCTACTATTATCAAGAATTCACTTTAAAATTGATAATTTATCAAAGACTGATTGGCATTCAGAGAAAAGAAATACAAACCGATGGAAAATGCGAGTTGAAAAGTCTGTGTTATATTTCGTCGGTAATATTATTCTGATGAAATAAAACATGCGCTCAAAACTACCAGAATATGTTCTTACAGGTTCCAGTGCAATTTTTTCTTAGTACTTAAAAAGTTATTCAATACAATTGTTAAGTTTTCCGTTTATTTCATTTTGAAGAATCTATAACATATGTATAACTTCTCTGGAAAAAAGTACCTTTTTACCAAAAGTTAGCTTTTAACCCTTTTTCGTTTAACCTTTTTCGTTAAAACTTTCAAACTTAACTTATTATGGTACTGCGAGCCAATAAAACCATCTGGTGTTAAGTTTCAAGTTCTGAATAAGTACTAAAAATTTTTGTTTGAATAATCTTTCATTGACCGCAAAAAGCCAAATTTCTCAAAAGTATATTTTTCTCACATACTTTATTTTTATACTAAAAGATATTTTTCAATGTAATATATTTATTACCAATTACCTTGTTTTTCTGGTCCAAAGTTTTGAAAAAATATATTCTACGCCAATTTAAATCTTATATGAAGAAGTGTTACTTTTAGGGAAACAATAATGGTATAAATTTAACAATGAACTTGCAATTTTTCTTAATATTCTAATACGTACCTTAAGAAATTATTGCATTCATGCCTTCGAATGATTAATTTTAAATTTTTGCCACTGAAATTAAACAAATAGAAAAATATAAATATAGAAAATATTTGACACTATTATTTACAGATATAATTATAAATTTGTTAGCATACTAAAATTGTTTAAGTCTCGGTATTCATAAAACTATAAATCGCATAATATTATTTTTTTTAAAGACGCGGAAAAATTCGATTTGCAAAAGGTAAGAAAATTTTTTTTCTGGGATCCAAATATTACAAAATTAAAAATGTTAAGTATTTTCCAATTTAAAGTAATTCAGTTCATCTCCAAGCACTCTGTTCACAAAAATATTAGTCTTGTTTTACACTTCTTACTATAATATATTCATTATTCGTTGTTATAAATTTTTGCCAATTTTGGGAAATTATTTTTTTGTATCAGTTCGGTTACTGTAGGGCACCTCAACATATTTCACATTATCTAACATTTTTATAAGGTTTGCGACATTTGCTACGTAAAAAAAATACTATAGATATAGTATGACGAAGCAAAAAGTAACATTTATATTACTGAAAATGGCTCTTTGGGACCACGAGAATAATATTTGTTTTGCGACTTCTCAAGAAATTCTAACCATTCTCCCTACAAACCTTAAAATATAATTTTACAATGTTCAACAATTTGGTTTCGAAATGTTAATTTTTCATTTAGTGTAACATAAGAACCTCAAAAAATATCCTACTTGAACTAACTACTAAATTTTGCGAACTATGCAGAAAGGTTTCATATAAAAAATGCTAAAGTAATGAAGTAAAGTTTTCATTCTGCCTTTTGTATCTCTTTGCCTGTACAAACACTTATGCATCGATTTCTAATAAATAAAGCTCGTTTTATTTGCAACATATATACCTTTTTTCTTTTTAGAATAAACACATACGTTTTGTCGGTTAAGATTTTTAAATATTTAAATATTTAAAAATTGCTTTGATATCCCTGAAACCGCTGAACCAATTAAAAAATAATATTAGCAAGACTTAAAAGTAATTTTATTGGAAACTTTCGGTATTTTTTTATAACAGCTAAATTATTTTATTGTGTCATAGTTTTATAAATTGCTTTGAAGTAGCAAATATTGCGAAATTTAGCTGTTTTGTTTTGTAGATGACATAAATATAAATTGTTGATATTACGTTCTACGACTCAGGTAATATATGAAGGTAAAAAACCGTCAATTTTGGAATTTTTCCGTTTTTTTAGTTTTTCTCAATTTGACGGTAAACGAAATGTTTTATCGTCAATATATTTTGAGAATTGTAGACATGGTAAATTTTGGGGGCCAAATGTTTACCCGTTTTTATGCCATTTAAAACATTTTATTTTCTCTAAGTGCACTAATGAATTTCTTTATTTATAATGGAAGATAACAATCCAAATTACGTATCACAAATAAAAAGGGGAAATTATTTGCGATTACAGCACCTTAATGGCAACATTCGTATTCGGTTCGAACAAGTACAAAGGCCACTGTCCGGTAAAATTTTCAGCAGCGTTTGCTGACGTTCCGCTCCAGTCCGCTAAGACTCCAGAAAAATAAGTAAGAAACAGGTAGTAGAAGATCCCTTAATGCAGATTCAACCTAAATATCGCCGCTGGGGCTGCCGTAGCCGCGACTGTACTGCTAACTTGCGCCAGACACCAATACCACGCTATGGTCATCATTATATTATCCTCTGCCATGAATTCTGGTAAAAGTCTTGAAAATTCTGTTTTTCAAAATCCAGGTAGACCGCAAACCGTCATCAAACTGCACTCACACTTTCTTGAACAACATCGATGGGCATTATTCTGCCGATATCTTAAAATACGAAGCAAAATCATGGGTTGTTTGGGCACTTCGTGTCTGCGTAAATTTCACGAGTAGCTATTACATTGCGTGTTAGTGACTGCATGGTGTGATATTAAAGCCAATAATGGTTGTGGACCTTATTTCTTAGGACTTGAATAATACGTTTACTACGATTCCTGAGCAAAACAAGAAGTTGTTATTGCCGCAAATTGTATGAGCAGATGTGGTTGCTAGATGGCCATATACGGCCCCCTGTAACAATTGACATTTTGAAAAATACATCTCCGACTGGAAAGGTGACCTTTTGCTATTTTGAGTAAGACGGCCAGAGGGCCTATTTTTGCCGTTTCTGAACACCTTTTGAAACTTGATTTTTTTTAATTTTTTTAAAATTTTATTTATTTAAAATTTAGTGTACATTTCAGCCTCCAAGGTCAAGCAGAATTAAAGTTCTCATCAGAAATGGATCGAGTAAATCTTTCTTTATAAAGTTAAGAAAAAACTTAAAACATGTAGTTGGGATATTTTGTTTAGAAACTGACTTCGTATTCACACAAAGATTCTGCAATTTCAGCTTTCTTCAGGCAAAACTAATTGTTATTCTTGCACAATTACCCTGTTCTGGTGAACCTCATTAACATTTAGTTTAATTTGCTATTTCTAATTACGAAATTGCTTTTAATCATTCATTATCTGGTTGACTTTGCATTAATTCATACTCAATTTAACGAACACAATCTTTGACTTGTTAGTTTTCTACATAAACCTTTTTCTATATTTTTTCAATTGTATAAATTAAATAAGAAAGACGTGTGTGAACAAAAGTGTTTTGTTAGCAAATATTTACCATTGTGCAGAACCATAAACGCAACATGTATTATAGAATAAGGAATAGATGAATATACTTATTCTATACTTATACATATACATTTCAAATAAACATGCATGTGCATGTATTAAGGAGGGTAGTTAGCCAAATCCGATTTAGTTGACTGGTTTGATACTTTTACTTTGTGGTCAAATTCATATAAATATTCGATGTGAATGGGTTGACACCATGTTTTGGGTATATTTCCTTCTTGAACTGACGTGCATGTTTGTAGGGATATCTAAATAAGTAAAACAGTTTACATAAAAACTCACTTATACTAAATACTTTGAGCATACGTGTGTTGCTCCTTAACAATAATTTGCTTATTTCTATTCAACTTCTAACATGTAGTTTTTGTGTTTTGTATTCGCTTTAAGCCAAGATAAAAATCATAAGCAAACTATTAGATTGTTTTCTCTTTTATTGACGTGCTATGTTAATGAATGGTTTTTTACATAAAACACATAACCGTTGAAATCTTTGTTCATGCTCATGAGTACAAAGGACATCACGAACACACATATTTTGTTCGAACATGTATAAAGAGGGAATACCTTCTTACATGTTTAATAAAACTTTTGTATTTCTCTTATGCTTGCTATTATCATGATCAGCTTAGGTTTTCTACTCTGTGTGCAAGTCGCTTAAGCGCATTAACAAACAATAGCCAGTATCGAGAAGAGTTTTGGTTAAGGATAATGTTTTGATGATTAATTGCATTTACAGACAGATAATTGGAATTTGTAGTTACTTAAAGATTTAAAATAATGCGTTCTGAAGGAACTTCCTTATGGCAAAAGCCAATAAGAATGCTCTAAAAGTTTTAATACTGAGATAGTAATTTATAGTTAAGGCATGTTTAAGAAAACCATGATATATGCTTACGATTATATTGTATTATTATTGTAGATAATTAAAGTAGTGTTATTGCTCAACTTTATTAGATGCTTTTTCTAATAAAATTACCATTGGAAAATTTTAGCACTGAACGTGCACAACAGATTGCTTAGAAATCAAATGTTAAGCTAATTTCGAGAACAAATGAAGACAAAGGTTTAATGATTGTAACTTTACATATTGTATATTTTTGTTACCTTCCTATACCTGGTTGCAAAACTTTAGTTGGGGTTAGAATTTCATTAAAAAGTATATTTCCTAACCGCATTGAGTTTCTTGCAGATTTTTGTACTTTACCTTAACAATGTAGAGAATAAGATATTTATCCAAACTAAAGAACTGTTCAAAATATTTAAATGCAACAATTAGATATTATATAGGAATCATGACCATAACCATATTTTATCTCATCGTAAAATATGTAAATGGAAATTTTCTCTAACAGGTGTTTATACAACATCTAAACTGCTGCAGGAATAACTGAGAGCTTTCCAACGGATAGCGAGACATTCGAGCATCACCCTAGAATTGGTTCGTGGACACGGAACTAATAGGGGTAACTGTGAGGCCAACAAGCTGGCAAATAGAGAAGCAGGATTCATATATTGATGAATTCTGTAGCATAACCCTCTCAGGCATACCCCTATCGAAAAACATATCGGCACAAAATTAGTGACCTTTTTTACCTTCACCGAATTTGCGGATCTACTTGGGCCTGTGGTACAGGCGGACTGATTATCGTACCTAACCTAACCTAATGGTAAAAATGAATTTTCTAATTATACAAAATTAATAGTACAAAATTTTTTGCTGCAAAAGATACTCATTTATCGGCGGATACGACGTAGCTATCCGTCTGGGAATGCCTCTTTAGGTTCTTTAAAAAAGTAAATATAAAAAAAAGTAAAAGTCAATTTATTCAATAATTTGTTTTTGCAGCATAAAAAGTAATTGCATTAAGTTCTTCAATTAAAATATGTTAGTTGTTGTTAGTTGGCCTTTTTGATAACCTTCTTAATATTTTTTTTTTGTATTTTTAGCATCCTCCGATCATTTCAAAAATTGCATTCTTCTGTTTCAGTTCTTTTATGCTGTAATCTCAGATAAAAAAAATCAAAGCGCCCGAAAACGATTTCGAATGCATCCTTAATGTTAATAATAAAATTCAAAACTATGCAAAAGTTTTCGGGTGGAAATTTTTACTGAACCCGTTAGACATTTTTTAGATAACCAAAAAATCATTATTTATTTATTTATACAATGTTACATTACAGTTACCAATTATATCGTAACTTAAATTACCCAGCATAGTAACATGGAATTGCACACCTGAGTCCGTGGTCCCACAAGCCCCAGACTGATACACTAATTCACTACTTTCTCGACTACAAGGACACTACCATTAAATTCTAATTATATTTTCTAAAGCTGTTTTGTTCTCAACCGGAAAAAACTTAAATAAAATATTAAAATTAAATTTTCACTACAGTTAATTTGATTCCTTTTTTTCTATAACAAAAGTGCTCCAATATTGATTCAAACTAAATTAAAAATGAATAATGAAAAATCAAGCTGAAAAGTAAATATTGAACCAAGTACCAATTAACTTTCATACAAATTGTATTAAAAAAATCCTAAAACATGCGAGAAGAGAAAAAGCTAACCAAGTACTGCGTTCTAAGCGAAAGTAGCAAAATGTAGAAAAAAGGTTATCTGCCGGATTCTATTTACTATTACCACAAATTAAGGGAAGCATAAAAATACGTACTACAGCATGCGGTTTATCGCCAAGAAGTTTGTGGCTAACTCTTAACATTGAAATATTTAAAAATAAAATTAAACTCTTTACCCTCATTTAATGTAAATAAAGGGAAATTTTATTTTTTGCCACATTCCCTGCGGATTACAGTTTGTATATAAAATACACACACGTACACTCTATGTCCTTTCATTGATCAATTCTTTTGTAGTTGTCGTTAACACGGTTGGCAAGTGGAAAACGAAAAAAAAAAACAAACAAAAAAAAATATAAAACATGAATGTTGGCGAAAAAAAGGAGTTGCCTTTCTTCCAATTCACTGCTTGTTTATGGCTGAAAAAATTTTTATTCAACTGCTGTTTTAGCTGTTTTCGTGGAATACGGTTGGCCAAAATAAAACGGGGAAATACTGTGAGCACCTGGAATTTTTCACATAAAATGTTGTAGTTTTTATAGTAACAATGGGTGCGCAAATTGTTCAAGGAAGAGATTTTTGCCAACGATGATCTCTTTCTAATATGAAATTAAATATAATAGAATAAAAAATCCAGTAGGAAAATATAATTATTAGACTGTTTGATAACGGTTCGTTTAATGCCAATAACATTTACTGAGTTATAATACTGGACACATTTTTGGGGAAAAGAAAGGCCAGACTATTTCTTAAAAGTATTTAAAATCAAGTTTTAAGTCGATTATTCCAATAACTTATGAACCAAGGTTGTACTTCGGGAATGCAATCCTTGAAACCCTTGAAAACATCTGGTAACCGCACTTCTACGGTTCGTAGGTTTGATTTTATTAAGTTAAAACAAATATAATCGAATATATGACATGGATATACTCTTAAGTTATATCTTCTCAGGATAATTTTTTGACAAAGAAATAAGCTAATGAATTTCTAAAGATATGGATTGCCTATTCAAAAACAAAAGTTAAGCCACTTCTGTTTCTAATTGGCCTCAATGTGCCTTCGTTTGTAACTGCCAAACTGCAAGTATAAAAAATAAGATTAACGAAGTGGTTTTCTTATATAAAGGAAAAAGAAATATTAATGACCAAAAATCACCAGCTCAGCTTCTAAGGCGAACTGACATGTCTTCGCCTTAAAATACTTTTGTATTTTTCTTGTTTTAACTAAAATTATATGCATTCAAGGCGTTGACTACACGATTAAACAGCTGCTTTTTTTGTTCTATCTTGAAGAACATAAATGAAGTGAGGCAATGTATCAAATGCTTAAAAATATTTAAATGTCAATAAAACATATTGTTATTGTTTGTTTAATAAATAATTTTAAAATTAGTGAAAGTGGGAGTGAAAAACGTTCTCCATCTCATTATAGAAACAAATGCACTACAAATAAAAATATTCCAAGTTGTGGGAAAAAGTAATAGATAGAAATCTCCATGCAGGTTATAAAAGTCCTTTTCATAGGTGTTTATTCCTTTTGAAGCACGAAGATATGTTTTAAATTGGCACCAGTAATGTGCATGCCCAGCGAACATCGTCTACTGAAATTTCATATCGCATTATGATTATATATCCGATACTTTATTATACAGCAATCTGAACCGACTAAATTCTTCGCAGTTTTTAAAGTTCAGGGATAGAATAATACACGAAACTTAAAAAAAAAATTCTTAGTCAACATTTTCCTCAGATTTTCTAGAAAAATAAGATATACTGGTATTAGTCTGACTAATTTCTAATGCTTTGTCAGATACTTTTCAGGCAAGTCAAGATTCGTTATTTTTCCAGACGCTCCTTTCCTGTTTTTATGTCTGCTCCAAAAAAGGTAAAACATTTAGGTTTCAATTACAACCTATTTGATCTCAGCTAAAAAATTTAACACAAGCGATTTCTGAAACCACAATTTGTTTGGTATCGAAAAATTTCTCTTTCGAAAAAAAGCAAAAAATAAGTATTACTTTGTTCTAGATCACTAGTAAGAATTGGTTTTTCCAAAATGTTATCTCAACCTTGTACTATTCAGCTTGCTATACATTAACGTATGGCACCTTTACATATTAAAATTTTTCGACATTAAAGGACGGTGATATTTATGTGTATGTGTGCTCATCATACACAGTAACTGTGAAACGTTAACTGCAAAAAACCTGTTACACATATTCAATGGCAGTAAATGAAATCAGATTTCAAAGTTCAGCCAAGTGTATGTTTTCGTGTTGCAACCAGCAGCTGTTTGGCTTTGTAATTTTAGTAACAGGAATTGCAAAAATATAAAAGGGAGTTATATTAAAGCCAAACCAAAGAAAGCAACAGATTATTAAAAGATGAGGAAACATATCTAAAATTAATGGTAAAGTTGAATAAATAAAGTAAAAAGGAAAATAAATATAAAAAGAGAAATAAATGTCATGTAAACCTTTCATGCCTGCTGTTGCTTGCAACATTCTACAATTGTATATATTATTTTTGTTTTCCCCGCATAGATTTTATTTAACACATCAAAAGTTGAGTGAAAAAAAAATATAAAAAAGTGAAGAAATATATAAAAGAACACAAAACTGGCAGTGATATAAAGCAACAAAATGGAAAGCAATATTGTTGCTTTCGATTCAGGAATTTTTTTAATTAAACCATTTACTATTTTTCACATATAAGTAATTTATATTTTGATCAGCGGATAACCTTTAAAATTATATATCTGGGTTGAAAAACAAGTAGAGATATCCTCTAATATAAAACACATCTGTCTCCCTTGAAAATCAAAACATAACCATTCATTGCATAAAACTGATATTTTTACAATTGCGCAAAATTTACGAGACTTGCTTCGTGAATCGCTTTTTTTTCAACTTTTATTGCACTTTTCAACAGTAAGTGTCAGTTTTATTGAAAAGTCAATTTGAAAAATATATTAATTAAAGACTCAAATTACAAAAGCTTAGAACTTTTCTCATATTTACATCTTAAAAGAGAAAATAAAATATTAATTACTCAATTTTTATGAAGAAGTTGTTGTAAGTAGGTTAAGTTCGGACGAAAAAGGGAGCTAGTTATTGGTTTCATACTCTTGCAGACACATATGTACACTTAATATACTGCTCAACACTACGAAAATAAGCTCATGCTTATTGTAGTATTCGGTGCTCTCAGCAAAGTTCGTCAGAATTATCCTTCTAAGTGAGGCATATCTGGTAAGATGACAACCGTTGAAAAATTCTCGCTTCTTATTTGAGCGCAAGCTAGGCAGTGGTACAGAAACTTTCATTCATTTCAATGTCCGAATTACATGCTCTGCAAACGCTATTATCTTCTCTAGCTATTGGAAGCTTAGCCGCTTGCAAACTTAAGTATCTTGTTGGAGTACTTGTAACTTTACTGATTACGACCATCTACAGCTTCAGAGGGGTTTTTGTTACATCTGGGTTTGAGTCATGCCAACAAATTATAGTAAATTTTGCCAACGTTTCTTTGTTCCACATTACGAGTTATTTTTGCGCAATTTTTAACTCAGTCCGTGTAGCCTCCAATGGCTTCGCATTATCTAACATTGTGTCTTGAAATCCTTTAGCTTTAATTGCCAGATTAATTTGCTCGTTCCCTAACAATTGCTCCATGGTGGCTGCGTAACCAGGCGATGCGCAGTCTCCCACTTACTGAGTAGACGTTAATCGCTCTTTTGCATTCCAATAGTGTCATAGTTCTTACTCTTTGGTACTCAAATGCCTTGACATGATTTGGTTGCTATCAATGCTGATGTTGATTTCAGTTGACCTTGTGGCCTCCATGAGCCATCTAATATATTTCGTGATTGCCACACTTCTGCCTGAAGGACCGACCGTATATCGTCGGAAGTACATTTCGGTCTACGGTTCCTATATAAAGATTCCCAGGCTTATTTCGCTCCTAACGCAGAGCCGTTCGTGTAGCATCTGGTCCCCACAGGTGTCTTCGCTGTGATTCCATTTGACCAGAAGTATTGCTTGGTAAAAGACTTTTATAGCTCAATAGAACCGGGCGGTGGGTAACAACAATAAGCAATAAATCAAAAGCAACCCTGCTTTCAAAGAGAAAGGAGATGTATATTATCAAATTTCTCCGGTCTTCCAAGATTTCAGAGTGTAAATATTGAAAAGATTTGTGTTTAAGTAATATAGGGTGCCCGCCGGGAAGGTATACTACTTTGTTTTGCCGCCATTTTGGTAAATATTAGTCTTGACAGTTCTGCAAGATCGGCTGAAAACATTACTGCTGTTCAAGAAAGTGTTCAAAACAATCCATCAACCTCAATTCGACACCGTGCTCAGGAGCTTGGTCTTCAAAGAACAACTTTGTCCACAATTTTGCACAAAGATTTGCATTTGTTTCCATTTAAGATTCAGTCGACAACAGAGCTTCTGTCAGAAGACAATTTACGCCGCCGTACATATGCAAATAGGATGCTAGAGCTCGCCCATGACAACCCCGATTTTCATGAAAAAATCATAATGAGTGACGAGGCACATTTTCATTTGAATGGATATGTGAATAAACAGAATAGTCGGTTCTGGGCAATGGAAAACCCTCAAATTATTCATCAGTCACCTTTGCATCCATTAAAACTGACAGTCTGGAGCAACTCAAACAAAATATTCGTGATGAAATTAATGAAATACCGCGTGAACCGTGTGAGAATGTAATGAAAAATGTGTTCGAAAGGGTTCGCATTTGTGAGGCTAACAGAGGGGGACATTTATCTGATATTGTATTCCATACATAGTTGCCGACATTAAATAAAACATTTATCAATATACGACCCATTCTCTTCCATTTAATCAAAAATTGTAAACAAACAAAGTAGTATACCTTCCCAGCGGACACCCTGTATACCTAACATTTGAATACCCTTTAACAGGGTATGGTGAAGAAAAGTATTTGCATAGTAATATTTCGGTCAATATAGGCTACGACTTCATTGAAAAAGTTGCCCATTTTTGAGGATTGGGTATTCTTATTTAATTACTCAATGTTATATACTATTATATTTTTTTAACAATTAAAAGCAAAAGCTACGACTTTATGAAATGCAATTGAAAAGCGCAGGTTTACGGTTCATTGTGCAAGCTTATGAGTTACATGCAAATGAAATTAAAAAAAAAAAGAGTTCATTTGCGAAGGTATAAAAATTCACCGTTTGCGAGGCTTCTTAGCCTTTTCGTGAGTATCCTTATTATTACTCTGTCGAATTGTTAAATGAATATAATACTTTTGGCTGCGTACACATACTTATAATTATCTCTGTATTCCATTTTCCATCAACCCTTTAGAAACTTGTGTAAATTCCTACAAAATTTTTAGACTATTCTCTATTGTATACATTTCGAATGTATTAAATGAAACATGTGTCTCTATAATTGAATATGCTGTGTACTGCAAGCAACATCAAAGGACTTTCGTTTTTATATATTTTTGCTATTAAAAATAAGTGATTGTGTGCGCATACAAACATACGTGTATATATTTATATGTGTATGTGTGTGTGTGTGTGTGCAAATTGAGATTACAATATTGAGCCTTAAGTGGCACACAACATATAATTACACTTTATTTTAATTCACACAAAAGCATACTTTTGTTTATGCATTTTTAAGTAGATTTCATCAGTTCTGTGTGTTTGTATAATTACAAGCTTAATGTTTTAATTGTTCAGACAAAGTTGGTTTTGTTTTTCAAAAGTATTTTTAATAATGGAATGCGTTCTTTATTCATAATCGTTGTTGCTAAATCAACACATGCAAACAACAAATTGATGTTTGAAGGCAAACACAGCATTGACAGCTGTTTATGAAAGCGATGAATTTGAGGGTGTTTTTATGGTTGAAAAGTTGATGTTTTATTTTATTTCACGGAGAGAATAAAATTCAAAAGGCATGTTTCTGCGAATCTTAATTTGTACAACAGCACGTTACAGCTATATCAACAATTAATCGGGTTGTGGCTGCTTCGGACACTTCCACTCACTCTCTATTTGATGTAAGCTAGTATTGTTTTAAATTTCTTTTTGAATGTGAAAAGTCCTTTGGTCAGACTGATAATAATTTAAAAATGTGATATGAATACTTGCAACAACTTGCAGTATCTGATAGCAGGCTAGAGCCAAAGTATTAAAGAATTGACATGTACATTAAGTGTGTAATAAAGAGCGGCCTTAAACTCGCTGACTATATGAGAAATATTCAGAAGAAAGCCAACTGTCTGTTGTATCAGGTAAAGCACCTACGTGTCGAACGTTGTTAGGTGAAACATAACAAGATCAAGATATCAAAGGGCTTGCAAAGCAGAAACCCTTGGAATTATTCTGGAAATACTGCTGCAGTTATAGACAAATAGGTATAGGAAACTTCAAATATATGTTTTCTATTTAGTAGGGATTAGGCGGAAGACTGAACGACGATAATTAGTCCAGAATTGTGAAGTTGTTGAAGGCACACAACGAACTAAACCCCTTTTGGAAGTCATCATACTTGTCACAGCGTGTAAAAGTAAAAATGTTTAACATAAATGTGAAATTCACGTTCCTTTATGGTTGAAGAACTTGGAATGTTGCTCCAAGAGAAACCCACAAGGTATCCGCAGAAGAGGCCGTCCAGCTCATGCGAATATATGGAAAAAGCACATACATGCCGAAATAGCCACAATGGGGAAAAGCTGGTACGAAACGAAGGCGATGGCACAAAAGAGAACTATATTTACCCAATTTGTTAAGACTTTAATGGGAAGATTATAAAAAATATTAATGCTTTTCGAGCTATTACAGCCAACAACATCTATTTAGACTGGATGTGGAATTTGACAGCGACTTACTAGTCTTGCAGGTTGAATAAACTTGTGTGTTTATATAAGAATTACCGAAGTCAGAGCAGATGAATATCATATTATTCTTTGCTGTCTTATAATATTTTTCACACACATTTATTGATTTTATTTTGGTAACAGAAATTTGTACTTCTTGAAGAGAACGCACATATGGGAAGGATTTCTTCTGGGACTGGAAAAACATGCTTCGACGCGAGGCTTAGAAATCATATGCTGACAAATATTTATAGCAAGCCCACCTTATATATTATTTGTTATCATTTCGCCTTGAGATTGTACACTTCTCTCGATTCAGCGAATATATAATGGTTGATTACCGGATCGAAACAGCGAAATGACAGAACACGAGACTGTTTGTGTCAATGGTTAAATGGGCTAGAGTATTTAAAAAAAATTAGGCAACCTCAAGATATGCGTGCAATAACTAAGATATGAATTAAAAGAGCTGCCCTGAAATACCTACATTTATTGGAACTTCTATGTTTGGAACTCTCGGCTGCAAACGTAGCTTTGACTGCTTCTACTTGTATGAGAGAGGCTACGTTATTGACCAAGCACTTCTCATACAACGGGATCATGAAATTCACTACAATCATTTTCGCCCGACCTATCTTCTGCACAGAAACAACAATTTACCTAAATTCTGCAAAATAAGGTGTAAAATTGAAGAAGTGCAGTTTCTTATACAACAAACAAAGTCCTTAGTAAAATTTTAGGATATCTTTTTTTTAACAAAAAATAAATTTTACAAATAATTATAGAAAAGAAACTTTTTTATTTTGGAAGTTAGATTGTAATTATTTTATATAACGAAATTTTATTTAAATTGTATAAAAAATTAACTAATTATTTAGATAACAATTATTAATATTAAAGACACCTAACAATTATTATTAACTAATAAATTTAGTTCATTTCAGTTTTGCATTTCTCTGCAATATGTATATATGTCTGTATGTATGCGTGTTCTAATGAATGTAAATTTTACAACGTGATGATGAACTGAGGTTTTAACATTTCCATATATTTGGAAATATTATCATGGAAAAATTCAAACGAAAAACTGCGGTATTGAATGTTTGGTGCAAATGGTCTTGTGGATTTTCTATGATATTCAACAAAAAATTTACAATAATTTGCATTTGAACTTATACAAGACCATTCGCAAACACTGAGTACCGGCATGTAAAAATAAGTGTCTCTTCATGACTAGAAAATATGAAAAATTTTCGTCGTAAATTTTTTCCCAAATCAAGATGTCTATATTTAATTTTACTAAAATAAAAGAGTTAAATTAAAGATATCTTCTTCAAATATACAATGCACTTAGTTAAGCTGAAAAATATTTCGAAAAAAATATTTAATTTTTTCATAAATTCTTCATATCTATTAATTTTGTTATTCAAATTCTTTCTAGGAGTTTTTGGAATTTTAATGAACTTTTATTTAAAACAAAAATTTCGTATAAATATTTTCAATTGCTTTTCTCGCTAAGATGCATTAGTACTCCTGTATTATTGTTGTTGTTTCAATCGTATTCCAGCAAAAATTTTCTTAAATTTTTTTTTTCAAATTAACACGTTGTGTTAAAATTTATTTTTAACTAGGTCCAGTATTTAGAGTTGAAGTAATTTTGTTAATTTAAATAAATTATATGCAGATTTGAAAAGGAAAATTGAGTTAAATATTTTCTTTCACGTTAAGGGTTTACTAAATTTGTTTATTAATAGTGCTTGCAAAATTTGGTTCAGAGTGAGAAGAAGAAAACAGTTCTCCATTGAAAAGATTGTGCCTAGTAAAGGACAAAACAACGATACACATTCTTTGTGATTTTGTTATTTTAATTAGTAATAGACGAAATTGAAATCATAATTGACGTAAGGCAATAGATTTATCAATAAACGCAGAGGCCGCTTGAGGATCGCATCAATCCGACTTAATAAACGTTCGTACAAACATGGCATATATATTTATGTACATAAATACATATTTGATTATATGAATACTTGCAACAAAAAACTTACATTTTGCAGATTTTATATAAAACAGCTGGTCAAATTTATGAATGTGATTCTTGGCCAGTAATTTTAATTCTACGGACATATGAATGGATGTCCCTCTTAGCATTAATCGAAGTAACTAAAATAATATTTGGCTTATAATTAGAGTGTAATAATAAGACATATTCATACGTACATACTCATATAGTGTCACTATTTTGAGTTACTATTCGTTTAAAAAACTCGTAGAAAATGCTTTATCTTAATCTGCATGTGTTTAAAATATTCAAACTTTTTTGTGCACAATAGTGTTTTTGTGCGTATGAGTAATGTGGTCACTCATACTTTGTAGTGCTAAAATTTTGGTATTTACTTTTAATAAACCATCAACTTATAACTGTGAATTGTTAGGCTTTTGCTAAAGTAATTCATGAAACTATTGAAACAGGGATGGAATCTATGTATTTGTATTGCTATCAAGGGTGGCTATGTAATACTTTCGGTTCGCCATTAGATCTAGTACAAATTTAGTTGTGTATGTATTTATGTACGTGTCTTAAACCTGACGATTTTTGTGTATAATTTTAATACTCTATACAATCCAATTTGTTGGATAAATAACGTTAATTTTAAAAATTTATACTTACGGCTTTCTGGCAACATTGTAAACAAGGCTCCAAGGATGAATATGTCTCTTCTTTCAATATTGTATCCGTATGGTAAATATAGCAAACAGTATGTGGTAGTGGTGGTATTCTCGTCAACGTCGCAAAAGCAAAAACACTTAGTTAGCTTTTTTAGATTCTCTTATTGGTTCAGTACTTCATTTTAATCGTTTAATGTTTGTCTTTCGAATAGAACTATGCATAGTATCTATATTTTATTTTTTAATGGAGCCGGCCAATCCACAAATTTTACAAACTACTTTTTGTTACGTTTTGTCGGAATTAAATGTCGGCACTTGTCTTGCGAATTATCAGATTCTTGGCGGCTGGTATTTAAATTTAAGACAACGTCGATGATATACCACAATGATTTTGCGATTGGATTGCTATAATTTTACTCCCGCGAAATAATCTCAGCAAAAACAGGCCGCAGAAAAGCTTCGGAAAATGGTCTATATTCTAATGAAATAAGAAAACTCCTAATTGCAGTAGAAGTATAAATTTCACTTGTTTGGTCTGTTCAATTTTTTTTCTAGTTACGCTCTACTGAATTGTATCTTTCGATCAGCATTAAGAATGATTTGTTTTCATGCTTAAAATTGAAGAAACAGATTAATACCTGCTAGAGGAAATGTACGGAGATTGCGGAATTTTTTCCCTAAAAGTATCACCTTTTTCTTAGACCGACATTGTAGCATATGAGTGTAATATCACAGTTAATTGGACGACTTTTTTATTTAATAAACACTTACTTACGGTCACATTTATAAAAATTTACAACAGCCGTTAAACCAATAATTATTATAATCAGCAAACTTCAACTCGATAATGATTATTATGAAAGCGTTTTATTGTAGGTTTAAAATAGGAATATGCCTTCAAAAAATATGTTTTAAACTGACATTTTATTAATTTGGAAAAATTCTGTTTTAGAAGTAATATTTTTTCCATACTAACAACAATGCCTCTCTCTTCTCTTTTCTAATTTTTATTTCTTTTGGTTTTAAAACTATCCTTTGCGTTCATCATTTTAATTTTTTATTGGTTTTTAATATTCAAAGTTGCCTTTTCTTTGCGGAGATATCTCCTTGTCGGTAACTTTTAATAAGGTTTATGCATTTAGTGTTGCCTCACTTTACCTAAACTTATCCTTTACTAATAAGAACTTTAAAAGGAAGTTGTAAGAAAATTTGTTCTTAAATATTGCCGAAAAGTTGTTTTATTACTTAAACCCATATAAGTGTGAAACCAGAAAAAATGAACGACAAGGAAATTCAAATTACGGGGGCCGATATACAACGTTGATTAGAAAACTTCAAGCTGCTTTAAAATGTTTCCGTTATTAGTAGAACGTCGATGCACGAACCCTACAGGCATTGTTTTATTTGAACTTGGAGAGCATCGTTCGGTTGCGTCATATTACTGTAAACTTATGTATTCAAACTACACTACGAGAAAAATTGCAGAGGTCAAATCGCACTATCTTGGTGATTTATTAACGCTATCTTTACGAGAAATAACCATGCATTGAAATAGGTCAATTCTGGCTGAAAAAAGTCACTTATAATTGACTTGTATTGCATGCCCTTGATGGTGATAGCCTCAGAAACGCTAATTTCGGAGAATCACGAACCAGTAATGCCGCTAACCAAAAATCCACCACAAGCAGTAACTTTTTGTAGATTCTTTACGACTAGGAACATAGACCTGTCTTTATTGGAAAGCTTTTTATGTGTTGGTCAAGGCAGTACAAAATGTATACCTCCACAATACAAAAAAAATTAAACACCTTTACTCATGCACACAAATGTTGATATTAAAATAAATAATAATATAAATATGTATATTATGCAGAATTGAAATGAAAGGAATTAAAGTAGTATTATTTACCATCATTATGTCAATATCAATTGCAAAAATAGACACGTATAATGCAGAAAAATGCTTGTTACGTAACAGCTGTTAAATAACAGCATTAACAGAAATTTATATGCAATTAAAAATTATTTGATATACAAGATATACAAGGTGTATTAATATTGGTACGAACTTAAGTGTACACTCTTGCTTGTAGGAATACTTGTGGCACCCACTGTACAGAGAGCTCGAGAACTGAAGGGTGAGAATATGTACTTATTGCACCCACTGTACAGAGAGTTCCAGAGTTGCACAGAAAGCATGATACTTAAACAAAAACAACCACAAAGCCCATAAGCTCTAACAAATTACCAAGAGATTCAATACACACACGTCCATGCGAATTTCAGGAATTAATTACTGTGAGGAAACATATCAACGCAAAGAAACCACCAATACAAGTGACAAAGCAGAGAGTAGTTACAAAAACAAATATCAGAATGTTTTGCTAGAGATGAAAAGAAATTGCGTCTGTTTTAATGGAAAGTTACGAAGGTTTTTCGTGCAATCCGGAGTAATAAAACCCCAGTAGATCACAACTAGCATTTGTCCCACCAGCAAATTTATGCTCATCCGATGTGTGAGCAGTAAATTTTCATGACATAATTAGAAAGAAACGTTCAGCTAAACGTTTAGTTGTTCGCCCTTGGGGTCCCGATCATGCCTAGATAGACGCCTTACTTGGTCACGCCATACTGAGGTAAAAATAATTCCCATAAAGCCTAGAACAAATAGGGTGTATCTAAACCTTCGCTTTGAAATTTATACAAATTCATCAAAAAGACATTATGGTCATGTGTCATTCAGGCGTTAGGTATTGCTGGCGCAACAAACATTTAAATGATCCCACAATCTAGGAAGAAACAAGAAATGCACGTGCACATATTTAAACAAATTAGTGGTTCATCCCAACTCTCTTGTAAGGTATTTGATGGACATCAGAGTCTAAGAAAAACACTTTGGGACTTGCGTTTTTCTTAACCCAATCGTAGATAGTGTGTTAAGAATTTAGTACAATAAATACGTTATTTATAATTAATACATAACATAGTAAGATGGGAGGAATACTTATTGTAAAGTTATTTTAGAAAGCTTAAAAAATATAATAAAAGTAAAATACCTTGGACTTTGCAATATCGAAATGTGAAAGTTTTGCTTGTTGGTGTAAAAATATTTCTCAGCACTAAACAAAATTTTATTCAAAATTGGCTTCTTGTTCATGCATTCATTCAAGAAACACACAACGCAGCTGATGGTCCATTTGCTCCAATTTTTGAGTGATTTAGATCTTTTGTTAATAAAAATTCAAATCCTTTGTCCAAATTTGCTACGTTGTTTAAGAGCCCTCATAGCTATAGTCGTCGCCGAATAGATGTGTCTGGTTCAGTGGCCGAAGTTTTACGAACTCTGTCAATATTTTTGTCCATACCGATCCATCTGGTTCGAACTTCATAAAGAGCGCGATATAAAGATCTACACGAGCGTATATTTTCAAAGTACCTTTGAATAATTCGAGCACGTTCTTATGCTGGCTATTGCTGCAGGAGTAATTTTAAAAATTACCCAGAATATTAGTTTCATTGTGATAGTGATGTATGCTGCAATGTTTGGAATTTATTGTCACTGTCATGTTTAAACTCAACCTTAAGCACCCTTTTTAAGCAAATAATGTCTAGATGCTACTTGTTCGTTCATTGTATCTTCACAACAAAACCAAGTTTAATATTCCATGTGATTTATGCTTCAAAACTATCATAAGGTGTGTTTCGAATTTAAATTTTTTAAATAATGAATTTTTAATAATTTTTTATGTTATACAAAAGGAAACTCAACAATAATTCACTTTTGGTTGGCTTATTTATATTCTTTGTCATTGTTGCCGTTCTCGCTTTTATAATGTGCAACCTCAGAACTGCCTGTAAGTTTATTTTACCTGTAGTTATATAACTAGCAAGGACTACGTTAAAGAAGCAAACGTAATTGAGAGAGAAAAACAAATAATAAAAAATTACGTTGTTGCCTCAAGTACGACATCATTATTATCGTTTTTGCTATCACAATGAACATCAGTGAGTTTCGGCATCATTGACACCTTTATGACAGCGCTCATTGTACAAAATTTTCTTTTTTTTTTTGTATTTTTATTTTAAACAACTTACGCCATTGCTGTAGCCTCTTATTATTATGAAACATTTGCTGTAGAACTGCCATAAAACACTTGTTTATATTCAAAGTCTTTCGCTAGCTTCTTTAAGATTCTTACAACTGGCTTCGTGTTATTTTATAAATTGAAAATGAAGCTACATTTTATGCTAAGGTACCTTTAAAGTTGTATTTAGTTGTTTTTGTTTTTGTAGATTTCTTTTATGGATTTTTTAGGTCCCGTTTGTCTGCATAATGAGGCGGATGCAAAACTGTACAGCTAATGGCAACTTGTTGCCATCAGTGGTTTTCCTTTTAAATATAAAAGAAACAAGATTATGTGTGTTTCTGTGCAGTCAGTGACATTTATTTCAATAAACTTTATGCACAAAGCAGCGATTTTAATTATATAAGTCAGGTGAGTGATTCAGTCTGGTTATAATCAGACAACATTTAAATTGTAGAGCTTTGAAGTTAAATTTTATTTTGTTTAAGGTCGAAAATATTAGACTCATGATTGAACAGCTTCAAGGTTGCTTTGAGTGAAATCGATTTTTTACACTTTGAAGATATTTTTTATTTCTAGGAAATTTATTTGACGATCAGTTTTCGAGAAAATCAATTTTGGGATCGCAAAAATAAACTTTTTTATGTATGTAAATATGTTTCTATGGAGTCCTTGTTAAAGTCTGAAATGTGCATTTTATGCACCATATAATTCTCGATTAAAGCAGCAAATTCATAATGATATCTTAGGTTTTTTAAGGAAAGATGTAAAAAAAAAATTATTTATCTCATAAAATAGGCCTATTAGCAAGCCATATTTTTTATGCGTTTTTATGTCATTAAATTATTCGCTCTGGAGCTATGTTTATATGTATGATATGAGATTACTTATTTATGCTGATAATCCGGCAACAAATTTAAAAATTTCAAGCCAGTGTAGGACGTATGAGTACCTAAATTTAGCCTGATTATCTGTAAAGGGTGGACTAGAGCGCTTCTACGTGTTAGTTGCGATCTACTTTTGTAAAGAAATATTTGGAGTTATAACTTGTTACTTTTTTGTTATTGCTTTTGTTATCTATCTTTATATTTTAATTTATTTACAGAGTATCTTGAGTGCACATACATTTTCTCGCTATAAAAATTAGTAATAGAGTTGTTAACCTTAGACTTTGGCATTTATGCAAATAGTCACTGTCTCGTCAAAATACTACTAGTTTTAATCTAATATGTTCATTAAGAATGTACACTTGTTACAAAGAAGTATTCGGCAGGAAGGCCAGCAAGGTGCTCGGGTATAATAGGGCTACTTTAAGCTGGATCACTGCGTTAGTGACAGGACATGGAAACTTCAAGTACCATCTGGCTAAGATGAAAGTCGTAGAAGACGATACTTGCAGACTATGCCTGGAAGAGGCTGAGACGGTAGCACACATTGTGTGTGAATGTCCAGCACTGGCTAGCATAAGGCTTAAGATCACGGGCAGACACTTGTTAGATGTGAATGCCATGGGGGAACTAAGCCTTAGACAAATGCTAGCAATTACAAAAAACTCCGTGATGAGGAATAGTGTCGACAGTTACCAGTCAACAGTCTGAAATCACTTTAGTCAAGAGTAAAGGCTAGGGCTAGCAAGAGCCTCAATTGAAAGTAAGGTGGTTGTGATTACGGATCGGTTCCCTGAAATCAATTTAAAGAGCGAAATGGGGGTCGAAAAGGGACGCAGAAAGTAAGTGGTCTGCTTCGATATCCCCCCATACATTAACAATAATACACATAAGTATCAAAGCATGAAAAATTAACATTAAAATTTTAACCAGTGCATTGAGAGCGTGACAACCGGAAAGAATCAAAACACACATAATTTGAAGATGTACTCGTATGTGTTGCTCTGAATCTGCTTTGAAGTCATGGGTGCCCACACAAAGTATTGAAAGCAATGATGGGAAATTTTCCGTAATAACAAAAAATTTTTTACAAATATACTGTATTAAGCGAGAATTAAAACTTCCCTGCTACAACTGGCTCCAATTTTTTTTCTTTTCTAATAAACACTTATGTCAATTTCTATATTATATTAAACGCTGTTTTGCTTGGACACAAATATTTCGATAAAAATATGCATCGACCACAAACAAAATAATTTCTATATTAATTCACGTAATCGGTGGCTTTGGCTAAATATTTGGGCAAACAATTGAAAAATTATATTTACATACGTTGTTATCACTAAACGCATAAACAAGTTAACTTTGGTTTATTTATTTGCAAAACAAAAGTAGTTGTAGCTAGTTCTGTGCTTATTTACATTTTTAGATCAGTATTGACGCGGAGAGAGAAGATGGTAGTGGCATGGTCGCGACAACCATAATATGTTCTCTTTAACAATATACAGTTGCTTGGAACATAGAGGAGTCATAAATTATATAAATAAGTTTTTGTTTGCATTCAATGATTTCCATCCACAAAAACCACAACAGGGTTGAGTTAAATAATAAAATTTTTACTAAAATTATTTTTTGTTGTTTAACCAAACTATGAGCGTTATGGAGCTTAAGAGGTTAGCGCGTTGACTATTAAGCATTAACTGGCTTAGGTCACTTGTTTTCTTTCATCTGACACCGATAAAGAACTATTATTAATTTTGGAAAAAAAAGATTTACAAATCGTTAACAATTTAAGAAAAAAATATAAAAAAGCCTTATCCCTAAAAATTATTCTATACATGATTGAATAACACTGAACAACTGAATTTTGCAAAGACGTCAGCCTTACAAGTTCGCAATTTTGAAATCTGTTACAATTTTCGAATCTTTGTATTAGTTTATTAATTTTTGTTTCAAAAAAATCTTCGTTATATTTTTTGTGAAACTGAGTTGTTGAATATCTTTTAGTTAGGTTTATAAAAATAGATTTCAGATTTTTATTTTGTGTTATCTGCAACTTCTTGAAGCATTTTAACATTTTGTAAACCAAATATGACATTCATATATACGAGTATATAAACCTTCTATACAAGAAATTTTGAATTAGTGGTAGATCACCACTATGAAAGAGACGAAATAGAGCTCTTGCAGATCCTAAGGTCTTATAATTGAAAATAAATATGTTAAAGTTTTGAAAATATTTTTAAAAAAGGATAAATAACATTTACAGTTATTCAAATAGTTTTCAGCACAAACGTGGTTTCCAGACAAACGTTTGCTTTTTTATAATTTATTTCCACATATAGTCATCCATAAGCACATACGTTTTTATTTCTTATCACCTTTGAAATTGTTTTTTGCTTCATTTTTAGTGTTACGTGTGTACGAAAATAATAGGTGGCTGCGTAATTATTGTTTTTTTTTCAAAGAAAGTTTATCTGCAAAATCTTTGTTGGTCTTTGTTATTTTTATTCGCTACAAATAAGTTCGCATTTCAAATAGTTTTATTTTAATTAGAAATTATTTCTTTAGACCTATGCGATTATTCCTGACTAGGGTTTTGTGTATAACTATAGCGCCTGTTCTATACTAATTAATTTTGTTAGTAAAATTATAAGCTTTTAAAGTTTTCTGTCCCCGAAGGCCTTGCAAACAAAACGTTTCTATGCAATAAAGTTAAATGTATAAGCGTAGAAATACTTTTACCTTGAATTACCATTGAAAATTTACATGCAATTAACCGCAAACATTTCCTCCAAACATCATTTATAAATCGTGTTTCTTTTTCGTTTTTTCCCACACAACTTTTTACTACAAATTTTTCTTTGCTTTTTCTTCATTTCCTGATGATGCTCTTGATGTTATTAATGCGTCTTTTTTCTTTGCCTTCTCTTAAGGAAAATTCATAACACACACACAGCATAAAAATGACAACAAAAAGGAATTTACTAAGAAGCTCCTCCTTGCTGGAATTTGTATAATTTTGTATTTCTTTTAGGGCTCAGCAGTACTAACTAGTTAATGTTGATCTACTAAGAGTTTCATTTTAGCATGCAGTCTAAAAAATGTTTTTTTTTCTTAAGTTCATTTTTTTTGCAATATGGAAATATTTCTTTTATGTTAATTTTTAAAACTGCGGAAAAACTGTAATTATTGGGGTTTTATTTTGCCATTACTGCTGGGCACTGTTACTTTGTTTCCTTCGTACACGGATTTACCAGAACCTACATGCCGGCACACTTATTTATGTTAACAACTTCCTGCTTTGCATTTTTCTACTCTTGCCGGGCCTATCCGTTGGATTAGTAAGTATGTAAATTTGTAAGTGGGAAGTTGACGGGTGTGCTTGTGTGGCACACCTGTACAGGCCTGTACATTTCGTAGATACTAAAAAAACTTTGGTTGTAAGTACGAGTACATGTTGTTAACTAGTTTTATGCATTAGAATATGTAAATAACGCCAGCAGCTGTTTTCTCTCATTTCTTTTGAAGAAAAGTTCAGGCTTTACTTTTCTACTTCATAAATTATTTGCGCATTTTTGTATTTTATAAATTAGTATTCATGATATATATTTTTTATTTTTAAAATAATAAGGCAAATCATCAGTATGAGTATTTAGGTTGTAGATTTTTAGAAAAAAGTTTAAATTATTTATACTTTAGAATAAATTTTGAACAAATGCTGCTTATAAATTTAGAGTGGAATATGTCCGGTTAAAGTATTTTATTTATCCATTCGTTCACTCAATAGTCTTTGGAAGCACATAGGGCCCGTGAGGCAATAACATTCTTTAATTTCAATTTAAATTAACCATCTGCTGTTATTTATTTGTTGCAGTATAAACTTTTTACAATTGCTTTGGTACCTATTGTTTGCTATCTTACTTCTAAGGATGCGATATATTCGATATTATTTTCTTTAAAAGAAATGGATATTGCCTTTAGCAGGAAATTAGTGGTAAAAAAGGAATTCAATATTCTATAAATAAGTCTTCATGTAGACTTATTTATTTACCTGAAAATTTATCGGTTTGTTGCCTAATAATGTTGATTTTAGGGGAAACAATTTTTTTCATTTATTTTCAATAAACATGAGGATTTATGACTAATTGTAACTCAATATAAAACACATACATTTTTTTAGGTGCTGAACAAATTTTATATTTTATCCCAAATTTTAAAACTGTCATAAAAATTTTATGAAAATAAATTTGTTAAGCCAAAATTATTAAATTTTATTTGTGGAACTACAATTATTAATATTAAGTAATTAAGTTTTTTTAAGCATAACTTCGTTTTCTTAAATCTTTCTATTCATTAAGAGAATTTAATTGATATGATAATGATAAGTTACAACTTGATTAGGCAACTAGCTATGCCGCCACATACTTTATTAACATCCTGCGTATCTCTTCTACTAATTTAATGCTTAACTGTAAACATCATCATTTTAACCCAACACTAAAGGCAAATCGAATACGAGAATGAATATTTCTTGATTTTTCATGTTCTTGCTTTTTAAAAGAGAAACACTTTTCTCCAAATAAACTTGAAAGTTTGTGCATATCAGCTATTTTGAGTTCTTTTAAGAATAGGACCACTTTGATGCTTATGTGTTGCATGTAATGTTCAGTTTGAATTATTAAAGTCAACGCTAAAATGTAAAAGAAAACACATTTAACGGTAAGTGAAAAGTATTTATAATAGAGGTAAATATATTTTCCTCAGAATTCTCTCTTATGTGAACTATTATGGCATAAGTACTTCTGGTACTGGGTTCTTATTTGTGCGAAAAGATGGTAGTAACACACAAAATATATCATCGTTCTAATGTCCTAATTTCATTGTCCTAACGTTTTGCACACGCTTTTGTATCCTCTAGCTATTCATGTTAGAATACTTGAAATCTTACATATTTTGGCCGTGTTCGGTTTCAGCAGGTTTTTTCTGAGTTCGGCTTATCCCATTTTTTTCTAGTCATTTTCCCATTGTTTCGTTTTACCAGAGTTTGATATCATCTTTACCCAATTTTGTAACTTAGTGCTAGTAGTCTGAAAAGTCTGCATAATGTTTTTTTTTTAATCATCTGGCTGTGAATGTCACAGTATTATCTCGTTAATTACCAAATTCTTCCTGGTGGCCTGGTGCCCAGGTGGTGCTCTTTAGCAGACCTACAACGCCTTGTTCTAACCGCTTCGTTATAATAATCATTTGGAAATTAGTTAAGATGGCTTAGTGCGAGCCATATTTTACACTTTTGTATTGCCGTATTTCTGCCTCAAGTACCATGTTATAGTTGCACTAAAAAGATTCCCAGTTCTATTTGGTCCTAGCGTGAAGCCGTTTGTGTAGTAGCTGCTCTCCACAGGTAGCTGCGATAGGGTTTGCCCAGAAGTTTCCGTTTGGTATCAGTGTTTTATAGCTAGATGGTATCTGGATATTGGAAACAATAATAAAAAATAAGAAAAGAAGAATCCTGCTTCCATAGAGGGAAGATATATATGTTACAATTTTCCTCCGCCCTCCCAAGACTTAATAGTGTAACTATTGAAAACTCTTAGGAGTAAATTAATAACTTCTTTAACAATGAATATTATAATTAGTATGTGAATGATCACTTCTTATATGCGGAAGGACGGGACGGAGAAAAATACTAGTTCTTTCAAAAATATACGGTGCCTTTATTTCACCCATATATTGCGTTTAGATCCTCAATATGCACATACCGAGCCTTGCTGTTAAAATAACGTATCCACAACTACATTTTTTCCAATTTGTTCAGAATTTTTTAATGACAATTCAAATGTTAACGTTTGACCTTATGGAACTAATATTCAATATGTACATTGAGAAAAAATAATCTTAACGAAAGCAGTAGAAATAGTTTACGATATTATCGAACGTACAACTAATATGAATAATTTATTCAGGCTTAAGTGCGTTTATTGAATTGAGAAAGAAATAAAATGAAAAAAAAATGTTTTCTCTCTTAATTGAAAAAATAATAAGTAAACTTAAGATTTATTAAATTATTTATATTATTTACTAAAATTTTGAATGCGACGAAATCGTTGAAAACTATTTAAAATTGCAGGGCCCGGCGAACAAAGAACAAAAAAAATTCTTGAAATACTTGGTTGGTTAACATGGTAGCCTGCTGCACGCAGGCTGTCAAGTAAGGTCTGAATGACCCCGTTTTGACATCTTGAAATACTATTCGGATAGATTGTGATTTGATATTGATATAGTGATCGAATTTCGTCTGAAAACGACTCAGAATAAAAAATGACAGGGATTGCACATAGCCAAAACCTGTTAGTCAGCAAACCAAACTTGACAAGGGATAAGGGAAATTCGTTCCAAATAGTAGTGATCTGAATTTTCATTTGAAATTGCTGAAAATAAATGACGAAAATTAGTTCTGAATACCTACAACAATAAGATACTTATGAAATACAAACAAAAACGCTGCATTAATAGCAGCATATCTGGATAAGATTTTGTAGTAAAAATATAGAATTGATTCCGTTAATTCGATTCTTTTTGCATGAGTATCTCGTGACTAGGAGTTTTTGTGACCGTGATTAGTTTTTCACTTCATTCCCATACTATCAGCGGGCAGATAAATAGCCAGACTCTCATATTTGTTAATGTCACTTAGGTTTTCCTTTGCGGTTACACGTAAAGGAAGATGTAGTTTACATTAAAATGTATGCCTTTACTTCAGGAACTAAATATTATCGCTACAGTATTTTATCAGACAACGTCTTGGAGGCTGTAGAGCAATTCTGCATAAGAGATATATGCCAGTTACCTTATTTTCGGGGTTAAGGCTTGTGAAAGATTTAAAAATAAGTAGTTTATAAATTTTTGCAAATGTGTAACTTTATAATGTGATTTGTTTGATTTTAATACAAGACGACAGCTATTGTCTAAGGCTTTTTTGACTAACTAAGTGCTTGTGTAAGAGTGTATCTGGTAATAAAAGTCATAGAAAATCTTAACAGATAACTATTTCATTCAAAAGTTGCTTGTTCAGATCTTTTCGAAATACTACAGGGTTTTGCCATTTCAAAAAAATTAATAATGTCAAATAGTAATTGTTTATAATATTTACTTAAAATAAATTAGATAGAGTTAATCTCTGTGCATAACATCTTTTTTTTTGCATCATTAATAATTAAAAAAAAATTAATATTAATTTTGTATCGTTATCTATGTCACAAAGTTATGAACATAAAAAATTATGAAAATTATTTCTATAATCATATTGAATAAATATTCTTTGTTATAATTTTTATAAAAATTTTGTTACAAAAAGTACAAAAAAATTAAAAACTTTTTTAATAAATCTTTGTTACGTAGAAGAAGGGCGGCTACATAAAAACAGCCCACATTTTAGCGATATTATGCTCTTCTTAATATTTCTGGATTACTTCATAAAAAATAATTATAATTAAATTTTCCACATTTATGCATTTAATGGGCAAAATAAATATAAAAAATAAAATGTATGTGTATATCAACAACGACCTTCAGGCATGAGGGAAATATAATTTCGTTGCATAACGAAATTTTAAATTTGCAGTTAAACTACTGCCAGTTTATGTAGCATAAAATTAGATTAAAGCATTCATATAACATATGACAATAAATGCTCAGTGATTTTCTGTTCCCTTTCACTTGGACACTAATATAGTTTGGTGCTTAATTTTATTAAATTTAAGTGTGTCGTATAAGTTTATTAAAAATATATGTGGGAAAAATTTGTTTTATATCCACATAAAGCGTTTGCCAAAAAGTGGCTCGTCAGCTGGTTTTCAGAGCAGCTATCAAAAGTTTAAAATACCATACTTAACTACAACATATAGACGTATGACAGGAATGATGTCGTATATTAAATTACTTTCATGTTTTGTGTAGAATTTTTTAATACAAATCAAGATATAAACAATTTTTTCTTACACTCTTCACTAGATTTTAACACTAATTTAAAAAGAAACTAAAGTTTACTTACTTCTACTTGCTAAAACATTAAAGCAAGGGCCTTCCAATAAAGTTTAGTCTATAGCGATAACTTGGTGTAGTATCTACCATTAAAGCTGTATAGCAACCTTCACAATTCGCTGAATGATCCTCGAATAAAATGATATTTAGTTCAACATAGATTTGAAATTAATAGCTAGAATAAGTAAAACTGCCTCAGTGATTTTAAGAAATTTATTTTAATTATAAGCCAGTATTCACATAAATTTTTAATTTAACACCAATCCCTGCTATAGAGTGTTTAGAGTATTTAAACATGGTAATAAAAGTTCTAAATCACTGTTGGAAACCAAATACAGAAAACTACTAAAATCTCCATATTCAAATGAAATTAGATTTAGATTAAACAAATCATATTATTTTAATTAATTTATTACTGCATTCGATTTTCATTAAATATTAGATAAATGCATTTGCAATATATCCATTAAGCTTATTTCGGACGATATAAAATGTATGTAACAAATATAAAACAAATGATTCTTGCTAGAGATATGAACATTAACAAATGTAATAAATTTATCTCTGCTATTTGCAAAATAAATATAATAAACTGTACTTTGATTATATTTGTTAAGACTGCCCTAAGTGTATTAAGTTGTCCATATCAATTTAAGGCACTTAAAATCTTGCTAATAATTTAAATTATTTGAAATTAAAAGATATTGCTGCAAGTGAAAAAAGACATGCTAAATATTATAAATTGTTGAATTAATAACCATTGACTATAATAGAGAAATGCAGTGGTCATAAAACATATTAAACATTAGCCGAGAGCAACATATTATGCTTGAGTATGGTTTGAGCAGCACTATTGTGTTATTAAATCTATGTTGAGCAGGGAGAGAAGCATGCAGCGGACTTTCGGAATACAAATTTCGGGAAAACAAAAATTACTTCACAGAAATACTTTGGTTTGTAACAACGTATTTTCATAGTATCTACAAAAGAGCTCACGGCTCCTAGGGGTTTGTTAAAAAAGATTTGTTTGATTTGACATGAAACAGTTTCTTTAAGTTTTCAATAAACGTCACAATAATTAATAAAAGACTTAAATACAGTACAGCACGATGGACACGGTCGACCTTTATTTGTCACGGACGTATAAAATATAGACATTATTCGGTGCAAGTACATACGAGCTGACTCTCTCTTCGGGGCGAGCTTAATTCTGGCCGCGAGGTAAAAAATATTTTCTTTCGATTAAGGCGAATAAATTCCTGGCTTATTCGTTGGCCGTCGGAAAGATTTTTTACTCACTGTGGGTCTAAATCAATTAGGACGAACAAAACTCTGGACCAAAGGTATAGTATCCCCTCAGAAAATTATAATACCTAGCACATTTAGAGCCACGTCGTACGTGTGTGTACGACATTTAATACTTTCTGGGGTGCCTAGTAATGGCAAAAACAAATTACTAATCGATTAATTAATCATATAATTATTCGAACCGAAAATTAATCATTGCAGTTAATCGAATACAAGGTGTGGCCAGAAGTTGTGACTTATACCATCTCGTGGGGGCGTTCGGTAACAGGTTCCTGTCTCTGCTAGGTATCTGGCTAAATAATTCGAGCAGAGAGAAGTTAACACTATAAAAGTCCCTAATCGGCGGTAGAATATAATACGCTATGTAATAGCAAAGGAATGTTCATGACTGAAACTTTTTGTGGAGAAAATATTTTGTTCTTTTTTAAGACTAAAGTTTACGCTTATTGTTTTTTTTTTTTTTTTTACAGTATACGAAAGCTATTTTATTCATTGTTATTGCATTTCTTGTTTATGTCAGCATTTTGTTTATAACCTGAACTCTTGTCGATGACATACTAAAAATCCACAGGATCGAAAAACCGTTATATTTGGAATTTTGACCGCCTAGAAGCACAAAAATCCCACTGTGCATCGTCAATGTGGTTTATGGTCGGTACCAAATATAAATCAACGGCATCTTACCCTTTGATCGCAAACTAAAAGCTAATATTACCTTTTGTATGCAAATTTATTATGAAAAGGGACATTTTTTTACACAAATTTATCGTCATTTAATTAATTGAGAAACCCCTTTTTACTATTGTGTATAGACGGCGTTAAATAAGGAAGGACCAGTAACGAAAATCTGGTTGTTTGAGTTTAATCCCGATAGAGTAGCAAATCCAAAAGAGTATTTGGAGCATTTGAATATAACACTTATGAGGCACTAAGTGAGGGTGCGCTTATCTCTCACAAATATGAGGTGAGGATGACCACACAATGTCGTTTTCCCTGCATACTGGCACACGAGGGCCTTTATTCCATTTAGTTTTGTCTAACCCTCATTGGTAACTCCTTTATATTTAACAAAATAAACTATGAAAATGTTTAAATTGGCTTAAACATGTGTTCTATTATTTGCTCCAGAAAAACGAATTGGTCTAACCATGCACTGCTTCAATTTTCTCCTCACTGTTTGTGGTTACTTTATTTGGAATTTTCCAAATATTTCATTATATAGTTTTTTTTTATTGTTGGTATTTTGTAAGGGACATACATACAGGCATGCAGTGGCTTCCAACAAAGTTTGCAACAAAACTTTAATAGAAATTTTTGTGTTGTTCTTGCATATTTACAGACATATTCATGTTTGCTAATTAGTATAAATATGTATATAGCTAATAATATAGCGTATAAAAATACCAAAATATTGCTGAATGATTTTAAATAACTGCCAACAAAATGTAATTTCAAAATTCGTTTTCTTTTTGGTTTAAAACTAGGTTCATTACAAAATATACATCCGGAAGCGAGGGGTTGCAAGCACGCATAAATACGTAATTTTGTTTTTAAATTGTTACAATTTATATGCTAGTTTTGAACTAATATTTATTTGGCAATATTGGGGGGCTGATTAAATTATTTAATATTGTGGGCTAGAAAATAAACTGAAGAATAAAATATAGTCATATTTTATATTCAAGTTGCTACTATAAAAATCCACCAGTAATATTTAATATCAAAAATGACGTCATCGCAATGATTGTTGTGATGCCAGGCACTTAAAAGCCAGAAGCGTAGTATAAACAAAGACGTTTCCCTAATTATGATTTCCAGAGACACAGTAGAGTATTGCGAGCTAAATATGTGCAAGAGTTTTTTCCTTTATGCAGATGGCAATACTGTGACCAATACTGAAGTTTGGGCATTTTTTTAAGTGGCGCATAATATTTTATTGAATTTATTATTGAACGGAAATAAAAAGTTTGCACGGCGTAAACTTAGCAAATGCACACCAAGCAGTAACATTTTGTGAACGCATTGCCATCTGATGAATTTTTCAACACCAAGTATCATCCATTTTTTTTAACACAAGCATTTTTTAGAAATGAGCGTCCTCGCTTGTGTATCCAAAATAGGGGTTCTCCTTAAAACCCTGTGATAGCGTGCTGCCAGCGTGATTTTCGTGCAGTGCCCGTATAATTAACAGGAGCTTGGACAAATATTGCTTTGGCAGCATTCGTCAATTTTGTCACAGGCTCCTAACATTGAGCAGCTTATACTGGAAACCACTCTGAATAATATAAAAATTAGTTAAAAATATTCGGTCTCTTCACATACTTGTTAAAAATCCTGAAACACATGACGAATTCTGCACAACGTGGTATAATGTGAAGATATATAATGATGAAAACCATTTTGTAATTCTGAGGACCTCTCTAGGGTGATTGATTATTTGAAATTTTCTAAAAAACAGTTTTTGGAAAGTTCATATGTTTGAAATTTAAAAAAAAATATGGTTAAATGTTTATGAATAAACCGGTCTACCGGTTTTCTGAGAAAGCTATCACATTTGTCTAATTAATTTATTTCTTAATTTTATATTATGTTATCTTATCTTTTTGGTTCAATAAGGTGGTATTGGTGGTTAAAAAAGGCCTTAACATTGGGAGAAGAGAACTCTTACTATAACTTTTAATTTAAAATTTAAACAAATTTAAAAAATTAAAAAACAAATAAAAAACCGTGAATTAAAAAATCAATTTTTCTCTTCTAAAAAAATTTAATTGATGTGTCCGAATATGATTACACCCGCGTATGAGTAATTTCTATGTAATGTTATAACTCATACGCCATTAAATAACATTTTTATGGAGAATAGAAAATTTAACAAAAAAAAAAAAAACAATTAGCAATGTGGCTAATCAATCACACTAATGAGTTTTGACTAACTTAAATGTTAAAGGTTTTATAAAATTTATTCCAATAAAGAATTATTAGTAAAAAATTAAACGCAACAAAAAACTAAATAATATAAAAGCAAACTGTCATAACATTAAATTTTTATTAGCAAAATTTTATTTTTTTGCACATCTTCTCCCTAGAAATTCATATAAAATTTTCTTTTTATTTCTTGCAAAACCACTTACAATATTAAAATTGTTAAGTTTATAAAATTGTTTTCAAAGAAATAGCAAAGGAGGTTAATTATACCAATCTTCTATGTCAATTAAATTGCCTTTTGCCAGCCAATATCCAATGGGGCCCATTTACTTATTTTTTTATAAACAAAAAATTTCTTGCATTTTCTATGTTCTTTGTAATTAACTAAGATTGGGGTTACATGTTTAAAAAGTGGGGCATTATACTAAAGTATGTCTTGTTAGTTATTCTCATACTTATACTTTCATATATGTTTTATTGTTGCTATGAAATATTGGATATGAGTTTATCATAAAAAATTTATAAGCTGTAGAAAATAGTTCTCAGTATTGCGAGAAATATTATTTCAGTTCAATAAAATTCTCAATTACTATGCCATCTTAAGATAACGATGGCCAACACAACGTTAATCGTGATTAAGACAGGGATTTCGCGTCGAAAAACTACCCACTTATTAAGAGCAGAAAAATATCAAGGCAATTTTTAATGCCGTCGACGCAGGTGTAGCGTATTCTAGGCAGTATACTCTAAATTGAGCCGAACTAATAGTGGTTGGACGGGGGGCGAAAAAGTATAACTTCATTTCTGGTAGCATATGCTGGACAATATTCAGTAATCATTTCACAGCTCTCCTATGATTCTCGCTTGTACTTCAAGCTCTTCTTTCTTAAATTTCTGTAGCCTCCTGCACCAAAATAAACACCTGTAAAGTGTCGAAACTATGCTACATGCGGTCTTAGAAAGAGCAAGCTCGCTATAAACTTCTGCTTGCTATAAACGAAGCGAAATTCTTCGAAAAACCAAATTTTTTCTAATAAAAAGCTGTGTTGTTATGAAAAAGACAACTGGCTGTGTACTTAACAAATATTTCAAGGTTCCGAGATACGAAAATTTGTGCGTAATCGTATACACTACTTCACTCATTTACTAACATCAAAGTAATTTCGCAGCCTGCATACCCCCCACTAATAAGTGAAATTTTTCTTATTATACTTCTTCGTATTCCTTTCTCAATATCATCGGCCATTTAAATTAATTATCGCTCCTTTGTCAATGCGCTAAAAGTTAAGAAACTGTGAAACTGAAAAGTATACAGCTCATTTAATGACTGAGTTCTTTGATCATAAATATTGGGGACTAACATTTTCTATACTAATAGACTGGCCATTAATTTAAAACAAATAAAGTGCTAGAAGAAAATCAATCTGTGTAAAAAATACATGTTACAAAACTGGTATGTTTTTCAACACACCTCGTATACGAGTAATAAAAAATTTATTAAGCACATAACTAGGTATAACTTGTTTTATTCAACAAGTGTTTTTGTTGTGGTCAAGTATTGAAAATAAAAATCAATACTTCTTCACTCTCAACAACCCTTAATAGATATTTTTCTTGCATAAGTTCACATACACACACACACACACTAGCTCTTAAATATATGAGTTTGAAAATGGTTTGAAAAGAAGAAAGGCCTGAATAAATATTCAAGACTTAATAATATTTGACCTGTAACGAGAATAAATATATATTCCGACATCAATTAAATAGAGCTTTATTAAAACCTAAAAGAATTTTTTAATCATAGAATTTGTATGTATCCTAAGGCTGTAAGAGATTTTTGTTATTTCTTCCCTTATATTAATTATTTTTGCACTGAGTGTTGATGACATTTAACTTACGGCAACGCATTCTTACTTTTTGAAAATTTTTAATTATA
The DNA here is from genome assembly GCA_963932375.1 of Phania funesta. Lineage (NCBI taxonomy): Eukaryota > Metazoa > Arthropoda > Insecta > Diptera > Tachinidae > Phania > Phania funesta. The sequence goes on from OZ010652.1 coordinate 101,205,460, forward strand.
ATTAAAAGGTAAATGAGTCTTGCAAATCCTTTATAAGGAAATTGTAAAAAAATACCTCTTCAATACTACGTAACTGTTTCTTTACTTAGCCGCGTATAAAAAAGATTTTAGATTCATTTTTTATACAGCAATTATCGTTCGTTTATTTCGTATAAAAAACCAACGTTGAGCCATTTCTATTTTTAAAAATTGCAACCGTTAACCAAAAGTTTTGAGTAAGAAAAATTTGTCTTTTATACTAGAGTAACTTTCCAAACTTCAGTAATTGTATTAACTAAAAAAAAAACATATATTTTCGTATTTTAGTAATATACCGATAAAGCATAAAATTAACAAAATACATTAACACTGCTGGCGCGGCAAATACTGCACAGTGCTTTCCATATTACGATGGGATAAAAATAGAAGGCATTTTCCTAGTTTTTTGAAATTTAGTGCAATATTATAAAATACTTTATTCAAGAAAAATTATGAAGTTTGCAAAAATCGGACTAAGGCCACACTTACCTGCCTTAGGTGCTTAGTACGTATAGCAACAGCAGCCAGCTTGTAAATTTCCAACGTAAGCGCAGTTATGATTCTAGGTCCTCTCATATAGTCTTTATAGTAAAAGTTCTATAACTCCTACTGTTAAATATGGCATCTGAGCTTATGCAGGACTATAATTGGTCCGCCAATTTTGAGGATTGGATTTAAAATAAAGTCATATTACTTTTTGATTTCCTCTTCAATTTTTTTGATTAATACTATTAAACATAATATCGCTCCATGCTTATTCCCGACTATTATAGTCCCTAAATGAAACCTTTGTATCATTGTCCTCATTTGCCTTATTATCTTTAGTATCAACAATTTTTCATTTAATTTTTTTTTAATAATTGTTATGCTCCTGTTTGAAAATAACAGCAGATCTAAATACCGTCATATTTATGTGATTGGGTTTCATAAATTTATCGGATATGCACCTTTTTTATTAAAAGCACATAAAGACACGCACCCGTCTCTTGATTACACAAGAAATAGCAGCACTTAACGAAACAAAATCCAAAAAAATAAATGGAATTATGGCAGTTGTTTTTTAAAAATCTACACCAATATTTTTTTGCTTAAAATTATCCATTTAAATGGTCTTAAATGCCACAAAAGATAAGGAATTAATTGACTTGTGTTAATATCTTTCATCTCTTGTACACTAGTGAAGACGTGAGAAAACTTCAAGAATATGAATATTTTTTAAAATGCATATCCACCAAAATTTGTTGAATTTTTTTTCGGATGATATCAAAAAACAGCATAAGTTATTGTTTTTTTTTAATAATCTATTAAACTTTATAAATTAAGTAAATTTATTTATTTGAATAATAGACATTTTTGAAATTAATAGATAACAGTTATCGCCGACCAAATCACTAGAACTCTTCATACGTTTAGTTGAAAATATACTTAGCTATTACTGGCCCTTAGTCCAATAAATGCATTTTTTGAAATATTCAAAGCTGTAGTTGTTTAGAAGTTTTTACTTAAAATGTTTTGATTTTGGCACCCTTTGTGCCCACAAACAACAATAAACCTTCAAAGTTCTTTTTAATATATTTTGTTTTTGTTATGTCTCGCTATCAAACAAAGCACTGTGTGTTGTACTGTCGCAGACCGCTTTCTTTTTATAGCCGCGTTTTATATCGACTGCTGATTTTGTATTAGCGCTGTTTGACTACGAATATTACTTACACAACAAAAAATAAAACTCCTAGAACCTTATCACAGCGCTGCCTTCCGTATTCAGTTTTGAATCTAAACCATTAACGGACAAACTCAAACACACAAAAAATTTTAAACTGAAATATTTTGCAATTTTTTATTTACAAGTTATTTATGGTGAATTTTCATGTTTCAAAATTCTACTATCTTTTTTACTTTGCTCCTTTGCCATTCACAATCAAGTTTCACTGCTTGATATTGCCTAAAGTCTTGTTTTAATTAATTACGCATTTATGAGAGCTGTGAAAGATGGTTCGACAAAAATAATAGTCGGCAACTAATTTCCTGTTGCTAGAGGTGGTGATTTAAGTTATAAAGTAAAGTAAAGTATTAGAAATTACCTCGTGCTCTAGATTTCAGTAGATGGATTTCATTTGATATTAAATATTTAAAAACTCAGATACCGACGTAACCTATACGTTGAACAACAGGGCATAGAAAACAGCGGGTCTGGGCACACTTCTTATCCAACGTGACAAATGATTCGCTATGTTGTTATCGAAAATATCAACCTTAAAGGCAGTTATGTTGAATCGTAGAGATGTTCGCAAGCGGATGCGTAGCGTAAATTGTTTTTATAAATATAAAAGCATAAATTGCTTTTATAAATATAAAAGTATTTAAGCACACATATTTGTTGCAGAAAGAGCAATAAAGTGATGGAGGTTCTATGAGATATGACTATAGGGAGTAGATATTCGAATATTTTTTATATGTATGAACTAGGGGGACAATTGAAACGTAGAGCACTGTCCTGCATTTTCGATAAACAAAAAACCAGGCTGTGGTTAAGGCTTCCAACCGTTTTCTTACCGCTCAAACTGCGCTATTAGCTGGCATGAGCCTGAATATATTTGTATCAGTTGATGTTTAGACCAAAAATTTCACTTTTCAAACCCAGTGGAATGGCATCATCAAGAGTACGATAAAAAGGAAAATTCGTACTTTTGGGAAACGAAAAAACGAGTTCATATACAATATGCAAATCTTTGAACGGTAACAAAGCCAGTGTTAATAAGCCGTAAAGGTAAGAACACTAAAGATTAATCCATGTCCAGTTATGAGAGGTTTGATCCTAAGGGAAAGGATAATCGCATTTGATGTGGAACACCACTTGGCCAAAGGCAAACGCTAAGGCAAAGGAGTTAGCTTCCCGGTTGATGCAGTGCAATAAAAGGGAGAGCTATTATAAAGTAAAATTTAAAAGAGATATTAACCACGTATTTTACAAACAGGTTTTTAAAGCTAAAGAAGATTATAATAATCTGGTATATTGTGGAGATGGAAATGAATCATTTGCATTTTTCTACTTCAAGCATCGATCAAAAGATTCGAGATTATTTTTAGGTAGAACAAGTAACAGTAAATGTATTTTAGACAAACAAAATATTTCGAAATTTGTATAAATCTCTACCTCTTTTAGGTCTTAATGCGGTGGTGTTACGCAATAAGAATTATTGTCATCTAAAATATTATTTAAACAAAATATTTCCAGAAGGAAGTACCTTTCCGAATTTAATAAATCTGGCGTTGTTTTACTCTCTGATAATTCTTGTTTAATGTAAACTAAAAAGAAACAGGTGACAAACTAATTAGTTTAACATTTATTTATCCATGAACTGGCAAATAACGTCTTTTGTCGATAACTTCCTATTTGAAGGTGTTATTAAAATTTTGAAAATGCCATGATTATCTACTTAAGAAAGCCTACACTCTCTTTAAGATTTCATTTTCATAAATTCTAAATATTTTTAAATAATTTTCAAGCTTTAATTCAACAAAACAATTCAAAATTTAATTCAATTAAATAATTAATTTTATTCAATAAAAAATACCTAACAAATTTCCAGCCAATACAGACAACACCAAAAATATTTATTTATATTCTCTGTGTTAAGGAAGACATTTTCCAATGAAAACTTAAGTTTTAATGCACAACCACTAAAGTGTATTTTAGCAAGCCAAGAATTAAATTGCCATACACATATTTTATTTTTTTAAGTAAATTTTACAGGGAAAACTTTCTTGCTTCATTCCACTTTGTTGCATACCTAAAAAAAGTTACCTACGCACTCAAAAGTAAACCTAACGAAAACATCAGTAGCAAGACATATGAAGAGCCTGTTGTTATTGGGTTGGAAGGCAAAAATACAAGGCCAGCAGTTTTTATTTTTATCTCTTTTTTTCTTTAAATTTTTTTTCTTTTGCATATTATATCTTGCGATTCCATTACTCAAACAACCCCCTTCTAATTTGCTACAATACATACGTATTAATAAATATACGTAGCAAATAATGTCATCTAATAGATTTTATATGATGATAAAATATTTACTCTTTTACTTTATTCTATTATATGTCTAGACGTTAAATAAAGAAAAACCTCATTTACGAAAGAATTTATTAGCTTTTTTGTGATTGCACACTTGATGAATTTTTTTTTTAATTCCCATATGAAAGACAAAATGTCTAAACTATGAATTTATTAAACCAGAACAGCAAGACTAACAATCATATATAAACCTATTTAAAATGCATTTCTTCAAACCAAAAAGGGGAAAATAACAACAAGAGTAGAGTCAGTATAAATATCAACAACCAAACAATGACTGGCTGACTCTTTGACTAACTGACTGACATCTTTGCTCTAATGTCATTATAATGACAATATAAAACAAAATATTTCAACAAGGACCTCAAAAATAACAATAAACTTTAGTTTTCTTTGCACTTTTGCTAGAATATCTTTAAAAAAATGTTGGCATTTTTCCTACCAAAGGACAACTAACATTTTCATTTCCTTTTTGTTGCAAAGTCACGTTCTTGGCCGTTTTGTGTATTTTACACACACACACACACATACACACACACACACACACACCCAATACACAAACACACCCATCTAGTTTTTAGAGTAAAATAAACAACAAATGCTTCTAGGTCAGATTTTTTCTACTTAATTTTTAATTAAAAATTCTGCAGAAGATAAATTTTGCAAAGATCCCTTTTTATCGAAAGTTTTCATCATTTTTAGTTAAAACATAAACTTTTGTAGTAATTTTTTTTATTGTGTATAAAAAATATAAAAATATGTAGTTCTATTCACTGTGAGGAGGATGTAGCTAAAGACGTCATAAATGTCCATATTATATGATATTTTGGGCTTATTTAATTTTATAAGATGGATTGTAAGGACAAGGATTATAAAGATATCGCTTATCTAGGAAATTTAATATGAATCCAAGTAATTAAAGAGCTGAAGCAACACTTAAACTTTGCTGTGCATGAGCTGACTGACTTCTGCAATGCTTAGAAATACACCTAGTCTTAAGCTAAACAATTATCAACTTTACACAAATGGTTAGGTCAACAATCATTGTCACCATATCTGCAATGTGTTATAATGAACATTTTATGTTTTCATTACAATGCGCTGAGCTTGAACTGGCCTCATATAAATGACGTTATCTACAATATCCTAGGCAAGAGTCGTACTTCTACTCGAGTGTACGCGAAGCCATGCTAAGCGCTTTTGAACAAAAATTAATTTTTTAATTCTCACTAGGATGATTGCACCAATTAACAACAGAATCTGACAAATATGGTTAACAATTGCTTCAGAGGTATTTATAGGTGCTATAAAGCCAATAGTATTTACCATTATATAACCCTAAGATGCTGAATAACAACTTAGAATTGTCCCGAGCTCATACACAAAAATATAATAAATATTTTTCTTAAATATCCAAATTTGTCTCCATCGGTTTATAAATAAATGTTATCGTTACATTTCTTTTGTAAGGCGACTTATAGAGACATTTTTTGCAAGATATATTTTCAGTACAAAAAGATCTCATTAAATTCCTTATTTTTGTGATATTTTAGCCCTTATTGTGAATAAGGACGAAAAAAACCCTTAAATACATTTTAAGTTTTGCCTTATATCTCGCGTTGAAATTGAATTTTGAGGTTTGGAGTCTTTGAAGACTTATAGTAGAATCTTATTACCAAAATTTTTGTTGGACATTTCAGCTTGTTATAGTGCTGTTTAAGGGGCGCCCTTTTTTTAGATAGAGCAATAATGACGATACAGCGGAGGGTTAGGCTGTTAAAACATTCCACAAAAATTGTCCACATGGTATTTTACATAAAAGTGCTTTACGAGTCCCCTATATCTTAAACTACAAGTATGTAAACTTTCTCACATGTTGACATAAATATTTTTAAACATGTTTAAAAGTTCCCCACTAAGGCTGAAAAATCGCACTTGGACTAAAACACAGATGAAAAAGGAAATGTCTTCGCAAATCACTTAGAAAAGGTTTTCACACGACAGTGAAACTATGATTGCTCCTATGAAATTTTGGCTATCGTTATTAAAATCGACAATTAAAACTCTAGATATGAGAAATTTACCTAATTATGCTCTGAGAATTTTATTGTTCGTATTTAATTCAATGTTGCGAATTGGCTCCTTCCCATGCTCTTGGAAGATGTCTGAAATCGTTATGATACCTAAACCAGATTACGTCATATAGGCTTATTAGTCTGCTGTTAGTTTTATCAAAATTTTTTGAAAAGCTATTTGTTTCGTGCTTAAAGCCAACAGATTATCCCAGACCATCAGTTTGGTTTTCGAGAAGGTCACGAAGATCCCAAGGTTGCATCCGAATAACTTCAGTCCCATATTAATTAGCTAGAACACCGCCTAAAACAATGGAGAATAAGGGTAAGTCCATTAAAATGTGCTCACGTAACGTTTTCCCTCAGAACACGAAATTGCCCTCGTATAACAATAACAAATACTACAGTTTCGGCGGAAACCCATTTAAATATTTGTGTATTTACTTAGATCGACGTCTTACATGATCCTGCCATATTGAGCCAAATAACGGCCATAAAACTCAGAACAAATCAATTACACTTGGTAATAGGTCAACCTTGCCTTTGGAATACAGTATAATTTTATGCAAATCCATCATAACACCAATATGGACATATGGCAGGCATTCCGCTGTGAGGTACTGCTTGCGAATAAAACATTCAGAAATTACAAAGAAGACAGTGCAAATACGTAAACAAATTAGTGGTCCATCCGAACACTCTTGCACGCAGTTTACTGCAATTTAAAGGTCGCTAGAGGCTTAAAAAACTGACATATTAAGCCTGGCGCGACAGTTTTTCCTACCCAATAGTCGATAGTTATATTATTTTATTATTAAGATTTAAATACAATTAATTATTTATTACATTGTTGGTAATTAATATATGATACTTTAGAGATAAGATTTATATACTTATTGTGAATTGCTTCTGGAAAAATTAAATAAAATAAAAAACTAAAGCCTAAAAAACAAAATCTCAATAGAAAGCCTTTAATTGTAATGATCTAACTACAAAACGACTTATGCCACTTTCAAAGTAAACGACTCGTATATTGTTTGCGGGTCGCAAATGAAAACTTTGGGCAATTTTCCAATGCTTTGATTTTTAGCCTCTTCAAAATTTTTTAGGGGTATAAGGAAGAAGTTATGAACGTTTGTGGGTTACAATAAATGCTATAAGCAAGCAGTATAATGAAAGTCTTAGGAATAAAAATGTTTCAAATATTTTCTTATCGTAACCTAGCTAACATAACACCTTATAAGTACTTGCGTTCATATGAATGCTTCATAAGAGATAAGATTTTGAAAATTAAGAAAAGGATATAATATAGTTCTAAAAATTCCTAATAAATTATATACATGTATATTTATAAATAAGTTTTGCTGTCAGTTAAGTAATTTGTATAAAAACCGATCGCTAACGAATTCTGATATCAGAGCGATGAATAATCCTAAAAGTTAGTTAGTCGATTTGTTGTGTTAAACATTCCATATATTTCTAATTTATTGTTTTGATACGAATGTACGTCCATACCCCAAATAATATGTAAATACCCCAAATAATTACAAATAACATTTTATATGTGCTAACACTTTCTGAGCATTGCGAAAGCATTTAATGCATATGACATTGAGGTAGAAAGGTGTATTGTTTTCATCTACTTTGATTATGTTGGCACAAAGAAATATTAATGAAATGAATTATTTATGTAATCACAAAGTGTTATACGTTTGTTTTATAAACACAAATGTAAACAAATACGAACATATGCAAAAGATTTATATGCATGTGTTCTTGTGTTGTTTATATGTTAATATTGTTATAAATTTTATTTGTTAACAAGGGAAATACACACACATACACATATATGAATAAAATGGTGCTTAAAATAATTACTCACTGGTTAACAAACAGTACCTTTAGGCTTTCTTATATGCATCTATGAATTTTATGTTCAGAAAATGTGTCAGAGAAAATTATCTGAAATTTATTGACATGTTGGAAAGTAATTACGAAAATATTTTATACCTTTGGCAAGTTTTTAAATACAAATTAAAATCGATGCCTTATCTAATAAAATAAATTTATCTGAATTTAGGGAAAAATCGAGAAGTAGAACAAGATAAATATGGAATATTAGCGAAATTCTCGTTTTTAAACTCATTCATACATATTTTTTATTGGATTTGATATCGCCGAAATGATGTCTTAGCTTTGAACGTAACTATATCTTTTATTCGACTTTATTTGAGCATTCTCTGTAACTTAGTCCTCGGCCCTTGTTATATATTCTATGTGATCCCGCCGACATTATGTTTAGCTGTACGCGAAATGGAGAAAACAGTGAGTTTTGACCAGTAACTACATGCTTCGAACCAAGGAAACCAATAATCCCCGTAACAATAAGTTGGTGGATCCCGTTCTGGGGCTAATGTAATTGTTGTGGTTTATATTCAAATCCGGAAAAATAGTTGTGTATTACCGATGTAGGATTGCATGGCAACGCAATGGCATGGTAGGAAATTATTTAGCTTACATGCCGTCTTGACTATGTTCTGCCAACGTACAGATGTTCGTACAAAAATGTGGCTGGCTGTTGATGGTCTGTTTGTGTTCACACAATGTTATATATAAATAAATATATATATATTTATGTATGTGCTTAAACTCAAACATAAAAATCCTGTCGTCTGCCAACGCCTGTTTGGACTTGCTTCTCAATCGCGTAGCTTGCCACAATAATTTGACATAAGCAACTGAATAATAAACAAAACATTTAAAAGTCAACTCCAAAACAACAAGGCCGGTGTAGATTTTCAACATCGTCCCACCCTTAATCCAAACTATTTTCCTTCGCTTTCGCAAATAATATTTTTCTTTGGCAAAAGGCTAAAGTTCAGCTAAAGCATAAAATGCAGTAATAAAAGGACAGCGTTAAAGTCCTGTGTGCTTCGTTGCAACCCAAGAAAAAAAGCGAAAGATATAAAATACAACAACAATTTTTGATTTCGCTTTGCTTTGATTATTTCGTTATACAGATTACGTTTACGATGGGAACCAACTTAGCAGAGAATATTAAGGAAAAGGAAACAGTAGCCAATTACACACAGAAGTTTTTAACTATATTAAAAAACTGATACGATAAAAATTTAGTTTTTTACACAAAATGTTAAATGATTCAAATATTTCTGATATAAGTCATCACTAATATCATTTTTATATTTTATTTGATAAGCCATATTTTTGTAACTATAGCAGCACGATTTTAAACATTTTAAAACATAAGTGAGCATATTAATATAGGTTTCTTTTCTTTATTAAAGCCATTAAACTGAAAAGCTCTTCAACTCCGGCATTAGAGAAGTGTGAAACTAGTAACGAAATGGCATTTTTGGCAATGGAGTTTTTTTCGAACTTAAAAACTTCAATCCAGAAGGCCGTTGTATCTAGTTTTTCGTCTCAATGTTGTAAAAAAATCCACGATTAATCCTGAATATTATTTATTGTTGCAAAAAACGTTTGAATTATTTTTTTAAAAATTAAAAATTTTTTGTAAAACTATTCCTCAGCTCTCTAAGGGATCTTTTGAAAGTACAGCGCATATATTTTTTATTTCATAACTAAAAACAGCATTCAGCAATTTTATAAAAATCATAATGCTTTAAGGAAAAGCGAAATGCTAAATCCAGTAGTCAAAATGCTAAAATGGCCACGCTGATGGCAACGGGATGTCCTTAACCGTAAATAATTTTACCAAAAATAACTAGTTTATACACAATTATTATTAATAAAAAATCAATAAAAATATTTGTAACAAATTGCAAAAAAAAAAATTTTAAGCACTTATGACACTTGCTTATTTTCATCTTTTCCTAATCTAAAGTTGAAAGAGTTAAGTAGGCAATGTAAGACGGAAAAGATTATAAAAACACAAACAAAATATTGTTTTTTACTATTTTTATTTTCAGTCCGTTCGTCTTTTCAAAAGTCTTACAAATTTGTACTGGATATTACTAAGTTTTACTCTATCGCGTTCATTTACCTTAAATCTATTAAATGACGATATAAACTGAGAGATATAAGTGAACGTTCTATTACTGATGTAAAATTCACTAATGTATAACTTCGAATGCAGTTTAAAACTTTAGATTTTTACAAAAGATATTCGAATTTTTTATTGAATATCTTTTAAAAGGGTTGAGTGGTAAACAATTTAGTTAATTACGTTTCTTGATAGATTTACGAGATTTTAAGAATTCACGTAATTTTGGGCACAAAAGTATTTTCTGAAGGTAATTTTCGCAAAACACCAAATAAATACATATTTAATGGGCTTTACTGCAAAGTGAGCAAACGGACCTATTTATTTATTTACAATGCCGCCTCTCATGTTATGCGACAAAACGTTATGTTACTAAAAAAATAACACAAAATCTCTATATTCGCGAATAAAATGCAGTACAAAATGTCAATTTCAATCTGAAAATGTTTGGAATTTTTTAGAAAACTTGAGCTTTTTAATGACAACATAGACCACAATTTTAACGCCCTGGGATTTCTTTAATATAACTGCACTCTGCGTTCTTGGTAAAATTTTCTAACACAGTATAATTTTACTCAAAAATCTGAAAAAGGGCGGAAGAACACACAGTTATCATAAGGGCTTTAGCCTAGCAAACTTTTGTTGAAAACACAATAAAAACATGTCCCCAATATATTTTTTTTACATTCTCATAATTTTGGCCACCAGAAAATATATGCCATATACAAACAACCTAAATATACATTTAATTAATGTTTCTTTTTTATAATATTAAATATTAGTTCTCGCTTTTTTGCTTATGAGCGCAGCCTGTCTTTGTTGGAAACAAGTCCGCAGCTTCTTCTCTCGCCTTTTTTATGCCGTTATAAATTACGAAATAATTAAAATGAAAACAAAGCAGCTCAAAATTGAAATATTAAAAAAATAATCATATTTCTGCAGTTAACAGACCAGACAAATTTTTTCTTTAAATACATTTCTTTAAATACTGTTTTTTATACTTTTCTCTATATATTTTTTTCTATTTAGAAAACTTTTTCCGTTGTTCAGTTTCAGTAATAATAAGTTTTTAGTTGTACATGCATTTCGTTGGCAGAGTGAATGAAAATTAACACACACACCCAAACAAATAGTTTTCTTCATTTTTGTAACTAAGCTCTTGGCAATGGTGTCTTTACCCGGAATGTGTCAGAAGGCATCATTTTAATAAAATACTTGCTATGAATTTAACAAAATGTGACAGCACAGTCGGTTGACTGGCATTGTGTATAAAAACGTTGGTTTACATATAACACGATCTCTTTACTTTTAAATGTTTTGCAAATCAGTGTAGTTCGTTAAAGACACTAGTTTGAATAGTTTAATATACAAAGTTATCTGGCGCAGCCAATTAATGATATTAATTACGTATGTTCTACATCATTGATCAATATGCGATAATGCATTAGATACGAATTGTAAACGAAAACTTAAGCTACACGATGCCAACGTCGACCGATTTGCATTCTTCCGACTGTTCAGAGCTTGAAATCTCTACAAATGTGAAGTGATTTCAGTGTTTATTTTAAAAGTACAAAGAATAAACATTTTGTTGCAATATTGCCAGTAGTTAATATTACATTTCGTTTGCTAAATATAGAATATCACTCTTTTTATGACCAGGATTTACTATCAGGGTTAATCGTTAGATCAGTAAAAAGTCGCATGTGAGGGTAAACAAAATGATGGCGGAGTTTTGAAGTTAACGGGTGTGAAAAGTATATTGTCCGGTCTGTCCGATTTGAATTTCGGAAACTAATATTTTCTATACCATCAGACTTGTATTTTATTCTCACAGCAATATTCAATGAAAGTGTGGCAACATTGAATTGCATGACTGTAGGACCTTTAAAAATTATTTTAATTAAAATGTGCTGCATCCTAAAAGGAAAATAGTCCAAGTTATTTTACATAAAAAATTGTTCTAAAAAATGTGTACTCCGTTGTTGCCATGAAAATTAAATATTTTCAGCCGCTTTCTTCTGCTATTGAGTTTTAATAGGGTGAATTTAGTCCTCAAGTGTCGATAGTATTAATTTCTGCTTTTCTATATTGGCTCGTTGATATGTCAGGTTTAATGATTAATAGAGTTTTATTCTTCTAAATATGAAATTTTGAATAACTTTTAAAAGTGGCTTAATCTATTTTAGACCCTTTATGTTATAGGAACTTATGTATTATTTTCAATATTGCTCTAAAACTTCTCAAGGATTTACTTTCATAGTTGCTAATCAGCCTAATAATCCGTTACTAAACGAGAGAAGAAAAATACGTCTTATCACCTCTTATATTTCTTACTACAACCCAAGATTTTACAAAAATTGTTATTTTATATTCAGCGAAAAATGTTGATATATGTAAATTTTGTGGTCATATTCATTGTACTAAAAACATGCTGCTCGTATCCTTTAACGGATATGTTAAAGGTTGTAAATGAGAGAATTTATCTATAGAACAATTCATTAAAACACTAAACTCAGACGAGCAAGAGAATTCTCAGGTGACAGTAATCTAACAGAAACATATTATGATTGAATTATATGGCTGTAAACAAATTATATTATTATTTAAGATTTTTATTTTTAAAACGATAGAAAAGCACAAAATTTATGTAGAACTAGTAGATTGGTGATAGGTAAACCCCTTTACTGTTTAGCTACTATATAACGTACAAGTTTACTGAAAAGAAATTTTTTATAAAACAAACATCAAATTTTTCCATATTCCAAAAAACAAAAAGCTGACACAAGGTCATAAAGTCTAACTCTTCACTTCAGCCACATCATCCTCATACTTTGATTAAAAATCAAACGAATTTCACATATTATGTCTATAAAAACATTTTATGGTTAGCGTGTTTATATAATTTTTTCATAGATAAAATATTTTGTTTTTGAGTAGAGTTTTAGTAAAAGTTGTAGTTTTTACTCAACCGCACAATGAACGGTCCCCATGGTAAAACTGAAAAAAAAGCGAAGGAGTTATGGTAGGTTTTGGTACAGATCTCTCTCACCCACTATTTTCAAAAATGAATTACCATTTTTAGAAATCCTTTTATTTTTCCGGTACGTGGACAATTAAATACCCAAAATTCCCCCATTTCAGTAATTATTATTTTTTGGTATTTTGATCTATCATTTCACATACAAAATAATAAAGCGTGATAGTTTTTTTTTTATAAAATATAACCAATCTCTAATTATTTAGGGTTGCCGTATACCATTTTTGAACATAACATTATTTTAAACTTTTTAGTATTTTTATTATTTAATGTTTTAAAAATACTCATAACCATTGGTATTTAAATAACACTATATTGTTTTGTGTAGGCATTTCAAAGCATCTTCAGAAAGCATTCCTAAAATAAACCAATCAAATATTTGAAACAAAATGTTTATTTTATACAAATATTTAAATATTACCAATAGGTAAATCAAAATATTATATAATTTCACAACCATGAGTGAGAAGTTGATGCAACGTTCCAATACCAATCATAGTTATTTAAAGATATTTCTCGAGTTTCCTCCGTTAGGTGTTTAAAGTTAGATATATTTATAGGTTTTCCAGAGAATACTGTTTTTAAAATTAAGCTAAAATTTTATATCAATTATTCATTAACTCCTTTAATCTCGAACGCTTTTTTGAATTCGTTAAACAAATTTTCGAGCTGTATTGCCATCATTACTTATGCCAAAATTAAACTTCACTTTATCAACTGTTAATCCCATCTCAGATCGAAATTTATCTTGAATTTGTTTTTTTTTCTTTCATTGTACAGTGTTTTCTTATCAAAAATGGATGATTTTTAAAATCATTATATTTCAAAAGTTGGCATAGAACAGAAAACAGAAAATACGATTATTGATGCATAAAAGTAGTTTTTTAACGTGCCTATTTTTTCGGGTCCATGAAATCTGACTTTTTTTAAGTACATATTTTGGCTCTTGTTTTGTTGTTATAAATATTTGAATTTTAGGATTATTTCATGAATTTTTGATATTTATTTTCCCAAAGCCATGTTTTGTTACTTAAAAAATATGAAAAAATTATCAAAATAATTCGAATTTAAAGCCGTGTAACTTTTTATAGGTGTAACGCATATGAAAAACCAACCTCTGGAATTTTCAGCTTTTATCCCAAATATATTTATTGATAACTTCGAAAGTTTTTTTTTTTTTTTTTTGATTTTTTTCTAATAGACAGTTTACTGTGAACGGTGTTGAAATGTTAATCGATGGAAATCATTTAATGACTAAGAGTAAACCAAAACTTTCACATCGCTACTAAAGTAATGTTTCAACTGTTTTCAAATAACCATAGCAATAACCAAATAATTTTGTATAGAACAAAATATAGTTGACATAACCATGTCCAACTATGTATTTACATTGCATTATCCTATTTTTATTGAATTATTTAGTTTTCTTTCTTAATTATATGATATTAACGTTATCTAAATATAAGTTTAAAATTTGTGTTTTAAGCAATGGCAGCCAAGGCCATCAGATACGATTGCATTAATTTTGAACTTAGGCAAAGGAATAATTATTTCTTGTATAACTGTGCCATTTCTATAACTAACCGTTTTTTAACCCACTAACCGAAAAAAATAATGTCAACTTAGTACCAGATTCACCATTAAGAGTTTGTGAAATGAAAAAAAAATAAAATATTAAAAATATGGAGCATAAAAAACTGCAAGGAAACTGAAATAAGTGGAACAATTAAATCCTTGACCTTTGGTTCGTTTAATAACAAACAACTGCGAAAGATAGTTACAAAAAAGAAATAAAGCAGAGGGAGAAAATGTAATTTCAACAACGACTAAGAACACAAAAGCCTGAGAACTATAAAACAAGGATTTTTCTATAAAACCAGGACAATGTGCCCTGTAGACTAAAACCGTACACAATGAAGAACAACAATAATAATATAACAACCCACTGTGACCACCACTACAGCAAATACACATTATAATCACGAACATTTACAACCATAAAGTTCTCCCCTTAAAGACAACAACTTAAAATAACGACGACTATGAAATTATGCAAAGAGAAAACATTTGCATTTTTACTTTTACTGGTCATAATAACACCTCCCGCCACTAATTTTTGCAGTAGCCAATGCGGCTACTCTCTACATGAATTCGATGATGCAGAAGTTATGACTGACTGAATGTATCTTGACGGGTTTTAGAAAAATAGAAACTTTGTGTTAGAAAAGTAAATTGTAGGCAAAGATTGTGTTTAAAATAAGCATGTAAATAAATGTTGTTTGTTGGAAAATATTAGAATATAAAATGTAGAAGAAGTTTTTAATTCGCCTAAGTTTTTTGCAAATTGTAAGGTTATGTCGCAAAGAGACCCTAGTTGAAATGGTCTCATGCCTGTTGAGATACCATGAAGCAAGTAGTTGAAATTACCGTGCTTTCACAATTATGAGTCAGCAGAACTTTGATAGCCATTGGAGTTCGGAGCTTCTAAAAATTTAGTACTCAATATCTCTGATATTGATTCTCATTTGTGCTGGATATCGGTACAAAAAGTGTTCGGTCGTTTCAATATCCTGCAGACATTATAGTCTGCTCTTATAGTTCGAAACAGTTGCGCTTGTAAGCTTCAGTACCCTGTTTGAATACTTGTAATCTTACTAACTTGTGCCTACTTCAGTTCCAGTCGATCTTTTACATTATATGTACATGAACTGCCTATAAGATTCTTGTAATTTTTCTGACACTTACCTTGTTTCAAGATTGTTGGTTATTTTTGCCCAATTTTAAACATATTTCTCATAGCCTCAAATGGTTGAACGTTTCTAATTTTATTGCTGCTAATTCTTTTGATTTTATTACCAATTATCCCTGTAGTATAACAATTAGGGGTTTAATATTTTTATTAATCTGACTCTGTCGGATTCGATTTTCGAATGAATATTATAACAATTAATGGCCGTGTTGATTCACTTATACACTCCGCGGACCTGCCTTTAGTTATTTCAATATGAATTCTAAAGTGCAGCATTTAAAACCCTTCAGCTATTGAATATTTGTTACCCGCCAGCTATTGAATATTTGTTATCATTTGTGCGGCGAAAATTTTACAATTACACAACTCTTGAACTACAGAAACGGAAAGTTGTTTCGGTTCTGAATTCGAATCTGCACCGGGGTTTTTTTTTATCAAATTGATCCAAGTTTTTGAGGTATACCGTTATATCACGACAAATATTGACATAATAAAAATCCGATATTTGACAAAAGTATTATCTTTATGCTGTGCTAATTTTTTTATCGCTTGACAGTTTCAGAAATATTATGAAAAAAAGAAAATGCTTATACAAATTTTCAGATTTTTTTACCTTTTTCATATTTATTAATTATATATTCCAGCGTTCGGGTCTTAATTAAAAACTATTCTTTAAATATTTTTTTGGAGTTTTTTTTTACCACGGTATTTGGGGATTAAAGAACCCTTCGGCAGGAATGCCGGTATGGCACTCAGATATAATAGGAGTACCTTGAGTTGGATTATTGCGTTAATAACAGGTTATGGAAACTTCAAATATAACCTGGCGAGGATGAAAATCGAAGGAGATAATACTTGCAGACTGTGCCTAGAAAGAGGCAAAGGATGTATTGCACATTGAGTGTGAATGCCCAGCACTGGCTATTATAAGGCTTTGGATAACGGGCAGACACTTGTTAATTGTGCATGCCAGTGTAGCAGTTTTAAATCACAGCAGTCAAGAGCATAAAGTAAGGTAATCATAAATTACAAATGGGTTGCCTGATCTCAATTCGTGAAAGTAAGCAGTTTATATAAATATCCCCCTATATTAGTTTTTATTAATTTTTTAGAATATTTTTAAAACCAAAAACGATTAAAAAAAGTTATGCTGATAGAAGTCCTGCCAAACAAGGACTTATTTAAAAAAATCAGTACCCCAAGTTGCACAAGAAACAATTTTCGGTTGCTTCAGTCCAAAACTTGTCTTTGAATCGCATTAAATATTATTTGTTAAAAAAGATTGTAAAGTATATCGCACATTGCGGTACATAAATGATCTTCAATCTCAAAGCTTGTGCATTTCAATGCCGTGGAATTAAGGTAAAGAAAGTCGCTGGTCTACAATGAAAAAGCAGGCTCCATTATAAACCACCTTATTAGAAAACTTCGGGTCCAAGTGCTGCCAAATTGCTCCCAGATGAGATCTTTGGAATGCAGTAGTGCCAGAAGAGATGAATTTAAATTAAAAAAAAATTAATACGCGCAGAATGCATTCTCTGAAATAAAAGTTAATTTCTAATATTGCGTAAAAATTTACAAAATTCTTCTGATATTGTAAAGAGCAATTAAGCACGAAATATGCATTTAATTAAATCTCAATATTGTGGACTTGCACAGTAGTACAGAAGCGAGAGGTCAAATATTCGAGAACGCCGCTACAAAAATCCGGCTAAATTTTAGCGATGACATAGAGACGCGACTTTGAAAACCCCACAACAAAAATCGCACGACAAAACATAACAATAACATAAATCGCTTACGGTAAATGTGGCTTGTGACGTAAGGTCTGTGGCATAACTGTTGTCATCGCATACATTTTAATTTTTCGTTTTAAGAAAGACATTCATGCAAAAATGCTACTCGTTGCTAGGTAACGGTTTTTCAGCCAAAAATTATTGACCTGCATCAAACCCTTTGAAGCTCACTCGTCGACCAAACTGCATTGTCTACGGTCATTATGGATCTCTTGCTGGATCACCTTGCCCTCGTATTGATGTGCTTCCAAGCCACGAAGCAAGATTTACAAACCAGTTTTTGTACCCAAAGTGGAACTTACAGCCCAAGGGCTACCTTTCTCTTACGGACAGCGGCAAAATTCGCAGCCGATCTACGCACTGACATTGGCTAATTGTTTACCGAATTTATAGTTTCTAATTTGATATCCAAACGTTCGACACTCGACTTTCGACAGCTAAAGGAACTGATGTACAAAGAGAACGACGCACACAACGGTTATTAATAGGAATTTTTTATCGAACGCATCGCTTACAATTCGGCCACTAAACATTGGAGATTCAACTTAAAAGGGCTACCAAAACTGCAGAAACATGCGCGAAACGGTTGCTCAAACGAACAAATTTTTATAAGAAAGTTTGATAACGTGAATATTGGAAATGATGTGCAATCATGTAAGTTACCACGATGAGTTCAGTGTCTGAACAAATCGACCTGCGCTTAATGTAAGAATCGATATTAATCCAGCACAGTGAAAGTTTGCCTAAAGTGTAAACATGTTTTATGAAAATGTAAATTTGGATCAACAAGGAAAAAAGGAATATTTTTTAAACTTATTTAATTTTCATTTTAATCTTTGATAAAATGCTTATGTTACGTGTCAATACACGTTATGTTAATACGGATTAAAAATCCGCTGCTTATTTACGTCGAGTGCTAACATGTCGCTTGTTATGTATTCCGAAATCTACATAAAATATTCATTTAAAAAATTACGCCAGAATTATTTATACTTTTTTATGTTTAAATTTGCAAATATATTTTTTATTCATACTCAACGGTTTAATAAACATTTGGATTATGAAAAGCCAAAACGCACGTAATAAATATATTTATTTTTAATTTGCGTCTAGTTGAAGGTGGATGACAGGATAAAGATTTAAAAATCGAAGTTCACATAATAATTTCTAAACGTTTATGAAATCAGTTGTTAAATAAATTTTAATTCAAATTGAAAGGCTTAAAAAATAATTGTAATATTTAACTTGAATTAAGATTTATTTATCCATCCTGTTAGGTTTTGTTTAAAATTGACAGATTTAACGCTTTATTTATGTTAAATCAATAAATATTTTTGCAGAAACAAAATGATTATAAAAGGCTTTACATCACAATATTCAAACGAATACGAAATTTAATATTTTTTTTATTTACATACCTTTTGTATTATTCAAGATTAAGCTGGCAACACAACTGGGACGAACGACGAATTTTTCGCCGCGAATTTTCGTCGCCAAAAATAGAACACATTTGTGTATACCAAAATGCACACAATTATGACGTCGGTCGTAATTCGTCATACGAGCCGAACTTTGAATTAGATTTATTTCTATTTTCTTTGCTGGTTTTAGTTTCCAAGTATTTTAGTAAATAAAGTTTTTTTTTTGTAATAATAAATAATTTAATTTTGTTTTCTAGTATTTAAAATAAGTTCACAAAATAGTAGTTAACTAAAAAATGACTTTTTGGCTGTGTTTTTGTTAGTGTTTAATTTTTTAACTATAATTTTTTATATGGTCCCCCATATATATTATATATATAACAGCTGTTATTTTTTCGTCGTTATTGCGCTTCATACGCCGAATTTACACAGCGAATTTTTACCGACGTATACGTCGTGTTGGACGAAATTAGTCGTTCGTCCTAATTGTGTTCCCAGCATTACACAGTAAATATTTTGGTATACTTTTCTGAATTGAAACCGTATAGTTTTACTTATTTTGGAATAAAATTTTTCAAAAATTCAAAACTTTATTGCTTGAAGAAATATTTTTAAAACCATAAAAATATAGTAATTACACTAAAATGGAATAACTTCAATGACTCGGTATTGAAATTAAATAAAAACTTTATAAATTGAAGCATTGGCAATTTTGAAATGGGAATTCGCTCATCTTCTAAGACCAGAAAGAAATCGAGCCAATATTTTTATATCTACGGCTGAAGTGAAGCCCTGGTTGTTCCTCTTCGTTTAAAACAATTAGTAGTCATACGGATTTCTGGTGTTTAAATAGTTTTTAATTTGTACATCCACATGAGATGGCGCATTCCCATAGCCAAAAATTATAGCAATAGCGACAAGCAGAATTGGCGTTTAACTACTCTCAGCTTCAAATTCGTGACACCTAGTTTTCTCTGAATATTTCTCTTGTGCATCTAATTCTTTTATTCAAACTTCTGCTTGAACCTTAAAGTTCGCTATCTTTCAGTCATAAGATCTATTTTGAGCAAGTGGTTTTCTTTCTAAAAAAAATATATTGCAACGAAATTTCTCGCAAGAATAAATTTTCCAGTAACAATGGTTGGTTTTCAATGCAATAAGAAGATACTCGTATGTTGTAAAATAAATTATTCGCCTTAAACTTACATGTACAGAGATAGATATTTGGTTGTGAAAATATGTCTGTAAACGAGTTTTGACTTTTACAACATTAGGTAATTAATCCGCAGACATTAATTGCCGACCAGACAAGATAACACAGGCATTTGTAATCTAAGACCCATGTGTCGTTTCTCCCATCTGTGGACCAATATAAGGCTTAGAATCTTTATCACCAACCTGAAGTCTGTATTAATTTATGGTAGAATATAATAGAATCAAGACAATAAAGAGGATGGCAGCCTCCTATTGTGTTCTTGAGATCTACTAGCCTGAGGAATCTCAAGATTGCAATTGGCTCTAGTGTTGTCATATTTTGTGACATAAAAATTCATAATCCTCCATAGTATGCTCAGGAGTTTCTTCGCCGTAGTCACAGAATATGCACCGGCTATTGCTGTCAATACCTGACCTGCTAAGGTGATTCTTCAACCTACAGTATCCTTAGAGACATGAGAGTTTTACAACGACTTTGGCCATATGTCCCAAGTACTAGCTTCGCATGTCTTAACCTTGGAAGGTTAATCTAGTAATGATACATGGTGTTCTTACCCTCCAGCCATACTTTATAATAACGTATTGTAAAATTAGCATTAGCATTTAAACGCTTGTGAGCAGGGGCATTTGTATTTTGGCTCGTAAGTATAAAGATCTTTGATCTTTGGTATACATAAAAAAAAATTCCTATTCAGACAGTTAGCGACATTAGCACAATGACCGTTGATTGGATTCCCCAAAGCTAAAGACGTGCCCATGCGGACACAGTTGGAGTGAAATAAAACGTATGGCAAATGAAAGAGACGTTTGCAAGAACGGTTTTGCGGCACTATGGTCTTTATAGGAATTACAGGAAATAATATAAATGTATATTTTTATAAATTTTTACCTCTAAACATAGAATTCTGAATAAAAAAAACTCTTTTTGAATTAAGGGATGAAATTATTCAGGCTGAAGGCCGTTTTCTAACTCTTTAAATTAAGAAAGAAAATTTGATTTGATTCTTAATTTGATATTCGGAAAGGGTGATTTGATGAAAATTTTTCAAAAAAATTTCCGTCATCTGTTTTTGATTTTATTTTATTAATACGATAATAAAAGAGAATACTGAATTAGAGGATTTTATGATCTCTTTCGATCAAAAATTATCGTGTCAACTAAAACAAATTTTTCTCTTTTTAATTACAAGAATAAAAAACGAACTGGAGTTTGAAACATTAAAAATTTCAATTTTATAAATTCGTTGAAACAAATGGTTTGTTGATGAAATTTCTTACCTGCAGTTCGCAAAGAGGAGCGAATATAGAAATATTAATTTTTTGGATCTACTGGTCAAATTAAGATAATTGATTAAATATTACTGGCATCACGATTTTCTGTACAACCAAAAATTCCAAGCACAACCCCAACATTCATCTGAAGTACCTCGAATTGTTTAAAAAAATATATTTTAACTATTTTATTGTGTACTTTTTTAGAATTCGTAAATAGTTGTTTACCAATGAAATGACAACATTTTTATTTATATTTTTATTGAAATTCATTTGTTATTATTTTAGGTTTTCAGTATATACAAAATTCATTTATGTTTAAATGCCTGATATGTGGCCATACATGTATTCAACTATTATAATTTTACGAGGCATATTTAATTTGTCATTTACGTTACTGTTGTTAATTATTCAGCG
This sequence comes from Phania funesta, assembly GCA_963932375.1. NCBI lineage: Eukaryota > Metazoa > Arthropoda > Insecta > Diptera > Tachinidae > Phania > Phania funesta. The sequence goes on from OZ010652.1 coordinate 101,227,556, forward strand.
TAAAAACAGTAGTTGACATTACCAGGTGTCAATGACTGTTCATTGTGTGGACAAACAATAAATAAAAATAATTTCACTTTAAGAAAAAAATTAATTTCAATTGTACCTCAAATGTTTTGCTCATAATTTCAACATTAATTTAAACGCTTAAATTATGTCCATAACAGAATCATTTCAACAGCAGCAACTTTGCTCAAATAAACTCATTATCTGCACCCCAGTAATTATTATCATCTCTTTGTTCAACAGCTATTGTTTTCCAATTAAACAAATGTTGAAAGGGGGCTTTCTCTCTTCTTTAGAATTAAGTTTTTGTTCGCATGTTTTTTATTAAAAAGCTTTAGTTGAGGGTTAATATAAAAAAACACATTATTGTTATTTTAATTAAATTTTATCAATAATTAGAAACATTTTAATTTAAAAAAATAAAATGAAGTACTTTGTTTTTTCAATTATGTAAATAAAATAAAAAAACCTCCTGATGGAAAAACTTAAGGAGTTGCAAAGGATATGGAGCAATCGGCAGCTTTAGTGATTACTTTCTGTCTCATGGCTGCTAATAATATGATATCCTTTATAGTAATGCAATTGCCACCAAACTTTTGTTATAACAAACAACAATTTAATGTTTGCGTAGGAAAAATCGGTGTTTGTCAGTAACACGTTCGTCTTCATTTTATCATAAGCCCAGTGTATTTCTCACACTTTCGTTGCACACAACTCTTTGCCTCTTCTAAATGAAGGCCGAATGGAAAACTCTAAACAAAAATGGACCACAATTTATTGTAGATATTTCATGTAACAAACGACACGAAGGCTGAATAGTGACATTGTCTTACAACAATTAAGCAACGCAGATATTTTTTTTTAGGTTTATAAACATCATGGTAAACCTTTGGTGAAAAGGTTGTTGCACTTTTCGACTACGGTCGGCAATTATATTTATATATATGTAATTAAGTACAAAGAATTAGAAGAACGACTACACGTAAAGTACAAATATCGTTGAGGTAACCATAAAATGAGAACATTATATTTTTATGAAACAATATGGTTATAAACAAATCATATTGTTGTTGTAGATAATAATAATATGGTACCCTTAGAACGATAGAAAACCAAAAAATGCATGTCACTTATCGGCAGCGGAGGAAGTACGAACATAGTGAGTGAATCCATCGAATGCTTAAAAGTCAACAACACCAAAGCAAGTTTATATTACATACGAGTATTATGTCTATTTGGGGGTTTCATGCTATTATACAAGTGTTTAGATTTTCCTTCGACCTTGACTGGCAAACTAATCTAATCGCATTTGTTATAAAATGAAAATGACACACTTTCACCGACGATGGCTGTGCTATTTCAGGTAGGTAGCGGCGGCGATAGCTCTTGAGAATTTTCAGCGACTCAATTTTTTTATTGTTTTTTTTTTTTGTAAAATGTAGTAAAATGAATTGGCAAAAAAGTACAAATATTTAAAGAAAACAAAGTAGGCACAAAACGTTATGGGAGCAAATCATATGCGTCTCAATTTTTTTATTTTATTTATTATTAATATTTTTTTTAAAAAAATAATTATTATTTTCGGATTTTACCGTTTTTTTACAGAAATAATTGTGTTTCTCTCACTTTTTTTAATTAATTATTATATTTGGCTTTTTTGTAGAAATAAATGTCATTTCTTGATTTAAATTTTTCGGACAGAAGAAAGTGTTACTTTTCGAAAATTCAAACCTTGTAAAAGGTATTTGGACCAAAGTGATATAAATTAAAAAATAATTATTATTTCTGCGAAAAAAATCTAGAGAGAATTTACTTTTATTTACTTTTAGTATTTTCTTCTTGTCTTTTCCTTAAAAAATAAACCCGGATAAAAGACGTAGTCAAAGCTTTTAGAAAACATGGCGAAGTACATACGACTGCTAAATTTAATAATATCGTGTTTTATAACACTTTCTTTTATAACACTTTCTTATTTTATTTGAATTTTTGACAATTTGTTTTAAGTGTGAAACGCCCCTTTGTTAGAATTTTAGTAAAAATTTGATTGTTCAACTAAACCATTTTGCAAATTTTTATAGATAAGAAGCCTTTTAATGATTTAGTGTAACTCGTTTATCGCAACTAAAGGAATGTTTAAACTATATTTATATAATCACTATACGTTTTCTACAATAAAATATTGAAGTTTATTCTTTGCGTGTATATAAGAATGAAAGAAAACAACCGAAGCTTTTCGATAGCCTGAGATGGTTGACACTATCTAAACAGGCTGACTAATTTTATAATTAGGTACTCCAGTACGATTCTTATGCAGACCCCTTTACTATAGGATTAGTAGTTTGGAACGGGAATATTTAGATGGTGTTTTTAAGGCGTTATATAATATAAACAATACATTAATTAGAAAGATAACTTCATGCCATTAGTTTTTGAGTGCCGTGGCTTGCTAGGATGTAGCTTATTGAAGAAGTCAATTATTCGAACACTTTGTCAAGCATATTATTGTTTGGTTTGCTCATTATTACAAATAACTTCACGTTACCCTGGACTTCCTGGAGCATTTCGAGAAACGACATATTCACAAAATGTTTCCCTTGCTAAGTCGATTGTTTCACACTTTGTTAGGTACGTGGTACCTTCATGGTCGAAATGTGTGTATTTAGTAAAAACATCCCATTCAATAGGGGCCATGAAGAATTATTAGTCATTACTAAGAATAATTGTTAAATATGACACATATATGGTGCGAATTAATCGAATTAGTCAATCAGACGGACGATTCTGTTAATCATAAAATGATAGTAGCGCATTATGACATTCTCTTTCTCTAAACAAGGAAACCAAACGTAGTACAAATCATAATAAAGTTGCCAGATTTGATAAACATATGACAGTTTAACCTCTGTTGGGCGGTAGAACCTTAAAAAACACCACATATTTTCATTATTATCCTAATGTTTCGCCCAACTATGCACAGCTGGTAGCAGTTTAAAATCTAATTATATTTTTAATTGCATCAATTATTTTATATAACTGAAATTTTTTTTAACTTTTTAAATTAGAAATATAATCAGATCAATTAAAAATTTATTAAGTAAGTGAAGAAACCAGGTTTAATAAATTTAAAAAAATATATTAATTAAAGAAAATAATTAAAATAAATAAAGTAAAGTACTCTGAATTAGATAAATAAAATTCGTTATATAAATTAAAGTAAAGAGTTATATAAGTTTAATAAATAAATTAAATTTATTAACTTAAATAAATAAAATAATAAAAACAAATTATTTAAATGTACTTTAGAAAAAAATTATATAGCATAATTATTGAATTTAAATAGATTAATATATTATATTAACTTGATTCACCAAATAAAATAATGAAATACTTAAAATATTTTAAACTCTTAAATTATTTAAAAATAATAACTACATAAAAAGTAACACAAAATATTTAAAAATTAGGATAAAATAAATTAAGTTCATTAAATATATTTAATAAAATGTGCCCAGCTCCAGAATCCAAACCAAACATGACAAGGGATGACGAAAATTCGTTCCAAGAACCTACATCAAAACACTCGGTCGGAATGTCAAATCAAAAATACCCAGCTACGTTTGCTTCATTTAAACAGAAAATAATTGAACTTAGAGCGTAAAAACTCTACATAAGTGCAACCTCATAGATCAAGTTTTACCATAAAAGCTGAGATTTGAAGGTTTAAAAAATCTATATTTTAGTACCTATTCACTGACTCAATCATCTTCTATTTGGAAATTTCGTATACAGGTAGGTCTTGGGAAATAAGCAATATTGAAAAATCTGAAAACGGGCACTTTTTGTCTAGGGGGCCTGCGTGCCTCCTTGTTTATGAGACACTTCCCTTGTAGGTAGAGAGCTGAAATATACTATAACCCAACCGTCTGTAAATGAGAAGCTTTATATATGCATACAAACATATAGAAAAAAATTACTTGGAAAAAAGCTGTCAGTTCTGCACAAAAACATTAATGTAAAGAAAAAATTTGGACCTTTAAAAGTACTGAGATAGATTTTATTTCTATATAACCAGCTAACTTGGAACCGCTTTTGAATTTTCTAATATGGAAAGGAATTAGGGGTAAAATGTTATCAAACTAGCAGGTAGCATAGGATTTTGATAGTATTGTACATATTAAGAACGTAGTCCTCATGTAGATCTCCGTACTTTCAACGGGCGACTTTTTTGGACAGGAACTCGGCCTTATTTTAACATTTATGTTTGTGTGCGGGTAGCTTTTACAAGCCATTGATTACTCTCTATGTACCGGCCTCTTTTAAAAGCTTTCGCAACTACAAAATTCATCTACGGTAAAACAGTTCCATAATGTATTTTTAAGCTAAAGTATTTTCTCACCAAATTGCCTAATAATAATTTAAAATTATAACTTAATTAATTTAAAACAAGATTTGCTAAAATCTATTAGAAAAAATAATTTGAAAATTTTTTCACTCATATTGAAAAAATATAATTCTAGAAAATGTATATTTGTTTCTTTGAATAATAATAACACTTATATTACTGCGCAGTTTTAGGAATAAAATTATACAACCATATACTTATACTCGAGCTGATCTGAAGGTAGGAGTCATTTCAAAATATTACAAGAAATCAAAACTAAACACAACAAATTTTATAATTCAAAATCATTTTATTTATTCAATTACGCACTTAAGTATAATTCTTTGTTTGTTTGTGTTTTCATTTTGCTACTACATTTCGATCAAGGCAATGTATTTATCAGGAAAAATAAAATTGAAATCAAATTTTATGAATATAATTGGCTGAAAAGGTATGAATTTTAAATATGAAGTGGCATATTTATAAATTTGAAATGAAACGAGCATAAAACGAGATTAAATTGAATTAATTTGCATATGAAATGGAGTCATTGACTTTCCTTTCCTGACTTTTTTGGTCTTTAAATTTCACATACTTTTTATCGTTAAACAAACTGAACACAATTTATTCGCCAGTATTTAGATTTCCTAATATTTTGCGATTGTGTACGTCTGTGTATGTATTGGTATAGTTTATTAAACAAGGTTTCTACATAGTTGGCATTATTCTGTTGTCTATGGTTATTAACATACAAAATTAAGTAATTTGAGCTTTACATAACACGCACACCAAGAGAATGGTGTGGGTGTGGAATTAATACTCAAGGATGCTATACTCATTATTGTTATGGAATAATGAAAATGCTTTCTCTTTTTTTAAACACTAATAAATTTTTTATTTCCTTTTAATTTGAACACAGTACTTTCAGACAGTCACAAACGCTTTCTTGTTGTAATTATAAAAACAATGGAAATAACGTGGGTACTCTGTAGTACGTTGAAAGAATTTAGAAACAATTTAAGGAATACAAATATATTGAACAATATCCGTATATATATATGTGCATATGTAGTTTTATATACACACACGTGTAGGGTGATATTAAAATTTGACATTTTATATAAAAATTAAACTTATAAAATATATATATCAAATTGGATTTAATGGGAATGTAATAATTTGCATAGACCCTTGTTAAACAAATATGAGTACGGACAAGTTAGCACACAAAAACAAGCCATTGTCAATACGCATGCACAGGGAAAATAAATTCTGTATGGCCGCCGAATTGTACGCAATACAATTTTGTTTAATCGTTGACAGTAACAAGGAAATACTTTTCTTCTGAATTAAAATCAAAACAATTTTAACCGCTCAATCAAGTTTTCTTCAGGGCTGAAAAAATAGCTGTATTCAGTGTTTGGTGCAAATGGTCTTGCAAAAGTGCAAATGCAATATATCATTGCTTTTTTATGAAATTTGACTGAAATTGCGTGTATTTTTATTAAAAAGCTACAATAATTTTCACCTGAATTGTTGCATGACTATTTGAATACAACTTATATAAAATAAACTCAACTGATTTTGAATTTAATTCGGTTTTCACAGATATTGCTGGGGTGGCTGAATGCGATAAAGGTCGCTTCTTACGCCTCAGACATTTATTTGAGCCATGTTTTTTTACTATAAAAAAAAAAACAAATTCAGTGGGCATGATGTTGTTATTTAGTAAACTATTTCACTCTTGATGAACTTTCCATCAGGTGCTTCAATTTTAGTTTCAAGTTTATATAAAGACATTTTCTTGTTAATTTCATAAAGTTTTTGTACCAATATTTCTTGTAAATATCAATAACATAAACCATAAAAATTTTGTGAATACTTTACTATAAAAAAATTTCATATTTTTGCAATCGATTATTTAGTTTCAGTAACTGAAACTTATTTTTACATTTAAAAAAGACATTTTTTCATGTACACTATTTTATATAAATTTTGAGGATATAGTCGAAGTACATACTCGCAGATAGGCATTTCTATTTAAATAAATTTGTAAAATTTTGCTGGGGGTACTTCTGAGGTGGAAAATGCTACCAAAGCTATTTACTAGTTTTTAGTTTAAGTCGACAATATTGTCACGGATATGTATATTTTAAACAAAATTCTAAAATAAATTTCAAAGTTAAATTTTGAAGCGTACAAGAAATTATTTCAGTAATGGAAACTGAGTATTAAGGTAAAGCGAAGGAGTCTTAAATAAAAGAAATTATTTTGCGGCTGGATAATTAAGAAAACCCAAATTAAATTTCTATATTAAATATATTTATATTTCCAGGAGCTTTACACAAATAAACGTTTGATTTGAATTGCCTTTAAAATAAGTAATCAACATTTTTTCAAAAGAATAATTTTATTATAAAGACTATTTGGGCCAGCCAAATATTCCTCAAAACATTTCTTCAAAACAACTGAACGTAATGTTGGGGTGTGCCTAGTTGTAGGGTCTTTAACCATTAGTATACACAAAACCGATTGAAAAAAATATTTTTTTATACTTTTTCCCGTAACTTTTTAAATATTTCTTTTCATAAGACCCTGCGTTGGACTTCAAGGAATATCTCCAGAAATATCTAAATTTGTCCAGCTGTTCTCGCGTTTTGTGCTTAGTGAAACATTTAATGATTCAATTTTATTTATATAGAATATAGATTGAACCTTTGCTTTTGAGAATAAACAAAACATTATACAAACTACTTCCACGGCTTACGCAATACGAGTAGTACGCCATCTATCAAACCAATTTGCAAGTACTTCTTCAATTCTTTAAGTCTTAGTTAAATAAATTGTATCTCCGATTTCCAATTTAAAGGCCTCGATCGATTCTGAATGGTTAGCATAACTTTTCCCATAATTATTCTATTTCATCGCTTTGAGAGTAAGATTTCAACATTTGCTAATTTTTTCCCAGTAAAGAGCGTCTCAATTAACAATCGTTTAGACCAAGTGAAATTTGCTATTGATTCGTGAATATGGTTCTATCGTTTCAAATTCTGAATTTAAATTATGACAACTAAAGAAAGATACTTTCGATCCATTGTCATTTATTCACAAATAAATATAAAATTTAAATGTCAATAAGGGTGATAACAAAAATATAAGTAAAATTAATTCCTTATACATATAAATTAAACACATCAGAAGCATACATCACTTAAAATTAAACTTAGATTTAAATTTAATAAATATAATAAAAACTCATATCATATATATAATTATTTTTTGTGATCCCTTTTAACGCTCACATTAAATAGCCGACTTTGACAAAGATTATACCATTTTATAGGTATTTATTTGCAGATATGCACGATCTATATTTTATTAAAATCGGTAATAAGGGTTTAAAGTTGCAAATTCAAGTGTAAAAATAAAGAAAACATTCATGTGTGCGTAGGTTTCACCAGTGGTTTTTGGCGTCACTAAGCCTGGCATGAAAAGTTTAAATGGTTTTTTTATTTGACTAGTTTCTTTTCGAATTTCGACCAGTAAGATTAGTTTTCGGGAAAAATTGGAGCGCTACTTTTGCTCTAATGAAGAACTATTTTTATAAAAAAGTTTCGTCATTTGCAAGTACTGCTGAATCTTGTAACTTGATATTTTGATTTGCCATCGGCTACTGAATAATAAAAAACAGATGTGTGGACATCGACTTATTCTTATTGGAAATCCCTTAAGTTTTTCTAATAATAACTTTTATTTATTAGTGGTAGGAGCTATACTCTTTTTGAAATTACATTAGATATGTGATACAGCCCGCGTCTTTGGCTTGCTTTATGTGTATCACAAGCGCAGACAATAGTAATTTTATATACTAATATGGCTAAAAAGAAGTTTTTAATGTGAGGTAAGTGCTATAGATTTGTATTAACTAAGTATACGATCAGAAAAACAGAAATTGATGTAAAAGCTGCCTTGTCCGTATATATTAAAAAAACTCTCAGCTCTCGAACAATTAACATTGATTTCTCGATTTATTAAATGCTATATTTGCATGGCGTGGCCTGCTTAATGCACTAGAAAAGTGGGCTTTGAAACCAGCTGATATGAATATATTTAGTATTTTAACAGGGAAGGAATCATACTTTCTTTTTATCGCCAAAAGAAGAAAAACAGCATACCATATCTTGAACACATAATACGTGAATTATGAATAGGAAATACTCCTATGAATTCTGCAAGTTAATAAAGCAAACACTGTTCACATTGAGAGTCGATTATGGAATACGAAAAACCCAGCTGTTGCGAACGACAACGAATCGTATGCCATACTTTATTGAACCCTGCCATACTTTATTGAACCCTGCCAATATTCTTGTCTAAACGTATTTGTGAAGGAATATCGTCATTACATATTACTGGTACCGTTCGCGATGCCACATTGGAGCATATCATTTTATGTGCTTATTTCAGAACTTCGTAGACTTTTGGAAACTCACTGAATGCTTCCTACCGTTATATGTGCTTACTATGAAGTGCGTTTGTGTACCAGAAAAGTATGTACTGCTTACTAAATCCGGATGTTAACATGCTGGGTTAATTTAAGGTTATGAAAATATTTGCCACTGTCAGTATGAAAATTAAACTTGAATCACCCATTAGAAACTATAAGCTCAGTATATAAAAAACGTGGATGCAGACAAGTATAAAGAACATTTTACCTCTGGGTTAAGTTACAAATAACCTCATTGTTTATTATAAGCGAAGAGAAAAAAATTAATCGAGGTAAGCATTAAAATTCTCCTTTCTTCACATTAAATTTAACAGAAGAGAATTCAAATAAACTTTGCGTTCAGTTTTGATAAAATAATAAATTATAATTTGTCCAGTTAAAATTTTTTTAATTTAACCGCAATTTATCAAAAGCATGTGTAGCATAGTTTGCCTTTCCTCTTGTTTTTTTTTTTTTTAGTCAAACCACTAAAAGCTTTTACACGAATATTTCTAATATGAATAAATGACCTGTTTAAAAAAAATTATGCTAATGAGATTCGGTTTGGTGTTATTTTATTATTTATTTTGGCAAGCATCAAATAATGACTTTAATTAATTTAGAATCAAAAAAACATTTTATTTCAAATATGAAAACACAATTTATACTGTTAATGGAGAAACTAAACGCAACAAACTAAGCAATTCATTGACCCATTTTCTGCAATTGTAAGCGGTGTAAGAAGGGAGCGAGAACATAAAGAAAGCATTGTGAAAGCCGTAGCAGTAGAAACCTTTCAAAAACACATGTTATTTTAATGAGCTTCTGTCTGCACAATGAATGAAAAGAAACCACATTTGTGAAATGCATAACGTGGTTTAGCCAACACTGATAGATATGCTCCTACAGAGTTTTAAATCATAGAATACGAAATGGAAATAAAGTGAATAAGAGTTAAAATTATAGCTGTTCTTGACCTTTTTTTTAAATTTAATTTATTAAAATTGTCCAAACTTTAAGGTCTTTTTTAAAAAATTATATTTTTATTTTTTCGATATTTCGCTACTCCATTGTGTAGCATCATCAGGAAATAAAAATAACGAACCAATTACATATTAATGAAAAAATTATTGTCACAAAAATTCAAAAATTTTCCAAGGTTAACATAAAACAAAAATAACATGAGGTTTTTTTTAAATATTTGGAAAAAATGTAAATATAGTTAACGAAACTTAACATTAAAAATGTTGTTAAAATAATGTTACAATTGTATTAACATGTGTACGAAACTTATTTAAATAATATAACATAATTCAAAAACTCCTAAAAACATACTTATATTAACTATCTTATTCTATGAACTAAGTGTTTATAAATCTGTGCAATATTATCTGTGTCCGCCTTAAAATTAATTCTTTGTGTACTAGGTTTGTAACATTTCTAATATAAAACAACGCTTATAATTAATTTCTGTATTTAAGACCGATGCGTTTTCAAAGTTAGGATAATGATTTGATTCAAACCAATGAGATGATAATGCTGTACTAAGGGAATGTCTGCAATTAAGATTTGATTTATGTCCAGCTATCCTAGTCTTCAGTTTATTTTTTGTTGTCCCTACATAAACCTTATTACAAGTCTCCTGATCATTTCCCTTACAAGGAATTTTATAAACTATATTTGCCTTATCCAATTTATGAATCCTATCTTTGGTTTTACCAACCAATCTATTCAATGTATTATAAACTTTGAAAGTCATTTTGTATTTCTCCTTATCAAAAAATTCAGCCTTATTTAACCGCTCTGATATTCCTGGTATATATGTAAACGTCTTGTATATCTTTGGCTCCAATACGTTGCTTATATTACGTTCTCTCCTAACATTATACTGATTAATTAATTTATAAATCAGTTCCTTTGGAAAACTATTCTCGTCTAATATATTCCTAATTTTTCTTTATTCTTTCTATGAAATTCTCTATCACTTATAGTAAGCACTCTATTTATAAAATTCTTAGCTGTGTTTATAATAATAGCTTTTTTGTTCTTTGAACAATAGTTAATAATTCTTCCCGAAGCTGTTGGCTTCTGGTACCAATCCATTATCAATTCATTACCTCGCCTTATTATCCAAGTATCTAAATAAGAAAGTCTTGAATCCTGCTCTTTTTCTATTGTAAATTTAATATTATTATTAAACGAATTAAAAGTATCCAACATTGTACTAATTGCACCCTCAGAAATAATACAGAATAAATCGTCAACATATTTCGTCATCATTCCAGGCTTTTCATCCAATTTTTCTATACATGAATCTTATAACTCCTCCATAACTATATCTGCTACAATTGGAGAACCCATTGGAAGTCCTTCCTTTTGTATATAAAATCTTCCCTTATACTGAAAATATTTATTGTCCTCTGTACAAAATTTAACCATACCTAAAAACAAACTTTTTTCCATTTTCGTGTGTTCTTTGATAATATTCCATTTTTCTTTAATTATGTCCATTGCTAAGTCCACCGGTATACTAGGAAATAAAGACACTACGTCAAATGAAACTAACTTTTCGTTATTTTCAATTCTCTGATGTCTTATTTTATTTTGAAATTCTAGAGAGTCCTTTACATTATACTTAGAAAACTTAGTAATATTTTTCAGTATAACAGAAACATATTTGCACAATTCAAAAGAAGGCGAATTAATGAAAGAACAAATTGGTCTTAGCGGAAAATCGAAAAATAAAAATATAATTTTTTAAAAAAGACCTTCAAGCTTGGACAATTTTAATAAGTGAATAAGAGTTGTGTATAAAATTCTTGAGAATTAGAGTGCCCGTTATTTTCCAAACACTACTTGATCAAGAGACAGCCAATTTTATGTACTTTGTCCCATATAGGCGAAATTTTACAGGCTGCCAGTAGATTTATACTGGCTAATTAGCGGCTTCTTTGTGATTCTTTTGTTTTATGGTGTTCATCAATTGCAAACGAGTTATAACTCAAAATTCAGGTCGTGCTATTTTTCATATATACCACAATACAATAAAACTAGGTATGTCAATTTATATCTTTTAAACACATGTTCGAATTATTAAAATAATATTTTTAAATCTGGGTAGCGGTTTCCTTATAGCTTTCTTAACCAACCGAAGAAATGAGCATAGCGAGCAGTTTAGCGTCAAGTTTGGTTAACAGGCCGCCTGCAATGCAGGCTCACATGGGTTCACTAATGTGATCCCTTTATATTACCTCGATGAGAATGAGAAGAAGAAATTAAAGTAAAGACGATTATAGGAAGGTAATAAAATGAAGAGTGTAGGTTGGAAAAGTAGTGATTAGTGAAGAAAGTAGGGGTTAAGTGGTCACTACATTTCTGCCACAGTGGAGGCCTTACCAATCCAGCTGGGGCTCGTTATGAAGGAAGAAATTCCCTGTTTTCCTACTTTCTAATACAGGACGGATGCATAAGAGGAGAACTAATGCGTCCGCTTCTTACTTGTTGTGATAACTTACACAGTTGTTATTTACAGTAAACACTTTTAAAAGCCGTATTACAGTACGAGAGGGAAATACTACCGAATCAATCAATATGCAAGTCTTGCGACTTTATTATTTAAGAAGTCTCTGGATAGTTGATTTCGTTTGTGCTCAAACTTGTATAAATAAATGAAGTTGTCATAGGCCTTATGGATGGCACGTTTTAATGTAAATCTACATACGATTTTTGATATGTCATGGGGTGGCTGTAACATTAAAAATTTTATTTTTTTACTTTATATGGTACTGAAATCCATACTTAAACAATAAATAAATATTAGTTTAACTGAATTATCTAGGCAACTATATATCATTCGAAAATATTGCGGATTCAGTATTTAGAACATCACTATTTATCTCTCTTTAAAAGGAAGTTTCGTTTTTTTAGTTCTGAACAATAAAAATTTAATTCGGAAATAAACTAGAGCATTTTTCAATATTAGAAGCCTCAAATGATTAAGATGTTGTCAGCAGCAATTCATTGAAGCATTATAAATCAAGCCATAGATGTGTTGACCATTCGTAAAAATTTAGGAGATTGTACACGAGAGGGCAACGTTTGTGGGCTCCCTGTATTAAGTTGTTCGAAAATTTAAATTAATTAATATAAGTTACATTTTTTTGGGCAGTTGTAACTCGGTAATGTTAATTAGTGTGTTGTACAACCTCATTCTATTTTGCGCTAATTATCGTAGTGGCCATATAGCAGTGATAAGAAGTCAAGATTTTAAAATGGAAATGAATGGAAAAGAAATTTTCCACATTAAAAGTTTGAGTTCTTTTTATTATATGAGGTAAATGTGTATGACTGTACTTCAATTTTGGACCGTATATTATTTACTTTTAATATCTTGTAGGTACTACAGTAATACGCCAATCAAGAAGTACTAAAAAAGTGCAATAATGAATTTCCATCACTGCCACATAGCAAAAACATGTGCATATTTTATTTGACATCTTTATACAACAAGGCTGCCTTATAAATGATGTTTGACAACGAATTGTATTGTTTAAAGTCAAACACCCAACTTGATCACCATAGAGTTGTACCAATGGCCGCAGCGTCTATATTTTGCATAAGTTTTTTTTAGCACAGGTTTATTAACTTTAAAGTGTTCATTATCTAATGTTTCTTGCAACCATAAAAACTTTTTTTGTAATACTAATTTTAAAGAAATTATATTTAAAACTTTAATAAAGGTATACAGCAATACATATACCAAAATACAGCTCAAGATTTAAGTGTAAGATGAATATGATCAAATGTTATTTCTTAAAAAATTATTACACGAAAATATATTTTATTTTCTTTGTAAAAGACCCAGGGTTTTTTCAATTATTATTGTAAATGTGTTCCTATTTATTCTTAATTCAAAATTGTATATGCTGCTACTTATCTGTGGCTTGAGCTATTAATTTTGATTATAGCAATAAAGAAATATTTAATTTAAACAAGTTTTCATATCAAACTAAACCAAAAATATAACTTCCATAAATCCTTCCGGCGAACTTAACCAACAAGCTGCTTACGATTTGTAATAAAATGTTAAATTATTTATTATTATTAGGAATATTTTAATTCTTGCAGAATATTAGCATAAACCGTAAAATACTCATACAGATTGTGTATCAGGAAATTCAATTTATTCTAAAGAGAGATTTTGTTGAATACTTTAACCACAATATGGCTTAGATTGAGGGTGAGAACCTCTTGCTGGCATATTGTGCTGGCTGCTAGATAACAGACATTAAAACAGACAAATTAAACTTACCATTGAAATGTGATGAGCAAATTTGTATCCTTAGTTAATGCGACTAGAAGGGAAGTATTATTTAATTATAAACACACACTGATGCATAGATTATTAATTTTAAAATTCGATTATTAGTTATTTTTTTTCTTATATATTTGCAAGAATATTTATTAATTTTAAATGATGTTTTGGTTTTTTCTACTCTAATAAAATATATTTTTTTTTTGTAACTTTAATATTGAGATGAAATTTTATATTTAAATTAATATTTTTATATCGCACAAAACTTTTGTTAATAATTGTAATTTATACTTTATTTTGTTCATAATAAAACTTATCACATTACAATCAACCTACTTTACTTCAAGTTATTTTATTCAATTTAAATTTATTGTTGTAACATATTTTTTCTCGTTTATCCTTGAAATCTCAGAATTTATTAAACAACTGGTATTTTATGGCACATACACACGAACACACACACTTTTAGTTTTATCTTATTCTATCTTCTGCATTGTATTTATTTTATTTTTTTGTTGCTTTCTTTATTTATTTTATTTCTGTTAATATATATTTTTCTTTTTTCGTTACGTATGCGCTACGTATCACCCGTTAACAGGACATGAACGCACGACAACGACATTAGTAATACGACTGATATAATGTGGAGCTCCTGCGTTATGCCGAACAAAACTTAAAAGACTAGGACACACAGGCCGGAAAAGTCGGCTAAATAACAAGTATAAAAAATGTAAGGGAAAATAAAGAAAACACACACACCCAGCATTGGAAAGAATTTAACAAACAAATAACTCACCGATACACTCACACTAAATAACAACAATATTATGCTCAGCAAAATGAAGCTGTAAATATATGAAAGTTGCCACACTTGAATATTTGTTACAAGTACTCAAATATGGGGGAAAAAGACTGTTTAAATTAAGTCGGGTGCTTAAAAAAGTTGGCAAATCCAAAAAAAAAAAAAACAATAGGAAAAACCACAACAAAAACAAACACAGCAAATTATGAAATAAAATACCAAAAAATAACGTATTACCCTTTAAGCCTGTGGTGAATTCCAGAATTCTGGTGTAAGAATAATTGAAAGGGAATAGATTATAACAGATATAAGTGAGTTAAATTATTACACTGTAGGGATCAACAGAACGGGGCATCTTCATTCGCTGACAAAATATTTCTTATCACCAGGGTACACTTGTTGATACTCGGCAAGCTTATATGGATGAACCCTGAGGCCCTTAATAAAAAGGTTTCTTACCGTAGAGGCAAAAATGCCGAGGTTTGACGATAGCTTCTTTGCGAACGGTTGGGGCTCGCCAACGTAGTGACGCATGCCCGCTCAATACGTAGGAACGGATTTGATGGTCCTGAAAGTTTTTTCTTCAGTGATTTCGGTGTTTTGACGTTACGCATCCAAAATCAAAATTAAGTTACGATCCGGAATATGACGACGCGGGGGAGCATTGAAATGCCAGAGAAAGCCTCGTTTGATTTGTGTCACGGCCTCACAATTAGCGTAAAATCATATTATAACAAAAGTGCGGTGCTCAAGGTCTCACATCTGGATTGTAACTGAAAATTCCAATTACCAAAAGCAATAAGACATTCCTCACACTACTCCCGTATACTACCAACACAAAAACATGCGAATCTTGGTAAACACTTTGTATAAAAATATAAAATTGATTCCTGGATATATATATATAGGATTTTTTTATTATAATTAGAAATAAAATTATAGCTGTTCTTGACCTTTTTTTAAATTTAATTTATTTAAAATTGTCCAAGCTTGAAGGTCTTTTTTTAAGAAATTATATTTTTATTATTTCGATGTAGCGAAATATCGAAATAATAAAAATATAATTTTTTAAAAAAAGACCTTCAAGCTTGGACAATTTTAAATAAATTATAATTAGAAATATTTTATATTTAGTTTAAAAATCGCAAAAAGCTAAACAAAAATACATTAAAATACACTGGCGTTGAATCAACTATGAGTATGCCCGATACCCAAACAGAACAGCACACACTCCGCGTACAAAAAAAGAAATACTCATGGGTATGACTACGAATGACTATGTGCATTGGGGGTCTTGTGTATCATTTCTACTCATTACTCCTAAGTATGAAATACCCAAAAGTATAGAAAAAGTATAGAAATGGGTACCGTAAGTATCCATGCGTATTTTTCCCCATACGTGTAGTGTTCCATAGCCTGTAGGAAATGACATATAAAAAGGTGCTTGGGCTGTTTTAAAATCTCTGAATAGTGTATCAGGGATGAGACTAATCTTTTTTACCAAATTTCTTTCAAATAATATACAAATTATGCTACGACGGCATTAATAGTAACGTACGTACTCATGTATACTTATGTATATACTTATACTCCTTTAAACTGCGCAATCAAATTTGGTTGTAAATCATACCCTTTACTTTATTCAACTTGCCTTAAGTATGATAATTATAGCTATCGTTTCAACTATACTCGTAGTCACTTATTCATATTTCTGATATAAACTGTGAAAAACTGATCGTAATTCAGTGTGGTATGTAGAAAAACTACATAGCGTTTAAGAAAAATTTCACGACAAAAAAATATATACATATGTACATGCATGACATTTTAACACCATAAATGAGCAAGCAATACTAGCACAGAAAACAGCAAAAAATCAATAAAAATATATATAAGAAACAAACCAAAAAAAAAAAAAAATATGACAGAACCATAAATATAGAGCAAAAGGCCTTCTCATTTTATTTTTAAACTACTCTAAAACATTAGGACAATATCACAATTTCACAGTATAACATATCCTGTGAATTCGCCAACAGATTAAGGAAAGAATAAAAGGAATAACAGTGTGATTATTAAATAAGAATTTGCCATTCGCCAGAAATCTATTTACGTATAGAATAACATATATTGCATGCAATTGATGAGAATCCGAGGACAAAGGCTGCTGACATAGCATGGAAAACGTCTTCGAGTAAGGTTTTGGAAGAAAGCAGTTCTTGGCGATAAATTCAACTTATTTGAATCCGATGGGCAACAAAAGGTTGAAGTTATGTGAGCAGCTGCAGTAGTTAAATAAGTTTTTTTAGCATTGCGTTGGTCAATAACTAATTTATTCATTTTAGAGATTATTTCAGAAATCTGGTAGGAATTTTATGACAATTATTAACAACTTATTGATTTTGGTATGTCATACACGAGAATCGTGAATTATTTATTGTAAAGATTTTACAACTTTTCTGAAATAATCTCTTCAAAGAGCGAACTAATTTATGGTTAACACATCTACTAGAGTTATTACGATTCAATTAAAATAGAACTTTAAGGAGTCAGTAAGCAAAATGCGCATACAAGAATACATTTCAAATTTTCGTTAATAAAAGAAGATATATGTAAATCGCATTTCTAGGGGGTATTAATAGTGTTCTTTGTTACTCTATTAGTTTATTGGAATATTGCAAGTTATTCAGTGGTTTGTGTCGAGCTCAGTTCTTCTTACCAAACTCTTCTAATCGCTAACATTAAGAGCGATATGCCAATGTTTCGCTAGTATCAGCCTACGCGCTAAAATCAATAGTCCACGCTTTAATTACATTAATAAAATGAGACTTTATTCCAGGTCTGCCTTTTTTAAAGCGACTCTAAATATTTAAAAAATATGACAATTTTCTTTCCTCTTGCAAGAAAGAAACTTTAAAAGATTTAAAATATGCCTGAAATGGAGACATTGCAATTAAACTTTATTGCGCAAATGCAATATGACTCATTAAGATTTCCTACTTATCATATAAAATTTAATCCTTAATTTAAATTATTAATCTCAATAAAACAGGTGTTTTTACTTGCCCACCAAGTGGCAGCTCTGCCAGCATTAAGGGATTCATCTGCTAAAATTATCGAGACACTATGCTCTCGAAGAGACAAAATTAGAACAGCATATATAAAACAACTTAACTCATTTAAAATTCTGTTTAAATATACAAAATTACAGAAACTTACACAATTTTGAAAATCATAATAAAAAAGTTCCTACAGATTTAAAATCTTTTTCCTCAATTTTAAAACAAATGATTATTCTTCAAATGATTATAAGCAAATTAATTTATAATCTCGAGTTACGGTATACAAGAAAGTGGCGTGTAAGAAAAACGGGATGTAAAGCTAGTGCTTGTAATTATAAACACTAGAGGTACATTAACGTTGTTTGGTGTCAACAGTAGCAATGCCAGAGTACACAAAACCTAATAGTCCAACAGACATAACTCTCCTAAAAGTGTGATTTAAATGTCAGGCAAGAGTGTAACATTTTGGGTGTATTCGTACATGCGCAAGTAATAATAAATTAAAAGTCTTACATTTTAAAAATTTTACAAACAACTTTGCAAATGAAATCTCTTAAGCTGTCGTAAGAAGTTTTTTCTCTTACAAACTCTCTTTTACTTTCCCACACAAACTTCCAATAACACAGTTTAATATTTGTTTCACTCTCTTTAAGTTAATATTCACACACATGACCATTTCAAACTCTCGATTTATAACTTTTAATGTTTAGAAGAAATTGTGTCCCAAAACTCTCTCATTTAACCTACTTCCTAATAATTTGTCCCAAATTTTTTCCTTATTGTAGGTCTTTTGCGCTCACACCTCGCCTGTAGTTACAGCCAGTCGCTTTTCTTCATTTGGTTGCTAAAAAGGGAACAAAAGGATAAAGAGGAAAAGAAAATTAAAATAAAAACGTCATCACATATTTTATGCATATTTTTGTAAACACTTTAGCATATCTGCACGTCTTTTTCTGTTTAAAGCTTCAAAGTAATTAGATTAATAATGATGCTGATGACGATAATGATATTGCTCTTGTTGTTGCTATTGTTTTTGTAAAGTAATAAAAGGAATTCCTTTTCTGTTTTTGTTTTTATTTTTTATTTTTGTTCTTGTACCTCTCTCTTGGTTTAGCTGTTTCTTGTCACAATCCTTATTCACTTGCGTATGTAGTGTCTTAGGTCGGAATTTGTCATTTACGTGCATGTGTTGCTACATGTGAGTGTGTACAAGTGTGTAAACGTAAAATGATAATGACTTTTGGCGTAGATTTCTTGGCTCAGGCAGCAATGAATATTCGAAATTGAAAAGTTTTTAAATTTGTCTAAGAAAAACGTTTTTGATTTATGCTAGAGTAGAAATAGTAAAAACTTCAAAAAATAGTTATTAACAAATTATAGACATATTGGGCGCCAACAGAACAACACAACTGAATTACTTAAAAGAATATATAAATACTCCAATCCTTTTTCTTTTGCCAAAAGAGAAATAGAAAATGGTAAATTTGTCTTAATAAATCTAAAATAAAAATAATGTTCGCATGCCGTTCTATTATCACGTAAAGAGACATCATGATTCAGATTACCTCTCTTCATAAGCATTATATTGTTGTAAACAATCGTTTGTAGATAATAATACGAGTAGTATGGCCTTCTTATATCTATCGGATTTGTATGTTACTGATTGCCAGCGGCTCAGATACGCACACAGGTTACCCACTTAAGTCACAGCACCCCCATAATTGGAGTAACGACTTGAAAAACATGTGCCTATTATGTTTATTAAGGACATTTTATGGTGAGTTTTATAATATTATTTTTGTATTGTTAAAATAGTTCCATGTTACGGTTTTTATGAATGGTAATCACTTAATTTATCATAAATAATGCAATCTATAAAATATTTCAAATTAACCGTAAACTGTTTGCCACAACCACGTTTTGTAGCTAGAATTATGTTCTTGTCGTGATCTTGCCTTAACTAGTTTGTTTCGCTTATCTTTTCGGTTAATGTTTTCACAATTCGGATATTCCTACTACGGCCACAAAACTATTTTATGCATAAGTGACTGCTTTAGTCCAAGTTGCTGCAGTCCAAACACGTAATTTTGTAGAACCTACTTTCATATTTCAATTCCAGATGCTAAGCTAAGTCAGGCACAAAAGGGTATGTTACACTGTAAAAAATATTTCTGTTGCTTTTCAAGTATCGCCTTAGAATACCAACGAGAAGCTTTACCCGGCATTTTTGCTAGTACCATCTTTACCTTAATTTTATTTATTCTTCTTAGGAAGTCAGTTTTTTTTACTTCCCCAAAAATGACAGCTTTTCCAGCGTTAAGGGATGCATCTAATAACATTATCAAAGTACTTTAGTCTCAAGGAAATAAAAAAGGAACAGCATATATTAAAAAACTTAACTTCGTTTTACTTATACTATCGGCAATTTTTTATAAATTGCAAAAAAGAATTTTTTGGATCTCTTTCTTTGTATTTCAAAAATTTGTTCAATCTAATTCTATTTGAAATCATTTTATTGAAGAATGATAGTTAGATATTAAGGTACCTCTAGGCGCATTTCGTTGGTTGCTTAAGCCAGTCCATCAGCAAACCTTTATCCAACTTTTGTAGAAAAACTCAAACCTCTTATGGAAAAACATTTCCAAACAAAATGGGAAAGAAAATCTCGAAACAAAAACATTAAAGTGTTTGTCTAATTTTCCCGAGCTCCAGGTCTTAAATAAAATTTCCTTTATTATAAATTATTATAAATATTAATTTTATTTTATCCAATATTTCGCTACGCCTACAAACTAAGAAAACAAAAAATGTTTTACATTAATGTGTAGATGTATATATGTATGTACATATGTATAAACAATACCTATGTATAAGCCTAAATCACATCATACTATCTTATGTATTAAATGCCTATATATATGAGCGACATTATCTGTATCCGCTTTGTAATTAATTCTTTGAAACATTGGTGTTTTACAAATTTGTAACATTTCCAATATGTAACGTTTGTTATAATTTGTCTCAATATTTAGCACTGACACATTTTCAAAGTTAGGACAGTGATTCAATTCAGAACAATGGGAAGATAGAGCTGTTTTATTTGAATTTTTACATCTATGGTCCGACTTATGTCCGGCTATTCTAGTTTTTAGCATATTTTTCGTTGTACCCACATATACTTTCCTACAATTCTCCTGATAATTACCGTTACAAGGTATTTTATAAACCACATTCGACATTTCCATTTTTTTAATTCTATTTTTAGTTTTACTGAATAATCTATTTAAAGTAGTGTAAGATTTATGAGCAATTTTGTATTTATCGTTACTGAAGATTTTTCATTTTTCAAGTCGCTCTGATATTCCTGGCACATAAGCTAAAGACTTATAAATCTTGGGCTCTATAATGCTTCTTGTGTTAACATTTCTTCTATTTCTAAAAGGATTTATTAATTTATTGAAGACCTGGAGCTCGGGAAAATTAGACAAACATATTAATAATAAAGGTCAAACAACTAGAATAAAGTTTATTAAAAACATTAAAGTTTTAACAAAAAGTCTCCCCAACAAACATATGATTATTTTATTTGTCTTGCTTAACTTTCGACATCTTATTGGTTGTTTGCCAACTCCAAATGAAGATGTGAGTGGTAGAATACTTAAATGAACACAGCTAAGATTCGATTTAGGTAGAAAAACAAGAAACAGGAAGTGTTGTCAACAATTTTAGAATATACTTATTAATTATTAATAAAAAAAATTTTAAAGTTTTCGTATAAATAATTCTATCACTACTGTTAACTACCACCAGCTTTGAATTCTTCTGATCCTGGTACGTACTGTGATGAAATTTGAATGGAAGAGGTAAGCAGAATTTGGATTTAAAAAGGGCTGGAGTTATTCTAAAATAATAATTGTGATTTCTTCTTAACTTCTGCGATTTTTCTAGATTCAGTCGGTACGAAACAAATTGGATACTTAACTAGAAACATTTTTACCCCTCAATTGAGGAATGGTTTTAAAGATAAAAGTGCTTCTTTATTTACTATCGAAAAACTCTGTATATTGTTGTTGTTGCTTTATATTTAATAGTGTTACTGGTATTGGTCACAATCTGAGTTCTCCGAATGTATATAAAGACTGGAAGCAAGTAAATAACGCACGATAAGAGCATTATAATAGTCAATGGCAGACACAATCCATCATAATTTACGCCGAAAGAAACAAAACTATTGATAGAGAGTTGCTGTCCCAACATAACTAATTGTTAGAAGAATTGTTGCAGTAGAGAAATTTTATAGTTGCTATGCGTATGAACTACTCGTATTATAGCCTTAAAGTAACAGGAATTTTCTGGGATGCTTAGAATCAATTACTGAATTTTTTTCATTTCTTGCTCAAATAAATCACAAAGACTACCTCAAGATGTGCGCACCTTAACGTTTCAGTCAATACTATTATTCTCGAAACTTGTTGAACATTCTAGTATACAGTAGCTGCTTCTTTACCTATAATCACACTCCTTTCTTCTTTCTTCCGTTTTTTTGTTTTTGTAACTAGTGTCTGGTTTGTTACTAATGGTGGCGATTTCCTTGCGTTGTTGTTGTTTTTCCACTATTCATAATATCTAATTCGTCTATGCGTGTTGATATTATATCGTTGTTGTTGTTTCTCTTTGTAGTCGATTTCTGGGTAGTATTTTAGTGTGTTCAACGGCCTGGTCATATCCAAAGACGATCTTTACTGTAGTCGCTCCGTGGCGATCTGATTTTTCATAAGATATTCTACTCATTGTACAGATTTCTTTAAGTTTGTAAGATATATGGCCATCCTGGTTCGGATTGTTGAGCATCCGATGCAATTTGCAACCGATTTTCAGTAAATACGTATATTCTATTATTTGATTTAATTAAAGACAAATTTTTAATTTTAAAAAATACTACATTAAAAATAATTTTATTTAAAATGTCCCTAGTTCGCCCTATTTAATGGCAAAAAAATAAATTTGTGCCTCTGGCGTTACGTAGGCCCTATGTTTATTTCAAGCTTCACAGACGGTTTAATGCGGTTTATTAAAATAACAAAGCAGAGCGCTCAGTAAGTTTGTTATCATAAAATAGATGCTACTGATATGCAGCTTTTGAACAGTGAACCCAGTCAGCTACCGAGTGGTTATGTTTTAGCATTCTCAATGCTTTATTTCATGTATTTTATGCAAGTAGTGCTTCCATTATTGACTGTTTTCCTATGACTTACATAGGTAGAAATATACTGTTTAATAATTTAAAATTCAATATTATTCGTTAATGAGCATTCTACGAATGGTTGCATAAAAACCTCTGTAAATATTTGGTTTCTCATTACTATTGCCGTAGTTGTTATAGCCAACTATTAGTAGTTTCCATGGTTAAGTATATGTTTGAATATTTCAAATTGTTAATTACAAATTCTGCGAACATCTATTACAAGTCCCTTTTTTAAATGGAATTCCTGTATTTTGTGGTTATTTATTCATGGGGGTCAATGGGAAAAAACATAACGTTCAAAAATATTCATGGAAATTTTGTACTGGTGAATTCAATTTTTAAATAAAATATTAACAAATTTTGTTTGCCGTAAAAACCCCAGATTATTAAATGATGCCAACTGCAACTGGAAGTACATCTCTTCTTTCTTGTTTGAAAAATATAATTTCGTTCATGCATTTTTATGAGCAGTACAATAATGTTGTAATGTTCAATCAAATATTGTTTACTATCATTATTTACTGGTTAATTATTTTGATTGCAACGAAATAAAACTTATTAGTAACAATAGATGGAATCGTCAGTAAATAATGTCTTATGCGAAATTTAATCTATTTACTCATGCTTCCATTTAGTGAGGAGATAAATTGATCTAAGGCCTTAAAATGTAATAGAAAAAAAATTTCATGAAAATACTTGTTGTGCTGAAATATCGTGGAAAAACCTTAAATAAGATTTCTGCGAAACCAAAAGCATGTATGAGGCATGCTTTGTTTGTATGAGAAATATGGGAGAAATCTCATAGCTGAAAGACAAACAAACGTCATTTGTCATCTAAAATGTCTACATTGGGCTTTATAAAGTATATTGTATCAATTCCGAGTAAGTATTGTACTCTGCAAGCTGAAATGTATGCGGTATTAAGGGTTGCGAAGATCCTATATTACTGTTATTATAAAGAGTCTCAGAATTAAATTACTTAGATATAGGCGCGAGAGGACCACAATATCCAGAACGCTTCCTCGGACTGCAAGCAGCATCATGTTGGTTTTAGCCTGGCTTAGTTCAAGTATGTTTTGAATAACCCAATTTATAGTATACTATTGGCCCTTGTCAGAGCATAAGACTGCAGAATCGACCATAATTATATTCCGTACCTCTGTCCTATCTTGAAAATTGTTCTCATATATTTTGCATAGTTCTTTAACAAAAACTGTGGATTAAAAGATGTACATTCGAATTTCATATAAACAACGATCCTTCATTTTAAGCATTTCAAATCTTTATC
Organism: Phania funesta; assembly: GCA_963932375.1. NCBI lineage: Eukaryota > Metazoa > Arthropoda > Insecta > Diptera > Tachinidae > Phania > Phania funesta. The sequence continues at coordinate 101,252,140 of OZ010652.1, forward strand.
TACACGATTAAGCGCGCTTAGTTCTAAAGAACGCCAGACCGAACCATATCTCACCACCACTTTCACAGACTTCCGACGAATGTTATTACAACTGGCTGAGAATCATAAAGAATCATAAGGTAAAATTTTTCTATACTTTCTTAAGAATAGGCAGCAACTGATACTAAATAATGAGGTAAGACATACGTCCAGTCACATCATTTCACAGAACTGTAACAAAAAGGATTAAATATACTTTGTTTTATATTTTAATTTATATTATTTTGAAGTTAAACTGGGCGATATTATGGCCGAGAAGTTAAAACAAAGAGCAGAAGAAAAAGAAAAATATAGTATGTTTCCAGCACTGCAAAATGCAGGCAATTTAAAAAATCGTCATATAAAATACATTGAAAAGAAATTAATAAAAAATTTAAGTCAGGTTGGAATTGGGATAATAATTATGGTCTGAGTTATTGTGTTTTGGGATTAGAACTTGAACCACGAAGCAATAAATACATTGTTGATAATTAATAGTCATCTATTGGATAGCAAAACCGGTTATAATCATTAACAGATATAAATCGCTATATATAACGGGAGCTACAGAAATAAGAAAGGTTTACATAACCTATATAGTATTTGAGCTAAAGCACCAAGCCAATAATATTAGAGACCAAAAATAAACAAAATTATCGGCGGCAACGGTTATATTTGATCTAACGGTCGACTGAAGCTAAAACTGTTGTTTTTGTATAGCTAAAACACTTTGTTTGTAGTTAGAATTTGAAACATAACTATGTTAAAATGCTTATACAGGGTGTTCGCCGGGAAGGTATACTACTTTGTTTTGTCGCCACTTTGGTAAACATAAGTCTAGATAGTTCATATTTGGCAGTCGTGAAGTAGAGACATGGCAAATTTATTATGGAAAAATATTCGGTAAACCAACGTGTTTTAATCGTTAAAACATTTTATCAAAATCAATCATCGATTACTGTGATGATGAGAACCATTTACATCGCCGTAGATATTCCAATAGGATGCTACAGCTCGCCCATGACAACCCCGATTTTCATCAAAAAATTTTAAAGAGTGACGAAGCACATTTTCATTTGAATGGATATGTGAATAAACAGAATAGTCGGTTCTGGGCAATGGAAAACCCTCAAATCAAGTTTGGTGTGCAATTTGGTTAGGAGGAATGATTTGACCTTACTTCTTTGAAACTGAAAACGGCGTAACGGTAATTGTCAATAGCGAGCGATTTCGTGATATGATTGAAAACGTTTTAGTTTGGGCTAACTAAGATGTGGGTTCAACAACACATACAGCCAGGATTACAATGGAATTACTGCGGGGCGCATTTCCACGACAAGTTATTTCAAGTAATTGTGATGTTGATGGCCTCCACTGTCGCCTGATTTCACTTCTCCGGACTTCTTTTTGTGGGAATATCTGAATAGCAAGGTTTATGCAAACAAACCAGAAACGCAGGAGCAACTCAAACAAAATATTCGTGATGAAATTAAGGAAATACCGCGTGCAATGTGTGAGAATGTAATGTTAAATGTGTTCAAAAGGGGTCGCATTTATGAGGCTAACAGAGGCGGACACTTAACTGATATTGTATTGCATACATAATTGCCGACATTAAATAAAACATTTATCGATATATGATCCATTCTTTTTTATTTAATCGAAAATTATAAACAAACAAATTAGTATACCTTCCCAGCGGACACCCTGTAGATGGAAAGTTTAAAAGTAAGCAAAAACTTGAATATTGCTGCTAAAATTATGTTTAAAATTGTTTTAAATAACCATTCAATGATTGTCAGAATAATAGAATGCTTTAGAGAACATATTGCGCAACCATCAAGCTGATGAAGGCGGCTAAGATTTTTAGTCATAGTTAGCCACACGGTAAAGTCGTTTTAAGGTGCCTTAGCGGCTTGCAGTGCTAGCCATTATCCGATTGGCTTCGCATTTTAATTCAAGCTAGGTGAGAACTTCTGCCCAAAATGTTTAAGTAGAACAAAAAAATCAACAAACAGTACATACCCACATTTTAATAAAAGAAAGTATTAAAATAAAAAAGTTAAATAAAAAGTATAACGCCACTGAGTTTTAAATAACTTCTTTTGTTTAATGTTGGGACGCACTACCCATTTCTATATTTGTGTGTTTTCTTTTATATTTCAAGCGACTACAGTGAGGACCATAAGTTAGATTACAAAAGTCTCCATACAAGCAAATGATTGTATGCCCTGTAAGTAGACGTCTACTTTATTGTTTTTTGTGCTAAGTATGTATGTCCAAAAAATGTTTCTGTGCATTACTTGGCATAACACTTAATAAAATACCTCTATCTAATTGCTAAACAAAAGGAACTCTTCTGCAATTTTTAATAAAATTTCCTTATAAAGTTTTTGCAATATTTTGCTTCTTTTATATTTCACAACTAAATTGCACTTAATATGCTTTAGTCTATGTGGAGTTAGAGTGGTTGTAAAGATTGCTTGTGTATGCAGGTTTTATTTGTTGTATCATTTATACTGTAAGTTAAATGGAGATAATGAGCCCTTATTAAATCCTTCTCCAAAGCTGTAACGCTGAAATTTCCTCTATAATCAATTCTGAGTACTTTATGGTTCAGATCTTTCTAAGTTAAGGAATTTAACAAAGTATATCTCTTCGGTATTTAAATCTGTTGCGCAGGGCCCCCGATATCATACGCACATCGTCCATAGAGGAATCTATAACGTACATTTGCAACGAGATTGATATAAAATCTGTACAAAACATCAGAGAGATGGATGAATAGGCTTCTCTTGGTGTCGAGTGAACTTTTATTCATACGGAGTGTTATTTATTTCTTAACCGACAAAGTATATTTATTAAAGATTTCGGACTTACTCTGTCACCTTTTCCTTTGTCAAGATTATCTAAGAATCTAGGTAACATACGGACGTATTATTTAGACCCTATTTGAAATTTTTAAACACCCAAAATATAAATTTACCAACATTTGGAACACAAAAATTAATATTTGTACAAATTTTGAAATTTGAGAAATGAAAATTCGAAAAATTCGAAAAGACACCAGATAATCGTAAGCAAATGAAAAATGGTAAAAAAATTTTGAAATTTGAGAAATGAAAATTCGAAAAATTCGAAAAGACACCAGATAATCGTAAGCAAATGAAAAATGGTAAAAAAATTTTTTGAAAAATTTAGTTAATTGTATAAAAAAAGCTGATTATTTGTTAAAAAAAATTAAAAAATCGATATTTTACCAAAACATCATAACCCAACATTTCACGAAAAATTAAGAAAAAAGTTTCAGTTCTACAAAAAAATCAAAAAAGGATTAATTGCAAATTTTTTATAATTATATTCCTTTGACCTTTAATTATGATTTTACAGCATAGCGAAATATGGCATTTATTATATAAAATTGTGTTATTAAAGGAATTTTATGAAATATCTAGCGCTTAAAAATTTTGAATCTAAATTTCTATTTTCTCATATTTTTTTTTATGGTAGGACCAGCAGCGGTCGAGTAACTCCAAAATAGACTTTGAAGCACCGGCCCATACATGAGATTTGTATTCCATTTTCGGTCGGATATAAGTGGTATAGATAGTTAGGAGATCAGATGGGGTGAAGTAATTCTTACACCGTTTAAGGAAGCCTAGGCACTTGAATGCTTCTTTCGACACTTCGGACATCACATTGAATCTTCATGCCAAGAACATCAAGAGTTTCTGATTCCTCAATATCTATACCACCCATAACTACAGCTGGAGCAGCAAAGTCCGTCGTGCGTCTGTGCGTTAGCATACAACACTGGGTCTTATTGGGGTTACAATCGGCCCTATTCGCACGACCCCATTCTGTGATCGTCACAAGATCACTAATTAATGAATCATTCATGCGGTGCCTCATGGCCTCAATCTTTAAGAGGCTTGGTCTGTTGATGTATGTGTAATAATTGCATATGCTGCTGTCATCTGCAAAAGAATAAATAGAGTTGGAAGTTTGATGATGAAGGTCATCTAGGAAGATAAGAAATAGAGCAGGAGAAAGAACGGAACCCTGCGGTACCCCTGAATTCATCTTGAACCCATCTACAACAACTCGTATAGTGCGATCTCTGAGAAAGCTCGATATAAATCGAGAGAAGTGATTTCCGACACCAAAAGCAACAAGTTTTGACAAGAGCGCGCCATGCCACACCCTATCAAACGCCTTGGAAATATCTAGAGCCACCACCTTACTTTCGCCAAAATGATGTATGGACCTACACCATCTCTCCGAGAGGAAGGCCAGTATGTCTCCCATAGAGCGCCCTCTACGAAATCCATACTGACGGTCGTGAAGTAACTTGTTGGACTCCAGGTAATTAACAAGATGGAAATTCAACATACTTTCCATAACCTTGGAAAGCGCCGAACAAATTGCTATTGGGCGGTAATTTTCAGGGTTATAATATTTGGTAGATGCGAAATATAGCCTCCCCTATAAGCTATTTAGTTGTGAGCCAGCCTTTAAGCTTAAGGGTCGTGGGTTCATTTTCCACCAAATACTACGACGAGTTGAAGGCTTTGGTACTATGTTCGCTTGCTCACCAACTTCATGTACTTATTCCGACTGTCGATCGTCTCAACATATTTAACACGTGTCACCTTTTTTGAGCTTGGAGAGTCCCCACTATAAAATTTATTACCATATCGATGTCAGAATCAGATCTGTTAATTTTTCAGACATTTTTACTTTAAGTAGATGTAGGTCCGAAAGTCCAATGTTGGTTTAAACCACTCTTGATTCCCAAACTCACAAAATCCTCTTCTCCCTTATTTGTTTCTTTTTAGGAACTGACATCTTTTAATCCTTTTATTCAAAATCTCCCATTTCAAAAACATCACTTCTTTCATTGAAGTTATTATCTCTGTTCCTTCCAATGCTTTATTTCGTCTCTATTATTGTACGATTTGAAATATCTGCTTTAAAATATTTTACATCTATTTCGAAGATTATGTCTGAGCTTTCAGTACACACCCTTAGCATAGCATAAGATTGAAATAAAAGGCAATAGAGTAAAGACAGTTTAAAAAACTGCAGTACAAATACACTATTACTGCAGTCCTAAGCAGTGCTGTAAAGTAATAAAAGGGCCTTAAAAATTCACGTCTTTTTAGGATTCTACTTTTATTTTAAGTTTTATTTTCCTATATTGTTTTGTCAGCAGCGTTAGCTTTTAGGTAATATAACAAAAATCCAATAGCTTTTTTAGCCTGCATTCTATTTTAAGACAAGGGTTTGAGGGTTCTTAATTCAGAAGTTTTAATTTAAGTTCTTTTGAGTAACTTTTTAGTAGAAATAATTGCAAATGAAAATAAAATTACAGGAGGAAGGGCCCTTTATTTATCGTGGCAACCGTTTATTAGTTACTTCACACACATACATATATAAAAATAAATGTGCAGATATATTTGTACATAAAAAAATCCCCTAAACATATGAAAAATAGTCAACGTATGCCACTACTTACTTAAGATATTTTCGTTGTTGTCTTTTTCTTATGCTAACATTCGAATGAAAGTAAAATGCTTTTAGAAGCCAGTAAATATTTTTGTATTTATGCATTTTTAGAGAATGGAAGTTGTGATAATATTACGTCATTTCCCTAAAGTGAAAAATACATGAAGTTATCTATCCAGTCAAGGCAGAGAAGTCTGCATAATACCAAAGTATACACGCAGAGAAAATTAATTTTATTTTTGAAATTTATTTAGAATATTATTAAAATATTGGAAGATATTTATTTGAATGTAAAATCTCAAAGAAAGTTTGTTAGCAAGTCTAATTGGCAGTTCTTAAATAAATCTTGAAATTTAACATACATTTAATATTTCCTTTAGCAACTCCTAACAATAATAATGATTTTTTGGGTGTACCTGGCACGACTGCATAAAACCCCTTTAAATTATTAATACTAATTTTTGGCGGTGCATGAAAAATATTTAAGCATCTGCTAGTGCATTTGGATTCGTATATAATATTTTTCTATCTTGAATGCATTTGAAACCGTAACAATAGAAAACTTGTCTCCAACTTTCACTTAGAACTGCAGAGCTGTACAGAATTTTTTAAGTTAAAATTTTTATTTAAGAAAATATACGAAAATATTTTCGTTATAATCAAACCACATTGAGGGAACAAAAATTTAGTAGGCACTTTTCTTTTTAAGTTGTTATTACTCATATTTTAAACAAAACTCGTTTTGAGAGGATTTAATTTAGGATTATAAATTTTAGTGAGATTTTGCCATTTTTCAATGTATTTATAATATATTGGTTTTAATTATGTTTCAGATCTTCTTGACTCATCGTAGTTGAAGTGAAATATTACTATTATATTAAATAATCCCTATTACTTTGATTAATTACTTTTAAGCTTTTAAAAGTTTATACATATCTAAATATCTTAGACGTTCTCAAACACTCGCATTTAAGATCAATCGGAATTTAAAATTTTACAATGTTCGTTCGTTCGATATTTTTCGAACAATCTGAAATAAAAGCAAAATTGGCTATGAATTGGTGCGTTTCCTAATAATAGATAAAAAGTCGATGCGAATTATTCGTCTTAAAAAAAGTTGCCAATTTCAATGTTTTGTTTAAGTTGTAACCTTAAAATTTACCTTGGGTTCATCGTCACATTCGTGATCGGAACAACAATTGTACTCTGTCACTTTTCAACTTATTTGGACTAAGTTTTGTTGACGGATGGCATTTCGTAAAAAAATTACGTTTAGTCATACGATAACATATGTTATGATCTCCAATATTGTGAATTATAATCTGTTGACGTGTGTGAGAATCCAAATAAACTTATTTTTACGATACGTCGAACGTTCACGGATGTGACGATGCCACCTCTGGCCTTTAAGTTTATTTTTAAAATACTTGGCGAAATTAGGATATTCAGGCATGCGTATGCGCAATGTTTCTTTACACCCTTTTATATACATAAAATTATAGCTCATACGCCCCACTTCATTTATTAAAAACAAAATTGATCTGGATTCTTTGTAACATATTCTTCGAGTATTTTGGGGACATCTTATTTCTACAACTAATATTTTTTAATAAGTTTTCCATTAGTATTTGCCACAATTGTTAATAAAAACGTATTTTAACCATCTTAGGACTTTGCGGGATATCGATAATAAGCCCGCGAACTTGGAAAATTGAACTAAAATTCATTTGAGGAATTTATTCTTGTCGAGATATGCATTGGCAGCAGGATATTTTATACCAAAGTTCAATCAAAATATTTGTAGATTCTTTCAATATATTTAGTTTGTACTGGCTTTTGCAGTTTTGCTTTTAAAAAATGTTCCTTTTGAAAGTTTGGTTTAACTTTGTGTCATTTTCAGCGTCATTTTTCTTTATTAATTTTCAAAATTTGTATACTGTTCGCATAAGTGCAAGTAGAAATTCATAACTAAATGGCAAAAAAGGAGAGTTATTTCAAAATAAAAATTTCTATAAGTATTTAATAGATAGTGTTCACCACTAAGTTGTAAATCCCTAACAGGTTAATATTTCTACAACTCTAATATAGACCACCGACATATGATTTACTTCTTATAGTGCTCCATTTCAAAGTAAGATTCTGTATTGCTTCATACGAAAAAATATACAAAAGAGAAGGTCGAATAATTCTTGCAAGTATAAACTTTATGGGAAAAAGTGTTCGTTGTTAATTTTGTGAACTACGTCATCTTTGACTAGCAAAGTATTATGATAATAAGTATCAAGTTTGAGTTAGTCAACAGACTTTTGACCAATCGTTTACTATCCGCTTATAATCGTGTGAATTACTATGGTTATATATAAAGAAATTCACTAGAAATTTAATTATTTTTATAAAAAATTCTGTCGTATATTTTGTTGCTTCAAAATTAAACACAAATTTTGCTATACCCATTTCTTACTCTAAAAGAGAAATTTTATTCGTCTAAAACTAAAGTTAAACACACTATTTTTTTGAATAAATCTGATTTAGAATCAATATTTTCCCTTTACCTTAGCTGCTGTACTTTTTACATCTTCATACATTAGAAACTTTATTCCATTCATGAATATAATTTTTGTTTTTTGGTTAAAAATATTCATAAAAAATTAATGTAAATATAAAAATTCGGTTCGTGAATTATATACAATAAATACAAATATAAAGGATTATGGATTCGTATTCATTTTACTTTTCCTAATTTCACTTAATACAACAATTAATATAATTTTTTTAACACTCTTTTATTTAAAAAAATAACATATTTATTGATCTGACGCCCTGGATAATTTAAGATATTTTAGTGCTAAGGAAGCTTTATTTTGGGATGATTTTGCCAGCAAAAACTCGTTACAGCCTAACTTATTTAAAACCATCTTTAATACGTTCTTTTTAACAAATTAGTAAATAATGTGCACTTTTATATAAAAATATTTTTTTAATACGGCCATTAATGTTTCATAATATTAATTTTTTTTGTACTTAATATTTCAATATGATTTAATACATTTCATTCTGTAAAAAATATTTTTTTAATCGATTGATACTTTACATACTTAAATCAGACGACAAAAATACTTTGAATTATAGCTTAATTATTGAACGGGGCGAAATACCACCATGCTTAATCAGAATATTTTTCAAGTATGCGTTAACTTATAAGAAATAATTTTAGTCATTTTCGATTACATGATTTAGTCCTTCTAATTTATGCAAGTCTGGCGCTTTAAGGTATCTCAAAAATGGCCTTAATTACTGACAAATTATTTTAGCATTTGAGTGATATGTACACTAATGCACCTGGCTGTACCCTTTACAACTTCTTTCAATAGCAGACTGCTGAACACTAAATAATATTGCAAAAGAATAATGGCAGCAAAAATAACAGGAGTAATCAGTGGTGACCATATTCGAATTGGGGAATAACTATGTTACTCTTTAGTCAGTACAAAACCGATGTAAGTACAAGTGCGTGTACAGCATACGATCTGTCACCGGTTGCAAGAGGTTGCGGCATTCTACCCTGCACCTAGAGTAGCTTTTCAAATTATCGTTCAGGTCAGATACCATTTAGAAGACTAAGAAAAAAATTAAGAGCTAATGTGGCAACGAGAAAATTGAAGCTTCTTTAAAATAACTAAAACCTACCGTAAAAATACAATATTTTATCCACCTTTTTCTACCATAAGTGGGATAAGCACGGTGTTTTTGCAGTCCGAATATACTTTTTCAAACATCTTATTTTGCGATAGCATCCTTTACTGGATATTTCTAGTACTGGCTCTACTTTGGTTTTTTTTTAGTTATTTATTTTAAATTATTCACTTATTGGACCCTTTTTCTCAATTTACTTTTCTTGTTGTTTTCCGCGATTTGCACCTACATAACTAGCAACTGCTTCTCTTTTCATTTTCACATTTTTTCTTGTTGAATTTAGTTTTAGTAATAAATTTTGTAGGTATGAATGAAATAATTTTTTCTTTAATTTTTGATGTTGCGGAAGATTTGGATTTTAAATAAATTTACGGCCAAATTTCGATTTTATGGTAAGAATAATATTTTAGTAGACATTAACAATGTTCGGCTGGAGTTTATTTTAAAGTTTTAGTTTAAAATTTTGGATTTTGAGTTTTAAATTTTTTCATGTAAACAAAAGAACACACAAAATAACTCCAAGGCAATAACAATATGGTAGTATGTTTGTTTGCACCCAATACCAGCATATATAGACCAAAACTGTCACAGGTTCGCCATAGTGAATTGCGAAAAGCGGTTAAATAACGAAATTATATTTAAAATAAAGCAGAGTATTTTTGCATTTTCGATTTTCTTCAATATTATGAATACACTCAATAGCATAAATTATACATTGTATTGGCTTGAACAAAGCAAAGTTACCTTTGTATATGAAATAGGTTTTCCATCTCTGTTTATTACGTAGTTACAATAAATAACGCACAAACACACTAAACCCTCATTCGTATGCTTATTCGCGCCATATAAACCAAACTCTAAGATCTTTTCTGTATAGTTTTTGTGCTATTTTCGTTTTCCGCAAATGTACACGCGCAAGAATAATGAACTTTTTGCTATACATTCGTTAGATATTTTTCTTATATCGCTTTACGTAAACACACATACAATAGTTTTATGTATTTTCAGTTCTCTTTTTACTACGAGATTATGCAACATTTTATTCCTTAATGTTTAATTTAACTGCCAGGAATATAGTTTTATTTTCTCAATACAATATTGCATTTTAGTTTATGTTTTTAAATAAAAAAAATACGAGAAAACTGGGCTGAGAAGAAGACAGAACATAAGAAATAACACTATCTTCAGTTGTATGAAATATTGAAATGAAATTTTTAAGTGCCATCTGTACAATGCAACAAATAGAAATATGTAAAAATGTAATTTAATGTAAGCTGCATACTGCTGCTACATTGTACTTAAATAGAAACATTTCGCTAAATTAAGTTTTAATTTTACACTGAAATTCATGCCAGAGAATAAATTTGTTCTTCATCTATTGACTTCACTGAAATTTGTTGATTATTATATTTATTGAATTGGAAGCTGGGTAAAAGAAATAAATACTGCCACATTTAATATTGAAAACGACTGCCAAAATAGTTTCAGATTGTGTTGGAAGTACAAAAATCACTTCGATTATTTGCAGTAAAAAAACAGGTTTTTTTAAATCTGATCAAAAATTTTTCCTATAAATTATTTTAATAAAATTACAAAAAAAGCCTAAAATACTCAAAATAATAAAAAAATTTCTTATTTATAGGAGTTTTTTTAATAAATTTTTTCATATTGTAATGCATGTATTCATAATCATTATGAAATATTTCTCACAAATTGGTCATTGCCATTCCTGTGGCCGCAAATTATTAGCGAAAATATAAGCTTACTTCATTGACGGAAATATTCAAATTACAGTTCTTATAACCACTAAGTCCATTTAGTGATTTTTCACACAGAGGGGACAAAAGACGTGACGGGGCAGATAGTGACCTCTTTCTCTATCAGTCTCTTTTTCAGGAGTTGACAACTCCAATTCGCACATCACCCAAGGGGTGCAGAGAGGTAAGTATGTCAGGAACTTTTTAATTAATGATATGAAAGTCAATTTACTTTATACCCATTCGGCATTTGTTAGAATTTTGGAATTGTCCTGGTACTGTTATGTTATCTATAGTCGGCTCAATGGCATCATTGCCTATAGGTAAAATTGATATCAAGTTTTTTTAAGCAATATTTAATTTTATAAAAACTGACTTCAGATTTACTTGCTCTGAAATAATTAACAGACCTCCTGGTGTCGACGAACGTGTAAATTTGGCATTAAAGAAGACCACATTCAGTAGACCTCCGATCAATACTTTTCACCTGACACATTTGTAACTCCTCCAATGACCAGATCTTAATATCATTAAATTTTATATTATGAATAGAACAGAAAGATAAAAAATACTTTAAAAGAATTTGCAAAAATTGCATGTAACGTGAACTTATAATATTTCAAGCAAAAACGATTGTTGGAGGTTTTAAAGTCGAAAGGGTGCAAGCCATGTAACGAACCCATGTAAACATATATAAGATTTATTATTTTTCCTTTACTATTGCAAGTGTCGGTGACTTTTGTCTTGATGAAATACGAACTGTTTATTTTTTGTTAATTATCAATAATTAAATTAAATTGATTAAAACTTGTTGGGATTAAAAATTAGCTAATAATATTTTTTTAAATGTAGAAGTAATTTTGTTTTCCCAGCTCTTGCCTGCAGATGTTTTATGTACTTGCTTGAGACTATTCATTTCGGAACGTTCATATCAGTTCACTGGAAGAATTTCAATAATTTAGTTCATTAGTAAAAAGCTTAATTATGATATGAACTTAAATACTTTGCATGCCCTGCTGTTGCCACTGCTGAGGTCAATTCATACTAGCCTGTTGTTAAGCACCGCCACAGCCTATGCAATTTGTTAATGATTTTCGATGTCTTGGTTACATATTAACCCGGGACGTCTAGCATATGCTGTTACTGCAGTTTCATTGGTTTTTTTTTATACATAATTTCACTGGAATTAAATGCTTTTACTCTTCAACTTAATTAGAATTAAATTGTTGCGTTGTCAACTTTGTGATTTCATCAGATACTTAGCAATATTATTTGCTCTCCATCAATACCACTTAGGTTATATTACATGTACACGTATGTAGTACTTCATAAACCATCTTTTAAAAATAAACTTTTCGGCGATTTGTTTCAAATTATTGAATACTTGTGGGCTTTGGCTTTTGTTTCATCATTTTATCCATTATTTTTTATGATCTATTTGTCACTTTCTTTAGGGACTGACCACGGCAAAATAGCTGATTCGGGCAGTTTCGAATATCAAAGTGTACATCCCTGTCTACTTTGTGGTCTTTTGTACTGTTATCACCATCTGATAGCGAGTATTTCAGTGCTGAAGCAATTTAGTTTTTAAATTTCAAAATAGATTTTTGAAAAAAAATTTGCTTACCTCATTTTCAGTTCTTAGAACCTTTAAGTTCTGAAAAATAAATTGGTGTCTAGCAACACTTGGCAATTGGTTATGTGTAAGAACAATTGTAGGTTCCAAGTGTTTTTTTTTCTCTATTTGAGTTACTTTCTTAATATTATTTTCTTTATTTAAGTTACTTTCTTATATCGCTGTTGAAAAACTTTTCGTTGTTTGCAACAAATAAGCCGTTAACGATGCCTTAATATTTTTCGCAAATCATCGTTAAAATACTAAAAATTAATAGAACAAGACAAAATAATTTAGTTGCTATATTATCAGTATTCCATTCCGATCAAAATTATTTTCAATGCAAGAAATCGAAAAACAAATCAGTTCTTCACCTTTACCTGTATATAGAAATGGAAAAATAATAATTTTGCTTCTGTTTTAAAATTTTAACGATGTAATTTGTAATAAATTGTTTTTGGTTTTAACAAAAACTTAAGCCAGTGTGTTTTTATCCTTTTTTATAATTTATTTAAGTTATTCGAACAAATTTGTTTTTTCTTTGTTCGTTCGAATATTCGAATAATTTCTAAATTTCATTCGCTTGTTCGAACCGAAAAAAGTGCCTTGAGAGTTTTTGTCTGGTCTTTGTTTCTGATGTATTTGGTATTTCGAAGAAGAACTAGAAGGCCTTATTTTTTATTGTTCATTGTTGTGTGTTCAGCAATTTTATGTAAAACACTAAAAGGAACATATTTGTGGAACATTTTAACCCTCTTACTCATCGCAGTATGAGTCATTTGCACCAATCGTTAAGAAAAGAAAAAACCCTATTTAGACAGCGATACAGTGGGCTAAAAATTCCTGTAAAAATTACTTGCTATAAAATTCTATTAAAAATCCTTAAATACATTATAGCTCAAAATTAAATTTAAAAGCTAGAAATAAGTTAAAACTTAAAATGTGATTAAGGGTTAATTTCGTATTTATTCACATTTAGTACTAAAATATTTCATAAACCCGGATTTTATGAAGCAAGTTTCTACTGAAAATATGTCTTACGTAAAATTTCACATAAAGTCACCATACAAGCTGGAGTTCTAATACTTATTTTAAAGACCATGAAAGCAAGTTTGGGTATTTAAGAAAGTATTTATTTATATAATTTTGTGTAAAAATGCTATTGATCACATTGGCTTCATTCTATTCTATTTGAATTTAACGGGTTTCGTACTAAAATGCAGCTATGAAAAGTAATCGACGACGCCATGCAACACCACCACTAAGTGAATGATCTAGATCATTTCGGAATCGTTCGTACTAGTAGATTAAATCACATTTCTATTAAGCAATTTATGCAATGTTGAAACCCAAGTATAAAAGTAAAAGTTTGCAGGAAACACGTTCTTTTCTTATTCATCCTCATTGGCAGACGATTGCTAAGGAATTAAGATATTTGTGCATAAATTTTTTCTTGTAGTGAGAACAAGACTAAATAAACCTAAATTTATTTTATACCCAAATTTACAAAGTAAAATTCAAAACGTTATAATTTTATTTGAGACAAGAATCCAGTGATAATATCCAGAGGATATATTATTGTACATTTCGGTGCCAATCCATTAAAGGGTAACATGATTATAATCCTAAATTTATTCGCTTTTGTAGATTTAAATCTCTTCGCAGATTTGGCCCGAAATCATTTACCGTATAACAAACGAAAGGGGAAAACAATAATTAATTAATTTGCCAAGCGACTAGCTCATATTCGCCTATTGAAATGAACATATAAACTTTGCCAGTGGAATAATTAATAGAACTCAGACACAGCATTCGAAGCTCGCAATCAGAATTAGTATAAGGACTTGTAAATTGTCTAACGGAAAGGATATTAAAAATATTATTTTCGGCAAGCTATTAAAATCTTTTAGCAAAGGATATATTTACAGCCAACACTTCTTGATTACGATCTTTTTTTTTGCAATTTCGGTAGCATAGATTTATCTTTGGTTGCAGTCAGAAGTGGGGTTTTTAAAAACTGATGTCAATGCAAAAATAACAAAAAGAAGAAAAAAAAACAACAACAAAAGTAAAATATTTAATTAGATCAAGTCGGCTATAAAGTCACATAAGTAACGAAACCTATACCTGTCTCCCTTCAGTTTACAGGGAGTACATTGCTGAATGGCCATTCACCGGTGGAACCCAAATACAAAATGTAAGTTACACAAATTAGTACATTAAAATAATCTTTAGTAATAATAATACGCTTAATGAAATTATATATATAAATAATGTAAGTTCAATTAATGATATGAAAAAAGAAAAAAACATTTAACCAAAAACAAACGAAATGCTGGAAATATCGCATAGTGAAATTACGGAAAATTATTTTATCAAACTGAATTAAATTTAAACAAACATTAAGCAATTTGTGTAAAGAAAAGGGGTGAAGTAAGAGACAAAAAAAACATTTTGTGTGGAGAAAACCAATTTTAAGATCAGTGAATAAAGGCGGTGTAATTAACATTTATGTAAAAGGTATTTAAGATCCCCCTAATGATGTACTCTAAATTTATATGTAATTAAAAAAAAAAAAAAGTAAAACAAACTAAAACTTCTAGTATACCTATAATTCTGTAAAAACAAAACCAAAGAAAAAAAGATCGTCCCGAAAAATACGGTATAGTTCGTACATCGGCAACTATTGCCTTCCTCTTCATTAATTTGAGTTAATCATCATCAATTAACTTCGTTGACCTACATTTGCTTGACCTATATATTTGCATGTATATAAGAAATCATACAGGGTAACAAAATTCACTTCTGTATAATGTCTAAAGCAATGTTTTTTTATGAATGTATATAAAAATTATTTTTTTTCCCACGATAAGTTAATATTAAATTCCATTTTCGTAGTTATAATTTAAATTTCTATAAGATAAAATGAATACACGTAATGAAATGTGCCTTTTGAATAAAAATTTAAAATAGTTTATAATGAATTGCTAAATTATCTACAATGTGATTTCTTTTGAAAAGTTCCCGCAAGGTAAAGAGATGTGTATTAGGGAATACCTATTAGATCTATATTTTCCGGAGTCTGCGAATTTTGGTAATCAAAGGTTGGGACGGGCACGCTGTTGTTCCAATGCCAATTGGAAGCAACCCAGATTAGTTAACGATTTTCATGCCGATATAGTAGTTTATGCTCACCATTTTTGTTTTTAATCGAACCAATAACGTAATTGAAATTAATAATAGCTGTATAAATACGGCATGCACTAAAATAATTATTTCTATGTAGTTTTAATCCGATTTGTGTTAAGATCTCGTACCCACCCGTTTGCCGACGAGCCAGAGCCGGAATTTTATGCACGCCATCGCTTAACTAGATCAAGGACCTACTTCTATCTTTAAGGTTGTATGCTACATTTGTTTTCCTTTTTGAGAAAGATGTATAATTCTTTGGAAATACATGATTCATTTTGTTATGTCTGCCGCAAATATATAACATCTGAACATAAAGTTCTAATGAACAGTGAACGCTAAAGTATTGCTGTTGCTATTCTTTAAACGGGTTAAAGCTGAGGTGTAAAGGCAACTTACTTACTTTTGTTTTTAGTTTATAACACGATGGTATTTTATTTGAGTTTTTCCTACAGGTCAACAAAGTTCAAGGCAATTGGGTATTCTATTGCACTTGTTAAATCCTGGTAAGCATGACAAACTTAACCTGATTTAGAAGAGCTGCCCCTGCGTTCTTGGTAAACTTCAAACTTTTGAAAGGACACTAACAAGATACCGACCCGTTTTACTCAAATTTAATTGTATACTTTATTTCTTCAAACTCTAGTAGCCTGAAAAAATAATTTTGTCCACGTTCATTAATTTTATTAAATGTTTCTGTGAAATTTCCTTAGGCCAACAATTCTATATTTTTATTTCCTTCCTGCCGACTATACCGGGTCCAAGTAATTTGCCAAAAATTTACATATAATTCCTGTTGTTATTTACACATATACAAGTACATTAGATACGAAGTGTATTTGATTATTTGCTTAAAAATATTCGTACATGTATTTGCGGCTTTTGTTTGTTTTTTTACCTCAATTCTTTTTTTGTTAAAAAACTAGTTTTATTATTGAAAATAAACAACATGTTTTTTGTAGTAAATTTTCCCTTGAATTTTTCATGGTATTTGTGAATTTGTTTTACAATTTGTTTATTTAGAGGATTTACATGTGTGTACATGTGTATTTACTATTTCATATTTGGTTCATCGTTTGAATTTATTTCTACTGGGTTTTATAAATTTCTCGTTTAAATTTTAAGTTAAAAAAAATGCTTAACAGTTGATAAGTAAATATTAAATTAAGCAATCGTAAGTAAAATAAACTACAAGTAGGTCATAATAAGACTAATTGCGTAGGTGGTACTTAATATAGTGGTGCATTTTATAATGTATGTATGTGGTGCAATGGACATGGTACCAGCACAGACAATAGAGGCAATGATGGCATACTTACCATTAGACTTAGGCCAATATCCGCAATCAAAAGCTTTAGGCCAAACATCTGGACCTAGTTAGGACAAATTTTAATGAGACTCAGAAGCAGATGGAACGCATGAGTAATAGAAAAGTAGTCAAAAAGCTGCTTCGACACTCTTTGCGGAAGGCGTTATACAAAATAAGTGTATGGAGAACGACATCTGGGGCCAAATCACCGCATTAGATATCGACTACCGTTCGTATAGAATAAAATTTTTGATAGTATAATTTTTTTGGATCACGGCATTCGATCGTAATTAAAATGCCTACTACTATATTTTACATTCCTGTAAACATATGAGGAACGAAAAAGAAAACCAAAAATAAACAAATTTGTGAAAAAGTGTTAAATTAATCAAATAAATCAATATTTAAATGCATGTTAAATGAAGTGTTTTTTGTGTTCCTCATCTTCGGAATCAGAGGATGAACCGCTGCAATAAGAAGAAACATTCGCCAACTTGAAACGTCCTTTATTATAGAGCCCCACGCATTTAGTTTACTTGTCAATTCTCGCCATAAATTTTGAGACTGTTTTTGCTTGAGCAAAGTTTTTAAGCTTATTTTTGGACAAATCGGGATGTTCCAGCATAAATTGCGCCAATACCTCTTTTTGCTTCCCATTTACTTTATTTGAATTTGTTCTGACTTTTTCCTTACTTATTTGTTTGCCATTATTTTTTGAACTGGTTAATGAACAATCTTTTCCTTGATAATCGATTTCCCTAAAAACAATTAAAATTATATTATATTGAAATTAAAAAATATCAAAAAAAATACTCACATTTTTAATTCTTCTTGCTTTTGTTTCTTTGCTTTGTTTCGCACCACAAAATGACTGTTTATTTTCGATAGAAAATTACCAATCGAGTGCAACTTCAAGTAAATATGTTACGATAACGAGTACTGTGATCCACGTTAACCACATGTCGAAGATAAAGTACTCGATATCGAATGCGGTGATTTGGCCCCTGCATTTTTACTGATAGTCCTCTTGTGAGCAGCAGGTCAGTAGCAGGTGTATATATTAGCTAAGCTGAACTTGCCTTTTAGTCTAGTTCTGGGGGAGTACGTGTTCGTTTACCAGGCAGAGTTGCTTCGATAGCTGCATGCATTGGACCACCTGCGGGAAAGCCAGGTGCATGGGAGGTGCATTACACTTGACAATCAATCGGTAATAAAATGCATTACTCAAGTCAACGTGTACTCGAATCTAGTGTTGGAGTATGATATTAGTCAGATGTGCATCGGTTCACGAGATGACGTTGATGGAGATTGACGTTGATGTGGGAATGAATCAGCAGACGAAATAACAAAAAGGATATCAGCGGGTCCTTTATGTGGACCAGAAGCAAGAGTTGCACTTTGGAAATGCCTAGTCCGAGCATATGGTAACCTCATATAATGGGTAGACTCATTAAACCTGATAAAATGGAGTCATGCTACGACATCTAGACAGGCTCGAATGGTGCTCAAAATTCCGCTCGGCAGGAGGGCCAGTAAGGTCATGATCTGCTTCGATATCTATCCTACATTCATACATATACTTAAAAATATATATACAAAAAATGACCGCATCCTTGCACATCAATCTTTTATTTTTATTTCAAGTGATAACTGGCTGTCGTATGGGAGATGTCGACCTCTTTACTTAGTCCGCACAATCGCTAGACATATTGCTCATATCCTGCTTTGTTCTTTCGTTATGTGACTAAGTGCGGCCAAGTACTGAACGACCATTCTGCCAACACGAACATTCTCAACCGCATGTATATGTGCATTAAGATTTTAAACACGTTAATTTAATTTCCAAAAGTTTGCTAAATCTTCTACTCTTAATATTTTTTGCTTAATTTGTTTTTTTGAACTTATTTCACTCTACTCTATTCCCACTTAAGATGTGTCCTTTTAAGGAATTGTTTTTTATTCATTAAAAATTCAAGTCAGCCAATTTAAGAGCAACAAATGTAATATAAAGTTGCATTCGGGTACATATATTCAATATAATAACAATACAGTGAAAATAAAATAAAGCAAAAATAAGCAACATAACAAACTACAACACTTATACTCTTTTAAAAGAGTACTCTTGATGTTCTTGTAAATACAGTATCGGCGAAAACATTGGCAGCTGAGGTAGTAAAAAAATGTTTCGCTTTTATCTCAGTTTTGTAATATAACGTGCCGATACGAAATTCTGAACAAAAACACTTACCAACTTAGAAAATCTACACACATTCTAATAAGAGGTATCTAACATATTAAGGAAAATTGAAACACTGTGATTATACGTTATAATTCTCAATAACTTTATGCCAAACATTATATTTTGCGTCGAGTTTTGATCATAAAAAAAATTAGTTTTCGGTTCTGTTCAATATTTAGGTGCTATTTTCTATATGCAGGTGCTGGTTGCTTAGGCCAGCTTATCAGGAAACCTTTACCGAACTTTGCAGAAAAACTTATAAATGTGTTATACCTGAACTTTCTTAGACCATATGAGAAATCCAAAAAAATCAAGGACAAAAATATTAAACTTTGAACAAAATGCCCCACAACAAAAAATAGTTATCTTATTTTTTTTTATTTGATATTGGGTTGAAAACAATTTTTATAAGATATTAGAAATTTTACTAAAAACTTTATTCCGCTAATATCCACAATTCCCCAAAAAATCGAGAGTTTATCAAAAATTTATAAGAATTCAGAGAAATAAAAAACACATAACTATCGAAAATGCTTAAATTAAAACGAAAGGAGATTTTGAAAGTAAAATAATACGACTAAAACAGTATGCCAAAATTATATATCTTAAACAATATTCTGCACCGGAAAAATCTGTTTATAGACACAGCAACACAGACTTGTTTGTATTTGACTTAAAATTTTTGTTCAATTTGCGCTTTTGTCATTCACTATTTCTAACAATTTTTTTTTCATTTAAACTCTTTTGTGAATTGTTGAAAATGTTTTGAATGTTAAAGTTAATTGAATTTATAAATGTTTTCGCCAACACTGTACATACGTACATACATACAAACATATGCATTTTAATAGCATTGGCAGCGGTCATGACAGAATAATGTTGCTGTTTTATTATGAAAAATAAAGTGATGTTGGAAAAAATGCAAGAGTGTCACATGTTCCTATGAATATCAAGTACATATTAGTTTATAACACACACACACACACACCTACACAAATAAAATGCAAACATTCGCATACAAATCAAATACAATTGTATATGAGTACTTCATACACACACAACATAGAAACCTATCTATGCATGAATCTATCTAGTTTTATGTGTAGAAATGAACACAAGATGTGCTCAAATGTAAAATAAACTTTCCTTTCACTTGCTACCACTGCAAAAATGTTACGTGGGTGGGTTTAAAATTTAAAAAATGTTCATAAATCAATCAAATATTTGTAGATAAAAAAATATAAAATATTATTTTATTACACGCAATTAAAAATATTCGGGGAATGTACATTTAGCATTTTAAATTATTTTCATTCACAGATCACTTATTTCGAGCTATGTAGTATATCAATTTACTTCTCGGGCAGTTGATTTGCTGTAAAGAAATAGAATATTACTCGGGGTAAATACGGAAGGCTGATGCTTAATATATAAGAACAGGGCAGCATAATTTCTGCTGACATGCTTACAAATGTGCCGTTACTAGTGCGATCAAATGGCTAAGGTACCTAAGGGTATACGGAGACTATGTTTCCACCTAAAGCTGATCTAAATTCCAGGGATATTGTTGCGTACAAAACTGCCAAACGTATATTCAATATCGGTAATTGGTTTGCCTCAGAGTAATTACACAGAACTCGGTTTCTAGTACAGGCCATCAAGATAATACACGTACAACGGCACTGGTACGAACGGGACGTTGTATTCGAGGAGCACGTGCAAGAAGAATGATACATGCATGTAGCAACTTCTTTAGAAATTTTCACGATAAAGAAGAGCAACTTAATGTGACCATATTCTCTGCAACTGCCCTGTAGTTGCGACAAGTAGGTCGACACATTTAGATCCCTCAGCAATGCGAAGCTTACACGACTCGTATACAACGTGGACCCTACCATGCTTCCATTACATTCATTTGTGTTTCTTGTTTTATTTTTTTAACTTACAAATACACCCACCATACATGTACTGAACAACAAACATTATTCGAAAAAGAATACCTACACTAAAAAATGTTACTAGATTAAGTGGACCGTAATATATTTGCAAAGGCTTGCAGAAATATTACTCTATTGTAGTGAATTGTTTGCGAAATAAGAAACGCAGCATTTTTATGTGAGTGAAAGAAGATAAAAAAGCGCATCAGTGAAAACGTTGCGTTGAAACGCCAAGCTGAATCAGCGCGTAAGCGTGTCAATGTCAGTAAACAAAGTGAATGTAAGTTTTTCACTGGTTAGTTGCTTTTGTGGCTGAGTTTGAATGCGGTTGGTGTTCGTAAGAGCTGACTTATCCCACCAGCAGAATTGAGCAAAAGAAATTATATGTGCAGAAATAAAGCAAAGTGAACTTAGTTTGTATGTATGTAAGTGCACATTAGTATGACACTCATTCCTTTTTCTCTTTCTTACTGTCTAATGGTTGTGTGATGACCGCCTTGAATACTGCAAAATTTGTGTGACACATGGTCAGCAAAGAATTGTGGCAATTCTTTTATTTCATCCTTCTTCATTTATCCCTGTTTGTAGAAGTGTTATTTCAAGTCGTTTGCAGAATCAATTTATTGAAATATTTTTGAGTGCTGCCAGTAAGTGAGAATGTATGTGGTACTGTATTGTCATGCATGGAAGTTGTTGCATACCATTGCAAAAAAGTAAATAGTTAGTGAAAAAAGAAAAATAATAGAAATATGCTTGGAGTATTTTAAAATAATTATACTGGTATTTAAAAGGTTATGAGTTATGTAGGGTGAAGTATTGCAAAATATAATTTTTTTTTGCACTTAATGTATTTTAAATAAAATGTTGCATTGTTAAAGTGTTCTTTCGGAGCTTTTACAGTTCATAAATGCAATGGCAAAAATTGTAAATACAATTAATTATCAAGTAATTTTAATTCTTTAGGCATGAGTTCGTTTTTCTTTCTATTCAGAAAGAGAATTATTTATTTAATATGAATAACCTTTTGAAAACAGTAAAAGTTTTAACTCTATTAGACATCTAGCTGAATGGAATGCATTTTCTATGCCGCTACGCACGTTATCAACATTCTTCGTGTCTTATCTACAAATTGTGTGTCTAAAGAACTTCTATTTATACCAATATTTAAGACAAATGGAATACGAGAATGAACTATTTCTCAATTTTTTGAATTTTCCATATTATAGTCTTTTTTCCTTGGTTGAGAATGAAGTTTTACAACACTCTAACTTTTTCTGTTCTTGAATTCTAGGTTACCATATTAAATAAATAATTCTCTTTCTGAATAGAAAGAAAAACGAACTCATGCCTAAAGAATTAAAATTACTTGATAATTAATAATATTTGTAGTTCGGAATAAAACAATAAAAAAATTGTAAATACATTTTGAGTGTAACAGAAGAGCAAAATATTTTAAGTTTTTTCTGCAATAGAAAGAACCATATAAAATATTTTTTACAACAAAGCAATTTATTTTTGTATTATCTATTATTTTGAGTGTGATTTATGCGAAACTTTATTACAAAAATTCAAAAACAAGATGAGGAAACTTCCATACATTATAAGAAATATTATTTATTTTTTATCCCTTCCCTTTATTGCGCCCTCAAATTATACACACTATAAAAATTTCGACTCCGTGTCTGCTACGGTTTCAAAGATCTTAAAAGTTGAATATTTAGAAATCTAAATTCGCAAAAATCTGACGTGCTACAGCAATTTGCCGAGACACGTTATATTTTTCCAACCTATTTTTAAAATCATTCGAAATTTCTCTTCGCTGCGAAACACCGATGCACTGCTAAACGTGATACTGGGCTTTACTTCTGAATGATATAGGAATTATTCAACGTATTTCAATACAATCCAATGCAAAGGGGTTTCTTCCAAAGATCAGAGCCTCATAGTCGAACGAATTTGATATTAAATATTTTTGGATCGTCGCGTTCCCCATCGAATAAGTAGTAACGAGATTGTTGCATACAATGATGAGTAGCCGAATGTATGGCTTCTCTTCAAATGTCTTCCAAAAGGTTATGAGCTGTCGTAAACATAATTTTTTGCTATTTTATAATCAAAATACAAATTATATTTTTTGTTGCTGTGTAATATTCCTAGTTTTTACAACACTGTGAAATCTTACCTTGATAAAGTTGAGACTGTTGAATCGTTTATGATTAAAAAATATATCACACTCTACTTTAAAAACAGTCACAATTCATAAAATCCAAAATTTTCAGGAGAGCCAGACACTGTTTTCATACGAGTTAATTATAAAACCAATACAAATAATGTTGCTCATATATATAGGCATTTAGTACAAATAATACAGCGTTTCTGTACTCTAGACTGGAAGCCCAAATTGGCAGAAAAGCGTTCCCATATTGTGTAAATGAAATTGGTTTTGAGAGAATTGTGTTCTTCTTGTTCTTGCGCGAAACAGCACAGACTTTTTCTTTGGCCAGACAGGATCTAAAAAAATTACTTTGAAATAAATTTTGAATTATTAATAATTAAAATCATTTCTGAATGACAATTTAAAAAAACAGAATAGGGTCATAAAAAAGGTGAAAAAACCGATTACAATACATTTGTAGTACTATTTTAAATTGAACTCATGCATATCGAACAACTGAAGGCAAAAACACAACTACATTTTAATTTTATGACGGGTTTTCCATTATAGAAATTTCGCTATTTTTTTAACCCGTTCTTTTATGTATGTTTATCTATTATTAAAACCATTTCTTGCTTCTTCTCAATTTACCCTATTATTGTTGTTTTTCGAATTCATGGTGAATTTTCAAACATTATTTTGATTTAAGATTTTGCTGATTATGGTTTTTAGACAATTTGCGTTGTTTTGGTAATTTATAATTTGTAGTATAAAGTTTGGTTTTGTAAAGAATTTTGAAATTTCAGTAATTTCCTAAATTGTGTTGGAATTAAGATATTTTTGATCTTTTAGATTAATAGAGACTTTGGTAAAATATTTAAATTTTAAATTTTTGTTAATACAACTGTGTAACATATGCTCTATTTTGAAGTTTTCATAAAATTTGTTTTTTTAACGGTGAAATTGTAAAATTTTGGTCAAATTAAAAATTTCGTGGTGAAGTTCCGAAATTTTTTGAATTTTGGTTTTTATAGTAATTTTTGGTAAACTTTCTGTTTTTTTTTTATATATTGACTTTTAGCAATTCGTTTTTTTCAGTTTTTCGATCGAACGTACATGTTCAAATTTTTGCAGAATTTTTTAATTTGCAAAATTTTATATTTTTTAATTTTAGATTTTTTGGGAAATTCAATTTTCTTCTATATTGCGGTTTAGTAGAAAATTTTCGAAATTTGGCGAATTTCCAAATCGTGGTAAATTTTGCTTTTTATATTTTCAAATTAATTTAGATTTTTGGTAAAATTTTAAGTTTTTATGAAGTTTATATTTTTTTGTTGACATTTGAGAGAATTTTTTATTATTTTGGTGAATCGCCTATTTGTGGTGAAATTTGATTTTTTTGTTTTGTTTTAACATAGACTTTGTTAAAATTTTGTGAAATTTGATTTAATGAAATTAAAATTTCTTAATTTGTTGGATTTTTTTGGTAATTTGTGTAAAATTTTGGTTTTTATTGAAATCCGATTCTTTGGCAATTAAAATCTTCAACTGCGGATTTTCGATTTCGTGGTAAACTTACAATATTGTTAAAATGTCGGATTTTTCGAAATTTTTTCCGTAAGTTCGGTTTTCCAAAAAATCGGTTTTCGTTTTAATATTTGGAATTTTTGTGTTTTTTTTTTAATTTTTTAATTCGGTCTAACGTCGGACGCAGTAATTTAAATGTTAGGTTTAAGTTCGTTATTTACTTTTTTAATAACAAATTTATACTAACCATTAAATTGCTTAATTTAAATATTTATAATATGATAAAGTCAAGTCAAACAACAATTTAAAAAATCGCATGGCTCGACGAAACATGTATGTACATGTTTACTTCATCACAATCTGTTCGATATAAATAGAATCAATCGCGTTGAAACAGAAATACATATGATAGCGAAGAATTTAATAACAACACTTTGAATGTTGTAAACTTGGTTTTAAGCCTAAGAAAAAGGCAAGTACATGAAATTTTAAAAACATTAATTTTCATATTTTATTTGTCTTTAGTATTGCGTTAACAAAATGATGTTTGCAGTGGACATAAAAATTAGTTCAGACACAAGGGATGTTGAAATTTTAACTTTTACTGCATTCAAGATTATCGAATAAAAGAAACTATTTTTCTTAACTTAAGCCTAAGAATTAAATTATAGTTCTAAAAATGTTATCAATTCTTTTAAAAACGTATTTTGTTTACTAATGTATCGGTCGGAAATTCGTACTGTCATGAAGTATGAGTTCCTACGTGGAACTGCGGTGTCACAGGCTGCGCGAAACATAAATAGTGCATTTGGTTTACCAAACAATTTTTTATTAACTGCCTATATTACCTAGAATTCCCTTGAAAAAAAATCTTTAAACTCGTAAATTAAAAAAAAAATTTCCTACAGCACAAATTTTTACTACTTCCCATTTGGATGGAGCGTATGTTGGTTAGGTGACGCTAGCAGAATATAACCTTCTTAAACGTTAATATTACGTATAAGCGTGATATAATGATTTAGAATTTAGTATATTTAAAACTCTTCATGACCACACTTCATTTCATGTATTCTAATTTTACTATACTCGGACCTTTTTGTTGAACATACAAATCGTAGTTATCATCACAAAATTGCTATTAAGTTCTGTCTGCGGTAAACTGTTTGACATTTGTGTCTAGAGGATTGCGGATGTATGAAAAAACATCGTCATTGCCATCCTCTTTGTCGTTATAATTCTATTACTACTAGTTCGGTATATCATTATCGTAAATTTTTATGCTAAATACATTTCGTTGTTCCTGCGTATCGTAAATGTTGAGAGTAACAATAAAAACTGCTGCTACAAACATAAAAGAAACTTTTTACAAACTTTTGTATTTTGTAACCTACACAGCTGTTTTTAAATGTGAAAGAAATCTTTTTTTTTTATTTATTGTACTAGTCGCTTCTTTGGCTGTAGTTAAAAATTCATTATAGAAGACCTAAAAGTCCAAACTTCATATTCCGTGTTTAAAATTAAATTATACATTTTTTTGTTGCTGTACATTAAATGAGGTGGTGCCCTTAGATGTGAATCAATAGGAACTTTTTGGAGGAAGTAAAAATGTATTGCGTGTAATGAGGAAGAATATTCGTTTTATATACTGCACGAAGGAAACATTTAAATAATGACAGCTGTAGAAAGCATTTTACAAAAAAATATTATATCTTCGTTAAGTTTCTCTATCAGAATAATCTGTGATCATCCACTATTATGCTCAATAAATAATACTGTTCAAAAAACGAAAACAATTTTAAACGAAACAAATTAAGCTTCAATTTTTGCATCAAATTCCAGGCTACTACTTACAGCGGGCTTCTAAGGGTCTGTACGAATTACTAATAAATTACAAATATACTTCACGTAAATAAGAGGGCACACATGAAAAAAATGTATACTAGTATTGAAAAACTTACATTACATTTACTTGTAATTAATTGTAATTACCTATAATTAAAATTGGGAATCTCTCAATTACACAGGAAAAGGACCTGGAATTGTAAATTATTTTTAGTTCAATTCCAATTAAAATTGCGTGGATTATGAACTTAAATAATCCCAATAACCATACCATGTATTGTAAAATTACAAGTGCAATTAATTATTAATGTAATTGGGATCTTTGATTTGATATTAACACCCGAGTCAAAATTGTCAAAATTCAGGTTTTGTGTGGCTTGAAAGGTTCTACTTCTTCCCTGCACTTGATAGAGCCTTTTTTGTTAAGAATTTTTTATTACAAAATATAAGTAATAAGTGGTAATTTCTAATCCAAGATATGATACTAATGACTCACATAACTTTATTAGTATAGCTCTATTTCTTCTCTGCCTAGTCGTAACAATACATTATTTACGTTACTTTTCTTCTAAACTAAACTAGAATTTGTCAACAGCATCTCTATTTTTGAGTACTTTTGTACCCATCCAGCGTAAATGTAATACGTTTCACTCATATGTTTATTATAGGGTGGGTTTTGTAAATGAAATAGTTTTTCATTTTTACACTTATCTGGAAGGGACCGTATGTTACACATATGTAAATATCAATTGGTTATTTCAATTTGGCCCATATCAAATGAAGCTGGTACTATTGAAGTTAATTTGTTCTTTTAGTCGACTCTAGTGACAAAGAGCAGAGAAGTCCAATTTTAAATGACATCCTCATAGATTAGAGTGCATCTGTCGATTGCATCATACTTGCACAGACGGGCATCTTCGGAAAATCGTAGAAATAAAAAGCTAGTAGTACCAAATGACATGGTTAGCCAATTCGAATGAAATGTTTATTTTGGCATTCAGTGTGTAACACATACGGATGATCTGTCGTACATGTTGATATCAATCAGTTCAGGTTAAACTTAATTAGCGCTTCACATTAACAGTAATAGCCTCTTCAATCAGTGCTCTGTGCTGTAGACACTTAGCATGTGGTTGTTGATTGATAATCCACTACCAACCTTGAAACTATTGACAAGGTAGATCTTATGGGATCATATGCTGTCTCAACTCGTAGATAAAGAAAATTTCTATGTGGCTTCTGTACGAAGAGGACAAATACACGAAACGAAGATCCAGGCACATACTGAGATGAATTATCACCTCATCGCAAGTCGACTCGATGCTGAAAATAAGAGCCATTATACGTATCAAGTATAATAGCTTGTGCCAAAGGTTTGATAATCATCATAAAGGGTGTTATGTCGTAAGGTCTGTGCACAATATTCTAAATAAGAATAAAGTTCCCCGACTATAAATCTTACTGATTTTAAAATTGTAGTCTCTTTAGTGTATTGCCCTCCCAGGCATAAAATCGAACACCATGAACTTGCCAGGTTCCTTTGCTACACTAGAACAAAAATTTATTGCCGCTGGTGATTGCAATGCAAAGCACAGATATTGGGGATTCAGACTCCATAGTCCTAGAGGTAGGCAATTGTGTTATGCAGTTCAAGCAAACACGCTAGACGTCGTATCTGACGGTAAACCCACCTATTTGCCCACGGACTTTAATAAGTTGCCAGACCTCATTGATTTTGCTTTATGAATAAAAAATAATTCTATGTCTAGGATTATGTTTGTTTTCTATTTGAAACTAATGTTTAAACTACAAGCATTAATACGTTACTAATTCTTGCAAACTAGTTTATATTAAAACATAATCTTTAAAAAAATATATATTTCAAAGGAAAATGAACTGACGTTCTGATCGTAAAACGATAAAATTCATATTCATAATAAAAGTTTATAAAAAAAAAATTTTAAAGGATACAAGTTCAAGGCCATAAATTAATATAATCAAACAACAATTTGTAACATGTACCTTTCCATTCCCTTTTGAATTGTTTACACAAGTTTTTTCCAGAAAATAAAAATTTTATTCAAAGCATGAGAGTTGCAAAAAAAGTTTATTTTAAAAAAAACTTTTCGACATAAAAAAGAAACATGAAAGAAACAAATACAAATTTCATTGCAAAAGTTTTAAGCCAACAAAACAGTTTGTTATGAATAAGAACAACAAAACTTGAAGCACAGTTAAACGCTCTAACGTTGAACAACATCTAAAGAACGCTACAATAACTCATAGTATTTTAAAGCACGAATTTTAAAGCCTTCGCTATTCATAAAAACCCCAAAAGCTCTGCAAGTTATTTCTCCTACAAATTTATTAGTTTTATGCTCAAGTCCCAAGTATCAACCGAATCACATAATTCATCATACAAAAGTTCAAAACGAATTACCTCATTTGTAGGTTAGTCCAATGCACATCATTAATTTTCGCCTCTATGTTGGATGTAAAATTTTGTATTAAACACTATAAGTTCTTACTTGAGAGGCTACGAATGCTCTTTTTGTCAGGATCATAGGATCAATTAAATCCTTAATGAAACTTCACAAATGTGTTTAATAATTTTTCTTGGGTCATATGCATAAGACTAAAATCTACTTTCCTCTGGGAGCTTATAATCTTGGTGATCCCTTCATTCGGTACTTATCATCTTGGTGATCCCTCGATTCGGTGTGTGGCTTGTCTTACGCATGAAAATGGAACAAAAGGATTTTTGAATGAGCTTGTAGCCCCGGTGACGTGATAAGACCCTGACTAGCTGCGGTTGACAACTTTTCGGTGCTGAAATGTGGTGGTAAAATGTCTGGAAGGTTGTGGTGCACGATCGTTGTGGTGTTGTATTAAAATCCAAGCTATCTTTGTTACATCAGGAGAATGGGTAACTGCAAACCCCTCAGCATGGTGTTACTACAGCTAGCCATTTTATTAATAAAAAATTACCTCTATTTGGAAATGCACATAGGAACACTGGTGGAAGTATTGTGTTCTCTACTTGGTAAGGCCGCAGTTGGATATGGTGTACCAATGTCAAATTCTGTCTTAATTTCTTTTCAGTAGTAGAAGTATTTTGTATATCAAAACTGCATTTGAAAAAGACGCATACAGGATGGTTTAAAAGTCAAAACTTAAATTTGACTTAATATTCGACCCTCTTGAATACCAACGTAAAACCCTGCTCTATTTTTGATTCCGTTATATTCTCAAGTTTTTTTGTGGAACTCTGAAATGTGACATAATTATAAGGCTGCTTAGATGCAAAAGTCCTTAATCGCAAAATAATTATACAAACGAAGAACTCTGTGCAAACCCTAATGAGATTATTTTACAGGACAGATCTCTGTAATAAGGCATCTAGTAACGTGCAAAATTATACTTAGCAAGAGAAGAGGATGACACCATGAGTTTTATGAATTGAAAGTATCATTTGATATTACTTGTCTGCAATATATCCATGAAGAAAAATACGCTACAAGTCTTTGCCATGTACCTTTCACATGACAATAACTTGAGTTCCATAATGAAATTTTTATGATAAAAATTAAAACCAAATAATTTTTTAATTTATTTTATTTATTATAATTTTTTTTATTTATTATTGTTTTTATGTTACCAACACTCTACTAAAATTATTATACTAACTTCGACTGACACATAATACAATCCGAACAACTGTATAAAGTTAAAACCAGCAAATGTTCTTAAAGCAAAAATTTTAGACAACTTTTTTATTTAATATTTCCAGACACGGCATGAAATAAAGAAGGAGCTGCAAAATTCTTCTTTCAGTAGATTAAGTTTTCAAAATTGAAAGAAACAAAGAAAAGTATATTAATAAAATCTTTTTTAATGACTGTCATTAATAGTTGGAGTAAATGTCGATAATATTTACAAAGACAAAGGTAACATGACAGTTCGATACCATCTGAAACATGATACGTTTGCATTACAAGTTACATACGTATGATCACAAAAGTAAATACACAGGACTATTATTTAGTTTCTTCTAAAACAATAAAATCACAATATATATTTCTCAACATTTTTTTAATATTTTTATTTCATATAGTTTTCTTCTTACAAAAAAGTTAATAAAAGCTACAAAAATAGCAACCTAAATAAAAATATTTTTCACAAAATATTTCACAAAAGTTTTCATATATAATATCAAACACACAATTTCAATTTTTTGTTTACATGAACCTGGGAATATCAGCATTTGGTTTGAAATCTTTTAGTTTCAATACAGCTCTATTCTTGAGGACAGTTGTGATTTACGTGTAGGTCAACTTTAAGTCATTCTTCTTGCAGTACATTTTTTTGCTCATCTTTATTTCTTATGTCAAGTATTCTTATTTGATAGTCCAAGTGATGTATGCTCGTTCGAAATAATATCCAACGATTGACAAGATTTAAGTGGCAAGGTACATTACCTTGTTGGAAAATAAGTGGCCTTTCAATGTCCATTTTCTGCTCTGGCCCTATCCGCTTAATAATTTGATAATATGTCCAAGTAGTTGTGGCTGTTAATTATAGATTCGATAAATACTATATTCTCACGGCGACGGCAGATATCATTGCAGGCCCACCACTATGTTTTATTGTACCTGGCAAGTTCAAGAAATTCTATTTGGTTCTTTGCAAACGATGACTTGACTCTAATTTGAGATACAGATCCTACCAACATAACCACACAATATTTACTCCACTTGGGATCAAACCAACCTTTCCAAAGAATTGCACACGACTCAAAACCAACATCATAACAGGACTTAGAATTGGACACAGTAAATATTCTCACAATTACCTGTTAGCAAAAAAATCCGCTCCACAATGTTGAACTTGTAACACGCAATTGAACATTTCACACATTTTAGACAAATCTTTTTTCTAAATTATTGCCAAATACCTGCATTAATTTAGTATACAAATCCCTAGTAGAAAGTATTTTAAAAAATTAAGTATAATTTAAAAGTTAAAAAATCTTCCCATTTAGTTACAAGAATTTTATTTGTTGTAATAAATTTCTAATAAATAAAAATAAATTTTTTTAAATAATTTTTAATACAACACTTTAAAACTTCTACAGTTTGGTCTTAGTTTTGCGATATAAAAATTGATTTTTTTTTCAAAAGGTGTAACCACCCAATTTCGCTACAAGCAGTGTGAACAAGTCTTTTAACAATCAATTTAATAAAACTGCGTTAGAGCTGTTTAACTGTATGGTTAACTTCCAATTATTTAAAATTACAACACACTTAAAATTCATGCAAAGGATTTTCATAAAGAATACAAAATGCAAAGAAAACAGTCAATTTTTAAACGGAGATATATTTTATTTATATTAAAGTTTCTGATTACTATGGAAAGTTACGGCGGCAAGCCTCATGTGGGCATAACAACCCATTACTTTAATATTTTTGACAATGTTGCCCGCATTGTGCACAATTTCTAGTGGACTGGTTAGGGGAACATTTCTCTTATACCTCAATCACCACATTATTCATAAAAATAGCACTTTTATCCCTGAGAATACGCACAAAAACTCGATGTAGTCAATTTCAGGCTTTATACTAAATCTTGCCTTCAACAGGCATTCCACAGTAATAGCCCTAATTATAGAAATGTTGTGCGTGCTTTATGTTATAACTAAGTTTCCTATTTGCCAAAATATAATTTCATATGATGTTGCCACTGAAAAGAGAGCTTAAACAGAATAATAAGTTTCAAGCAATTTCCGGGCAGATTAATAAAATTATATTCTGTATAAATTATAAATGAAAGCAAAATATATTTTCAAATACCATTGTTCCTTTCCCTTCTTTATTTTGCATTTGGATAGATTTGGCTTAAAGTCATAGCAATGCACAGTGGGGTATAGAGCAAATACATGGATTACAATTTTCTCCACTAATTTCCTTGACACGAAGCTTCGAATCTCTCAACGTATTGTTGGATTTTAATATTTAATATGAAAACTTTGTAGTTGTGCTTTTCTTTTTTAGCATTAAGTCAAAAATGTTTCATATGAAAATTTATAATTTCTAAAAATTTCAAAATCTTCTTACGTCAAGCAGTGGCTAAATGCTAACCATTTATTGCAAAACCTTAGAGCTTTGTTTCTGTAGAGAAATGATTTACAGTTGTTTAGTTTAAATTACGTTTAATAAAAAAGAATCTTTAAAATATCTTACAAAATTACATAATAATCTGCCCATTAATGTAGTGAGCAAATTTTATGAAAAACAACTGAACCTGTTCCAAGAAGACATATCACTATTTCAATACCGTGTTTTGAGATATTGATGCCAAATGGTTTTTAAATTGCTGAAAATATGTAGACAAAGCCATTTCCGACATTATTTATGTAGTTGATATCCAAATGTATTAAAATCAAATTTTACAAATGGCACAAAAAAAATTAATTAGATCTGTTACAGGGTGATTTTGTTAGAGCTTCAAATTTCATGAGAATTTAAATGTGGACATGGCGTATCACAGAGTTTTTATGTTTGTTAAATTGCGTGAACAACAAATTCCCTTTCCTTAATCATCCGAACGTCTCTATTGCTTTGAATATATCTGTCGAGTCGCCGATCTATTGTATTGGATAAATTATGCCATTTTTCCTGATGACGTCAGTAATACGCCATTTCTTTGTTATATTATGGATTAAGAAGAGCAATGAAAAGAGTGTCGCTTGTGAAATGAGCCACAATGTGCCTAATTCTGAAACTTGGAGTTGCAGTAGTTTAACCGATTATTTGCCGAAACTAACAAGACGTGTTCATGTAGCACGCTAAACACGGTAAATGTGGACTTTTTTCGAAAATGTTAGAATCTTCTCTGCCTCATATGCAAAGAAGCTTCATATCCTCAGAATCATTCACAAGAGAAGTTAATATGATGGTTATAAATAAATAAATAAATAAATAAAGGAAGCACGTGCCATTTATGTCTACCAAAATTGCACTGACATAATACGTAACCTGTGTTATATGTAATATGTCAATATTTCTGCAAAGCCCACTTGTGAGGATTGTCAATTATTTGACTTACATGTACTCACATCGCGTCAATTCCCTCTTTAAGTGGCACTTCTTTGTGTATTTCTTATTTAGGTATTATTAACCCAAATTTTTCCATAACTTTTTTAGCAGTAGTTCAGATATTCTATACCATAAATCGAGTCAGTAGACTATATGTAATATCAACAAAAGTCCCTTTGCACAAGGTGATGTGAAGTTTGGAAAATTAAAAACATTTTTTTTATAAACTACAGATTTTTGTGGTATTTTGTAACAATATAGAGTATTTTTTATGGATCTATTTAGAATTATGGTCACATTGTCTTTATTAGATTCTGTGTGGTATACTGTATAGTATTTAACACAAAGCTCAACGACATATTTGCAACCGGCTGTTCGAGCATATTATTTGCAATATTCTCATGCAAGACGTCTGCTATTTTGCATTATTACTACATCATGACCACAACCATCGAAACGTAATGCTCTCTAGCATGTGTTGCCGTTTTCACTGGCCGTCAGCTGGCAGGCATAAAGGTATGGCTAGCCGTAACTGAGTGCACAGTCAGAAGTTCTCACTTATACCTTCATGTGGTGGCGGCCGGTAACAGGTTCCTGTATCTGCAAGGATTCTGGCTAAAAAAGGCGAGATGTTAACAATTACGTATAAAAAGTCACTATACGTATACAGCATACGCCAGTGATGCGTGTCCAAGAGTTGATCAAGTGGGTGGACGAGATAACTTCTAAGGATACTCCTGAGGAAGAGGCTCAGATGGTAGCACACATTGTTTGTGAATGTCCAGCACTGGCTAGCATAACACTGAGGACCATGGGCAGATGCTTGTTAAGAGTAAATGGCATGGTGGATCTTAACCTTAGTCAAATGTTAGCAATTACAAGAAACTCCGTGATGAGGTAGAAGGTCGACAGTCACTAATCACTATAGTCGAGAGTAAAGGCTAGTGGTAGCACGAGACTTGATTGAGAGTAGGTAATCATAAATTACAAGCCGGTTGGCAGAAATCAATTCGCAGCAAGAAGAGGGTCAAAAAGGGATTCATAAATTTAGCGGTCTGCTACATTAAAATTTAATTTAATTTATAAATATAATAAATATAATAAATAATAAATTACATTTTCATTTCATTTTCAGTAAGCTTCTTTTCCTTTTAGTAGCAGAAACACCAAAACCACGATTTTCTTTCTTGAGATCACTTTTTTTTGCTAACCATAGACGTTAAGGCGACCCACTCTGATGGTTACAGTACCGTAAAAATCATTTGATTTTAAGTATGAAAGAAGTTGAAAGTACGTAAAATGGTTAACGAAAAATAAAAAAGAAAATGCAAGCTGCCGACTTTCCTTCGCAAATTATTGATCATTCTTCTTAGTGATTCTGCACATATTCAGTTTTTAGTTCAGAGATAACCACTAAGGTTCATTATTCCCCTTGTAAAATTAAACATTTGTAAAATAACTCACGAGCATAAATTATGACCAAACTTTGTAGCCAACACGTCAAATCGTGTTCTTTTTATAAATTGTTTAGGGCAATGTTCTTCAAAATAATCAATCATACAATACTCACATAATAAATTTTCTCCTTTAACCTACCTCTGGAGATTCAATAGCAATCTGGTGAATGTTTGGTTTCCTTGGTTGGCATCTCCACTATATAATTGTTCAAAGTAGCCCAGTGCCTCGTTAAGCATTAATTTATTTTTATTCGTTTAACAATAAATGAAAGTGTAAAATCAAAAATACAAATTTTAGCAATGTTTATTGTCATTGTATTAAAAATATGTTAGTAGTTTTTGATTTCAAGGCCATAGAGCAAATGAAAAATATGGTCGATTATTTATGTATTCCATCCACAAATATTTGCACTTTTGCAAGCTTATTTGCAACAAACACTGACTATTATTATTGAAAATAA
Source organism: Phania funesta (assembly GCA_963932375.1). Lineage (NCBI taxonomy): Eukaryota > Metazoa > Arthropoda > Insecta > Diptera > Tachinidae > Phania > Phania funesta. Next base: position 101,287,941 of record OZ010652.1, read on the forward strand.
ATTCTTCACTAAATTATCTTGATACGCTGCTGCCCACAAATATCAATCAACTGAATTGAAGTTTCGTGACAAGAAACTTTGATGCTTTTGAATTCAATATCATGTTTTACCGTTATTCGCTTATAGTCTCTGACCTTTCCAGCAACAGCCTATTTCTGTTACCATCCTACATGTGGACACACGAGTTAAAATTTAATAAGAAAGTCAAGTTTTGTTAATATTATTTTAAAACCTTAAGGCAATTAACGGAAGTGATCTCATTTAGAAAAAATTTCAAAATATTTAAAATTTTGACAAATATTTATGATTATGTCCCCAAATATGCTATTGGTTTTGCCATACATCTTTTAAATTAGGTTCTAATTAACTTTCATTTGGTGTTTGATTATCACTTTTATTAATATTTTAGTCGAAATTAAATCACAAGTTACACAAAGGCGTAGTGAAATATGAAATATAAATAATAAAATTTATAAAATTGTATTACAACAATTTTATTATTTATATTTCATATTTCAATTAAAAAGAAACTATAATAGCTTTTAACTATTCAAATAAATTTTGTTTTACTTATTTTTGGGTCAAGTATGTCCGCACAAAAATATAAATGGACTGAGATCAAAATAAGAACTTTGTCCTCATCTTGATCTCGGTACTTTTACGACCGTAATTTTTAGATACGAACTTGGTCTTACTTTCATATATATATTCTGAATCGTTTCTTCCAAGTTATTTTTGTTTGTTAATGAATGTATGAATAATATAACTTCTTTATATTATAGTGGTAATGCTCCATACAAATAATGGGGCACCTAGTCCTCTTTAAATGAAAAATGCCCCTTTTCATATTGTTTTTATCAATTACTCCCAAAGGCCTACCTGCGTCCCAAATTTAAGCTCTCTAACTATAGTAAAAGTGACCCATAATATTGATGAGTGAGTCAGTGAATAGGTACTAAAATAGGCACATTTGCACCTTTATATCTCGGGAAGCTTTTATGGTAAGACTTTCAAAATTAGCCTGTGTGGTTACTATATGTAGAGTCTCATTATTTTATGACTAAAGGAAGTAAAGAGACCCCTATTAACGGCTTCGTGTAATATACACACAGTGTGCATAAGGCATGAACTCAATAATTTAATTAATACCAAATTTAATTATCATAGTCCTTAAAACTTTTTCTTAAACAAATAATTGAATCAATTAAAAGCTTAATAGAATTTGAAACTCAAACGTACGTATAAATCTATTAGATATTTTCAAACTGAAAAAAATTTATAGTAAAATCATAAATTGTTTAGTTCCGAATGAACTTTTATACATTTTATAAAATAAATTGCGTAAAGCTATTAGGTCACATTCAATAAATTTATTAAAATTTAAAGTTTGAATGCATCACAAGTTTTTACCTACAGTAAAAATTATCGCCATTTAATTCGTGTTCGAACCCAATGTGCAATGTTCAATGCAAATGTTATATCTATGATATATAATATTTGCTGCTGCGCATATTTGTATAGAATGGCTGGTAATAAATTTCACAACAAATTTTAAATGGCGTAATAAAATTGCAATTCTTACATAGAGAAATCATAAAATAAATCGACAAAAAAAGTTAGAATTTGTCGTGGTGATGGCGGTTTTTGCATAGAAATCGCACATTTATGGGTCAATTGCAAAAATTTGCCATATTATTTTTACTCTTTCCTTACAAGCCGTATATGCTGCTCTAATGATAATAATATTCAATGATGCTAATATAATTCTATATATATACACAAAAAGGGATTTAAAAAAAAATAAATCTCTTAGCAGAATTTCATAGAAAGGAAATACTAAAATTCAAATTACGGACTTTTTCTATTAAAAAAAATACTTATGGAATTGGTACGCATTGTTATGTGCCAGCTTAGCGGCTTGGTTTTCAAAAAAGAAAAAAAAATTAAACCTGGACAAAATAAATCAGCAAACGCTTACCACAGTTCCTGTCAAAGACAAGCGACCAAATATAAAACCACAATGAAACCTCTAAAAGTATTCCCAAAAATTTTGTAGTTTAACAGTACTTGCACAATGCTATCATATGTCACAATGCAAAAAAAAAGACAAAATTCTATACATTGCATCATGTGCATTTTTATTTACCAAAACATATGAATGTGTTTATGCATGTGTACAAAATTTAACTGTACAAATACACAGACATAAATATGTGATATGTATGCATGTATGTATGCGTGCTTAATCAAGGCTCAAATATGGCAAGGAAAAAATATTCCAAAAATATATCATAATAAATCTTCATCACTTGAACACTAAATTGACATTTTTCCAACCGAGAGCAAACGACTGATGTTGTCAGCAAAATGATAGACAACACTAACAGCTCTGTCGGAAATAAAAAGGTTGCCATATTATTTATAATAAGTTGGAAATAAGCAATCTGAGATTAAAAACGATGTTAGCGCTCAAAAGTGAGTTCAAGAAAAGTTATTTTTCATTTCGTAGCAAAAATATATTCGACAATAAAAGTGATTTTGAAAAATATTTTTTTTTAACTTTAATTTTATTCCATTGAATTTGTTTCTGAAAAGAAATTTACAATAGGCATTCAAAGATTATCTCTTAAATAATATTTTTTAATTATTATCAATGTTATAACTAGTTTATTGTATTCCAATCTTAATAATAAAAACTATCCCCCATTGAGACAGTCGCTTCGCCGGGCTCAACGTATCAATAGCTTACGAAATTGGGCACCAGAGACAGAACTACTGCGCCGGAAAAATTCTATGTGTTCTTTTTATAGGCTCTTTATGAAAACAGACTTTTTCGGTCTTAAAAACAACTATCAAAAGGGCTTAAGTTCTCCTTATGAGCATATAGTAAAAGAATCGCAGGAAAGCGGATTCTAACTTACTGTTTTATTGGCGCCACAAAACGACTCCTTTGAAATAAATATAAACGCTTCCCAAGTCCTGTCAAACACATACCTTTTTGTCGTATGCCACGCCCATTAAATTCCGAAAATGGCTAGCAAACATATGATGTCTGGTATCAAGAAAATAAGGAATTTTTAAAAGGCTCTGTCCCTGACTCATTTCCTGCTCACACAAATACGCGTTAATCCATACAAATAATACTCATACACTTGTATAACAACATACTTTCGTTGAGTGAGTATTTACACATGAGTGTGTCTGCATGTGCATGTTTGTACATATTTAAATGTGTGCGTTTTTTCTATAATCCATTCAAATACTGTCGAAACTGTTGCCAGCATATGTTTTTAAACATTTATAAACGGAAATCATTATTAAATTGCGTGGTAAATCTAGTTTAGCTCCTGGAACAACGACTGCTGCTTTTGCTGCTGTTGAAATGGGGTTAAACATGATTATTTTCATTTGTGTTAAATGTTGATTTCTTATTTTAAATTTTGCACTTAGTAAATAATGAAAGGGTATTTTTGTTTATCATTGATCTTATGACTTTATCGAAATTTGTGTCAAAATTTCGTTACTGAAAATTAAATCAAACCAGAGAACAATTTCTTTTTAACAACTAGAGTTTTGCTACGGTTTCGGTTTAATATTTTGCAGCCTTCCACAAGAAAAACCTAAAATACTTAATTCTTAAATAAGAAAATAATTTTTTCAAAGAAATATAAAAATGAAACCACATGATCAATGCAGCATTCTTCAGGGTAAGCTATCTATTACTAGAAGAGCAGAAAGCTGTTTCAGTTAGCATAGAATATGTGTAGAGAATTGCTATAATTAAATATCTAAGGGAAGACAACAATTAAATAGCTCTAAGAATACGAAAACCCGAACGTCATTTTCAACGAACAACAGGCATTTTCTATTCTCTTTAGCTCAAATTGCCTTTGTCAATTGTATCTTGTACGCGTGCAGACCAAAGTCGCCAGACGAAATTCGGCAAGTTGAAGTCAGCAAAATTCGGAAGCGTCGATGTTCTATATGGATTATAATAAGTTATGTGCAAGAAGAAACTATAGAACGCCTCCTGTCTCACTGATGGCTTACATGAGACCTAATTTCGTAGTGCAATAATACAAGACATGGCTGACCCTGCAGATAGCTACATTGAATCGGATATGTGGATGGTCTCTTCATAAAACGAGTATTTATTTATTATCACTTGATGCATGAGGAATATCGAAGCACACCGCTTACTAATTGGTCCCTTCTTTCCTCGAATTCATTTATGGCATCCGATTTTTAATGAGCGACTACCTTGCTCTCATTGAGTCCAATTTTAGCACTAGGCTTTTCTCTTCTCTTGATGGTAGTAATTTTAGACTCTCGACTAGTAACGGTCGGTCTTCGTCCTCATCACGTAGTCGCTTGCAGTTGCTTCACTTAAAACAAGTGTCTGCCCTGCTTGCCAGTGCTAGACATTTAGATATTTACTATCGTCTTAAGCTCTTCTTTAGGAGTATCTTTGAAAATCCTCCACCCCTTGTGAGGTGTTCTTGGCCGTCTTTGCAGAGTTCCTTCACTGACCAATGGACACAGCAGTTGCTACAGAGTATCTTTTGTCAAGCCTTTTTGTCCATCTTTGTCGGAATCTCAAGATCAGAAGTCTTAGAAATACATTTAGATTTTGAACTGCGGGGTCTTGGGGCATTCTTGTCCATCTCTTCCGGATTTCTCTCTTGGTCAATTAAATCCTGGGTTTCGAATTATATAATTCCCGCAAGTAATGACGAAAAATATGTCCACCCGCACAGAACTTCATATACACCGGTAAGTCTGAATTTAAACTGAAGATCGACTGGTATTGAGGTTTCGCTTATTATTATTAGCGACTAAGCACCCTCTTGGCTAGGCATCTCTAACGTATGCTTTCCCACCGTGGATTAGGGAACGAATTTCCGTCATTTTTCGAAAAATGACACTGAAGATGGCACATAGCCGAAACCGGTTTGTCTCCGAACCAAACTTGACAAGGGATGACGGAAATTCGTTCCAAAATCTACACCAAAACACCCTGTCGGAATATCAAATCAAGAATCAATGTCTTTCGGCTCGACTTATTTAGCCAGACTCCTAGCAGAGTCAGAGTAAAAGAAAAACATTTGTGAAATTGCAGTGGGTGTGTATATCGAGAGCCAGGATTACACAGTTTTGAAAGGGCTATCCGAAAGTTTGTAAAAATTTGGTCATTAAGGACAATAGGACCGAGATATTAGAGGTCGTATATAATTTGACATTCGATTAAAAAGCCAACAAGAACAAAACTGCATTCGTCTTTAATATGCTATATGCTTTGATCCTGTATTTAGCGGCGTGGAAAAAATGTTAATGGACATTTTAGACTTCATTGAAATACCTTTATTCGTAGGGGGCGACTGGTGCAAATTTTGATGTCGTCCACTCTAATGATACACCCGGTTACAATGGCCACAGTATATTTCTTAATGACAACCACGACGGGTTAAATATAAAATTCGCGATTACAAGAAAATGTTTTAATTCTACATTTCCTCCAAAGATAACGAAGACAGTAACTAACATAGCAATATTAGCTGACAATAGATGCAAAAGTTCCTCTGTTGCATCAGTTTTCAACAAATATTAGTAACAAATATTTTACTATAGCCGCCACCTCAATTCAAGTTTGTATTTGAAATTTTCTTTTAAAGTATGCTTAAGCTTACAGGCTTAAACCAAATGCCCATACGCGAACACAGATTTAATTATGAAATATCTTCCAAATATTGCGGCTAATTTAATTATCCTTTCGTAGTTCCTTCACTTGATAAAATTAAAGGTTATTTATCACTTGTAAGGACTTATTCGTCTAGGGTAAACAATATTCTACTTAACCAACAACATCATTTAGATTGACACTTGCTTGTTGAGGAAAGAGCTGTGTTTACCAAATATTATTCATCAGTTTTTATTTTGGGGGTGCCGTGTGTAATGTGTTGATCATGCACATGTAGATTTTATCTAAATTACATCGTTTGCCATAATGGATGGTTGCAAGTGTGGTAAAGTACACGCACTTAATGGGGTAAATGGTTTACTTCACTATTTCACTAATGTTACTGTAGTCATCATTTGCATAGATTTTTATATTTAAATAAAAATAACAACTTAAATGCTGTCATTTATTAATGTTTGTTTTGTTTTGTTGCGTTCAATTTGCCAGTAGTGAGATTTATTGCACATCAGTTTTAATAAAGAGAATGATTTTCATTAGTCAACTATTGTACAAGAATGTTTATTTTTGGTTTGCTGTTGTGCATGTGAATAATATTTCATTAAAGTTAATTCAGTAGAGATTTCGATAACAAACCATTCAAGTGATTGAAGAGTGTCATAAATTATGTTATAAACTTTTTAATAATATTCCAAATGCTAACTTTTATGCTCGGTTAAATTATTTCAGCCTGTTAAATTAAGTAAAAGTAGTTGCAGGATAGCAGCGTATCCGCTGCTAATATCATTCCTTTGGAGCTTTCTGTTACGTAACTCAGTTACGGGAACGCTCACTGTGCTAAGCTCAATACTAGTTGTGCGACCATCATGTCAACACTATAGCAAATATGGTAGAAATCATTATTTTGCCTCAATGGAGAACTTCATTTTGTAAAAACCAATTGCATGCAGATAGGAAGCAATCATTATATGGCGCCATAGTAACAATGCCGAGACTTATTTGTTCCCAAAGTGCTGAAGTTTTTGTCTTTACTTCGAGCTAGTGAGAGGTGCTCCTAATTTGTAATGCTTTTTAAAGATTACCAAGTTTACCTTGACCCGGCTTGTTACCCATTATTTCTGTTGAATTATTTTCAAGTAAGTCTTACCTAACAGAAGGCAATTAATTATTGCCCAAAGGAACACTCCTCAAAATACTCTATCGACCCCTTGTAGTTAAAATCCGATCTCAAAATAAGTATCTGGGACTAGACGTTATAGCTACTCTGGTCTTCAGCAGTTCTCTTTGGCTATATACAGCATTGACACTAGCTCTATATCATGTTGGTTAATTTCAGAAGTGTTGCAAAGTTGCTCATTGGATGCCGCTTTTTAAAAATAAATTAGGCAATTAACTCCGAATATTATTGTCTTATGGCGTTCTTAAAGGCGTTCGTCAAAGTGTAGCATGCACTCATGTAAAACATATTGCTTTTGCTATAAGAAAGGATTTCTATTGACTTATCTCACGTTTTCTCAGTGATCGCACAATGTGAGTTGTTGTAGATGAGACCTTGTTGAAGCAGTTCAAGATTATTTTAGGGATACAGAAATATCCCATATTTTGTCCTGCACTAATTCTTATTATTGTGAATGCTCTAGTGATTGTGTCCAATTTGCAAACCTGTCTGATCTTTTTTAAACGACAGCAATATTTTCTTTTTACGCGATACGGGTAGATTTATACGCTTTTAACATACGTACATGTTATGAAGGCTCCTGATGTTTTGGTCAAAAATTTGTAATACAGCATCTCTATTTGGGCCGCTGTTTCAAAGTGTGCTTTGAGGCTACTTGACCAAGTGTAAGACAATCCGAGGGTTCTTATCGGATAGAGTAGGTTATCGAACTTTATTGACTCACTGGGATGTATTCACAATGTTGTTGTGTTTCACTGCTTCGTCGTTACTATAGCAGGGATCTACTTCACATTCTTCATTAAGGGTTCGTGAGGAAAATTTTAATGGAACATCCTACATCACTATTCCCCTTATCCTTTTGCATCCTATTTCGAGCACGATACAATTTTTACGGAATTATAACATTTAATGACTACGCTTAGAGTTAGGGTCAGCTGCATTTGGATGCATTTGAGACGTAAAAACATCCATAAAAGTTCAAGCTCAACATTTTTTAAAATTTTTCCGAGTTTGTGAGAAAATGCGAAAGAATGCAATAGAATCTGTTTTACAAAAATGTATGATTTCATTCTTCGTTAGCAACTTTACTTAAATCTAGTTCGACGGTTTGACGCTGGACCTTAAGTTATAACTCAATTTCTTTAAGCAAGCTTAAGAACGTAGGAGATAATCAACTTACTTTAATTTTAGCGCCTATTTTATTTACATTATTGTCCATGGTCTTTACAAGACTTTACTGAAAAAATCTTTTTAGTTTTCCTACATAATTGAATTTTTAGTAGTAATTTATTCTACAATTTATAAAATTTACAATTTGTTGACTATATCTATATAATTCATTACTTTGTTGACATTGTATTTTTATATCTAGCGATTCAATACCATTTGGAATAGACATTTTGAAAAAAAAAATTTATGATTTTTACCATTTTTTTGGTTTAGGTATGTACTCGTATGTATGTTTGTTTATTTCTGTGCCATTTATAAGTCTATTTCCATAATATATTTTATTGAATATCAAATCAAATTTTTGCACACATAGAAAGCTCTTAGGCTTTTATGATTTTTTGCTCATGAATATTTAATCAGAAGTCAAGTTGACCATAAAAAATTTAATAAAGTAACTTTGCACATTGAATATTGAATTTGCGACAACAAACTGTTATATTGTTATAAATATGTATGATTATTAGGGTAGTTTAAAGATTTCCGATGCTCTTACTTCAAATGCAAGTTTTTCTTGTTCTGAAATTTGTGTCAATCACAAATTATTTGAAATGTATTTTTTGGTGTCTCGAAACCCTGCTATTTTCCAGCTAAACATTTTAATTTGTCTAAAACTAAATGGTAGTCTAAGTTAAAGAGAACTAGGAATATATGTGCATTATACACGGTACTTCCTAATATCAAAAATAATATCGATTTATATAACTACGAGGGTTATTAGAATTTTTATATTGTTCTATCTACTTTGAATTTAATGTGAAAGGCAACTTGATATTTGACACAAAAGTACATTCTGCAAGAAATATATGACGGCAGTTTGAAAACTCCATGACTTTTTGAATAAAAGATTTTTTTATAGTTTTCAAAATAACCGTTTGTTTCAGTGTTGACGTCTTAATTTGACCCCAAACTCTTATCTTTGAGCCATTTCTTCAACTTTGGAAGCGGAAATAGTTGCTAGAAGCTCTTTCTTGATAATGTTCTGGATAAGACAACAATTTTTAGCCACGACGACTACAGAGTTAAGGCTCGGTATTTTGTCATAATTAAGAAGCACTTTTTTTCTTACCAAATTTTTCATAGCGATTTTGCTTCAAATGCATTTCCAATATGCCGCACGACTGCCAATAGTATTACTTTAGCTTCCTTAAGACAATTGATATGAATGATACCACCATTATACAGTACAGCAGATGTGCGTTATTTCTTGTGCTGCTTCAAGCAGGCACATAGTTTAGGATCAATATTATACTTATCAATGTTTTCCTTGGTTTTGCTGATTAAATTAGATTCGAGTCAAGTAAGTGGACTAGAAGATTGTATTTTAAATAAAACTGATTCCGTTGCAGCTTGTTCCACTTTGGTTGTGCACAATTTAAATATTTTTGCCTTAAGCAAGCGTTGTGCCCGTAGGTACAACTTCTGAACGAAAAATCAAAATTTGTCTTCAACTCTGGAAGTTGTACAACTCATTAATAAGCATGTAGCACAACCTCGTTCTATTATGTTCTTATTTTCGTAGTGACTAAAAAGCAGTAGTGGAAGAACGAGATTTTAAAACAGTACGCAACTTCAAATTAAAAAATACTTTTTCCACATTCAAATCACTATTTCAATAATTCAAAGTGACAAATTGTCACGTCTGTATAAAATGCTTTTGGAATTTTTGTAAATAATTTTATATTTTCAACATTGACCCACTCATATTGAAGAATCTTTTGAAAACTTTTACTTAAAAAGCTCCTAGCCTGACCAAATATTTACAATTAATCTTTTAAAACGCTTTTTTGCCTAATTAACGTTTCTGTTAATTCATATACAACCATCGTATTACTAATTTTATTGCCATTTTACATACCCTTCGAAACACTTAACTCACACAACTTTATGAAGGAATAAATGAGACAACACTGGTTAATGTCATAGTAGAAAATTGAAATGAAATAAAATTGACAATCAATATCCAATAACAAAGCCAAAAACAAATAGCAATAATACTCCTAATGTCGTTGTATATTAGATCATAAATTGTACTTTAGCTTGGGATGACTTGGGTTCTTTACTCTAAAAATATTCACTTTTGGTGATAAAAAATGATAATAAAAAAAAAAACAAAATATACAACTAAATAAGAAAAATTTCTGTGTGTTTATGTCCACGCGTGTAAGTATGTGTGCAGGATAATTGGTAAGTTACTGGCTTTAAATATCCCTCATTAACATTTAATACTTTTAGTTTATTTTTATAACATTTGCACGTAAAGTTGTGGCACCCTACAGGAAAAATAAATTTTATAAATTTTTTGTTATTCGATTTGAATCAGCATTAAGAGAAGAACTCATATACACGCAGGAAAACAGATCATAAGAAAAAGTCATAGCGCTTTGTTTTCGAAAATATTTGGGGAGAGGGAGAGATCACAGCTCCCACTTGGTCAGTAAAAATGTACTCAAATCTTACAAAAGAGATACCTATTATTTATTAAACTTTTTATTTCTTTTTGCAAAATTATTTAATTTTAAAATCTCTATTTTCAGTTTCTCTTAAAATACTACACGTCACGATGTTCTAACTGGGCGTTGTCGCCCAACAGAGATTGTGTACACCTGGATACATTGTTCTCACTTTCTGCAACTCTCGCTACGTCTGGCAAGTATTATAGATGAGGACACACAAGTATACTCCATTGAGGCGAAAATTCCCAACTAAAGCCCAACCGACCCAAGCTAGTCTCAATCAATGGATTTTCTTGTCGGGTGGGGAATGAAATTCTGGCCTGGTAAGACAATGACAACAATTTTCGTAATCATTAGTAGCTAAAGTAACTAAGCTCCACTTAGTTGAGTCGAATAATAGTCTGGATCAACTGTACGGATGTGTGCTATATATAAACTATCAAAAATTAATTTGGAGACATGTCTCCAAACCAAACTTGACATTTAAAAAATTATTTTATACTAACTTCAGACATGCTGCTTAATTGATTTGATTTAATTTGCTAGTCACATATATCCAATTATGCAAAGAACCGAATTAGTTTTAATTAGAATTAGAATTAATTATTTAAAGCGCAGTTTCGTTAGCAATTCCTTGAAATATACTAATCGTCTTTTAATTTTATATATAGCCGAAGCCGGCTTGTCTCCATAACAAACTTGACAAGGGATCTTAATTGGAGACAAATGAGCCATCTTCAGTATCATTCAGAACAAAAAATTACACTAAAGATGGCACATAGCCGAAACCAAACTTGACAAGGGATGATGGAAATTCGTTCCAAAAATCTACATCAAAACACCTTGTCGGATTATCAAATCAAGAATCATTTTAAAACTAGCTTTTTAACAATATCTTAATTAAATAATTAAAAAGTTTTAATTTTAGAAACGAGTGGAATGAAACTTGGTGGTCACAGTAATAAAAGGATTTCTTCCTATAAGAGCGGGGCTTCTAAAGAACGATTTTTTCTTGATATGGTTTGGGTTCTCTGCGCAATCTAGAACGAACGAGAGAAACCTTTAGTACATTACGATAACATTAACACTATCGCGAGGAGTCTAAAACAAGCTTAAAGCAACAAAGAATTCATCTCACTTGAAATTAACTGATATGAACTTTTATATCAATTAATACTTAACCGTCATATGTATGTTACTGGATTTGAGGTATAACCGCATATGTCTGCTTTCGTTGATTTTAAGCTACACAAAAATTAATTACATCTGATTGCGTTCAATCCAACACTTTTTATTCGGCTTCAAAAAATAAAATAGCTTAACTTCCTTTCATTATTGTAAGAACTTAAGTATATCGACAAACATATCGACTATTGTTTCAGAACATATGTGGATAGTGTAGCTGATGGGTATATAGTGACAAAGAGACGGTGGCGAGCATCAATGGCAGTAGAAGAATGCTTTTGCAGGAGGTTAAATAAACTGCCAGAACGCTGACATTCGGTTGTAGCTAACAAAGTGCATTACGTATTTGATTCGAATTGAAATTCTGTAGGTTCTTTACCTACAGAATTTTCTCAACTTCTAATAGAATGAACTACAAACTCGACTATACCAAAGTGAACTTAGGAAGTATATCGACAAACATTTGATTATATTAGGCAAAAGTTATTTCTATTAAGAAAGAGAATTCATTTGATATAATAACTTAGAATACAGTAAAAGCTAAAATTTAATTAGACGCTACACACGTTTTCAACATTCTTTGTGTCTTTTTTGCTATTCTTGTGTTAACTGTGTACGTAAACTAGTTGCACTCCTGTGCACTCTGGTCCAGCACCAAATTCATTTAAGAGGAACTCTTGAAGTGTCTACTTTAGTTTATGAAGGCAAATTATTTGCAACTCTTCTAAAATTCTGCAAGGAGCCACAAAACTTGGCGAAATCTTTTTTTCCTTTTTGTATTTATTTTAAAATTCGTTAAATGACTTTCTTTAATTTATCATAACTTGTTTAACTTAATTGTGCTTTATGACAAGAATACAACCTTGTTCAGCACCGACCGAAATTCATCACACTTCTTAAAAAATATTCTTTTGAATCGATCCATTTGCATTACATTTTTTAAAATTTAGTTTTAATTTTTTGAATCTTTCTACAAAAAAAAAATACGGTAAGTATTCAGATCTTATTTCGACATTATTTATTAGTTATTACCAATGTAATAACTAAGTTATTGTATTCAAATCTTAACAAATTATCTACTATTAGGGAGAGAGGGCCGTCTCGCTAGGATTCTTTTTGTTATTTTTAGTCTCTGGCGTTCATGAAATTGCAGTAAATCGCGCGCTAGAGTCTTGGAATGGACCATTAGTTTGCTTACGTATTTAGACGAGAATGTTTTTGCTTCTTCCTACATAGATCCCTATGGATGTTTTCATTTCTTATATATCAGGGAGCGCCTACGATAAGTCGTAAAATCCTATCTTCTTTGTTACTTCTTCATGTTTAATGCGCAAGCAGTACCCCACAGCTGAATGCCGTATTGCCATATTGGCTTTATAACGGATTTGTGGAAAAGGACTTTGTATTCCAAAGCTAAGGATGATTTGGGACCTATTAACCAGTATAATTAATTTGTTCTAAGTCTTATGGCCACTATTTTTGCCTCAGTATGGCGGGAGCTAGTTAGATAGATCAAATTTCTGTTAGGCTAATTGTTTCATTAATAAATAAGGATAATTTTTTTTAGTAGGTAAAGAAATAGAAAAAATTTGTTTTGTATCATTGACGCATCAAAAATTGTGAAAAATCAATAAATCTCTTTAACAGATCCGCAAAATAGTTTTCGCAGGACTTAAAAACGAAAAGAACAGCCGTTTATGCAGATTAGTGCCGAAATATAAAAATATACACGGTTGAGGCATGATCACGATAAAAATATTATATTCTCTACCCTAATATATGGTTGTGGTAAGCAAGAGTTGGTTATTTTAAATTACCTAAGACATACCTTACGAACAGAAAAAGTTCTGGTCTACCATTAATTGTGAAACGATTACCAATCCTTAGATACCCAATATGATTGTGTTGAAAAATATTACACTTCTTACTAAAATTCCAACTTGAATGAAAGTTTTTTAACTGCACGATATAACAATATTTTAAATATACAACATAATATTTCTAACCATAAAAATTTTGTTTTCAGAAGAAGTTTATTTCGAATGAGGTTGAATGTTTTTCTATCGACTCCCCCGCTTTTGGTTTCTCAGCAGTCGGTGCGTTTGTGTACGCTTAGTGGTAAAAGCATTTTCAAGAGTAAAATATTGTTAAAGAAAACTTTAAATAATAATGAAAAGTAGCAAAATGTTGAAAAAGAGTTAAAAACTATAACGGTAATTGCGATCATTATAAGATCATTTTATATTATATAGTTATTCCGTACAAGAAGAAGAAACTAACTATGCCACATGGAAATGTTCATGGGGCTTTGTGGGAAGTTACCGATGCCTTAGCCGATTCAATTAAAAAAGTTTCCTTAAAAATTTTTTGTTGTATCAGATATCAGCAATGGCTAGCAAGAGATTATAAAGTCGGAGTGCCAAAATTTGCATTCTGCTCTTCCTAGCTTTTGATGCTTTAGAGTAACCTCTTTTTGTTACTCGTCAAAAGACAGCAAAGTTGCATCACAAGCGTACAACCACAAATATTCGCATGTTTTGCATTTTGTTGAGAATAATGTCACTTGTTACTTACCCTATAATCAATAATTAGAATCTTAAATATTTAAGTTACAGGAAAATTAATACTTACATGACGCATACGCCCAGTATAAATAAAGTAAAAATTTCGATAGATAAAATTATTTACGATAAGGGGATTTTTTTGGCGTGAACAATTTTCGGGATATTTCGGGAGAAAAGAGATTCCTAATTATTGTGTTATACAACAAAATTATTCGAATATTATCATCTGCGAAAATAATATGATTTTACTACAATCATATACATTTTTCCGTCCCTATATATTCCTCTGAGTTTATGGTTACTTCTACCATGTTTTTGTTTTGATTTGTTGAATTGCGATAATAAACTACTAAGAATACAAAACTTTAATGTAACCTTAATATATCGACTGAAGTCACTTTAAATAATTCGTTATTTTTTGTGGTACTTTAAAAAGTTTTGAAAACGCATTATGCTGGTTGAGCATCCTTTTTCCGTCTTTTCCTTTTTTACTTTTGGCAGTATTACAATTTCGCATTCTTTCTATTTTATTTTTTATAAAAAAAAAATTTAAAAAATTTATATTATTGTTGTCGTTTTCTATGCCATCATATTTTTCATGTAGACATTTTCTGCCGCTCATACAAGGAGACAAACATTAAAAATAACACAAAAATTATTGTATAAAAAAGGACAGGCAGAAAAGGAGCACAAGAGTATGCGAGCGACATGTATTTGTTCATCATGTTTGCAGAATGGTGAAGTAGGAGGAGCAAAAAATATGAAAAAAGTTGACAACTCTTTGGCAAATTAAATTATTGCGGGTTTCATGAGATCTTGAGGAAAAAAGTAATCAAATAATAAAACACTTAAAGGGTTATACTTTTGTGATAAATATATTTTGAGTATCTTTTCTTCTTGTGTATATTTTATATACAAGTTCTAATGTAGTGTAAACTTATTATGACGATTTTTATGAGATCATAAACAAGCGAAAATTTTTCTTTTTTTAACACGGGCGCTTTTACCGAAACTTGATAAGAATTTTTATTCGACTAGAGCCGGTTTGAGCAGCTACATATATTTATTCAGCAATTATTTTTAACCTGTAAAACGGTCAACTTGATTAAAGAAAAAGTGAACTTAAAACATTGTATGTTGTATGAAATGCAAAAAGAGTCTAACGCGATTGAGGAAACAAAATGTGCGACGTGTTAGAAGAAAACGCTTTAACATGTCAAAGATGGTTCAAGATTGGTAATTTTTCTCTGAAAGTTTAACTCAGTTAAAGAATGCTATCAGATATCAATGATAAAGTGCTACGCAATATGATCAGAAAAAATCAATATAATGTAATCTCCCAGATTGGAAAACTTCAGACTACTGCTCTAGATACTGGTGACTGAACCTAAAATGTGGACGTCACCGTCCCTTTATGTATCAATGGCAGTGGAAAGATGCTTTGCCTCCAAAAGTGAGCAGCTCCTTATCAGGAGGTTAAATAAGCTGCCAGAACGCTGATCATCAGTTGTAGCTAACAAATGGCTCCATATTTTTGATTGGAATTGAAATAGAAAGAACCAACTGCAATTTCCCTACTTCGAATAGAATGAACTACTGATGTTGCTCTTGCAGGAATCAGTTTCTACGGCACCTATCTTCTACAATCATTTCAGTCAATTGTGTCCAGTGCAGACTTATATATCATTGCTGTTAAAATTTATAACAGCCTCTACCTCAATACACGGAATAAATGACTCTTTTCGGCTGCCGCATGCCTGCTGAGTAGACCTCGTTTTTCCCAATCGCGTATTAGGTTATTTTTAAAGCTATTGTTTACTCACTAAAGGGTTTGGAACCTTACTAAAGAAGTCGCTGTGCTCTTACCCAGATAGTCTGCTATTTCCTTGTCTACATGTCCCTCACCTCCATTGATCCACTTTAAAGTAACTGAATCCCACGCTGCTAGGGCATCTAGAAGTTTAAAGCCTTCTCTAGCACAAAGTCCTAAGACGTGGGCCTTCGCCTTAAATATAATTACAGGTGTTGTGTTTTTTAATTCAGTTAGGTACCTTTTCTACATGCGCATTAAAGAAATTAAACCTTTCAATTTTCATCACTGTTGCGGAAAACTGAATATGATATATCGCTGTACATTAGGACATCGTAAGGTCACAAAAAATAAACATTATTAGATGACGGTATTTTTGGTATAGAAATATGGTTTCTTGTGTTCCGATATTTTACACATTTTTGGCAATCTCAGTTTAACAAACTTAAACAAAACTCAAAAAAAAAACACATAATGTGTTTGACTTTTTATTTTAATTTTCTTTGTAAGCCTTGTGACCAATTTTTAAATGTTTTATAAGTACACATACGTTCGAAAGTTACAGTACATTGCAGTACGATCACATCAACGTTCGGCTAACGAGACCTTAATGATATGACTCCCCGGTGTTTACAAATTATCCGAACAATATTAAAAAAACACATGTTCCCCAAATTCCTTCAACAATCATCAATCTATTAACCTCAATAATATTGCTGCAATATAAATTCGTGCAATAAAACACGGGGAAACAAAATTCGTATTCCTGTTGCATTGGCGAAGTGTGTATACAAGTGCTGGTACTTAATATTTACCACTTACAAACACACACACACTCTTACACTTATAAATACATGCATGTGCATGCTTATGTATACAAGTGTATGAAGAGAAATTTAATGGATAAAACTCATATTGACATTTATGTCAATATGGTTTGAAATTCCACTACAACTGCCATCTACAACAATGCCAAACGCCAACGTACTGACGAAAATCACTTTTGGGTAATATTGCACATAAAAATGAACACATTACTGTCAAGTGGAAGATATAAAATACGAACTGCAAAAACAAATACAGAAAATACAAAACAAATACAAAACAAAGTAGCAACAAATTACATAATCCCGATGGTTTAATAAAATGCCAACCCTCAGTGAAACAATGATTTCAGGAGCAAGTCAGATGTTTATGCTGAGTTACTAATAGAGATGAGGGCATCAAGTACATCTAGGTATATATTAATGGAAAGCAGCAATGCGGAAACCGTTGTTTTTTATCGAATACCCCTGCAGGCGTTGCCATATTAAGGCAAAATTACATTAAGTAATTTACCTTTGATATATGTAGATGTACAACCAAATGCAAATACATACATAGAACCCATGAAACAAATAAATGCAATACAATACTATAGATACAGGCAGTAGCAATGAGCAGGAGCTACCACAAACTACCAGCAACATCAACTCTAGAGCAGAACATGATTAAATGCAACCAACAGCAATTGCAGCCACAGCAAGTGAAGCATCCAAACACACACTCATACTCGTATATTTGTGTATGTGTATATTCCAGAGAAATGAACATTCAGTACCCAATCCAACAATATGTCAAAAACAGTTTTGTTATATCTCTTCTACAATATGTAATCATCATTTCAATATTTGTATGTTTGTACACTCTACATTAATTGCAGGGACACCAGGCAAAGATTCAAGTGAATTATGGTTTAATTTGATCAATAGCACTGCCTGTAAAAAGGCGCTTTAAAGTTAATTTTAAGCTTTCTGAACTGTCCGAAAATACCGTAGGGGGAAGAAGTCATAACCCATTAGTACGATTATAAACTAAGTCAATATTTCCCAACTTAGGGAGTGTCGGAAAGGGTTAATATAAATGACCTTGAGAGCTATCCCATCCGGACACCGTAACGGACTATAACTTTTGCATAATTCTTTATTTGATATTCCGACAGGGTGTTTTGATGTAGATTTTTGGAACGAATTTCCGTCATCCCTTGTCAAGTTGGTTTGGAGACAAACCGGTTTCGGCTATGTGCCATCTTCAGTGTCATTTTTCGTTCGAACGAAATAAACGATAGGAACTTGGTCTTATTTTCACATATATGTTTTATATTAATTTTTAATTTCCTAAATTAGTTACTAAAACGTATTCTGGAAAAACTGACTTCAGATACAGCGAGTCCAAAGTATCATTAAATCTTACGGGACTTTTATTATTTTTTTTTTTTAATATTGTATAGTGAATATGACAACAGCCTCCGAACTAGTCGACATAAATACTAAACACCCCTAGTGCAATATCAAATGGAGAGTAATTGGTTACAAGTATGTGATAGAGTCAGTCTTTGCTCTTTCATAAAAAACAAATTGTTGTAAAGCGCCCTTAAAAAGCACCTAATAAGCTATAGCACAGGTTTTTTAAGTGGTGACGCCAAAAATTTCTAGGAATCTAAAAAAAAAAACATGGAACATTCGCCGAATAGCACTGCGTGAACTAGAAGACCTAAAAGTTATTAGAAAAATTACTATTTATTAACCACAGGGTTGGACTTGAGAAAACCATGAGCAGCAATAAGGCCGAGCTTGATATAACATCGGTGGGACAACTGGTTTCAATGGAACTTGTAAAATTTCGAAGTTCTTTCTTTTAAATTTCAGAAGTTTGACAAGCCTTGAGCACTAATATTTTTATATCTTTTGAAGGTTACTATATCAGGGTAGCTAGGCATTATCAAAAGAATATGACCTCAGGGGAGGAATGTTTTGAACAGATGAAAACAGTAAACTAAATAATGAAAGCAAGTTGCAAAGAAGACACGTTAGGTTCATCTGATTGGTATTAAATGATGACCATTAGATGGCAGAGGAAATGTCAATTTGAATTCATCTAATCGTGTTTTGCGTAGTCAGTGACATGAATGTTACAAATCTTTTGTTTCCACATAAAGGTATACTAGATATGAACCCTCGAAACGTGGAAACTTCACAATTTCAAGGAGAAATGAATTTCCAAGCTATAGGAATGCGAAAGGTGTGCGTGGTCCAGATATTGGAAGTGACCAGTTGGTCATGCTGCATTATTTAACAACAATATCAGCACGAAAAAAACAAACAAGAAGGCGAAAACTAAACAAGACTAAGTGGCGATATTAAAACGACGAGAGGCCCAGAACCAACTTGAAAGATACGTGGAGAAGTTATAACCTGTGGAGAATGTGAATTCGAGGCCAAAATTATCGAGAAAGGTTAGTAGGAAATACCAGTAATAAATCCAATCTTTAAGAAAGGATAGAGTAAAAGTGTGAGATGCACAGCGAAGTATCACTACTCAACGTACCAGAAAAAACCTACTCAAGAATTCTAATTCAACGCCTGAAATCTCAAGTGGATTGATACCTGGAGGAAGAACAGTGTGGTTAGACCAAGTAGAGGCTTTCAGCGTTGTGGAAAAGCTATATAATACAACTAAACGGGCACATACGTGCTTCGTTTGCCTAGATAAAGCTTTTGGAGAAGATATTAGACAAGGAAATATTCCAATCTTATATTTATTTATTATACTAATGCATAATATAATTTAGGAATCGAAATGAAACATGCAACCATATATAAAATTGGCAATGTTGGCATACATACGACACTTTCCTTCTAACAGATTCATCAGAAAATCTACACCACACCCTAAATATTACAATAACGTAAATCGTCAAATGAGGAAACAAAATTAATATTAGAAATTCTGAGAACCTCACTAAAAATATATTGTTATGAAACCTCTTGCAGAAATTCAACATATTAAAAACCTGGATTCTATAATCAGTGCGAACAGAAACCCAGATGAGGACTGCTATGCTAGAAATCCAAGAAGTGAGCTGCACCACGCTTTAAACTAGAATTTCATTGAAAAACACAAACCAAATTAGCGGTGAACAACATCACATACATCTTATTTATACTTGTAAATCATCGGGTTCATACTTCATCAAGGATATGCGGAGTACAGACTACTGAAATAAAATACCTGCGTAGGGTATCCGGCAAAACTTAAAGCGATAGAATCAGAAATTATATTACAAGAAAAAATGTGGAAGTTGCACCGCTCGATAAAATATTGCAAATAGTAAATAAAACTAGTGTGGGCATGTAATGATATGGAAGTCTTTAGAATATCTAAACTTGTATTGCAGACAAAATCAAGCGCATTGAGGCGAAGAGCTCGAAAATGAGTTTCCTGTTGGGAATATATGACGAAACATATTATTGAAGCCTTTGTCATACCTCTACACTGCAAAAATTATTTATTTTAATCCTTTAAATTCAAATAATATTATTTAACAGCAATTATGATCAGATATATTATCAACTATTGCTAGAGCTTTGGCTTCATAAACGTCGCAGTAAATATCGTTAGGTGTACTCGGTATGGGAGCAAATACAGATTGCATAATCGCCGATTTGGGTCAGACAGTAAATGGGAGACAACACAAATGGGTGATTTGTTGAATATAATTCTTTAAAGATTCTGACCTAATTTCTTTTCCGACGAGTCATTTAAAAATGATCTCATAGAGTTTTTTATTTATCCCACTAAACTGACATCACAACTTTTGTGCGTGTAAACACATAAACAGAACTTTAAGAGTGTGATGTGCATGTGTGAGCATGTTTTATTTGCGTGCAGCTTTGGTTTCCGAATGTGTTGCAAATAACGCTGTTTGTTGATAATGATGAGTCCAATGTTAATATGTTGACGGTGGTTATGGGTAGTGGCATTGGTAGTTATGGTTGTTGGCTGATGGTTAGTGTTTTTATTCGAATCTTCTGCTTTTTCGTCTACATGTTAATCAGACATTCAGCCACAGTGATATTGTAGCAGTCGCAGCGGTTTTGTTTTTGCACTTTCTGTGTCGTATTGGGTGCAATGGTTGATGGAGTCTGATTTTCGTTAGCACATTTTTATTTTATAATATTTTTTGGTCTGTTATAAACGTGCATATGTATGTATGTGTATTATAAAATTGCATGTTTTTATTATTTTCATTTTATCTCAGACCACGTTATATCCGTTTTCAATTTACAACAATCAACGAGTTTATGAGGAGAAAGTAACATAAAATGGTGCTGATGACAAGCGTTAATTAACAAATGTAATGTGTAATAAATATGAGTGGTGGTTTTTGCGCACAAAAGAGTTTATATTATAATTTTTCATTACATCTTGGCCGAAAAATGAAATGGTGTCATATAATATAATAAATAACTATTTTTCACATTTTCTTTATCTTTTTTTAAGGCCATTGAAGACAACTGAAGTATTCTCGTTTTAAAACATACTTTGTACGAACTTGAATAAGTCAAAATTGAGCAGGCTTGCTTCAATTCCAAAAATTCGTAGCAATAATTGAAAACAAATATGAGAAACGTATTTGGTTATTCCAGATGTTATATAAACTTTAACTTGGAGAATTCTGAACAGCGTATCTTAGATACCGGTTCATGCGGCTTGGAATCATGTGGGGTAATTTTAGCTAAAATTGGATACAACTCAAAAGAAGGCTCTGCATAGCACACATACGCACACTTTTTATCTCTTAAAAGGAAATTTCGACTACTACTCTATGCAACTAGCGACATATTTGAACGAGCAGTGTAAATTTTTTCAACAGAATGTATAACCGCAAGCCTGCTAAAGTTGGTCTTTAGTCTTAGCATGACCACTTGAAAACTTGAACTCCTATAGTGACTCCTCATTAACATCTAGATTGACTGCTCGGCCAACGATGTCGAACGTTAAAGTTCGCTTGAATTCTTATTAGAAAATAAAACCGGATTTACTTCCCTCTAACGAACCTTTTTTTAAATTTATTTTTTTATGTAAACCATAAATTAATATATAAATTCTTAAAAAGGCTGTTCGAAGGACGCAAGGCGGTATATATGGAATAAGAAGTCAAGCGGATGTTCACGTTCGGCATCGTCAGCCTGGCCGTAAATCTGTAATACATTAACATTTGTTGAAGGCGTCATAAGAGAAAGAAAAAAATTACTTCAAAACATCTCCTCTGACACTATCGGGAAACAAGAAAAGTTTTAGTTTTTACCATCAATTGATATCGGAAAACACTAATTACTGTTACAATTAAAAAACGATACTGCTGTCATAGGCTTACTTTATTCAATGAGTTTTCTAAATGTCTTAAATACTACATCAAAATTAAATACTTATTTACTTCTAGTAAGGACAAAAAATACTTAAAAACTTAAATATAAATGCACACATTCCCTTGGATACTCATCCATACACATGCGTAAAAAGGGAAAATATATTGAAGCGCTAACTAACGTATAGACGTTGAATTCCAATTATATAAAAAAAAGATTTAATTAAATCAAAATAAAGACAAACTATTATACACAACAATAACAATACAATAATGTTAAATTAATTGACCCATAGAAGCAGTAGAATGCTATTTAAAATTGTCTAGTCAAGAATTTTGTAACCAAATTTAATGCCATTTAGTTTTTGTAAAAATGTATCTGAATATTTTTTTTTGGAAATTCTAAACAAGAGTTGACATGAATTTCAAACTAAAATTATCTTGAAAGCAAAAAGAACTAATTATATAAAAAAATTATTTTTGGCGTGATTTTAGGCGCAAATTATTTGTGGCTTTTTATTCTAAATTTATCAATACAGTTGGGAATATATGAAGTTTTCGGGACTAATTTTTCCTGATAACAAGGATATGATGTACGTCCTTGATTTAAGTTCCAGCAAAATATACAATAAAGTTAAAACTGTACTAGTTATGTTCAATCATAATCACTACCATATATTTATTTCAACCTGGTCGAATTTGTCAAAATTGTAGACCGAACTGATTTTCACTGTTATAGCAAATTATCAACGTGATTCAAGTTACAATGAAAAAATCACCTTTGCCAACGAGCACTTGATCCTAAGCTTAGTATAAGACATAATCTTCAAGAAGGAAATCTATTTTTGAAATACATATAGAGTTTACAAAATGGTATATTTTCAAATTACCTTAAGCAACCATCAGAATCAAGAAAATCTGGCTCAAATGTTACAAGCTCTAGATTAAATTTAACATTTAACCTCGAAATATATGCCTCCATTTCGCAGATTCCACTTATTTCTGTATTATATTAAATTTAAATTTTGTAAAATAATCTATAAATTTTTTTCTTTAACTTTCTTCAAATCTATGAAAACGTTGTTTTAGTAACGAAGTATGCACCTCTTAGATATATATATATAGCGGTCAACACCCAACTGACTTTTTCAATCTTACTTGATATATCGATCGGGTTGAAATAATTTGTAAGCCCTTGTCAAGATTATATTCTGTTTATTCCTTATCTAATGATTATTTGAAAGAAAGGAAAGTTGTTCTGAACTATATGCATGAAATATCAAATTGATTCAGATTTTATTTTGCTGCTACATTTATGCCAATATGTATGAAGTGACAAATCATTCAGATAGAAGCTCCAGCTTTGGTGGCAGTGATGTTCAATGTTATTTGGCAAAAGTCCGGCTCTTCGCATAATTAGCGAACCCACGGCGTTATCAATGGCCCTCTGGCTTCAAATCATACATTAAGGAGTTTTTGCGCTCACATTTTTTCAGTGCTACGAACATCATGCACACTGATTAGCATGAGACGAATTACATCACATTAAAATTCAGGTAGCGTATTTACAACTGAGCCGGAATTTCGATACCACTTTTTAAAAATTTCCACATGCTCCGCTGGTGAGAAAAACACAGCTGACTATTTTAACAGCTGCATGGTAATGGTATGCTTTGAGTGCTTCTTGAATGCAACAATTGGAGAAACTGTTACATTCTACTTCTCTTAATACTTTTTGAAATAATTGCGAGTTGGTGAGACACCTACAAGCTGCAATAAGTAGTCTAAAAACCGCCGCTCTGGATGAATTTGTCGATTCCACGGCGTTCTTTACGTCCATACAAAAAATTCTGCCTTGTTCTAGTACTGTAAATTGTTGAAAAATATTAATAAACGTTATTTTTATTTATATTTAATTTAACAAAAAACTCGTAATTTTTTAAACATTTTTTTTGCGTTTATTTAACAATGACAAATTTTAGTTTATGTCACCTTTGAAGTGAGTGTGCGAAATGTGTGTGCACATAAGTACCCATGTATAAGAATAAATAATAATTGAACGTCGTTTAATGCATCTTCTTTTGACTCTTAAAATAGATGATGTAGTTGATTTCATAGTAATCTGATTAGGCTTTTTATTTCCGTTTGGTAAAATCCGGCTTTTGGCTTTCGTGAAGTTTAGATTTATTTGAAAATCTTTGTTGTTATCGTAATTGATTTTTTGTTATTGGTTGTCTAATGGATTTGAAAAATTGAGAAATGTAGTTCTCTTGGTAATTTGATTAGTTTTTAATTTCTTATTTTGTGTCTAACTACTCTGGTGTGCTCGGGTAAAAACATTACCAGAGTTGTTAATTTTATATAAAAAATTGTCTTATATAAAGTTTCTGATTTTTTCTTACTTAATTTTTAGTGAATGAACCATAAAATGTTTATTAAATTTATTAATTTATACAAACTTACGTTGGATTAAAATTAAGTTGGTATATGTTTGACTAATGTGATATACCAATAAAACAAACACACTAAAAATATGTTCAGAGCGAGCGCTAACAATGTATCGTATACCGTACGCTAGACGCTAGTTATTCTTGCTACGTCACTGGCATATCCAGTTATAGTGGGAAATTTGTTGCCTAGGTTTCATTTACATTTACTTAATTTTTTTCAATGAAAACTCTGTTTATATTAAAAAAAAGATACAGCTTATAATGTTAGCTATCAGTCACATCATTTAATTTTTTGAAAACCTTTAACCTAAGAAGTTTATATATAAAAATTAATCAGGTGGAGAAGTAAGACTTGCGAAGTACTGATTAATAGCGAAAACACGGCGTGTAAATTTGTTGTATTGGAAAATGTTAATTTTAAATATTGAAGGAATATCTTATTCTCCTTGGATGAGCGCATGCGGAAGGTACGGTCTCACTAAAGCCTTTCCATATGAATTCAAAGGGGTATCCGATATAGTTAGGCTACGCTCTGCTTGGTAACAGAATACTTTTGTTATGAGCCCCATTATGAACTGATCAACCTAAATATCAACATAGATGATTACAAGCTGACAATAGACTGACTGCCATTAGACTGAACTTGTTGAAACGTTATTCTCATCTAGTTGCTTCCACATAGACGTATTATTTTCAAAGTCATTATAAAAGAAGAAATCGAGTTCCCTTTTTCTGATGAAATCCGGTGGAATAATTTAAAGCAACCAGCAGGGGTAATTATTTCCCTCATTCTTATTTACTTACTTACTAATGCAAATATCCAAATAATACAATTTTTCCCCAGTAAAACAGAAGTCCGTTTCAAGTGTGTTTTCGAGTACTAACTTCATAATTTTCTTTATCAAAAATTTGATTGTATATAATGAAGTAAACAAACCCCATTGTAATCGTAAATAAGTCATTTTATTATTTTATCATAAATTTTATTTTATATATTTGTTTATTTTCTACTAAACTTAAAATGACCCTCAAACGATGGCATGAAAAGAACTGAATTCATATTTAAAAGGAATCAAGAACAATATTTGTTTTTCGAAATGTGCATTGTCGTTTTATTGCATGTAGGAATAAGAACTTTTGCAAAATAAATTATAAAGCAATATATTTTGAATTTAGGTAGAAGTTATATAACACTACACGAAATGAAGTTATATTGAATGCAATTACTTACTTATAATGGAATCTTCAGTGAGGTACCGTGGAAAGTAATGGGCCAGCAAGAGACACACATAAATAATATAACACGCTTGTTATTATTATTATTATTGTCATCATTATTAGATTATGGTTACCGCAACTATGTTTTTTCTTTGTGTGTACATTTACGTACATTAAAAGCAATATTTTCTTGCTTTACAAAAACTTGATTTATTTATTTCTGTCAAAATAGTTAAAGAGTTTGTGTCATCGACTTTTTATCAGTGATTGTCCAATATAAGTTGTTGCAGCAAAGGCTAGCAACTTTGTATGCTATTTAGTTTCCAATTTTTCGAAATGAAAGCTGTTTATAGTTTGGATTGGGTTTTAAAGAAAATTTTCAAACTTATCAAAAGCAGTAAATATATCACATTATGCATATATGGCTTTTAAGGTGATTGAAAGCGATTATTGCCAGAATTTAATTGAATTTCTATTTTGCAAGTTCTGAAGTAGATATAATTTTCTGAATATATTTCGTCCTCTTGATTTCACATTTATCATAAATACATTAAACTTTCAAATTCTGCTTCGCTAATAGCACAATTTTAAAATTTTGCTTAAATAAGGTTCACGTTACAATAAATATTTCCAAAAACGTTATCGATGAGTAAAACATATTCGGTCTAACTTAACTTTAAAAAATTTCTAATAAAGTTCATAAAAATATCACAAATATCTAATATCATATACTCCAAATAGCAAACACCCCTTCAGATTTAAATCCCTTTTTCACAAAAAAATAAAGAAAAAAGAATAAATAAAATCTCCCTAATTGTAAATATTGTATTTTATATACAATTTTTGTATATTTTATACCATACGAACAGCCAAGCAATTTTGATAAATTTATATTTTTAAATTGCTGAGCACTTAATACGATTACCACATATATTGTAAAATACCAAATGCAAGCACAGTAGATTCCATGGGTATGCAGTACTTCAAATAAGCAATTTTTTGTTACTTAAGGTATTAATAAAAATATAATAACAGGATCATAAAATGCACATGATAATCCTAAATGCGTATAAATAACTTAAATAAATCAAATTGCATTTAAACGCCAATTTATGTGACAGCATAAATTTTTTATATAGTCTCAGATGATTATTTTACATACGAGTATTTTCTTAACTTTTTTGCTGTAAAATTTGTTACGCATTTACCTGTAGAATAGGTTCTTTGACAGAGTGAAGCTAATTTATAAAGGCATGCTAGTTTTCTTCCGGCTATCATCAGTCTGGCGTGGTTTCTTTAATTTAGCGACACTGTCATGCATAACAATAGAAAAAAAATTAAATCATGCCTTAAAATGGAGATGCCAGTATTCATTCACAAAAGATAAACAAAATGTTTTGACCCGAAGCACATTCTTCCCTCCCGTAGTATAAAACTACACCATCGACAATTTAGTGCTTGGTAGTTTTGTAAATTGCCCCGAATAAAAGAGAACCTTAAGTAAACAGCCACATGATTTTCCTTTTTAACATTGCTCTTACATATATTTAATTTACAAATTTATATTTATATACTTCATTTGAAACATCGTAGTAATTATAGGCTTAATCAAATACTATAATATTTTCTAAACTAATAATTATTAATACATTAAGCTAAATATATCCATGACTTTGAATTTTTTTAGTCTTAGGTGTTTAAATTAAAATCAAATTGAATTTCTCAAATGATCATTAAACCTAAAATTAAAATATTGGAAAAAGCAATCAAAACAAACAAGAATGTATGTAGCGGATTAATTCGCCGCAGAAAAAAAATTTTTTTTTAACGAATGGGGAAAACAGAAAAATTTTGATTTGCTAAATATTATATTGATTAATATAAACCAATAATATCTTATATATTTTTATTCATTACTTACAATTTGTCTATTTTAATAACTCCACTGGATGCTGATCATGAAAGGCCTTTGAAAGAATTTATGCGGTTAGCTGAAATATTCAATCGTGTATTATTTCCCTCTTTTTGTTTTAATCGTCTTCCACTATTTTGTACTAATATTTAAGCCACAAATTATTTGTACAAGTAATTAGAGTACTATATGTGTTTAAAATTTTTTTTCTTGTGATTCAAATTATTATTTTTGTTATAATGGAATTATTTTGTTTTCAATTAATTAAATAAAAGTCTTCGTAAAAGAAAGACGCACCGAAGATAATGTTTTGTTTCGTTTGGTTGCTCGGTTTTTTTTCTCTACAATAAATAAGGGGTTTTAATGTAATACAAATTGCATGAATTAGAAAGAGGCCAATAGTGATCGCGATGTAAGGGAAAGAAAAAAATAAGTTATGAATGAAATAGTAAAACTATTAACCGAACGAGTATTTATTTTAAATTTAAAGAAAATATTAGTGTTGTACACTTATTTTAATTTATTCGTATCTAGCATAGTAATTATTCAGCCGATGGTAGTTTTAATTTATACCATACTAGATTTTGTGAATTTAGGTTAATTACTTGTAAAACTATTGAAACTTATATTTGATGATGATATAGTTACGTAGTTAGCAATTATTCCTTTCTGCTAGCTGTCCCTGTTGTTAAAATTTTCCTTTGCAGAATATAGAAGACGTGGTCACGCGTGGGATTTCCTCTTAGCCAAATACCCAATTATTATATTATTTTAGTAAAAATCTCTGCTAACAGGCTTGATTTACAAGGTACATATGGGTACACGAAATGAATAGCTAGCTAGGGAGTCTGTTTCTGAGTTTTATTACCCAAAATTTAAAAGCTTGTTGGCCCTAGCTAGAAGGGATGAAAGTCGTTGTGCGGCTCCAAGAATCCCTTGTGTAGGTGCCCGGTGTGTGAATAGTTATTTGAATTCACAGAACACTTAGATGCAATCAGATTATTTAGTGTTTAAAAGTAAACTAATGATTGATTGCCAAAATATATCAAGAAAAATTAAAACTTTACAAGAATAAACTTTGTTGAACACGACGTCTTCTTAAAAAAAATGGGCGGAAGTAAAATCAGGTCGAACAATTAGGGGATAAAAAAATGTACTTGTACCCGGTACTTGTGTAACCGAATAATAGTTACCAAATATTAATAGCATTAATATGAATCAGCCAGTGTTAAGAAAAATTACGAAATGTTAAGAGAATCTATTTCTTTTAATGTTATTGTTTGTCACCACATACAATATAATAATAATATATAGTATGTATACAAAAATCGTTACAAGCTTAATTTAAAATATAATAGACGTCACACGCACACATATCTATGGATATAAAGACTCTGCTAGAAACGCGAATTACTAAAAAAATAGTTTTGTTTTTTCGATATAAGAAATTTTATTCTTGAGTGTATAAACGTTTAAAACTTTTTTAGAACATAAAAAAAATAATGAAATGTATTATAAAAGCAAATTTATTTAAAGTGACATTTTTGGCAGAAGATAAATTTTTTCGTATAAAATTAATTTAACAACAGATTTCAATAATAAAAAGTACATAAAAATACCACTACGAAATAAAACAATAGAAAAAAGTTTAAATCTTTATAAAAAATAATAATTCAGAATTTTATTTTACAACTCAATTCAAATAATTTTTGTTTTGTAGCCACGTGTCGCCAAAAGAGTATTAACATATAACATGTATATTTTTGATAAAGTAAATAATTTTATAATTATTATTATTATTATTATTATTATTATTATTATTATTATTATTATTATTATAATTATTATAGTCCGTATGTTAAAAGAACTCTCTAACAAACAACAATTAAAGGCCTGACAAAAATTATTTAACCTATAACGGATTAAAATTTCTTTCTTTCTTATGTTGTTTAAAGTAAATTTGTCGAACTAAAACACTGTGCTACACGAAAATCATGTCGGGGTTCTTATATAACAACTCCGTTTTTTTTAAGTCCATAGAGTAGTGATTCCTGCCTTTTATACGAAGAATATTAGCTAAATTATAATTTTATATTAATCATACGCACGCGCTGTGAACAAAAACACAAAAGTATACGCAATCATTACCTTGGCATAATTCCTTCATCTTTTAATATATATATTTTTTTTTCGTAATTTCGCGTTTTTGAATGCGATATTAGTAAGTTTTTACAATAAAAACAAAAATAAATTTACTTCCAGTCCTACTATGTCGAACATCAACGTACGCTTGAATTCTAATAGAAAAAAAAAAAATAAAAACTGGTTTGCGTCAATTTAACCAACTATTTCATGAATTCATTTCTTCAGTTCCAAAATAAATAAACTCTTAAAAGGAGCTATTAGTGGGACGCAAATCCGTTTAGTTTGCTATTAGAAATCAAGTCAGTGTTAACGTTCTACATCGTGGGCTTAGCAGTTAATGTATAACGATAAAATTAGAGCGTTCAGAAAATATTTTTTCTTTTTGAAAAAGCATGTTTTTTCATCTTAACCGACCGTAACTCAGCCATTTCTAAATTAATTTTCAATTTTATTAATTTAAAAGGCAATGTTATAACTTTAAAAGGCATCTTTTAATATTTTGAAGCTGCAACTTAAAAAATAATTCGCCCTTTTTTTTGGTCTGAACAAACTCATATAAAAATAAAGATTACAATATCAAAAATTTTAAGTGATGAATACTACGTTCTGACCATAATATAAAATTTGTAGAGTTTTCTCTTATATTAATTATTGGGTTAAATAGATGATGTTTACAGTGGTCACAAATATATTAGAAAGACACAGGGAATAATGACAACGTCTGTAAGGGCGCAGGGAATGCAGGCCATACTGTTCATAGTCAAAGTTACCATATGAAACAAAAATTATCGCTTTTAACAGAAAGAAAAGCCTGAGAAATTAAATACTCAAATAATTATTTGGATTAAAATTGTTGTAGTCAAGAAGTTAAACTTTGGAGGTCTAGCTCTGTCGTCCTAAAGAGCAGCAAAAAATATATGATTCATATGCTACCCAACTAAAAAACAAAAAAAACAAAGTTTTCGTCATATTGCTCATTGAAAATTAGGTTTTTCCAAAGAAATAAATATTTTGGCAGTTGTGTAACATCGCTTTTGTTAAAAATGCGACGTTTTTTACAAAAAAATAAATTTTTTGCAAATTTTTGGTGAAACTAAACAATTTTGGCGAAATTAAAAATTTAGTTGCGAAATCTTAAAATTTTCTATTTTTGCAATTATTTTTTTCTAGTCCAGTTTTTGGATTTTCTGGTGAATTTTCGAATTTTTAGTCAATTTAAATTTTATTATTCGTAAATTTTTCGTGCAATATCGGTATTATGAAAACTTCGCTTCTTTGGAAAATTTTTTAATTTTGGTAATTTAACACTTTTAGACTAACATATTGCTTGGCTTTGTAGTAAATTTAATTTCGAATTTTTATTATTTACATTTATATATAAAAAAAAATTATAAATAAATTACATTTAACATTTTACAGATTAACACTTGAGTAGTTGAAGTTGATTCCATTTAGAAAACAAACATTTTGGGGATAGTTACAAGTAATTTTGTCTACTTTTCTTCGGTAATAAATATCTGTCGTAACCTTTTTTTATTTCAATTAAGCGCCAATTTTTAACTATTCGCCTCCAACGTGAAGTTAAGCGTAGTATATAACTAGTCGTTATACGTAAAATAATTGAATAAGAAATTGTTTATAGAAATTATAAAGAAATTAATTCTTATTGACGGAATAGACCAAAAAGCTCTGAACTAATTTTGAATATGAGCTTTTTGAAATATACTCAATTAGGTGTATGTCTCGGATTAGATCGCTGCATAAAAACAAAAGTTAGATAATTTCCTATTGAAGAATATATAGATTTGATTTCGTTAAGCTTTTTTTATACTATTATCGTTATTCTCGGCTAGCTGTATGTATGAATTTAAGACCATAATAAATACAACATTAAAAGCAGAATTTTGAGTTATTAAGTATCATTCCGCATTAAGTCGATTTGTAATTGTCAAATCTAAAATTTCTTGAAATTTTATTGTTACAACATTGGTGTCATAAGGCTTATGCCTGAAATGATATTACTTTCGACCACTTTCAATTTTAACTAATTGTGCAATTGCGTAATAAAATTATTTCAAATAACTACTGTGAAGTCAATAACGATTTGGAATTAATTTTTTAATTCCTTCAACTTTTAATCCCTTACAGCTCAAAAGGCATACGTTTTCTGGGTTTAATTTAGCTTAAAATATCATGTTTTACAAAATTCTTTTCCACTTATTACGAATAATTGCTACTTAATTTTATACCTATAATTACTTCTTCACTAGCCTCTTATTTTCACAATTAATGTAGACACGGAAATACAATTATTTTTATTCTGATATAATGCGAATTCGAATGCCTTTTAATTCCTCTGTATGTGCATTTAAATAAACAATAACAATACTCGTTCATAAATGAGCATTTCCATACAAATGGCAAGATAAAAACAAAAGGGAAATAAATTAAAATGAAGGACGCTAGGCCCAGGCAAAAATATGCATTAATATTTTGTGATTGACTATAAAATCTAGACTACCAATAATTTAATGAGCATTTATTCGCATACACACAACATTAATTTAAGAATTAAACAATCACTTTAAATAAGTGATGGAAATTTGCAAGCATTCGAATGTGTTTTTGTTGTTTAAATATATAAAGAACAACACTAAAACTGATATGATGATTTCAATTCACTTTTCTGCCAAGCGGCTTTGGCGAATTCACGAGAAATGTGTCAACGCTTACTTATTGAGTTAATCGTGTTACGTATAGCAAAGGAAAAACATGGTTGAGGTTAACATATTGCAAGAGAAACACATCTTGACGATATTATTTGGTTGTAAATAAATCAAATTATAATTGTAAATAATGATTATATTGTCCTCACAGACCGATAGAAAAATCAACAATTTATCTCACTGATTGACAGCGGCTAAAATACGAACACAGGTAACTAAAGCCATGAAATGATCGTCAGCTGGCAGGCACATAGATATGGCTTGCAGTAACTGAGTACACTGTCAGAAGCTCTGACTTATACCTCGACGTAGTGGCGGCTGGTAAGAGGTTCCTGTCTCTGATATGAGTCTGCATAAATAATCCATAAATAATCCATAAATAATCTTATAAAAAATAAGTTAACACTCTCTTATAAAAAATTCCTAATCAACGGTGCGACAGCATAAGCCGGAGATGCATGGCCATGAGGGTGCTTGGTCTCTAGTATGCGAACTCTGGATATCATGCCATCTCCAATGTTAATACAGTTTTACCAGTGCATATGGAACTCTGTGTTGGTGGACACACATCTGTTTGTCCATTACAGGGATGACTCTGCTAGATTCAAAGTGGTTAATTTCTGAAGAAATTACGGTTTTAATTAGACCTGGAAAAAATTCGGAAGAGATGCACAAGTCTGGCTCGCAAGGGGCGGTTGGGTCAACCTTTAAAGCCACTTCAAAGGAGTTAGACAGTGAGAGGCTTAGACAGTAGCGCATGTTATATGTGAATGTCCGGCACAGCCTGGCATAATGCTTAGGCCCACAGCCAGACTCTTGTTAAATGGGAATACTATCGTGGATCTAAGCCGTAGACAAATGTCAGCAATTAGCAAGAGACTCCATGATGAACAAGAAGGTCGTTAGTCTCCAATCGATAGTCTGAAATCACTACAGTCGAGAGTAAATCCTAGTAACACGAGAATTCATTATATTGTATTACTGAATCTTTTAAAGTCCTTCATAGATGGGCATTCCTTTTTCATTAAAAATGGATGAGTCCTTCTAATTAAATGCCTTATGCTAGAGTTATGACAAAATATGGCTGCAAGGATATTAGTGGACACGTCTGCTCCACTTAAAGTTACTTTTATCAAAACTGACAGGAAACCAGACTCGAATATACTAACGCCACGTGATGCGATATTCCGACCGGATGACTTGATGGAGATTTTTGAAACGAATTGCCGTCATCCCGAGTCAAATTGGGTTAGGAGATAAACCAGTTTCGGCTATGTGCCACATTAAATGTATTTTTTTCATTCTAAGAAACCAAACCAAATTTGACAAGTCAAACTAACATTACGACAACAGAATGAGTTTATTTGTAGTGCTTTCTGCAACCCACTATTTGGCTGGTGTCGAGAACCAGTTCACTGATTTTATTACAATATATTTCAATGAAGTAGCGACTCATAATCCACATTGCATCTATGTTCCTTCAAAGTCTTTGTGATCGAAAAAATCCCAGGTATACTTTACAAAACCCACCTGTATATGGATGTTGTATAGACTTCATTTAGAACGGCCTCCAAGAAATTAAACGTCTCCGTTTGTAAAATAAATATAACAGAATTTTATAACAGAATCTGCAGAAAAGTTAAAATAATTTATTTCTTATTTTTAAATTCTACATTTGCTTGTTGACAAGGAAAACATCTAGAGGAAAGTATGTTGGTTTGGATTGTTTCTACTAAAACAATTTTCATTTCATTTGCAAACAGTTACTTGGGTAAATTAGAATAAACACTCATCACATTTTTAAACACAGTAGATTCAATCAATTGATTTTTTCTTTATATGTTTAAGAGTGAGAAGCAAAAATTTTCATTTATT
Source organism: Phania funesta (assembly GCA_963932375.1). NCBI lineage: Eukaryota > Metazoa > Arthropoda > Insecta > Diptera > Tachinidae > Phania > Phania funesta. Next base: position 101,322,571 of record OZ010652.1, read on the forward strand.
TTGAAGAGAAATTTTATTAATCGCAGTTTTATTATTTTTTGGTGCATTATCATCGAAATCATTGAGTGTTTTTATTTGAATGTACCCGTTACTGTTGATACTTCTCTTTGTCAAGAAATTAACTCATTTACGGACGTCTTTAAAAGAAATCTGATTCGGTAAAAAGAAAATGTGGAAAAAAATATGTTAAGCATTGAACTTCTTATCGCACGCTTTCAATTAACAAATTACTGTAATTTTACTCACAGGGAACTACATAAACGAAAACAAAATCACATGATATAAAAGTGAAAATGCTTGTCGCATTCATCATGTCGCAATTCATCATTTTTAACGTGCAGCTATATGAACTGCAGCACAATGGGTCAATATTCAGCTTGTTAACAAAAGCTTATTATCAAAAGTAGTTCATTCGGATGATAAATGTGGGCCCAAGAGTTTTGAGCAAATCCTGTTCATATTCTTTTTTTGTAGCTCCTGTTCAAAGTCCAAAAAGTAAGTTCAATATACTTGGCTTGGATTAAGTTAGTTTAGGAGAGATTGAGAAAAGCATCTCTTTCATTAGTCTTACAGACTCAGGAATATTGTACGCTCTTCATAACGAACCATGATGGAAAAAGAACTTTGGGGACTATAGGAACACTGTGCTAAGGCGAAATTCCTCAGGATATAGGACTATGCTTCTAAGAAGGATTATGGCTGCTAACTTGACAACTCTGGAGTGCTGGGTTCTGACTGGTGCGAAATCTGGGCAGGGATACGGAAAATGTTTCACTGCAAGTCCTGCAGAAGGTATCTGTATATGAAACAGATGTGCTTGTAACCTGGAGTATCAGAATACTTGTAAGTTACTAATTTTGAGCTTGTTCCAGCATGTTCGTTATTTAACTGCCAACCCACAAGTTTTTTAAATAAACGTTTGGAAGTTTCACTGTTCACGATATGACTCATACTTGCCCAATTTTGTAACTCAGTTGCCGTAACTTAAAACTTGTTCAAGTTTGGCACTTGTAACTATGTGGATTTGTATTAGCCCGTTAATAATTCACACATATCTGACCGTTGGTCTTACACCCAGAAGTCTACCAAGTATATAAGAGTTGTTAACGGCTTTTGCAGTCCAGTATCGTTCGTGATCTGACTATTCTGGCTACCAGTTAAGTTGGCCGTCTGACTTCTAACTTCTCTGAGCTATCTTATATATTTCGTGTACTTACTGTTAAAGGATTATAATATCAGCTTTAAACTTCAGTATTTCTAGCAAAAAGACATTATGATACCCATAATTATAGCGAAGAAATTTGTTTACAGTAAAGAAATTTTATACAGTAGATTCTTAATAGATTCTTCCCTGGATTTCAGCTTTCACAGACAAAGCTACGAGCAATAATAGGCCGTATAGTGGGAGCTTGTTAAATAAGAGAGCTAATTATGAATAAAACTGTAGTGGAAATGTGGCATAATAATCGTAATGTCTGCAAATTTTAACGACTTTAAATTTGCTTTAAACCATATTTAAAAGAGTTTGAAGTTTAGTATTCACATATAAAAAAATATTTGTCCAAATTATTTCATCATTTTTTAGCAGGTTAAAATAAACTTCAAAGTTTTATTTTAACTGTCATATATACTTTGCCAAATAAGTTCAAAAGTGGAAACATTTTGACAAAAATAACGCCAAAATGGAATTTTTAATTTGCAAAAATTTAACATATTGTTGAGTTATGATCTATTTTATTTCAAGATTTTCGAAACCAGCACAATACATAATCTTTTTTTCAGTCTAGGCGGAATCTCGAAGCAGACCGCTAAAGCTATGGATTCTCTTTGGACCCCCTTCTCTCCTTGAATTAATTTCTGGCAACCGATTTGTAACTTACGACCACCTTACTCTGAAACAAGTCTCGTGCTACCACTAGCCTTTACTCGCGACTATAATGATTTAAGACTGTCGACTGCTGACTGTCGACCTTCTTCCTCATCAGAGAGCCTCGTGTAATTACTAGGATTTGTCTAAGATTTAGGTCCACCATGGCATTTACACTCAGCATAGAGTCTTAATCAACGTTTTATTGAAATCTTACACGGGGTGATGTATTAAAACGACAATTACTCTAAAAGTTAATTGATGGCTGAACCAACCAGAGGTCTCATCAAGACTGGTGGTACAGGAACTATATTTTTTTACACGTATTTGTAATAAAATTCCAATTATAATAAAATACTGTTACGTTTATTACCACAATAAACGTTATTTTGAAGGGTTCGTTTAATTGTAAAAATTAAAATACACAATCTTTTATGATTTTATCAGTACACCGTTTTATTCGGTACTTAACAATCTTATATACAACTCTTTAGTAATAATTGACACTGTAGACTTAACACTTTTGTACATACAGATGTTCACTCTATGAAATCTCAAAGTCAACTATCTCTTCTTCGGTGGACGGCGCCTTTATATACAGATCACGGCCGTTTTTTTAAATGTCCCGAATGTACGCGAAATTGCGCAGTTGCTGGCTTAGTAGTCTTGTATATGTGTTTGTGTGTGTGTGTATCTTTTGTTTACTTTTTGCTTGCTGTAGAAATTGTTTTTGTTGAATCGCGGTTCATGGAATTTCTGCAATTTGTTTATGTTATTGCGTAGTTGTACAATAGGTCGTTTCACACATCTTTGACTATTACTTTGTAACAATACGTTTGATATTGAGACCTGTCAAGAATAACTTGGATTCTATACTAAAAATCCAATAGTGCCGAGTTTATTTTTTATTTCATGGATGAAACTTTTCTTCTTGTAATAGTAGGAGTGAATCGTGTAGTTGGATGTATGCGCAAATGTTTGTTTCTCATATAGCAACGTAGTGCCACAGGTCCCTTGTATTGAAGTTACTTGAGGGCGCAAATGTGTTTAATATTGACTATATTAAAAATATTTGTGTAAGAACTGTAACATCGTTTGCATTACATTTGAATATTCGACTCTGAAATGAACGATTTATTTCTTTACCTTTATTTATTAATTTCATTCAAACTAGTAATTAAATAAAAAGCAGTTTTAAACAACTCGTGGTTCTAAATAAAAACTTTTGAATTTTAACTTAGAGTAATCAATTTCTATTCACAAAGATTAAACAGTTTAATCATGTTACGTTATCGAAAGCATGACTGACTGTAAGTAATATTGATCAGGCCTGAGGGTCTTAGTTACAATTTTTAACCAACTGTATATTAAATTCCACAATTAAAAAAAAAATTATTAAAATTCTTGTGTATATGAAAGTAAGTTATTAAAAAATTTACTTCTCGTACCATCACCTAAGATCAAGGGCCTTGTCTGCGGGTTCTTATGAATAAGGGCTGCCAACTGTGAATTTTATTTTCAATAAAAAATTTTATATAACTCTACTTTCTATCTAACACCCTTATGGCACTTGATTTGTTCGTCTGGTAAAGATTTTAGGGAACAGTAAAGCAATATTCATAGTTTATTATAAAATTTTTTGCGATCCTTTTTTATATTCATTAATTAATTATTCAAGCTTTTAACACTTCTTAAATTTTTCCCCCACCCCCAATATTTCGCTACGTTTTTGTATAGCAAATATTTTATAAAAATTTTGAAATAAACAAATAATATTATGTAAATTAACATTAATTGTTTTAAGACAAAATTCTTAATTAAGGCCTTAAATTACTTAAAAAATGTAAAATATATTGCAATATAAAGTTTAAAAAAGACTGTAGAGTACAGTGATATCAAGAAATATTTCAGTACGCCAAAATTTGTATATGAAGATCGAAAAATGTTGAATTTATGATTGACTTTCAGAGCTAAAAACGTTACAATTTATACTCATTTTATACTCGAGTATAGCAATTTTTCGGCTTTTTGAATTTTGATTTCTTGGCACTTAGTGAATTGTCGCATTTGTGGTAAATTATATATTTTGTCAAATTTTAGAATTGTTTCCAATTTTTTGTGAAATTTTGTTTTGGAAGAATTTGGTTTTATTTATTAATTTTTAAAAATTTGAAGGTTTTAATAAGTTTTTAATACGGTCCAACATTTAGGTCCGTAAATTATCTGGGGGCCATGGGTTTATATTTTCTATAGGGAAAGCTCATTAAATGTGAACTTTTTCTGCATAAATATGAGTGATTCTGCGTTAGAGGAAAAATACAAAAAAGCACGTATCTCGAGAGGTTGTAAACCAATATTGTTAATTGTAAATTCGGCAAACGGGCTGACCAAAAAGGTCCAAGTTTCAAGATCTTTATTTTCCCAGTGCCGTCAGAAAGTTGAACGTGTGACAAACTAGGGACGGACAGGAGGAGAGACGGTCTGACAGATATCGTTAATTGAAGGATCAAGAAGATATATACTTTGTTGGGTCAGAAATTAATGTTGTAAAAATTACAAAAGCAATGATAAAACTATATATATCCTGGTAATTTTTGTGAGAGGTATATAAATCATAACAATAGGTAGAATTGGTCGAATATGACGCTTAATTGAGATTTGATACTGGCAAAACTAAACAAATTTTCTTAAACAGTTTTTCTGCACTTTCAAAGTTTTGTATTTTTGAAAAAAAAATAGAAAATTTAAAGTTTAGTCATGAGATACCTAAAAGTAATTTATAAAATTTGTTAGGTAATTTGTTATTGTAATTGTTGCAAATATTTTTTAATAGAAAGCAAAAGACAAGTACGTAGTTCATACTGAACGTCTTTACAGAACTGTGCAAAAGTATGGCACCCTTTCCTAAACTAAAAAATTTTTCTTAGTGTATTTGTTTGATAGAATAGTCTCTTATTATTTTAGGAGGCTCTAGTAACGAAGATTCTAATGAAAATAGTAGTGAAAGCTCCAACTTTACTGGAGATTATAGTGGCAACTACTATTATACTGAATAATGAAAATAGGCAGAAATATTTAAATAAAATTTTATATTGAAGCAAATTTTATTTTTAAATAAAAATATCTACGTTTACATTCATATGAACAAATATATATTTTTGTATACCTTCTGGACTATTATATATGTTGATATACGCCAGTATTAATTTTCTTTATCACGTAAGGACATTATTTTGTTTTGGTATCAAAAAGCATATATATGTCCATATGTTCATTTAAATTTCAATGATTATGATCTTAAAACTTCTACAATTTTAACACAATTATTGAGGGGGCCTACGGTAAATTGTAGACTCATGCGCACTTTAATAAATAAATTGATTTCTGGAACTAGAAAATATGATTTCTCGGAGCAAAAGAATAAAACTTATAAAATTATCTTTCAAACTTTGACATTTAGCTGGAGTTTAAGTTTAATAAAGAGAAACGGACAGATAGAAAAACAATAACAAAATATTAAAAAAAATTTTTATTAAAAAACAATTGTTAATTATCAAACAATCAGATAATTCTTATACAACTAAAAAAACCAATATCCCCTACCAGAATTAAGTGCCATTTTTAAGCTGTTCTGCCCCAACATGTGCTTACCTTGTATTTGACTAAGCCATTAGGTGACTGTTAATAAAAGACTTTACCGGGGAACTTTATTAATAGAACTTTCAGTTCTCTAGTCTGATCCGACTACAAACATAACTATAAAACTATAAATCCACAAGTGCTAAAGCCAAGTTTTTAATATGCAACAGCATCTGTTCGTCTAAGGATATAACGCTGAAAATTCTGCAAGAAATATTCACTAGAAAAACTTCAACTTTTAGCTGGCTCCTGCACATATAACTTACTAAGATGTAATATTTGCGGGTCTAACGTACCATAAAGTCGATAACGTTTTTTGGTTACGTCAATTACAAATATAAATCAGCCACATATTTTTTAATTAATATCCTGTTCGGTGAGATTACTGGATGCCTACGGTATTGTAGTTTTAAATAAATATCTTTGGATTTACGATTTTAAATACTTTACTGAAAAATTTATATTTAATTTTTCAAATAAATGCATCTCATATGAGCAAAAGGCTATTGCTATACTGACTTTTACTGTTTATTTGCACAACTACCTTGACAATAAAGGTGAAATAAAGAGCAAATAGCATTTCATAAAATATAGGAATGTGTTACAAACAGTAAAAATTTACCGGATAGTAGTTAGATCGAGCAAGTACAAAGGCTGCAGATTGCTTAACTTATTCTTATCTATTAATGCTCTTGTGTATTCCGAATCCGCACGTTCTCATATAAACGGTGTGGAAGGCCACAGAAGGGTGTCTTGGAATATAAGCTGCGGAAGAGAGAAATTCTGTTGAAACATCTACGCTGCCAGACAGGAACCTAGAAATAGCACTATGACAATGCTCGTCTCAATACTTAAAAGAAAATATTTTACAGAGGAATAGTTGGGAAGTTTTACCCACCCGCCAACACCGTACCCCATTTGACTACTATATTTTTGTATATTTTGAATTACTCGGCCGCTTTAAAAATAAATAAACCACAGTTTATATTTAATCGAAAAGATTTCAAGGTTAAGAAAGTGTCCCGCCACTCTAATGGGCGTTAAATAATTATTTTTATTTAAAAAACAGCAGCACATAACACATAGCATTTTTGAACACATATGAAAACTAATATTTTCCTAACTCAGTCTATATTTAGGACCATCTTTTTATCTTGTAGATATGTTCAAGATTATTATAGGACTAAGTTTAAGCTTTATAATTTACTGCACTCGACTGTATGCTAAAATTCTTTAGTTGATAATATTTAATTTACACCTTGACATCAATATGCATACATGTTCAATTTTGTGTAACACATAACGCATACATCCATAATGTGACATTTAACATAAAGCAAAATCGTGCCTTAGCAGGTCATTCTGTGACAAGGCGTATCAACTATCTTTTTTTTATATAAATGAATATTTATGTAAATTTAAATAAAGTATCTACCCTACAGTAAAAGAGATTACAGCTAAAAGGACCAAAATTTGATAATAAAATAAAATGTCAAATTTAAATAAATAAATTTTCGAATTGCAAAGGGCAAAGCCAGTTGTTGCATACATTGGATTTTCAGTAGCAGTTCCAGGTAATCGTTGTTGGCTACAAAAAAGAATTATTCTTTTTTTACGACTTTATTATTTACGGATCACTTCAGTACAACCACTGGCGCAGAGTTTAAATTGAAATACTCTTTGCTCTTTCGCCTTAAAACTGTTGATGACACAACAGGAGTAAAAGTGTTAAGCAAATGTTTTTACATGTCAAATTTTACATTATTAATGCTCCATAAAATTAACAATATTTAATTGTTTGCTATGCCAGCCAGTCACTTAGTCGGTCCGTAACAATATGTGCGTGTTTTTATTATTATTTTTACTATTTCATTATTTTTTCTGTAGATACTTCGTGTCAGTAATACTGGCAACAAAAGCAGAATATATCAGATATTTTGCTGTGGTGTTCGTGCGAGTATGTCAGAAATTTGTGATGTATATAAATGCATACAATGCGCTCCAAAATTATATTAAAAGTAACAAAATTAATTTATACAAAATTAAATTTAAAAGCTACACGAAATTCTTTGCATTCCGACTTTTGTATCCAAAATGTTAATAAATATTATTTAATTAAAAAGGGGCGTGTCAGTTACCAATTCATGCCCACTTTTGGTTTTCAGGGCTTATATTGTTACAAAACCGACCTAAGATAAGAACATATATCCTGGTTTTCAAAGTCAGATTTTTTAAATTGTGCATCTCTAAAGTTAGATTAAATGATAATAAATGTGCGCAGTAGTTTACCGAACGGCCCCATTTTCGGTGATATTTGTTTCGTTGAAATTGAAATTTGTATTAAATTGTTTCAAGAAAAAATTTTTGAAAATGAATTTTTGTCGTGCTACTGGCGGATGTAGCTCAATATAGCTTCACAGACTCTTTCTTCATATATGAAGTGATTTAACTAGGAAGAATATAAACGTTATACATCTCATAACATTGTTGGCGCCCTGAGCGCCATATCATCTTTACAATTTGACACAATTTTTATTAAAAAACACTATGGTAACTAGAAAGTAAGAAAAATAAAATAAAATTTTTTTCTAGACTCGTTTCTGTTTTGAATTTTCATACAGCTTCTCATTTAGTTTGACGTATTTCAAGCTTAAGACATTTCTACTTTTCAAGCTTACAACATTTCTACTTTGGCTAAAATGTTAAGTAAGCCATCAGCGAACTGCAAGTAAAGGCTGGCTTAGCCCCCAACAAATATATTTCCATTTTTTACAAAATAAAAGGGATAATATAATTAGCAAACAAGTTTTAAGTAACAACGAGATGCTGGAAATTCTTTGCGTTGAAACATGTTTAGTTATATTTCGGTATTCCTTTTTCCATGGCATGGCACGGCACGTCACTGCAATAAAAGGAAAATGCCAGCAAAATCTTGAACATGTATCGACATCCTTAAGGTTTTATAGTTTCGCTGTCGATTTCATTATGACTTCTAGCACGAGGCATACTTTTGATAATAGGTTACACGAACGCAGTAAGTTTTGGTAGTGTCGCATTAGTGACAGATAAAAACTTAACAGTTACCCAAAATATGGTTCACAATCATCTGTACGACACGACTACATCAGACTGATTTCCACAGGACTACCTTCAAAACTATTTTCAATGTTTTCAATGATCTCGTGAGTCACAGGTGTGAGTGTAAAACCGAACCAATAGATCACTAATACTAATAATTTTTTTTAATCTTCTGCATGATGCTCCTTTTCTGCGATGCGTAGATTTTGAAAAGGTCCCTTAGTACCCAAAGCACTTGGTAGTAAACTGGATGATACGCTTAGCCGTTCGCTAAAGTTTTTTAAATATTTACTAAAACTAGTAATTATTCTGCACTTGGTAGATCTAGTTGTATTTAAACATAGGGGATAATTTTCAGAAGCACATAGGCATGTTCATGTATACAGAGGTAAACGTTGTCATACATTCTAAAACATTGAGATGAAAAGTTCACAAAATTCAAATTTTTGTAAACCAGCTCCCATTCTCGTAGCCGAAACCAATTCAAGCCCATCAATTCAAGATTCGTATCCATATTTTATTTTGTAAGTCATATTTCTGCCTGAAGTTTTTTATGTGCGACTGTACCAGCATAAACAAAACAAAAACTTCAACAATATCACTAACAAGGACACAAAAAGTATCCCTTAATAAAAATGCTTTTTACTCGATTTGCTGTTTGTAAACGTTTTGATACGAGTCTATAAATATATTTTTCATACACATAAACTCTGTATTACAAATGCACCCAGATACACAGCTGTAAATATGTAAAGTAAATAAATTTTAGAAAAGTAAATTTACTTAAAAAATTTTAATTAAAATAAAGATGGAAATGAAATTTACTGTAGAAAATTTTATATTGAATTTTTTTTAACTCTTCAAAATTATGTCCTGAACGAAGCTGTGAGCTTCACAGATGTGTATGTTGGCGTAAAAAAAGCAGCAAAGTTTATTTTATTTAATTTATACTTGTGTGTATGACTATTTAACAGACTTAAATACAAATGTATATGTTTTTAGAGTTTATTTTACTAAAAATAATATTTTATGCTTGAATGGTCATTGTCCTTTATACATAGTAACGTTTAAAATAGCACGACTTCCTTCGTGTTTGTATTTATTTGCTTAACTGCAGTTATTTTTATCATATTTATTATTTTTTTATTCGCATATATTTCAGGAGAAATTATAAGTAATTGTTTTCTTGTTACTGTATTTTATAATATCCTGCATTGTAGCAAAGGATTGTTTCAATACTATACTTCCAATCTATTTGAGGCGAAATAAATTCAGTTTGAAGAAAATTTCAGAACTTAATGCAAAGTGAATGATTCAAATTTATTATAATTATACATTTACTCTATCACTTGTCATTTGGAACAATAATCATTTTTATAGTCTAAGCAAAGTTTACTATATAGTACTTTTAATAATTTAAATAGCAAGAAACGTTATAAGCACCAGAAAGGGGAGCAGATTACACTAGACAACTAAATCTATTTTTTATTATAACAACAGCTTTTTTTGTATGTATGATTACTTATAGTTAAGTGTTACGTAAGACATTTTTTCAATATAAACTAGCGTTACAAAGTCGGGTTTTGTGGATAATTTTAGCACTAATTGGGAATAAGAACGAAAGTATCCCATAAAGACATACGATTATTAAGCTTTGACTTATTTCTGCCGCTCAAGTTTATTTTAGCTTTGGTGTCTCTGAAGGCTTACAGAAAAGTTTTATGAAAAATATTTTATGGGACATTTTAAGGATTTTCTTCTGCCTTTTTCAAAATAGCGACAAAATATTCACCAAATATTACTCGCTCTGGTTTTATATAAAACTGCCAAACACAGCTTCCTTTTTGGTAAAATTACACGTTTCTACTTATCTGTGTAACGTGGATTTTGTTCAAATTTCGAAAACAGTTTAATTTTAATGAATTTTGGGAAATTTTAAAATTAAGTGAAATTGAAATATTTTTGGCAAAATTTGTCGAATTTGCTTCTTTTTTTTTTTTGGTAAAATTTCGGTTTTTTATTAAAAATTGATTTAAGAAATCAGAAACATATAAATTTTTTTAACCAGTTTATAGATTTTATGATGAATTGAAAACTTTGGCAAAATTTAGAATTTTCGCAATTTTTTTTTTTTTTTAATTTTTTATTTCGATCCTTAAGTTAATTAAGATGGTTAAGATATCTGGGGACCTCAGGATGATAACTTGTGTTAGGGCAGTTTATAACAAAAGGAAAAATAATGGATCCAGAATATACAAATTTTATGGGCTTGTGTATAAGCGTTTCCCCCCAACACAAAAATACCAAAAAACCTAGCAGAATGGTTATTAGCCCACATACGACTGATATGGCTGATTTCAAACAGCCGTCGTTCCTCCAATACGCTGATCCAAGTCTTAACGTCCAAAGTTGTGTAGTGCCGTCAGAATTCGTATCTTCGTGGCAGAAGATATTAGGCAACAAGTTGACTGCGGTAAGGTTACATTTTTAGTTCTGTTAGATCAATCGAAAGCATTTGATACGGTTGACCAGGATATTCTATGTTTCAAACTATTGACTATGTTTAATTTTTCATCAACAGCTAAGGATTTAGTAGCATCATATCTAACGGACAGGTATCAGTACGTTGTCACTACCAACTCAAAATCCCAATGTTTGCCTGTAACCCGAGGAGTTCCACAAGGTTCAATTTTAGGCCCACTTCTTTTCTCGCTAGGTACGAATGTATGTAGATGATGTCCAATTATACATCAGTTGCAGCGTTACATCTGTCGAACAATATATTAAAACTCTAAACATGGAGTTGCATCGAATTTATCAGTGGACCACTGCTAATGGGTTAGGAATAAATCCTTCTAAATCTAAATGCATTATAATTAAAAAGATGTTAGCAAAAATCGATTATATTCCTAATATAATATTAAATAATCGATCTATTGAAATTGTTAATTCGGCTAAGAACCTTGGCGTGTATTTTAATGACACACTCACCTGGTCGAACCATATCAATTATGCGTGTGGGCGAACCTTCTCAATGTTAAGAAATCTTTGGCAGACTCATTATTGTACCCAATTAACATTAGGAAACTCCTTGCTAAAACGTACTTAATGCCGTATTACCATACGGTTGCGAACTCTTTGCTAGCTGTGACAAAAAAATCAAAAGGAAACTGAATGTAGCGTTTAATAACATAATTCGCTATATTTATGGTCGGAAAAGATTTGATCATATTTCATCGTTCGCGAATCTTCTTTATGGTATTGGTTTTGATGATTATCTGAAAGTACGAATCTTAGTCTATGTGCACAAAATAATATACACCCGTCAACCTGAACATCTCTATGTACGTTTAAGATTTTCAAGTTTATTATCACAGCACTAACTTTTCACTTTCTTTAAATCAAAGTCCACTGTGGAAGAATATTTTTCTAAGTAATTTTGAAATAATCAAGTTTCCCTAAATCAAATAAATTTATGTAAAAGTTAATTAAATAAGTTTCATGAGACTCTCCTACATACTTGCATCGTTTTTGTTTTCCCTGGGTTTCATTAGAAGAAATTAGTCTGCAGTGATTTTATTATTTGTTTTATTGCAATTAAAGAATTTGTAATGTTCGCAAAATTTGAAATGCCAAAATAAAACAGTTCATGGCAAAGTTTTCACAGACGTTTAAACTTGTTGAAATCAAAAAAGAAAAAAAAATAGGAATTGCAGATATTTTGCTTTAAATTCAAGCACTTGCAGCATTTTGCTTAACAATATCTGCTACAAATTTCTTAAACCAAACTTTTTTCTGCCAGTTGATTCTTTCTTAAAAGTTTAAATCAAAGCTTGCTCCACTTTCCTTTTAGCTCTTTATAAAATATGTGTAAATAGTTTTATTCGAGTTTTATATTTGATGTTAAAAAATGTTGCTGGCTCTTGCTACATCTTACAAACACAACTAAACTGTAAGACTAATTTGTTGCAGTAATAAATCTACAATGCAATGACAATGCATCCAAACATGGAAATGTAAAGAAGGAAAACTAACTAACGACCTAAACACTTACACACACACACACTCACAAACACGCTGGCACACTCACATACCACCAGTATTAATAGAAGCAACATGGTATGCAGACCACATGTCAAGGACTTCATTTAGTGTAAACCACAACAAAACTAACCAACAACAGTTTCAGCAACAGCAACAGCAAAACTAAAGGCCCAGCAACAATTGCAAAGCACAGCCGAACAAATTAAAAAAAAATTAAATAAACGAACAAGTTGTGTAGAATAGGCAACAAAGCGGCAAATAACTGCACATTGGTACGGTTTTTTATTTTTCAAGGATAAAGAAGATTTTATTTAAATTAATTTCTGTACTTAGTCTTTACTAAACCTAAAAAAATGAGGGCAAGGCAGCAAATATCGGACATTAACGAGTTCTGTGTTCTTTCCCCCTCGGACCAATTAACAATGCTTTATTTGATATGGCTCACGCTAGATATTAGGGAGAAGGCAAACACAGGACCACGCAGAAAATCTGGCCTAGTATAAATTAGGTTCGCTACAGAAATTTGCTAAGATCTAAGAAGACATAACGAAAGGATGGCGTAGCAATGATCACTGGGCACTGCATGTTTGATAAGCAAGATAATGAGGTTGTCAGCAAATGACCACTGCAGAAGCTATCGCAATGAAAAGGAAGGGAAGACAGTATTTTATCTCCTCTCTCCTGCCTTGGAGGACAAACAATGGATTCGTCTAGAACAAAGGCCCTTGTGAGCCTTGCCGAACTTTCGAAGGGGGGATATATGGTACGTACTCCCTCTTGAAGAGTAGTAACTGGTTGAGAAAAGACTTAACATCGGCATATTTACAGTAGCAAAGCATTTAAAATAAAAAATATTTCCCAAACGATGTTGTGAGATATTCGCGATTTTGTTACAACGTGCAACATTACAGAGTTTTAAATTCCTACCTACACCTAAATGAACCTGATTTTCAGCAGACAGTAGTTACGCCAGGAAGCTAACGAGATAAATCGCATTTAAGACATGAGTATTGTGTTTGCAATCGGGTATTCGCCAAATCCGCCACCTTAATTTTAGTTGTTGAGAAATACATATACATCGCTAATTAGAGCCATTTGATTCCATCTGTATGAAAGATTAATACAGGTGGTCTGGTGGCAAACCTATATGTTTTAAATACGATTATTTCAAAAATTATTAAACGATGCCGTTGGAATTATCGATTGTGCGGATTTGCCAGTCACGATATCGCAGTGGTCGACTGAGCATCGCGCGTTCGCTATGAAGACATTTTTTAAGAGTAATGATTCTTACGTAATTGCTGGTCGACAATATTGTTAAAAGTTTAGCGAATAGATAATGGACCCACTGTAAATTTAATTCGTTCGTGGATGCAGAGATTCCGCGCAACTGCTTCTGCTATGAATGTCCCACAGCCAGGGCCCAGTCGATTTTCAAGGACTCCCGAAATCATTGAACTGGTTGAAAGCAGTTTTCGTGAAAATCCGCGACTTTCAATAAGGCAAAGAGCAGCCACACTGGGACCTCCAATAGCGATTGTTCATGAATTTTTAAAGGAGTATCTGAAGTTCCATCCTTTTAAAATTCAAATCGTTCAAGAACTGAAAAAAGTGTCTTTGATTTACGCAAAAACTTTTGTGAAACGATGTTGGAGCGTTTTCGCATTGTAAATCCCATTTTTGGAGCGACACGCCTCATTTTCACTTAAAAGGCCACGTCAACAAGCAAAACTGCCGTTACTGGCCTCTAAGAAACCACAAACCTCGATTGAAACATCAAAACGCATTGCATTGCCCTAGGGTAACTGTTTGGTGTGCCTTATCCACGCCAGGCGAAGAATGTCAACGGTGAAAATTATCGACGGCTGGTTACGGAACTCTTTTGGCCAAACCTGCGAGCTCATCTATCGTACTCTTCACACACGTGGTTTCAACAGGATGGGGTGACTGCGCACACAGCCAGAGCTTCGATGAATTTGCTTCGGGAAAATTTTCCCCAAAAACTGATCAGTCGCCACCGAGGTCGCCCTATCTAACTCCCATTGATTTTTTTATGGGGCTTACCTCAAAGAGAGGGTTTATAATGGTAATCCACTATCTCTAGTGGCTTTAAAGGAAAATATTCGGCGACAAATAAGCTGAATTAAACCAAGTTTACTGCAGCTTGTGGCCGCAAACTACGAGGCTCCGTTTAGAACAGTGTGTTCAATTCGACGGAATACATTTGGATGATGTGCTCTTTAACACGTTCTCCACTCACCAATTTTTGGAGCTTTCAATAAAAACTCACGAAATTGAACCCAAATATATTTAAATAATTATGCGACACATATATGTGACATGAGTTTTTATGAAAACTTCCACGTGGCGAACGTGTTAAAAAAAACGCATTTCCATTATATCGTTCTATGCTCTTCATACAACTTTGTATCAATTATTAAGTTTTTTATTTAAATTTAAAAATATAAATCTGCTACCAGTTCTGTTAGATGACTGGCAATGAATTCTGAGATGGTGAGACCCATACCTTCTATACAAAAATGTGGGTAAGTTCTAAAGTTCTTTTGTGTTTCATTGTGCTTTAATATTTTCTGAAGTAAATTGTGTCGTATTTAAAGAATTTAATTTATAAAATTTTAAGTTGCAATAAAAATGTTTTAGCTTTTGATAATCTTTTCTATTAAATTTTCATAGTATTCGAAATTGTAATTTTGAGTGCCTACTGTTTTACTTTATTCCTCATACTCAAAAAAAAAAATGTGTTTCTTTAATAAACTTTTTATTTTCTTTTTCACTGTTTAGTTACGCATAGGTATTTCGAAATTTTTAAATTTTTTTGAGTGAAACTTTAAAAATTATACAGTGCTAAAGTCAACGTTTTATTAGCAAAAGTTTTTTGGAAGAATTTTTTTTTTATTTTATTAAAAGTGGAAAACTCAACCAACCTATAAGTAAAATACCATAACACTAAAATTGATAAGAACTAAAGGAAATACAAACCCTTAAGTATGTGATAATATTTCGAACTTGAAAAAAGTCTACCCAAATTTACTCACAAAAAATATTTTCGAAACTTCTTTTCATGTTTGCTTCCTCACTAGCACGAGTAAGACTGCGTGCGGATGCAGCTAATACTATGAAAATCCTAATACCGATATTTAAATAATGTTATTTGTTGACTTCGGCAACTGCTCTATACAGCAAATCTTGCAGCACTAAACCTTGCCGTAACGTCCCATTGTGTACAGCTCACAAAGTAAAGAAATTTATATTTTTAATAAAGTTTATCTAGAGGCGAGTTTAACTAATCTTTGCTCTACCATGCAAAAAGTAAAATATCAGATATTAGCAACAACTATAAACATAAACTTTCTTGTTTTCCTTATTACAAAGAATCTTAAGTCTTACCATAACCTACATATCGCCTTTATCGCATATTGTGGGTTAGCATCTTTGGATAATAATTTAAATATTCCTTTTATAGGAAATGCATAAGAAAACAGTGCAGCACAACAAATTTGCTTTGGTGAAAATTCTAATACCAGAATTAATACACATACATATATATACAAACAGGAAAATAAAGTAAAAGTAAAACGAAAAAGAAAACATGAATGCATAATTGTTCCAGGACCAGTTAAAGCGAGTAAGTTCATGGATATAAATCATTGTTTACCCTTAAGTATAAGTTAAGTTTTAAAACAGGACCAAATCTACAAACTTTAGTTTTGTTTAAAATACAAACTCTTATGAAGGCATTATATGCTTGTGGATATGTTTGGGAAAGTGAGTTTTGTTAAAGTCAAATCTGTGCTAAAGTTAAATAAGTTTTATGCAAACAATAAATATGCACAATTATATTCAAAAATTAATGTATGTATGATGTACGTGAACATAAAGATATTATCTGAATGTGAACACAACAAAGTTCTAAAGTTGAATATACTTGCATAAGCATTAATATGTTTAGACTCAGATTTGTATGCTGCTACTCTTTGTTATTGCTTTGGAATTGTTAACAAAGAATTAAAACTAATTTTGGTCAGTGCTTTGCTAAAAGTTGTTCAAAAAACTATTTATTGTTCGGTTTACTATTCAAATAATTCTGCACATAATAATAGAGGTAAAATCTGGATTTAATAAATTTTGATTAAAGCCAACTTCAGCATAATGTGAGTTTAAATTTTTTGGAGGTTTATTTCAATGTTACATCGACTGTCAAAAATTATTAAACAAAAATTATTGTAGCATAAAAGATTATTATTGTTGTAACGAGTGCTAACAAAGTTTGCAATCATCTTCTTTGGAAATGCAATTCAGGACAAATAAACGACTTATTTTATTGCATAACATACAAAATTGCCTATTCTCTGCTCGATTTTAGTCTGATAAAGCTAGAAAACAAAAGAGATGTAGAACAGGTAGTAGAAATTCTTTTATTGCGACATTTCTTGTCAAATACCACCTTTAAAAAAATATTTATAAATGATTTTTATAGCACTGAGTTCAAGTCGAAAAGAATTTTAATTAAGTTTTAAAGGTACAATAACAATTCGGTGCGATCCTGTTTACTACTAACTGTGAAATATAACCCAATTCAAGGATATTAGCGTATCATAGGGGTGGTATCGTTCTGAACCAATTACTGAGGTATCTGAATGACATTGTAGAACGTACAAGATATACACAACGGTTGGAATGGGATGGTTTTTTACACGACTATAATGTTTCTTACCCACAGGATTAGTTTAATCGATGTCGGCTCTTCAGTTCATTGTGAAGCAAAACCCACCAAAATTTTAAAAAAATAATTTTTAGTTGGGTTGGGATCGCTTTTAAACTGATTAGTTGAATATTAACAAACATGAGATGTTATTGCGGCGTCATTATTGCTTAGAATGTGCGATAGCACAATTGTTGAAAACTATTTTAGTTTTATAGCTAAATTGTGCACGCCATCTATTTCGAAACAGAAGACTAAAATATTTTGTTTAAAAAAAACCGTTTGCAATCTTTTTAATTACACAACTTATAAATGAATATATTGATCTGCTGATGGCTGCACGGTTTATATTAACTAGGTAATAATTTGTGTAATAATTAATTATTTATTATTTGTCTAACATTTTATGCACATCTGTGTAGAGAAAAAAACTTGATTATTTGAATGTGTTTATGTTTTAATTGTAGTTTAATTTCCATATGAGAATTTTAAATTAGGTCAAATTTTATAATTTGTATAAACAAAATTGCACAGGTACATTTCGTTTAAGAGGAATATGCATAGTTATATTATATCCGTGACTGTTCAGACTACTGGGTAAAAGCATCTTTGTTTATTTTAAGCCGGTTTTTATTTGCTTAGATATTTGTGAAAAGATTTCCTCCTTTTGTTACCCGTAGCATACTTTTACTTTCAGTGGCTCTTGGGTATAAGAATTTAAGTGAGCCGTTAATGGCTATTTGTAAGGCTTCTATAAGCAACGAAGTATAAAAACATTCTTTTGTACCTATTTTCATGCTGGAAATGTTTGTATCATATACTATTTATAAATTTGGTTATTTTAAAGGATTTAGATATGGAGTTAATGTATTAAAGTTTACTTTCTTTATATTTCTTAAGAATAAAGAAAGCATATATTGTTTTATTACCACAGAAATTTCGTTGGAAGTATTTTTTTTATCAATTAGGGTCTTATTTGAAAGAACGCAACACAAGGCCGGATTCTACATGAAAATACAAATTTCAAAAATTTCTTTTTATTGCGCCATCAAACATAAAGCGTTGATTTCCTTTATAAAAACCCAAAAATATTTTTTTAAAAACAATAAAAAGTTTGAAAAATTTATTAATTCTGGCGTTGCATTGGGTTTTATCATATTAGTGTCTGAATCAATTCCATTGAGTAAGTTAACTAAAAATGTGTAGTAAACTTAATAAATTTATTCTGATTACTCATACGCATAGTATCAATTTAAAAACAAAGTTCCCGAAAAGTATGCTATGCCTTTTATTTATTTTTACAATGAGACAAGGGAGCACCTGAACGTATGATTATGATTCTACATTATGTTACGCACCCGTAGATAGAAAAATATCTTATTTAATTTTTAGAAAAAAAAATAGAATAGTCGGACATAGGTCGGACCAGAGATGTTAAAAATTACATAGAACAGCTCTATCCTCCCATTGTTCGGAATTAAATCACGATCCTTTGCGTTTTAAATATTTAGAAGAATTGTAAGCACTGTTATGTACTAGAACTTATACAAATTTGTTAAAAACTAATATCACAAAGAATTAATTATAAGGCCGATACCGATGTTATCACTCATATAGAAAACTAGAGCATTATTTAGACTAGATTGCATATTGTTTTTGAAAATAAGGCTTTACAAATAATTTCTCTTTAAATATGTACATATGTATACAGATATATATGTAAAATTATTTTCAGTTTCTATGTTATTTGTCTTTGAAATTTAAACTTTTTGCAAATGTAAAATTATTTGTTCAAATATAAAAGAATTCACACTTTGTGTATGTATAGGTTTTCTAAAATTTAAAGCGTTTCTCTAAGTATTTTTTCATATTTTTTGATTTTTAATTGAAGTTATTGTAATATAATTTATTTCCTGATAATGCTACACAAAGGTATGGCGAAATATCGAATTTATTAAATAAAATTGTTTTATTAAACGAAGTTTATAAAAGACCTGGTGCTTGAAAATATTTAAGTAAAATATCTTATTTGAGGTTTCAAATACAAATAAGTTAAAAACATTTCAATCCTATAAAGCTGTGTTACAATTTCGTATTCACATATATAATGTAACAAATACATATTTTGGTATTTCTAAACTGGCAACACCATCATATTTGTATGATAATGTTCGCAATAATTTTTAATTTAACTGGGCAGTCGAAGTAATGATTAGGTGTTAATTATTTTAAAATGAATAAAATTCTGTTTTTTTTCATAACAATTGATGTACTGGAAGAAGTGAATAATAACAAAAGAAATAAACAAGAATTCACGCGAAATATTTTTGTAATATATGAAGAAGTTTTTCGAATAAACAGCCTTTTTATATTTGTTTTAAAAGTACATAACATAAGAATACCCAAATTTCAATAGGAAGAATTAAAAAAGTGATCTTTGACTCAAAAATATATATTATTCATATTCACCATAGACATGCATGATTTTTTTTTAGTTTTCAATAAATCACCCATTAATACTTTATTACAAAATATAAGACAAAAGAGCAATTATTCTAACCGATAGGAGTCTTCATTAAAAAAGCAAAAATCACAGATTATTGCCTGCGGACACATGTAAAATATTTATAACACCCTATTGCTTATGAGGCCCCACGAAGATTTTAAAACCCACCTTGGGCTAAACATTCAAACCGAAATTCGCCAACCATTAACAGAAGGCTTTCACACTATATGACATAAATAGTTATACCACTTCATGTATCAATAACACTATACATAACCCTAAGAAATCTTGGTTATGTTTAATGAAAAAAATAACTAAAAATCTTGATATGGAAAAATCGCTCGGACCTGATCATAATCTGATGTGAGAATTATATTACTTATATTAACTGTCACATTGGTAGTTCGCATTGTCTTACGTCATTAAAGTGTGTCAATTTTATCGAAGTTGTGTGAAAAAGTATTCCTTTCGTATTTAAAAATTTATACTAATGAGCAAAATCTTATACCAGTTCATTAATTTGGTTTTCCATAGAGTCGTAGTACTGAGAAAGTCGTTAGAGTCCATCAAGACTCTGGGACCGCTATTATACATCATCATAACAGCGGATAGGCCAATAAGCCAAAAACGAAACCAACAATCAATAGCTGGAGTACGGGCTAATTGAAATGTTCTCATGTTACGTTTTTACTCAGAAGGTAATTTGGTTTACCTATAACTAATAGAAATACCACTGTTCTACCGGAAACCCACGTTAAATATTTGAGTATTGATATATAGATGCAACACTTAACACTGGGTAAGCAGTCCTTAGTCCATTTTTAAATTTGAAACACAAATTACATCGATCCAAATCCATTATAAAACCAACACGAATAAGTGACATTCAGATGTAAGATACAACTGGCACCTCAAAAAATCAGACGTTACACAGAAGGTAGTCCAAGATTTTACGACTTTTCATGTAAGCAATAAAAATATTAATAGTTATCTACTCCCTTTGTCCAGGAAAAAATACAAAAATCCAATTAGTAAATAATGTAAGACTAAAATTTTAACGTAATGCAGCTTTGTAATACACCTTTCTAATGATAGCCTATTTATCAAGCTCTCAGTCGCTTTTTACGAGATATAAGGCGTAACCTCAGGAATTCCTTTTAAAAAAGCTTTGTCAAGCTTAAATTACGTTCTTGCTCATAATCAGAGTCTTTTCCAATTTATTATAAATAAAAAGACAACGAAAAATAATATTTCTTATAATGATAAAGACGGATAAAGTGCATATTTTCATGCTATTTGACGATCTTTCTTTAACTAGGCATATTTTTAAGCTTGTAAAGTATACTTGCTCATGCACGTTTCATACAACAAATGGCTGAAGTGAAACATTTTAAAGAGTTTACACATCACCGACATTGATTAGTTGAAACACACTTGTGTTGTAAGTGTAATTCGGATCCCAAGAATTTCTATCCCCAAAACTACTGCGTTATGCGGTGAATATGTAGGACTCGCAAACCTATGGCGATAATCCAAAGCGCCACGCTCAGGATACACGAAAAGAATCCTCATTACTCCATGCAAATGATGTTCTCCTTAAACTTCTTTTGTAAAAAATAATCAAGAAGAAAGTCAACGTTTGCAAGACATTCTATCGGAAGATAAGTGGGCAAGTAATTGTGAATATGACTACAGTTGACTAAACAAAATAATCGACATTTTAATTTCGTGCTGTGTTTTCTAATATTGCATAAAAAAGAAAAGAAAAACTCACAGGTTACTCAGCGCATACAGAAAAATGTAAGAAACCCGTCTCCAACACAGGCATACGAAATAGATGCTTGTGAGGGTGTATGTCAATATATTGTAAGCGAAAGACACAAATTCATAACTTGTTATAAAACTCAGTAGGATATCGCTACAACAGACAATTTCCGGACAACTTTAAGTAAAATTCGTTGTGCCCTCCATACGTCCGGTAGCTGGCAAACTTTTTTTTGATTTTCTTTTAATTTTATTGCTTTTTACCAGTTTTCAACAAACTTAGCACAAAAACGAAATAAAAAACACAAGTCCATCAAGCTATTGACGTTGGTGGGGTGGTGTAATAATCGTATTTGGTATTTTGCCACTGGGTTTGGGTGACTCGAGCAAGGTGGTGGCAAAGATGTTAAGAATGTCAGCAGGCTGTTATGAATGGTTTATTATAAGACTATTAAAAGACATTGAAAAAATATAACAACAACTAACTAGCGACAATCACTAATACAAAACCAAAAAAGTTAAGGTTATGCCAAGTTTTATCCCCACGGATTGGGCGACTATGTCGTAACCTTTTATAAGAAATTCCAACACTATGGGATAAACTAATGCTATACAACAACAAATAGAAAGATACGACTATTGCGACGCCTTCAGAGAAGATATTAACAATATATTAAAATTCCTTGTTAGCTACTCGTCTAGCTAAAATTCAAAACTGAAGGGAAAATTATTTTTATATAAGAAAACAATACTGCTGTAAATGAAGGCATACTGGCATTTGCTGCTCTTTTGTTGCCTGTTGTGTTTTGTTTCTTCTTTTCAAGAAATGTCCAATACAGCTGTTGCACAAACTAACTTGCTGTAGTTGAGGGTGTGTTCATCGAGTATGACCATAGACTTCAGCTTTTTCTTTTAAGTCCATTGGGTAGCAAAGTCAATCATGATAATGATGAAGTAAGTTGCTTGGTTACTTGGTTCGGATGTGTGTTCATATTTGAGCTGTTTTTCGCTCTAAAGGTTTTGGTTCAGCCATACGAACGACATAAACATCTGTTGTTTTATTTAGCATTTTGTTTAAACTTTACCCTGTGAGACTTGGGCAACAGTCCATCATTTGCATTGTAGTTTCTTTAATTTTCATTAAAAATATTGTTGTAGTCACACAGTAACGAATAAGGTTTTCCAATAAGAGCCAGTAGAAGTTAAAATGGAATAAAATATCTGTGCTAAATATGCGCTTCAGATTTGCATGGTGGCATCGATTTGGGGAGTCCATTATTCTATATAGATACAGCTAAGTTGGATTGATTGCTTGGAATATCTCAACTTTAATGGCAACGCCCGATTGCAGCTTGCAACTTTGCTTGTGAACATATGTCCAATAATGTCCAATGATCTGTGAAGAGCACTTAGCGAATGAAGGCGCTTGTTTATTTCGATGTAATATTTGCAAGATAAGGTCAACGAAAGCTCGAGTGCTTGTGCATGGTCAGAAATCGACTGCATGGTGTGATTGGTGCTTAAATTTAAGAAGACCGTTAATACGATAAACTATGATTTATAGGCTGTTTTTCGCAGATAATATAAAATTCCACACAAAATTTGTTCGACAATAAATTATATTGTTGCTTCTTAGTTTTGCTTTCATTAAACAACTTTACATATTATGTTTATTAAAACATTTTACGACTTTTTTTAGTTAAAATACTTTCCATTTATTGTCCAATCCAACCATTGTGCTATAATTATGGAAAGTAAATAAATTAAATGATTAAATGTAAACAACAAATTGTTTATCAGAGCTAATATTATGTCTAAAAAGTTTTCAAATAAACATACTACACTCGCCACAGCCATATTTTACTGCCATATTTTAGTGCAGGGAATATAATATAGTTGTCTTTACCATTCAACAACTAAAATGTTTCTTTGCGTGAACTTTTGAATTTGCCAAATGCCCAATATAATGACGAAGTCTCACTATAGTGTCTGTCTGATTATTTCGTATTACTTGTGTTGCAGAAAACCTGGCGGGCCGTATTTTCATGACAAATAATAAGTCTGCAATAAAAATGATTAAAATATTGCAAAATAAGCAAGTAAGATTTTTTACAACTCTTAAAAACTTTATGATGTTTTAATAAGTTAAATTTAATTCTTATTAGGATGCAAATACCATTGCTGTTTTATAACGTAAGTTTAAAAGACGTAAAGTTTATTATTTCTTCGAACACGAAAAGCAACATGTTTTACTACGAGTATTTAACAATTTATTAACAAATGGCGCAGTAAAAGATTTACCGCAAGAAACTGTAAATATTTTACGAAGCCTACAAACAGACAAGATCACGTCCACGTTTTTTTTTCTTTTCTTCTTTCATTTAAGCAACAGTTGTTCATCTTTACTTTTCTCCGTCACGCTATGATTGACCCGGATATTCGTTATTTCTTTTTATAAATCTTTGCTGTTTGTTTCGCCATCATTGAGATTGTTAAGTTGCTTATGCTGCTTAATTTTGTATAAAAGATTTTTCTCCAATTTCCTGTCATCCGGTTCTGGTTGTATTGTGTGACGCTTGTTGTGCATTTTGTTGGCAGTGTTTGGATCTTTGGTATTAAAGAATGTAATATGAAAGTTATTGACATGTTGGCTGATAAGAGAAAGGAACATTTTCAAAATTAAATTTAATAAAATACTTTATTAATTGTCCTGCAAAATGTCAATCTGTTTCTTGATAAGTTTTATATACATAAATCTTGTATGAATTAGGACTTCTCGAATAGCTGCCATCATTTCGGATGGATTTATATTTTATTAAGAGAATCCCGCTGCACTGTTTGTAGCATTTGTTCAAAGCTCACGAAGTCCAACAAATCTGGTGTCTAATTTCTACAGAATTAAACTCATTTCAATAGCTTAAAATTATTGATGTTAAAAGCTGCTCTTTAGGATTTTATTTAGCAAATTAAAATTAAAATATGTTGAAAACTTATTTCAAGTTAAAAAAAACTTCCTGTTAGCAAATTAGTTCACAGATAAAAAACACTTATTTATTGTTTTGCCATATAAAACGCATTCATGGCTGAACATAAAACATATTAAAATAAACAGCGTTTTTCTCTTGATTTATTTTTTTTTTTTAATATTTCTATCACGCTGGCCGAAACGCAAGTACAAGAAAAAAAACACACTATGTTGATCTAACGCCCTAATAAACCATTTTGATACCGACGACAGATGACACCCGCAAACGTTTCATTTTTTATATCTTTCACTACCTCTACAACTGTAAAATGAAACAACAACAAGCCGATGGATAATAAAAAAGAGAGAAGACAATAAGCTTTTAAAATGCCATCAACGCAAAACCAAAGGGTAATAAAACTGTCAATGTTGCTAACAAACCTTTACTCCCAGTCGACTGTGGTACAGTGTGTGACGTATAAAAGTAACTAAATGTTTTATTAAAGAAACATAAGCGTCATTATTATGTACAGATGTGTAAAAAATTTAAGTTTTTAAAATAAAGAAGAAACCATTTAACTTGTGGCGATAATATTGTTTAAACTTGCACAGGGTAATTTTTTAGTATGAGAAGTGCATACAGATGACCCTACGGCTGGATGCCAGAACGCCATATTGGCTTTATGATTTTGTATTTTAAATTCGGGGTATTTTAACAAGGGTAGTTTATTTGTTCTGTTTTTCATGGCCGCTATTTTAGCCTCAATATAGCGGGACCAAGGTGAGTACCCAACCAAAGTGAATAGCCAAATATTTAAAATGAGATTCCGCTGAAACAGTGGTATTTGCTATTGTTA
The DNA here is from genome assembly GCA_963932375.1 of Phania funesta. NCBI lineage: Eukaryota > Metazoa > Arthropoda > Insecta > Diptera > Tachinidae > Phania > Phania funesta. Next base: position 101,348,014 of record OZ010652.1, read on the forward strand.
TTGATACTGGCCCGTCTACCACTTGCGACGTCTTCATGTCCATCTCTTCAGTATTCCTCCATTGGCCAATAAGCCTCCTGCAGATATTAACAATTATGTTCCACTTTTTTATTTTAAATGAAACACTGTTTTTACTATTTTCACCCAGTTATTGAATTTACTAAATTATTTCTTTAACTTTACTTTATACCTTATTGCTTTGCTTTCCTTACTATTTTTCTTTACACGCAATTTTAAAGCACCCTTTAATTTATATTTAACAAAGTGTACAGCAGACAGGTAAAGATTTCTCTTAATAAATAAACTATAACCGTTATACATATATAAACATAACTATAAGCTTCTCTACCTTATCGTCTTAGCAGTAATTTCAGATTTTGACCCGTCCACCCTGCGATAGGGATATTCCGGATTCCTCCCTTGGCAATTCATATAATTCCCACAAGTAATAGAGAATTCTTTATGCATGGTCAGTCTGTATTAAAGCTGGAGATCGACTGGTATCCAGAGTTCGCATACTAGGCCCCAAGCACACTCTTGCCTGGAGTATGCTGTTCTACCGTGTATTACGAAGTTTTATACAAGAATGGTTACGTCTCTCCTCTCAACTTATTTACCCAGAGTCCTTGAAAAGACGGAAAGCTTTTACCGGACAGAACTTCTGATATTGCGCTCAGTTACGGCTAGCCATACCTTTGTGATAGCAGACCGGCTGAGAACCTCGCCGTAGAAGACGGAATAATAAACAACAGCTTTCGCCGCAAAATCTCTATCAACCACAGACAGACAGGATTACCCACTTCAATTGGACCCCCCTTTTGCTGCAACAGTTTATATTGTGTAATAAATTTCAATCAACCTTATTTATTTTTTCCTTCCTACCTGTAATTGAAACGTGTGTCTTGCAAACACAAAATTAGGAATTCTCTTCAGGTGTTTATTATTGATTTTAGTTCTCAGTATCTGTGCTCATCCAGTATTGGTTTGTTATTGTAAAATCAAAACTTTTAATGATTGTTAAAGGCATCTGTTGTAGTCACATCAACTTTGCTATTTTTTCTTCAACATAAATCTTAACCATCTCCTTTTTAATTCTTTTCATATATGAATATGCTATTTGCATTTTTTTTTTTTTTTGCTTGTATCTTGTCTCTTGTCTTGCTTTAATAAATTGTTATATAAATCCCTATACGAATTGGTTGTCATTGTCCTTTGAACGTGTAAATATCATAAATGATTTTTATACTGTTTATTTTTCATTTGTTTCAACTGTAAGAATCTACGAGTATGGTTTAATATTTACTTTACAAGTACATGTGGCTTTTCTCAGGTGTGTGTGTATTTGTGTAATTGTGTGCTGTGGTTTCCTATCCTTCCATCTTTTGTTACGAACACATATGCTTACGATATATACTGTGAGTTGAGTTTTTGTTTAGATGTTTAGTTATTTATAACTCATAAATGCACAAATTCACAAAAACTTTGTTGTTATATTTGTTATGGTTTAAATCTGTCAATATATACGATCATACTTTGTTACGCCTGCAGTCACAAACAAACATTCTGCATATAAACTTAGTTATATATTAAATAGGACAGTGGCTATTTTCTTATTATTACCTATAGCATAGGTTACGTCCTTTCCGTACTCACTGTATAATTTATTTAGATTTTTTTCTTGTATTAGCTGGAATAAAGTGTTCGTGTATATCGAATATAGCAAAAGTGTTTTCAAATAAAATATTCCACTATTCCAAGCCAGTTTATTACATGTATGAATTGGTATAAATTTATATCGATAAACTTTCTTCTTTGTTTTTGTCTATATTTTACGTCTATAAGCTAAATATATAACTAATATAAGCCAAAAATCTAAAATAAAACGCTGAAACAGAAAATGATTACAAATTGGAGAAGATAATGACTTTAGGCTTCTGTGGTTATACCTTAGACATAGCAATCCAGTAACATAAAAATGTCTCATGTGTATTTGCGTGTATTCCTGACTAGATTGAAACTTTTCGACATTTATGATCAGTATACTTTAGAACCACGCTTAAACAACGCTACTACAATATCCCGATTTACTTGGAAAATTATTCATTAATTCGCGCAATTAATAGACGACTTCGTGATTTTCATGGCGCATATAATTGTCCACCTGATAAAACCATCCCTCAAATTGTGGGTAGATATCATACCACATGCTCTCTTAGTAAAGCAAATACACCAACATGCCGAATGAGCGTACTGGTGCGGATTATGCCGCTGCAGCTGTAAACGAAAGTGTAGAAGAAGATCACAATTTATCGATTTACCGTCGGTCGCAGGAATGTAGTCTCTCGGCCTACCCTGTCATTAATCAAGCTGGTACAGGAGTTAAAACCACGAGACCATCATATGCGTTGTTGTTTCGACTAGTGAGCTTAAGAGCAGTTGCAAACTATTCCGATGAGGCCCTATTTCGTCTTAACGACTTTGTTCATAAATAAATCTGCCACATATAGAGTGATATCAATCCATATCCCGAAAACTGCTCCGTTTGGTGCGGTTTACACGCTGGTGGCATTATTAAACCTAATTTCTTCAAAGGGAAAGCCGGAGCTCGCGTTACGGTCAATGGCTATCATTATCGCACCATGATCAATGATTTTTACTTTAAAAAATATGGATCTTGGGGAAATGTGGTTTCAACAGGAGTGCGGTATGTGATATACAATGGTCGCAATCACCGACTTATTGAAATTAAAATTTGGCAATAAGTTGATTGCGAGAGGAGATTATGCTAATAAGCTAATAAAAATTGAGTCCTTGAAGGCCAACATTGTTCGTGTTATTCGTAATATACGGCTAACAATGCCCGAAAAAGTCCCCAAAATTGGGCATTCACGACGCACTTAATTAAGAACAGCCGTGATGGCCACATGCCCGAAATTATTTAGAAAATGTAGACTTTATATCTTTACTGATTTATACTTCAGTTTTGTTTGCAAATGTGAATAGTTTTTAATGATAAATTCTTATTTATGCAAAACAAAATAATATTTTCCAGGTGCCTAAACATTTCTTCAGCAATCTTGTGCTTTTCTACACAGTTAATATTAACTATTGTTATCTAAATTTATTCTATTCGGTATCAAACAGAATGGTCCACATTATTGATTTATAAATTATCTGAGACCCTCAAAAGGTTAATTTTAACGATCAACCTAGGAAAGCAAATTACAGTATTCGAAAATAATAAATTATAATTCTTTAATAATAAATTGGGATAAAATAAAATCAACAGCATTTTTTTTCAATAGGAGAGTGAGATTCCCAGAATTTTTTTTATGAAAAACACTAATAATTTTTAGGAAATTTGCGATCTTGGGTAGAACTTTATCTACAAAACAGCACAATTTAATCAATAATAAAAATCTTTTGTTGGAAGATTTATAATTTCATATTTTAAATTCCTGGTTAATCGACCCTCGTATTGCTTAATATATAGTGCATGTTTGCATACTGATGATTTATTAGTATTTGTCTTAAGTCTTAGTCTTCTTCTACATATCAACATTTTTTTTTTGTTTATAAGGATATTAAATAATATAACTTGATTTATGATTGTGCGTTTGATCCTATTTTCCATGTAGTTTTTACTTCTTAGTATAACACATTCAATTTGAAACTTAGTGCCTCTGATAGGGACACTAGAAGTAAAAGTTTCACAAAAATATAATGGAATAATATACAATGGAAGGCTCACAACTTCTTTAGTAATAATCGAAGGGGCAGTAGATGGAGCTTGGAATGAAGTACGTTTTACAACGGAATAGCTGCAGAGTATACCATAGTAGACAAGCACTTTTGTTAAAATTTTTTTCAAGGAAAAGTTACAGGTAAATGCTATTAAGCCATATGCAACATGACGCGTCACCATAATTCTGGGATGTGGCCCACACATTCTTGGATGCTGCCAATTACTTTTCATTTACCAATTACCTTACATGTAATATGTAATTAAAAAATAACAATAATTAGTAATTTTAATAAAGTTAAATTTCGCGAATTAAAAATTCAATTTAAATTTGTAATTGGCTACTTGAAATTACCAATTACCATTATACGTATTTGCTACTTACCTTTTACCACTGCCAATTACATTTTATACGTAGTCTGTAATTAAGAGTATTCAATCGGCAATTACAATTACATGTAATGGAAAACATAAAAAATAATTTTTAACATGTATTTAAAAACAAAATGTAGTTGGCAACCCTGAAGTCTGAAGCCAACCAGCACGCTTTTAAGCGCTACCATTCACAAAGAGTATTATTAGAAGCAGTATTATAAAATGCAATCATTGATAACGCAAAATCAGGTTATGGGAAACCCCTCTGCATGCATACTTTTTATTTACATCTGAATAAAACAAATCAAACTTATTTTTGTCTTGAGTGTATTTACTCTTTTGCCTCCCTCCCTCTCCTTTTTAATTCACCAACCTACAGTACGAGTAGTGGTTTTCTAATCACATCATATTTACGATGCGTGTAGTAGTGTATCTGTGTTAGCATATAATAAAATACCATTTTATTATTTTTGGGGTTATTGTTGTGTCTACTTGTCTTTTAAGTGTGTGAATTATGAATTATTGTTTTATGTTATTAGGAAAATTCTAATACTTTGGTTAAGTAAATTAGTCTTAATGAATATTATGATCATGGCATTCTCTGGGCTTAAAACACACGCAAATAAGGAAAATAATTATAGATCTGCAACAAAGCAAAATGCGTAAATATTCGTTACGGATTATTATTTTGCGTAATCTTATTTACATAACAAAAAATGGAGGATTTGAAATTAAAAATAAAAATTATACTGAATATTTAGTGTGAATGTGGGGGTGCCACTTTTTATACTTAATTCATAACAAACTTCCTTATGGAGAATTCAACAATTTCAGTTACTTGCTGTTGCTTAAATAAATATCAATGTGTTGCTATTGTGGCTTATGTAATAATATAGAATTACTATTAAAAGGGTATGCTATTTAATAAATAGAAATCAACTGCTAAATTAATATATTAAATTATTTCTTTAACTTTACTTAAACTTTAAATTTACGTTACTAACATACAACCGACATTTTATATAATTTCAAGTAAAACATATTGCCAAATCTCCTCAATAATTCCTTCAACTTTCTGTAATGCATATAATGAAAATAAATGTTATATTTTAACTAATAAATTCAACCATTTGTTCTTTTCAGGTTATTATAAAAATTCTTATAACACGAATATGAAAAATATTCATACAACCATTTAGCCTCCTTAATGATTCTGGCATACAATTACATAGGCAACGGAAATAGATACGCTGGTTTGTCTTATGGGACAAAAGTGAGATCTTTATTTTTGTAGATTCAAAACTCCAAATATATTTATATCGGCTTCACTAGAAGTCAAGTAAAATACAAAACAAAGCATTGCTAATAATCCAAATGTGTAACCGGTATACACATTACACACAGTTATAAAAAATTAGCAAGAAAGTCCGATTTTATATTTTTTATTTTATTTTATCGAAGCTTTCTAATGATATACAATAAGTATTTGAATGGTATGGAGCAAAAACATAAATTTAAAAATAAGGTCAAGTTTCTATCCAAAATTGTTGGTCGATAAAAGTCTCAGGCCAAAATAAGCACCAGGTTGATACATGCAATACCATCTCATTTCAAGATTATTATTTGGCTATAAGAGCAAAAAAATTCCAAAAATTTTTAGGCAACCTACTAGCTTGGTAACCTTTTCCGATAATTCGTTTCCTTATTAGAAAATTAAAAAATATTTCCAAACTGGTAGTTTGCCTAGGTAGTGATGGTAGGATGAGATGGTAGTGTACGTATCAAAAATTTGGTCCTTATTTATGTTTTCAAATGTGTGAACAAAACTTCTCTCTATCTATAAGAGAGCATCCCGCTCTATAAAATGTTTAGAATTTTCTGACTACTTATTGTCCGATAATATTAATGAGTGAGTCAGAGGGTCAGTTTATAGGTACTTTTACTCTTTCGTACCTCTAAAAGCTTTTATGGTAAAACTTTCAAACTTCACCTATAAGCTTACCTGCATATATAGCCCTTATGTTTTAAGTTTTATTGTTTTATGAAAAACTTGACCTCAACTTGACTAGGCGCACTTGATATATGACTTATTATCAGTGTAATAACTACTCTATTTTATTCAAATCTTAATATGTTATCTACGATTGAGTTGAGATAACTGTCCCCCCAGACTTAAAAGTTTTTCTTAGTCTCTGGTAGTCACAAAATGCAATTAGTCTCGTAGAATAGAGTTTTAAAGGGACAAACTTGTGTTCTTGTTTGCATATTTGCACGTATATGTCTTTATTTTATCCCGCGTAGTGAGAGTTTTTATAACTCTACGAATATTTTAATTTTTTACATACCAAGGGGAGCAGAATATAATTCGTAAAATCCTGGCTTGTCTTTTTTGTATCCTCTGAATTGTTGCGATTTTCCTTTATTTCTTTTTTTTTCTATATTGTGTAAAAACTGTTTGCTGGGTAAGCTTACAAATAACGTTACCTTTTTCTAATTGGTAAAAAAAATTATTTTATATCATGCAATAAATTAAACTTTAGTGAGAAGATGAGAGACTTGATCATACTTGATTGAAAAATTTGTAATTGTGTATATGCATGCATATGCATGCTCAAGTTAACTTAAGCAAGAAGAAATTTTAAAAATCCAGTATATAAGTTTACTTTTCCAATAAAATTTTAAAAAGACGATCAGGAGCTAAGGGGAACATGTTAAAAGTTCTTAAAATAATATACATACATATTATACCATGTGAATTTATTGCTCCTAATATAAGCGCCTTTAACGTTTTTTTGTATGTTTTTATGCTTTTCCTAAATACGAGTTATATATTCTATAAACTATTAATACCTTTTAATTTACATAACTTAAAATAACTAATTTATTTAACTATTACAATATAGGGTATTCTTATATTCATTAAATTACACTTAATATCTATAAATTTTGTGTGAGTGTATAACAACTTTTTCATTTAAATTTTTTTTGTTGTATCCAAATTTTATTAAATTATTGTTTTTTATTTACAAATAAGCTTTACAGAAACAAAACTCATTGATTGCTCGGCCCAACATATCAACAGAGTACATTGGAAACAAGGATTGTTATTGTAAGTGATTATACAATATAATTACACCAAAATTCTTGCATTGTTATAAGCATTCGTAAATTTAAAATCTTATTCTCCTGGTCCGAGTCATGTTGTCAGACAAACGGGGTCCGAATATTAAATTACAAATAAACCAGTACTATTAAGATAAATAAATAAAAATTATTATTTTATGTTGATTAATATAATACTATAGTTAGAGGGACAGATTGCAAATTCAGGGTACTTAATCTGCCAAAGGTAGCTTTGAGATATTTGGGACGGAGGAGTGTACCCTACATGGCATACTATCCGGCCATCATTTCAGTTGTCTCCATAGATGCATACTTCTTTTGTATATTGACATGCTCTGTGGGTATGGGAGTATGTTATGTGTTTATGAGTCAGTATTAGGAACGAAAACTAGGCTAGAGTTAAGCCCTTTTAGCGAGTTTAATTTATTTGGTCTAGGTTTTATGGCCGCTATTTTTGCCTCATGTAGATCCGTGGTATTTGTTATTGGTTATCAATTTTGTCTTTTGAGATTAAACGATATATGTAAAAATTTTTGAGGGCTTTATCTTTCTTCTCCAATTTTGTAATACGACTTCTGGTTCGAGAATGTGGAACTGAAGTTGTTGGGATGAAACTTCGAATCTTTATTCACATTTATAAATTTGGGCTTATTGGCATATCCGCTGTAAAATTAGTATATAATAAAGGCCCTTGTAAACTACCTTGAGGGACTGCTGCAGAGATTTTCCCTATTTTGGAAAATTGTTCCTTTGGCCTTATAATAAACCGTTCCTTCTGTCAAATATCACTTAAGAAGCTTTTGCGAGTTTTTAGGAGTGCAAGAGTGCAATAACTAGAAATATTCGTAGATTAATAGAAAGAAAGAAATTTTTACATTTGATTCCCACTGAAGCTGCTACAGTATTTACCGATAAGATGCCCTAATATCGACTTCTTGCTTATCAGCTTATTAAAACTTCCTCCAGTGTGGCTTAGGCCACCATATTTTCATCGTCATTCAGCCAAACATTTTGTATGGTTAGTGTTTTGCATTCAACGTATAATGTAGTCAATCGGCTATAGAACCTAGTAATGAGCTCTTGGGATCCATGGAAGCAGAGAGGGCTACAGAAATTCGGTTCCCCGAGTAAAGTTAGTCAAATTATCTGAAATGGTTTCTTATTTGTGCGAAGATTTGATGCATTACTTACACTTCCTGCCGTTACTATAGTATTCTCTTTCTCATCGAAGTAGATTTTGGGTCAATATCTAAAGATACTCCTAAGACGCTAAAATGTCGGATTCAGATAGCGATGGACAATGAACCCTCGCAAGAGGTTGAGTTAAACTTTGCCAGAATTCCGGTGTTTATTGGCCAATGCAGGTATTCTGACGAGATAGTCACAAAATTCTCGTAAGGGGTAGACGGGTTAGCCTGCAAAGATTCTCCTGTGGATTGAGACTTAGACAGTAGCGCTATTGTGTATTAATATCCAGCACTGGCAACCTGAAGACTTGGAGCCACGGGCAGATACGTATAAAATGTGAATGCCATGAAGGCCTAAGCATTATAGAAATCCTAGCAATGACAAGACACTCGGTGATGAAAAAGAAGGCCGAGAGTTACGAGTCGACATACTGAAATCATAAGAATCAAGAGCAAGTGCTCGCGTTGGCAAGATACTCAATGAAAGTAAAATAGTCGTAAAATACAATTCGGTTGCCTGAATGCAATTCATTGAAATCAATTCAATACACGGATGCGATGCAAATGGTACAACAAAATCAATACATCGTTTTTTTACTATTTTAGACTTTACAAACGTGCTGACTAAAGACTTCAAGTAGTAAACTTTCAAACGACAAACATAAACTAGTCTTATCATTATTTAACTGAGGTTTAAAAAAGAATAAAATTTTGGCAAACAAAAAAAATATTCAATAAAAAGCATAAGTCGTGCTCTTTCTCATGCTCTGTTGAACGCTCATGAAAATAGACAAAAACCAAAAGATTTAAGAGCAGCTACAAATATAACAAAGAAGACATAAAAACTACAAATAACAAACTTGAGACATATAAACAGACATTGCCAAACCCACAGCTTGTATATGAATATTTTAAGAAGTAGTTGTGGTAGTAGAGTTGTTTAGTTATTTTTTTTTCTAACTTCTGACATCTGGAGTGAAAACAAGTGGCAAGGGATAGCAGTAATGTATGTTTGGGGCATAGTTTAGCTGCAAGACACGTAGTTAAAACATGATTTATGTGCACTAAAAAACAACCCACACATACACGCCATATAGTTTGTTATATAGTGCATTTTTATGACTGTACGAGATTCATACACTTGCACATTTATATGTATTAGTGAAAGATTAAGGAAATTTTATAAACTTCATCATATACTAAATGGAGTTTTATGCAACAGACCATATAAACTTTTTAAAACAATTTTCGCTTGAGTCTCTGCTAGCAGCACTGAAATGTGTAAAAAGTTTCGCTAAAATATTCCACTGATTGACAAGAACAGATAAATCATGACAAAAAGTGTGTCAAATTTAACACAGTGAAAGTTGTTATTTTAATCACAGCAAAATTTATTGATGCATCAGTTAACTTATACTTACAGTCGGTTTTTGTGTCCATATTTTATTGTATTGATCTTGTGCGTCATTAATAAATTCTCATAATCAGATATATTTTATTAAAAATAGGTCACGTTTGAGCTATTAAAATGTTTGCGTGTGTGCTATAGTTTCGTATTTAGGATTAAAGAGCATGAGAAAATCAATCATTTTCATTAAGCAATAATTCTCTGAACAGGCTCGCTTCTTGCCGCAATCACTTAATATAATAATATTGATAAATCGCAATTTAGTTTTAGTTGAATGATCGGTTTCTTTTACAATATCCTTACATGATAGCCCACGTCAATATTACAACCTCATCTATTGTTTTGCATACGAGGGCGGTTCAATAAGTTCGTGACTTTTCGAACTTCCCTCTTAGGTATATGAAGTGCAACACTGTGCCCCTCAAGTACCACCTGGTAATAGACTACTGTAAAATTTTGAGCAAGTATCGTCATTTACTTTGCCTTTAACAGCTGTTCAAAACATACGACCTCGTGTATTTCGAGTGCTCATTAAACCTTTTTTTTTTTGCAAAAAAACCGTCAATCAAACCAAGGCAAAGCTCGATAAATACTATAGGGACTCTGCACCATCGGTTTCAATGGTAAAAAAGTGGTTAACTGACTTTTGTTGTAGTCCCACAAGTACAAATGACGCTGAACGTTCTGGATGGCCAATTGAAGTCCAATATTCCCGAAAATGTCGAAAAAATCCACGATATGGTACTGGCCGATCGAAGACTAAAAGTGCGTGAGATTGTTGATGCCATAGGCATCAGCTTGGTTTAAGAAAATGGGCTGCAAGATGGGTGCCGCGATTGCTCTCAATTGACCATAAACGGCACAATTTCAAAGGATTGTTTGGAGTTGCTTTACCGCAATCTGAATGAGTTTTCGCGGCGTTTTGCAACTGTGGATGAAACATGGATCCATTACTGTATTCCGGAGACCAAGCAGCAGGCTAAAAAATGGGTTTCTCCGGGTGAACCTGCTCTGAATAAGGCCAAGGTAAGTTTGTCGACCAATAAGGTGATGGCAACAGTTTTTTGCGTTGCACGCGAATTAATCCGCATCGATTACCTTCAAATGGGAAAACCAATAAACGGCGAATATTACGAAAACTTATTAGACGGATTTAGTGAGGATTTAAAAAGGAAACGACCCCATATGGCCAAGAAAAAAGTTCTTTTTCATCAAGATAATACAGTTGCACACGTGTGCAGTCTCAATGGCAAAACTCTATGAATTGGGCTACGAATTGGTACCTTATCCGCCATATTCTCCGGATTTGGCCCCTAATGACTACTTCCTATTTCCAAATCTAAAAAATTGGCTCGGTGGAAAGAGATTTAGCTCCAACGATGAAATTATAGACCAATCAAATACCTATTTTAAAAACCTCGAAAAATCCTTTTTTTTAAGGAATATAAAAACTGGATTAACGTTGGACTAAGTGTATTGAGTTAAAAGGGGATTATGTTGGAAAATAAATTTTTGTTTTGCAAAAAAAAAACTGTTTCATTCGAAAAGTCACGGACTTATTGATCCGCCCTCGTATTATGTGCTTTTTCAATTTGTTGTCATTTAGAGCAAAGTGCATATTTCTGGCTACACTTACAAAACGTGTGAAACATGCGTGATGGTGGCTGGAAGTTATATGCTGCTAATACGACCGCGCTATAATGCAAATCAAAATTGGTCCACTGCATGAACTTACACGAGAAGAAAAAAACATTTCCGTGGCATGCGCGCGACCACTTTATTATGGTATCTACAAACATAAATTGTACTGACGAATATAATGGTTACTTGGAAAAATGTTGATACTAGCATTTTCTGAAATAAACAAGTTATTGTTCACATTTAAGCTTTCAGTTAATACCATAAAAATTGCAACATAGCTGCTTTGTACAATATATTATTTTTAATTCTAAGTACAACCAAAGTATTTTAAATATACATAGATAATATAACAATTCTAACCATAAAGTTTTATTAAAAAGAGGCAATCATACAATGCTCATCTTCAAAAAATTGTTGTTGTAGATCTCGGTTGAATATTATTTACAAAAATGTTATGATTTGATTGTATTCATATAATTCAATCATTATATGTTGCTTTTAGATTATGGTTCCTTCAACCATGTTTTCTTTTGGCGTGTACACTGTATATTACGGAGCCGTTTATTAGTTTGTGGACACCTACACCATCGTTTTAGTTTTCTACTTTGCCGTCCAGAAACTAAATTTTCGTCTATTGTTTTGACTATAATAGAACTACGGGGAGATTCAGGACACTGCGACCAAAATTTATTGTGTCCCCTGTAAGGTTGCATGATCTAGAGGTTCCAGTGTTAGCAGATACTTATATTCCAGTAGGTGCTTCCCCAGCTGGTTATATATTTTGTTACATAAACTTTTACAATCCTTAAAAATGTCAGACTATCGCAGAGGCTACTACAGACTTGTTTTTTTAGTTCTTGTTATTTTATAAAATAACACTGAGATATAAAGGACAAGCTAATATTTCATCCAATCAAGGATTTTTGGCAAGGCATTGAAACTATTGGGAAAGGGATCAAGTTCTTCTTTGTGCACATTTATGTCAGTCTTGTGGATATATTTAAGATGATTAAAGGGTCCTGACGTCAAAGACCCTTTGCAACTTACCATTTTACGGTATTTTGCGCTACTACCTCTCTCCTTTCCATCCCGTTCAAAGTACTTTCACACATGACATGACATCTGTATAAAAAGTTAATATTTCTAATACATTTACATAACAAATCCCTATTCACACGTACTATATAATCAACAGTTTTTTCAATAGTTGAAATTATTAAATTTTCGGCTGTGAGAATGATGAGACTATCTACAAATTATACGTTTTTAAAATAACCTGTTGATTATACCGAGATAATCGTATTATTCCATATTCGATTAAATGATATTTGCTTGAGGAGGACTAAAAACCGGTCAAAACACTTCGAATAAAATCCGTTCGGTTTTTTTAGTAAAAGGACACAAACAATAAATTAAAAATATATTTATTCAATTATTCAAAAATGATTTTGATTTCGAAAACTTTACCAATTTCCTAGGCCCTGCTAAGAATTTCAACTGAATGTTTTTATTATGTCAGAAAATAACAAAAAAGTTTCAAATCATTCCGTATGAGTAATTTTTTTATATTTATTTACTTGTTTCCTTATTTTAATTTCACGTTTATTTTCTTTTCTTTTTTTTTTACAATATTTACATATTTTTTATATAAATGTAAATTTCTGCAATTTTTACATCTGTTTTGTTTTGCAATAACACAGATAAACTATATTCGTTGTTTTAATTTACTTTTTTAAAACTGTGTATAGTTTTTGCATTTAAATGAATAAATGGATGATGGGGGAAGGACTAAAGCGTAAAAATATTTTTTATTTCAATATGCACAACTTTTACAACACTGAATTCCACAGAAAAATATTACGACTTAAAAAAAAACTTACAAAAATAAAACAAATATTCCACAAATAGTTAACTAAGCCACAAATATAACTAGACTAATTTAAATGCAAACATATGCAAAAATATATGTAGTTTATTTAAGTATCCACTAAAAAGCCGAAACTTATGTTGTCACCAAACTGGAAGTTTCATAACCAAAATAAGCAATCTCAATGCTAGGAACCAAAGAGCAGCGTATATTTCTTGGGAATTTAGGAAAATGTAGTCTATTTGACTAAGACGTAACTTCAAATCCAGTTTGCTCCAAACGCGAAAGAAAAATCATGAACTAGATATCTATGCTGGCGAGAAAACACAATTTTATTCCTATAAAACTAAGGTTTTCATGAACAACAGCGTATGTCTATTTTCATAGATTTTGAGCTGTTGGTTCGAGTTGTGTCAGTCACGCACTAGTGCGAACATTGGAGAGATCATTTCAGAACAATTATAAAAAGAATACACAATTTATTTTGGTGTTTCATACACAAGAGTTGGTATAAAATGGTTGCCACCTTTCTGAAATAGTCTCTCATTCATAATTTCATCACCAACACAACCCTACTATTGACACCAAACTGCATCAGACTCATCAGGACCAGTAGTGTTTCGAAGGATGTTTAGTATATCCAATATTTTTTTATAAAAAACAACTTGACTTCACCTCAAACGAAACATAACCAATTATATTCGGCAAAAACACCCACAACGACATATGTTGTTTTGTCTGAACATATTTCAATATAAATGTTGGGCTAATTTCCAGTTTTACAGGACGTTATGGACACTTTTTTGGCTTACTTTTCTTTTACTAGAATCTTTTTGCAGTTCTCAAAAACAGTTCAAAAAAACGTCCTAGCTGGCCCTCAGTTTAAAAACAAAACCTGTTTTGTTTTAAAGACTTATATGATTATTCATGAAAACTACTGAACTATTACATGATGATACTGAGCGTTTATGCCTTAAAAGAGCTGAGATTATAGATTACGTGTATAATCCAGCACGCGTGTATATTTCACCACATACGTGCATGTAAATATGCAGCATTGGACAGTATTAAAACTGGTAGACACATCTAAACTGCACATGCCGTGTTGGCATAGACCCAATGAGAAAAAAAAACAATCATTAGCCAAAAATTCGTAATCTGCCTAAACCTAAAAACCTTTAAAAATCATAGAGAGATAAAAATACAGGTCAATGTCACTCTTATAAGGAGTTGAAATTTTTAACAAAAGGAACAAAATATGTAAAGCTTTAGGATTTAGGAACTACTACTTTAAAAAGATTCCTTTAAAAGTGGCCGGCAACAAATAGATGCAAATATTTGTTCAGTATAAACATTACATCTGAAAGAGAGTAGTTCAGACATACTGCCAGGTTACTAAATTCGTCAAAAAAGAAAGCTTATGCTCATTTTTTAGCCCCCTTGTTAACAAATGAGCAATCTTGCTCTAGAGCCCTTCGTATGTGGAAGGGGAAGTGAATTCTTATTTTTAACAGGCGAATGGAGCTAAAAACAAATCAGGAAAAACAGGCTATAACGAGTGGTACAAGATGTAGTGCTGGATTACTCTGATACTTTAAAGGACATGCGTATGCAGGCTTATAATGATTTACGAATTGTTGAGAACTAAATCCTACAATGAGTTTTCATTTATTCTGCTCATCTCACTCACTGTAGCGTGTTTAGTAGAACAATAAAAAAAATCTATTATTTTTTTATGTTAATCTTTGTTATATTTTCTTGTTACTAATTTCAAGAAATAAAAATAATAATTTGCATAACTGTTGTAAAAGCAAAACACCATGGCTAAGCAATCAGCAAGTGCAATGCACACAATGCAGAATTGTGAAAAGAGAAATGGCGGGGCAGTGTGCTTCGAATACTCTCTGATGTACATTTTTATAACTGCAATTATTGCGAGGAACATTAATTACTTCCTGCATTTACTTGCTGATTTCTTTTTTTAACTATTTTGATTTGTAGTGTCTTCATATACACGTATAATCGAATTTAAAAAAATCGATTGCTAAAAATAATCCTCCGTTTAACAAAGACACATACAAAAAATGGTTTATTTAAATCCACGTTGCAAATACAGGATTTATACGAAACCTATAACTTAACCTCAAAGCGATGCGAAATCTCCCGAAAAATGAAAGTAACTTCTGGACATCTGAAGCAATTTAGTTGATTGGCACAGGATTTAGCCATACACTTTTCTGTTGGTTCTGGTGGCTTCATTCAGGCTCAGTTTAGTGGCACAGGTAATTAAAATCTTTGCGATCCAACAAAAGATATTTAATGTCCTTATATGAACCTCAGTGAAATACAAGTAACCTTTGATATCAAAGAAATATACATGTAAATTAAAAATATGCAAGTTATTGCAAGTTCTATATGGTGTTAGTAGTAGACTATACAGAGATATAAAGAAATGTGTATTCGAATTGTTTGCTTTCTTTTCGATAAAAACGTGACATTCCTTATCGTGCTCTAAAAGAATTTACCAATGCTGCATTCAAGTGTTGAAACGCAAGTCCATTCTTTATTGTAATCACTCCCTTTTCCAAAAGTGCTGCCTTTATTTTGAACAAATAATGAGGAGCTTGCATTGTATTTATGAATCGAAAAAATGATGAGGCCAAACCTTGTATGTCCTTTGTATGTCCTCTACTAAAATAATTGCCAATTTAGGTTTAATAATATTAAGGTTTCAATAAATATTTACATTTTAAAATTATGTTAGCTTAAACCAGAATACAAATTTAATTTTTTTATTAACACTTATATGTCCTATTTATACCGTTTGGCTGCGAGGGTTATAAAGAAGTTTATTAATTTTTAATCCCAGATTGGGCAAAGTGTGGCTTTTTCTCTCTCTCTTAAAATAATGAGCAAAATGATCTCATCCTTCTCGCTTTTAATTAAGTTTTCAATCATAATTCAAAACGCTTAAAATATGTGCAACATTTACGAATAAACAAAAATTTTAAAGCTCGAGCTTATCATGCAACCCACAAGCACGATATTACTGAAATTTGTATACATGCACGTACTTGCTGGCAACAACACGTTGAGGCAACTTTATTATCGTTGCAGCGTTGCAGCATGTAACCACAAGAAAATATGATTTGGCTTTTCATTCTTCCTTACGCTTGGAATATTCAACTAAAAATGAACACAGAGATGGAAACATTGAAAGCAAGGCCTCCTGCTCTCAACTGCAGATATAAACTGCAAATGGTTTTTTTCGCCTCACATTTCTTAAAGGAATATAAAATATAAAATTTTCATTTTCGTTTTTTTCCACTCGCTTAGTGTACTTTGCATGCAGTTGCTAGCTAGCACGTACTAAAGTTATGGGATAATGTTTATCATTTAATTTAAACTTGTTTAGTTAATTAAAAAAAACACTAAACAATATCCAAAAATAAAACTTAGAGTAAACATTTTTCATTATTATTTTATGTTACGAATATTTATGGAGATTGTGCTCTTTTGCAACATTAGGAATTTAATTATGCAGACGAGGATATTGTTTATTTTCCTTTCTTTTTTATGCAAGTGCCAATTTAATTTAGACAAGTAAGAGAACTATATTCTTATATTCACATCAGGAAAAACGTATGAACTAGAGAAAGTGTAACACAGATTTTTCCTGGTGCAATGGATTATTTGCATTCTTTAATTTTTGGCTCCAGTTTTACTCGTCTTATTTTACGTTAAAATTTTCGTTTCGTTTTTATAGAAGCATGTTCAATGGGTTAATGTAGAAGAGATATTTTTTTCATTTTCAGCTCTTTTACTCATTATGATTTTTTCACGAAAATCGGGGTTGTCATGGGCGAGCTGTAGCATCCTATTGGCATAAGTAC
Organism: Phania funesta; assembly: GCA_963932375.1. Lineage (NCBI taxonomy): Eukaryota > Metazoa > Arthropoda > Insecta > Diptera > Tachinidae > Phania > Phania funesta. Next base: position 101,365,250 of record OZ010652.1, read on the forward strand.
GGCGGCGTAAATGGTCTTCTGGAAGAAGCTCTTGTGTCAACTGAATCTTAAAACGAAACAACTGCAAATCTTTGTGCAAAATTTTGGCCAAAGTTGTTCTTTGAAGACCAAGCTCCTGAGCACGGTATAGAATTAAGAAATGTTTTCAGGCGATCTTGCAGTATGTTGTGGTCAATGCTTGGGCCTATCAGCTACAGTCCCTCTTTCTTCGAAGTTATTCACTACACGATAAATAGTGCGTCTTGTTGGCACCTTATTTCTACCAAAAATATCACGTAACTTACTTATCGTCACAGAAATCGATAATTGATTTTGATGAAATGTTTTAATGATTAAAACACGTTGGTTTACCGAATATTTTTCTATAACATATTTTCACGTCTCTACTTCACGACTGCCAAATATGAACTGTCAAGACTAGTGTTTACCAAAATGGCGGCAAAACAAAGTGTATACCTTCCCGGTAGATACCCTGCTCTTTGCTTTTGTATAAAATTAATTTAAAATTTAAATTTTTTGGGCATTTTCACACTTTTGATTTTTTGCTAATCTTTTGTTTTTTTAGTTATTTTGATGAGTTTTAAGTTATCTGTTGAATTTTCGAATTATGGCGAATTTTTAATTATATCGTTTTTTGATTTTTATAGTTTTTTGTTGTATTTAGGTTATATGGTATATTTATAATTTGTGGTGTAAAAATTTAAAGTTTTTATTACTTGTAGATTTTTGTAACGAATTTCCGTCATCCCTTGGTTTGGAGACAAACCGGTTTTGGGCTATGTGCCATCTTCAGTGTAATTTTTATTACTTTTACTAGATTTTAATTTTTATTGAAATATGATGTTTCCGGTGATATTTTTTATTTATTATAAATTTAATATTTTGGTAAATATAAAATAAAATTTTTGGCTATTTTTTTTTTTTGTAAAATGTCGCTTTCTTTTAGATAATTATGTTCTCTTGCACGTTAAAATTTGTTTCCCCAATTTTATGGGTTTAATGTGGATTTGGAATTTTTGGAATTTTAGATAAATTTAAAAATTTTGTAAATTAATTGTTAAGTAATTTCAATTTTTAGGCATGAGTTCGTTTTTCCTTTCTATTCAGAAAGAGCATTATTTATTTAATATGGACAACCTTTTTGAAAACAGTAAAAGTGTTAATTCTATTAGACATCTAGCTGAACATTTATTTTAGTAAAATTTCAGAGTTTAGTTAAATTAGATTTTGTAGCTTTTTTAAACAATTTTGTTGTTTTAATAATTTAGAACCTCAATCATAGCTTGGTATTGTGGTAAATTTCCGAATTTTGGAAAATTGCCAGACTTTGGTAAAATATTGTTTTTTTTTTGCAATTTTTCGAGTTTAAAATTTTCGGTGTATTATAATATTCTTCAAAATTGTGGGTTTTTTCGACATTTTGATTTCCGGTTTTTAAAACTTCGTTTTTGTAGAAAATTTTGTTATGTTGATAATCATTTTTTTTAATATAGCTTGGTTTCGTGGTGAATTAGAAAATTTTTGTGAAGATCCAAATTGTAGGAAAATTTAGTTTTTTACTATTCAAGTTAATTTAGTTCTTGGATATAATTTATAATATCTTTGATTTTTGTGCTGCAAGTAGCAATAGCCTCATCAAACACTAATTCTTCAAAGCTTGTCTTCGTACAAAATAACCTTAGTCGTTTTACATTTCGCAAAATTATTTAAATTTAATTTGCAAAATTATTTTATGTAACAATTCAAACAATCTACGTAATGTTCAACACAAAAGAAGACTTGTCGACAAGAAAAGGCGAATGTTGAAAAAATAAAAGTCCTTTTTCAACAAATATTCGTAATTTTTAATTAAAACACTTTTAGAAATTTCAACTTTTTCATTATCAATGACGAAAACCTTAGTCTGTTTTTTATTTCTATGAAAAACAACGAAAAATTAAATGAAACGTTTGTATAGTTTGTGGCCCAACATCTCTTTGCTAATAATAGAAAAGAAAAGTAAGATAAAACGCCGTGGCAGCAAAAATCTCTATAATGAAATCGAATGCTAACATAACATGGAACATTGATTTTGAGGCAGTGGCTGTCAGAATACTGCCCATATCAAAAGATTCTTTACGAGTAAAAGGTAATTTTTTTTTACAAGAAATTTTATTGCTTTTCAAATTATTCAAGATAAAAAATTCTTTTGAAACATTTTTCGTCCATACGTCTATACTTCAATCTGGCTTATTGAGCTACTGCTAGGAATCCCTAAGTAACAAAAAGGAGACAAAAAAAGGAGAAGAAAGAAAATCAGAAATTTTAAATGAAATTCAAACTGAAAAGCTAAAGCAACTTGGTTAAATAAATTTTATTTAAAATAACGCAAAACTTGATAAGAAAAGCGGCTATCAAATACTCCCTTATTTAAAACTGTAGAAGTTTTTCCTTTAGGAATACCAAATTTCGAGTTTATGATGAGTATTTGATTGGCACGTTTCATTTTCATTTTAACTACACTTGTCCAAAAGCTGCTGTAGCAGAGTACTGTGCGTGCACCCAACATTTTTGGAGAAACTGTGTTACTTATTTTGATCTTATACTTTTACAGTGACAAAAACAATATTCAACAAGTACTCATAGTGCTTGCTTATCAAAATTAAGTTTATGAAAAAGGAAACTGCAACAATTAGTCAGAAGTTCGGACATGTGTCTACTTAAATGACTCAGAAAAAAAAAATGAAGATATACAAGTTGAATAGTTTAGCACATGCAAAAATGGTTGGTTATACAGAATGTCTCAATTAAAGTGCACTAACTAGAGGCCACAACAATTCCATATTCATATTCATGCAAAGAAGATCATTCACAGTCACAGCTGATTTGATGTCTTGGGTTTTTGGCAATACCCTTCTTCACATCAATAATGCATCATGATCGACCTGTAGTTTGACGCAAAGGAGACTTAGTAACCATAATCGATTCATATATTTTTACCACTCTTTGACCAAAAATCCGAAAATAGCGAACATTCGCAGGGCAATTGTTTGTCCAATGGCAACGCGTAGTCTTAATAATCGGAACAAGCGACAGTTCTTAAATATTAGAGTTGCCGCTTGCAGGAAAAACTGCCAGAATTTAAGTAGTGTGTTTTCTTAGTGAAACACTCTGCATTAATAAAGATAAATATATGTGAGCATATGAGTTCTTTTGAATGTAAATTACATTCCAACTTTAACTCGGAAGAAGGTGGACGTGTGCGACTATTGCATTTGAAAGAACTTGCGTTTTAGTTTAATACTTTTTTTATTACAATAAGCAAAACAAGTTGGATTCGTTAACTGAAAAGTTAAGCAGAAAAATTACTTGATGATTAGGAAAGTCAGTAACACTAACACCAGGTTCAAAGAGGGAAAGACTTCGCAACAGTTGGGCTTGTTATGCAAAACGCTGAATTTGACCAAACGCTATCACCCATTCAGCTGACCGCATGGAAAAACATTTAAGGCGTTTATTACAGTGTCATAATGATTGCCCTACTGCTTGTATACACGTCGACAACATGCTTATTGTTTTTGAAAAATTTGCCTTTCAAATATCATCGAAAATTTATTTTTTTTAATTCACGCATGGATTATTTTAAGTATCTGTTAGCAACAAAACCTGGCGAATATAGAGAAGAATATTATCAGACATGTGCACCTATTGAAGCACGCAATAAAGGTAAAAGAAATCTGTCACTTATTCCTGAAATATGTTGTCGGATAATGAGAAAGAAGAGCTTAGAGCTAAAACTAAGAAATCCTTGATCGTTTTATAAATAAATATTTTATTTATAACTTTCCTTTGTACGGTGACTTATAGTAAAATTTTAAGTAGGATATATTTTCATATAAAGTAACCTCATAAAGTCTTGTTTTGTGGGATATTTTAGCTCTTGTTTTGAGTAAGTACAAATTAACCTTCAAATACTTTTTAAGTTTTCACTTATCTTTGCCGTTCGGTTTGAATTTTTTGAAAAATTATAGTATAATTTTAGGCTAAATACTTGAGTCTGCTATATTGATGTTAGAGTTAGAGAGATATAATATTTCACAAAAATGTTCCCCTTGGCTTCTACATAGAAGTGCTGAGCACAGCTTATGCCTAAAATGTAAGGAATACAACATTCCTTATGCCGATTTATTATAACAATATGGAAAAGGTGGAAAACTTTAACGCCACTTAAAAAAACCAGATATAATATTTGAAAACGCCTTTTCACGTATATTTTATGTAGGCACCCTGCTAAGAACCTTTATAGTAACTGGGTTATTTTGAAAAAAAAATTTCCTTTATACGGTGTCATTTTTACACTTCTCAAGCATTGCACTATACAGCATCTCATTAAGCATCCTTAAGCCATTGCGCCAACATCAACCATTTACGATTAATTACATTTTTAATTTGTGTTACGCGACGATTCTTATCTTCTTTTGCTTCAACAGATTTCAAAAGTTCTATTTATTTTGCTGTTGTTCAGTCTTGTTCGATGCGTACTACCTTCTCTTTATCTGATTTTAAGTTTCTTCACTTACTTCTAGTATTTTTTTTTGCTTTTGAAAGGATATTTGTCAGTCAATGGTTTCTTCCTTTTTTCCTTTTATTCTTTTGGTGACTAATTTTTTGCAGTTACTTTTTGGCTGCTTTCTTTGTGTTTGCAAGTTTTCCCTCGTTCATCGTTAGCATAAGAATTTATGTATGTGTATTGAGTAGTGCAGACAGTTTTACGAGTTCATGGGGGATTTATGTGGGCTTAATTTATGGCCATGATTAAATGGTAAATATGGTTCAGCTGGCGGTGATTTGTATAAATAAATCGCATTTAATTGTTTACATTTTTAACAATTTACTGCTGCATTTCCAATTCGTTCAAAGCAAGAAAATGGCCAATAACTAGGGTATTGTATTCGCACTCGTATTACAATTGGTGAGCCATTTTTTATATATTAAAATACCAAAGAAACCAAAATAGAATTAATTACTTTTCAGTTTTTTATTTATAAAATATTTTCCTTTCAGAAAACCCCTGCATAATCAGTTGACATCATTGGGGGCTAAATCAAAAAGTTTATTACCAGTCTTAAGCTTTTCAATTTGTTAATTTAAATCGTAAGTCCGTTTAATTATATAATAAGCTGGCTAATTAGCCACCTCAGTGATTACCCGCAATAATTTTATAAAATTTGTATTGCAGTTGGACAAAGGAAAATTAAAAATCCATTAAGTGGCCAGAATTAAAAGGTATTACGTTTATTTCTTTGTTTTCTAACAAATGAAGCTAAACTCATAAAACGAAAATATATAAAATTAAATTAAGTTTTTCTCATCACATAAACTTGTAATAGCAAGCCACCTCTTGAAAATTAAATTCCAAAAGGAATACAAAATTTACATGATTACTTTATATTCCGCAAAAAGGGAAATATAAAAAAAGCTTTGTTATGTAATTCGCAAATATAAAATCTTGAAGGTCATTGCGACAAAGGTCCACAAAAAGTATTCAACATATATTTTTTTTATTTTAGATATAAACATTTTTCAATTGTAAATATACTACATGACTCGTTGAACTTTATTTCAGGTGAAATATTTTTGATTAAAACTATTGATCAGCGTTTAGAAAACTTAATTAACCTACAGTTCCAATGCATTGAGTTTAATAATATTGCCTTCATCGCATATGATGGAAACATTGTTTGATTATTGTTTCGTTATTGAAATAAAATGATTCAGAGTGTAAATATACATTGGTAATACTTTTCCAACAAGCCGACGAAGGGGAAATCACCGAGTCTTAAACTCGATTGCCAATAATGTTGGAGTCATCGAAATACGCGGAATCAAAGTATTCTCTCCCTCGTATTTTTCCTTGAGGATTATTGACATTATTCATCAATCATAGTAGATTGATGTTACAGGGCACATGGTAATCAAGATAATTCAAGCGAGTTAAAAAGTTCCAAATTGATATAATTTTCCGTTGTGATGTGAACGAGTGTAACTGTCCGGGAATAAAGGTTTAAATTGCTGCATTAAGATCAGCGATCTATTCGTTTTTTGCCGCCAATATTGCTTGGTTTAAATAAAATTCGGTTTTTGTAAAATATTTTAGATTTTTAAATTGAAATTTTGGCGATTTTCGGAGAATTATACAATTTTGCTGACTTTGTGGGGAATGTTATAATTTAAATAGCGTTTTACACTTTTTTGTAGTATTTAATTGTTTTGGTAGTTTGCAATTTGAAGGTGATTTTTGAATATTGTGGTGAATTTAAAAATTTTAAACTGACTTTTCGATTCTGGTTTACTTTTGTTTCATTGAACATTTTAAGTTGAGATTCCTTTTACGCCAGTTTCACTATTCTTTGAGGAATTTGAAAATGTTGGATTTTATTCGATTAGGTGGTGAATATAAAAATGTTGGCGAATTTTGATTTTGGAATAGTTTCCAAAATTTTGTAAGAATTTAGATTTTCTTTAGTTCTTTGCCGACTTTATTGTCTCGGAGAGTTTTTCAGATATTTTGAGTTTTGCACTATAACAAACATAACAGAAAAACTATTGAAATCGATTTACACGTTTTTAAGTTTAACTGAGACTAGTGATAAATGCACACTTTCAAATGTATTTACACAACACGTTTATCATTCATGTTTCCAGATAACCTAAACAATAGTACACTTTTATATAGTGCGGGCTAACATACTAAAATAATATTTTGTGCACAGCACGAGGGGTTTTCATCCAGAACCGCCGCATGGACATGTGATATGTTTTACGATGCTTTACTTTCTTTTGTGGTGTTAGTTTTTATTCAATAATATTGCCAAGTTACAGTATTAAGCTGCTCACCAAACCAATAAAGTTTCATTATTGAAATCAATGTTCATTAGCGCAAATGTAGGGCGCATTGTCGATATGTTGGCCCTTCCAAGTTGACTATCCTACATGGCCAAATGAATGATCTTTATCTGAATAGATCTATGCGCCCTTGGAAAAGGACAGCTAGCTTAGCTTAAAAAGTTATTGGATCGGCGGCTCTATACTGTTACGAACAAAGTTGTTTTCTGGTATTGCAACATGGACCATCTCTAACCGTAAACCTCTTTGTTATTCCAACTAAGGTGGGAGAAAATTGTCTCTCAAAAACAGACAAGTGTTACAAAGTATAAATTATTTTCCGTGATAAAAATTTATTAAAAATGTTTAGGCTTAAAAACGCACTCATGCACAGGGGCTTACAAGCTTGGTTACTTGTTTAAATGTTTGAAGAGAGAAATGCTGTGATAATTGTTCTGACTTTAAAGTAAAATATTCTAATTACATTATGTATCACCTTACACTTGATATGAAATGAAAAAGACGTGCTGTTAACTTTAAGCTAGTAGCAGACAGAGAAGAAAGGAGATAACTCCAGCGGCAATGGCTGGACAATTTCGGGTGGTTAACGGAAGCGGTGTCTGTTGACAATTTTCCGCGGCTGAAGTTTCTAATTTCACGCTTAACGTTTTACATGAATTTTTGACAAGTTGTTTTACTAGTGTGAAACGTGCTTTAGGAGTCACTTAGCCATTATCGCTATATACTGCTCGTACCAGACATCAAGACTGCATTAAGTGGAGTGTATCAATTCTATACAATTTCCTTGAAAATTGCGATTATAAAAAAAATATTATTTTTGACATTATTTAGGTATTTAAAGATTTAAGTATTTGTCGCTGGAGATACTCGTAAATAGGACTACTACACGGCAACAGTCATATTTAGAAAATAAAAATGTTCTTATACAATCTTCATGACTTTTTAATTCCTCTTTGCAAAATAAACTGTTGCATTTTGCAATTTTAAATCGCATATAATGCCAGTGTCACAACATACAACTTAAATTTTTCCAACACTAAATAACACTAAAAGTTATAAGTGGCATGTCCTTAGAACAACAACATCGAAAAAATAAAAAAATAAACTCGTATATAAAAACGAAAACATGTAGAAGCAATTATAACTGAACCATGTGTAAATTTTTCATTACCATTCGGTCCTTAGAGTTCTTATCTTGTTTTCGTTGTCATCAACATTGCTGTTGTTTGTTCATTCCTTTCGGAGGCTGTTGCTGTCCTTGTTGCGTTTGTCATTGTTATTACTATTACTGTCAACTTCAATGCCTCCTGAGGCACAATATAAGTACTCATAACACTAGAACCACAACAAAAACATACACAATGCTCTCTTAAAAAAAACAAATAGACAGCAATTATGACAGCATAATGTGGCTTAATATTGCACGATAGTTTAAGTAAGAAAATGCAAAGACTTTTGTTGGAAAACACAGTAAATTACGCAAGAATTTTAGGAAGTGACAACATTAATAGGGGTAAGTAAAACATGATTTGTAGAATTCGGTATCAAAAATTATGCAGCTAATTTCAATAGCTGGGCTTACATCTTTATGTTTTCAAAAACAACAGCATTCTCTTCCTTTGTATTATCTGAAACAATAAAAAAGTACTAGTCCTCTAGGTTTTAATGGGAACTGAAACTGGAACAAGTTACTAACTGACTGGTTCCATAGCAACCAATGGCTCTTAGTACGATAAACCACCAAATTTATTGTTGATAGGATCGCGACGGGAGAGTATCTTGGTGGCTGTGAATTAAAATTAAATTGCAGGAATATTATTCTTCATGATCGATATGGCACCTCATTGCAATTAAAGCTAATAATCATACGGCAAGATGTTAGTTTTAAACTTTCCAGAAAGTGATAAATTCCCTGCAGCCATGATACCAAAATTGCTATCTATTTGCAGAAGTACCCATGGTAGGGTAAGCCTGAAGGCAGTTACAGGTATTAAACTCACACTTGTGTTATTGGGAAGATTTCCCTCTGGGTCAGTTTTCTTAAATCTACTTCCTTTTCTTAAATCTAATTACATTTATTGCTATAGGATGTATGTAGACAATTGTCTACATACATCCGACGATTAGGACCTTGGAGATTTAATCCTCAATAAACTGATAGCTGATCGTGAATAAAACTCCTAAGGTAGTTATGTTAAACGATCATTTCCCAGCGTGACGTGGTTGCTGTGACTTAAAAAGATGATTAGTATCTACTAGGCCTGACAAAACATACCTCGTAGTACTACAAATGTAAGCTATCTGGACTCTGCCAGATTCTTATTACATACAGGAGGTTAGCCACAAATAGTCCAAAAAAATGACAGTGATTGCAAATTCAAAAAAAGTTTATTGCAGGCCATAGTTTTCTGATCGCATTTAAAACCCGAGTTGCTCTTAAGTTTCTCCTAGATGAACACAATAGGAAGACCCTTGAGTGTGAAGATCGTGAAAGTTATGACATAGTTAGGGCCACTCTTGACGGCAAAGTCGTTGAAACTAAGAAAAATCCGCAAGTGGTTAGTCAACTGTAAGGATTTAACTTATACACTACAACTAACGCGTATGAACTGATAGCACAACTGCAACATCTGTCGCACTTTGAGCGGCAGCAAACAACGCCTGTACTCCAGCAGGATTGGTTGATTAAAGAAAAGCAAGACTCTCTAAGCAACGGGAAATCACTGAAGTAATTATCCTTGGAAAACCATGCAATTATGAATACAGGTCAAAAGACATGGCCTTCAGCCTGCGGAAACACAAGAGTGCTACAATTTCCCGAAGGTAAAGCACTACCATACAAGACCACCTTAACGCAAAACTAGGAAAAGAAGGAGAAAGCAACAACAGAGGTGGCGGACTTTTCTAATTCTATCAAATGGAAAATACCATCACTCTATGTTGCAGACCTCGAAACCACCTTCTAGAGCTTAACTGAGAAAAAAACACAACGAAAACTTGACATTGGAAACCTTGACGACCCACTTATTAAAATAAATATAAAAGGAACACACATTACTAAGTGTGAGGTAGAAAGTGCTATACGATCCTTAAAATATAGAAAATCAACTGGAGCTTCTTTTGCTACCTACCAAAATATTAAAACTGATGGACGAAGATAACATTAGACTCTTTAAGAGGCTAGCGAATCATGTATACAATACATGTATATAATACACGATTTTCTTAGGAAGAATACCGCGAAGAATACCGGCTTATTAGTTTAATAAGCCACGTTCTTAAAATATTCTTTAGAAGAATTCATAATAGAATGTACCAAAAATGAAAACAATTTATGAGTGTAAACCAATTTGATTTTATGCAAGGGATGGGGCAAGATGTGCACAGGAATATCAAGAGGCTCACAAGCCTATTTTCATAATTGTCAGGGATTATGGAAAACCTTCGCCACAGTCCAACATAAAATGCTAATAGAAATACTCCTCTCCATTCAAATAGATAAAACGGACATCAGATGTGTTCAAAGTCTGCATTAGCATCAAACTGGATAGATTGATGCTAATGGAATAATAAGAAGAGAAGGCATCCATATCGTCCCCGCTTTTATTTAACAATGTTGATAGTTTATCTGAATTTCAGAATCGGTTAAATGAACTCACGTTATATAGCGAAACATTTGGTGTTAAATTTAATACTTGCACAACGAAATATATGAAAGCATATAAAATGGAACAAACATTTAAAATAAAAAACGCTATTTTATCAATGATTAGTAGAACTCTTCAAAGGAAATAAGATGTTGGATCAAGAAGTCGATCAAATATGAACAATTTCTGGCCAACCAACATATAAAACTCGAACCAAATCATAGTTTATTAAATATTGTTAAGTTTATTGCCACAATAAACGTTATTTTGAAGGGTTCGTTTAATTGCAAATATTAAAATAAACACTCCTTTATGATCTTATCAGTACACAACTTTTTTCGGCAATTAAGACTCTATTTACAACTATACTAAGTACTTATTTACACTGTACACTTCACACTTTTGTACGCACAGATATTCACTCTTTGAAATCTCAAAGTCAACTAACTCTTCTGCGGTGGACGGCGCCTTTATATACAGATTACGGCCGCTTCTTGAAATGTCCCGAACATACGCGAAATTGCGCATTTGTTATTTCAGTTGCTGGCTTAGTAGTCTTGTATATGTGTTTGTGTGTGTGTATCTTTTGTTTACTTTTTGCTTGCTGTAGAAACTGTTTTTTTGAATCTCGGTTCATGGAATTTCTGCTACGCAATTTGTTTTTGCTTTATGTTTATGATATTGCGTATTTGTACATTTGTACAATAGGTCGTTTCACACATCTTTGACTATAACTCTGTAACAATATTATATATGATCAGTTTTATAACAGGCGGTGGAAGGGTGGACTGTCAAAGCTGTAGATATAAAGATTCTGATCTATTTGGAAATCTGAAGCTACGAACGTGTACTAGAGACACCTTTTTCAGTTACATATGTAACAAATAACGAAGCACTGTACAATGAGAAAACGAAAAACTGCATATCTAGTACGTAAGTGAGACACAATAAATATGAACTGCTGGAAATAAATTTCCAAAGCTGTGTTGATTGAAAAATTTAGAATAATTGTTTAACTTTCGCGCCTCTTTGATTTGCGAGAAGTAGTACAATTTTAAAGAGAATTGTGAAAAACGTGTAAACTGTAGAACAAAAATTCTAAGCCAATGATAGTTATTGCTATTTTTTAAATGAAAACATATGAACTGTAATATCGCTAATATTCGAATAGGAAAATAAATAAAAAAAACTCTGCAGTTATTTTTTAATGAAAATTCTCGAATGTACTCTGATAAAAGTACCAAATCCAAATAGTTGCTTACAATAATTTTTTGTATCGAATTACTTATCCCGCCAGCTTTAAATTTCATTACAATTTTGGATGGAATATAACACTGTACAACACAGAGAGAAGAAAAATAAGTGCTAACAATTCTGATGGTCAATAAAATGCACTAGATTGCAAAAAAATATCATTACAGTTTAAATTTTTTGTGGATTTTAGTGGGTGAAAATCAATTGTAATTTATAATGAATCTTCAAAACAAAAATCTACTGTAAGTTTCAAAAGGATGAAATAACAATTTTGACTATGTCACATATTAATAACCACACACAAGCTGTACCAAATCTACAGAGTATATAAATTTGCTCGAAGTGTTCTTAACAAAGTTCTAAAAAAGATAAAAGCCAAAATTTTAAATAAAACGAAACAAAAATTTAGTATAAATTAACGCCACCACAGGATATTTAAGAGTCATTATGCTACTTTGTAATAATCATGAAATTAAACGCTGATTCTTTCTTTGTTACTTTAGGGAGTTTTAAAATTTAACACATTAAAATTGCTCCTTTTTACACTTTTCTTCCAATCTATATTGCAAATAGCCAAATTATATTCTCGTTGTTTGAACTGGCAAACCTCTAATTGAACAATTTAAGTATTTTCCTTTTTTTTATTCAATATTTTCTTTTGCTTTTAGTAATTGTAAAAGACAACCAATTCAAATTGGTTTCGTATTCATTGCATGTCATTTAATAAGAAAGAAAAGTTTTTAGCAAATAGAAGTGCCAAGAATTTTAACTTGAATATCACTGTATGTTTTACATTCAAACACAGGCGAAGTAGGAAGTAAGAAAGTGCATAGAGTGGAGTTGGAAATGGCAGGTACTTTTTGTCAAAAAGTATTATTTTATCAAGAGAGCGAGGTCTCCGTGTTCTGAAGTGCCGAGTCGAGATAAAGCTTTTCCCGAACAGCGCCTTCGTGTTGAAATTCTCTAATTTCAACCTTTTTAAGGCACGACCAAATATTCGCAAACGCAATTGATAAAACTAACCTCTACTAGCCAGAAACTAATCAAACACTACTATTACTCAGTAACTATGCCAAGTATGTTCTTTCGAGCACTTGCATTTAGAAGCGTTCTAGCAGGCCTCATCGTAAATAAGTGTACCATGTGATCGGTATTATAACAGAGATCTTCGACGTCACCACGTCCGTTAATTAAACCTTTAAAGTCTATCGATTTAGTTTCCGTAAAGAACGCTTCAAAACTAACCTGCTAGCTCTCTTCTCGGAAAGATGGTGCCAAACCATACCCGATTTTGACGTAGATAGAATATGATGCACTTTTGTCAGAACTTATTACTTTTGCTCAAATTTAGGATCAAAATTACATTATATCAAGGTTTCTTAAGGATTGCGCTATGCGACCAGAAGTATTGGCCGCTGGTTTTCACTCGGTAATATACAAAGCATTTCGGAGCTTGGGGCGATCAGACAGAATACTTAATCGAGATCTGGTGAAAATCGGGTCATGCGAACAGGATCAATGTTTAGTCTGTAATTACAGACGCACGACAGATTATGTTTCTTTGTCTGTAGATATGAGTGATGTAGATATTAAGAAATCACAATCTCTTGATGTTTTTGGCATGAAAATCCAGTGTTATATTTGATGGCCTAAAAATTTTAGATCGCAAAAGAATGAATCGAGTGCCTCCGATTATTGAAACAGCATATAAGGTACTTTACTCCTTATTATTTATATCACTTTTCATCTCAACGAAAACAAAATACGACGATCCAATGTGCTCCGATGCTTCAAAGTCTATTTTGAGGCTTTTCGACCGAAGATTCTTATGTTGACTGTGTTTAGCGGTTTAATCATTGCTGCAACGCAATGTGGTTCAAAACACATTTCACATGGAGATTTCATGGTATAATGGCTAGTAGACCGCGCATCGCACTACATGAAAAACTCGTTCTTTAGTCTTACGATGCGTATGTGGGATAAACTCCTTTCAGAAATCTTTTCTGTCACTTTGCGTGTAGGCGTTTTTAAATCACATATCCACAAATACAACGCCAGCTATCCTCTTGCTTTAGCCTTTTTTTCTAGTTTCACCACAATGCCTTGCTCGTGTGATGCTCTAAACAATTTCTCGTTGCTATTATTCTAAAATCCTTACCATATTCAATTCTCATTCATATCTTTACTGCTACACGGCGTATGATTTTATCAAATCAAAAATTTAATACGTATACGCCGCATGGGCTGGATAATGTTACACGTGGAGATAAAAAAAATTTCGGGGCTCGCAATTAAATGATTTATGACGATTACTTTTGTTTTCCACACCACTGTAAAGCGCTTGATATCGAACGATTAGCAACAATCACTGTTAAGTCACTGCGAAGATATATTCAACAGAACCAGTAACAAACTATTTTAGTACCAATTCCCTTAAAAGTAATTAAACATTCCTGAAACTTGCCAACGTTTATCAGCACAAGTATTTGTAAGCAGATACGTTGAAAAGTGCTCTTATGTTCATCAGGCAATAAAAAAATATGTCAAAGTTTTCATAATTACGCTGATATGCAATTAATTTATGCCAACTTCTCTTTTGCTTTGTTGTAGTCTGTAGTTACACTAACAAGTACAACCATGTGGCAGCAAATGCAGTAGATTGCTTCTTTAACGTCATCATCGTCGTTTAGCAGTTGAGGACGTTGATATTTGGTATTAGAAAAACGTTTATGATTTTTATGTGCTTGAAAGTTTGATTGCTGCTGTGACTGGTGGAGTTTTTTCTTTCTCTCCCATTCACAAATGCTAATATGTTGCATGAGTATAAAACGATTTATGAAAAGAAATCATAAAATGGAACTATTTTCTATGATACTCTTTCTGAAGCAAGTAGCTGGAAAATGAATAAAACTGTTGGTTTGTTTGCATATAAAGGAACACATAAGTATCAGGAAAGGTTAAAAAATTCATTTTTTGTTTAAACCAGATTTTGAAGTATGAAAAGTAACACAATTTGATGGCAAATTTAATAAGGAATATGCACCATATTATAAATTGGTAGTTAAAATAACAAACTTTGTTAAAAAAGTGTATTTGCAAAAGTGTTTTATTCGGCTGTGCCGAATAATATGTACCCTTCAACCAAATTTAAAACATTTTTTTTAGCAAGATCTAAATTTGTTGGGTTATGAAATGTAAATTTTTATATTTTGTTTAATTTTTTTTATTTGCTGCTAATTTTTTAAATTTTTTTATTTTAAATATTTTTCGGTTTTCGAACATATTTAATTTTGTTTTATCTTTTGGGGAAAATTTGGGAAAAAATTTTATTTTGAAAAATGTTTCTAAAAATTTTAATGTTTATTTCTTGGTAAAATTTTTTTGTTTCGTAAAATATTTCTATTTTTATATTTTTTGTCGATTTTCCATATTCTGATAAATTTTAGAAGTTTATCTGTTTTTATTATATTTTGGTTTATTATAACTAAATTAAACTGTTTCATGAGTTTTTAACTCAATTTCGGATTTGGCGCTTTTAGAAATATTAACAAGTTTGTCGATTCTTATGCATTGAATTGAATTCTTTAACAAGTTTAAGATTTTAGTAAAATGTTCTTATAACTTTCTCGTAAAATTTAACTCCTTGGCTCGGATTTTTTGGTGAAAATAAAATTTTCTTGTGTACTATAAAAGTTTAGGTAAAATTCCGGAGTGTAAGAAATATTTAACAATTTTGTTAGTTTTGAAATCTTTTGGCGATTTAAAAAATTATTCTTGTTTTTTTCAAGAAATTATGAAGCCTTATGAGTTTAGTGCTTAATCGCGATTTTGGCTATTTTATCTATTTTTTTTTTGTAACTTTAAAATGTTTTTTTTTTAATTCTTGGCGATTTTTGTAATTATGTGAGTTTTGTTTTTAACCATTTTTAGCGGATATTGAAACTTAGTCATAATTTTGTGGTAAAACAATTCATACTTTTCGATGAAATTTCGATATTTTGTAAAATATTCAAATTGTGAGTAAAATACTAAGGTTTAAGAAATATTTGAAACTTTTGTAAGTTTTGATTTAGTTTTTTTTTTGCAGTTTTTCAAATTATTTGTCTTTTTTTCTGGATTTTTGTAAAAGTTGAAGCTTTTTCTTTCTATACAGGTTTTTGTGGTTTTGGATTTTTTCTTATTTTTTACCTATTTTTTGCTGAAATAAAATATTTTCATGATTTTGTACTCAAGTTCCGATAATTGGTAAAGTATTAAGTTTTTGGTTAAAAATCGGATTTTTGGGTGAAGTTTAAATTTTTGTTTATATTTACTTTGTTCCATTTTTTCGTATCATTTCCAATTTGTGTTAAGTTTGAAATGTTTTTTTTTGGCGATTCTTCTGCATTTTAGTAAATTAAATTTGCCTTATAAGTTTTTCTTTTAATTACTGCTTCTACGAACTTTTTATAGTGAATTTAAATTTTTTGCCAGTTTTTTTAATTTGATTTTTAATTGAAAACTGACTTGTTGAAATTAAATTTTTCTCATGATGTACAAATTCGAATTTAGATTAAACAAAATCTTGTTTGATAAATTGTTGATTTTTTGGTTAGTATTTTAATCCAGATGTCTTTTCTTGGCAAATTTTCGTTTTTTTTTTTTTAAAATTTTAGAATTATTAAATAATTTTCGATTCCGTCTAACAATTAGCCCATTAATTAATTGTAGGTCCAGGTAAGACGATTTAACAAGTGGAGATAGTAGGAGTAAAAAAAAGGATTTCGAGCTTATCTCGGGAATATATTGACAAAAGTTACGTAATTTTATTGCCTGATTAATTGATCCAACCTTAAAGTATATAGATTTTCTATTAACCTCCTAAAGTTGATTTAAATTTTGATTCCCTATGAAAGATTCCCTATCTACAATGATTTAATATAAATATTAATCTTATGAGTTTGAAAATTACTATTGCAAAGCTGAAACTGAATAACAAACATTACAACTTTTGCTGAAGGCTAAAAAACAATAAACGCCTTTATGATTGCCCTCTTGTATTAATTTTTTCCCAACTTTCTCGTTTCCCTTATCACTACTATTTTGCCTTTATTTTTACTCTTAGTTTGATTTTTGTTTTATTGTCAATAGTTTTTCTTTGTTTTATGTTACTGCTAAAGTTTACTCGTTATTTCCAATGGAGGTTATAAAACAATGTACCAGCAGCAATATATCAGTATTAAAAAAGATTTTCTGTCTACAGTTTATTCCATTCTTAAGTCTCTATATTTTCAAGTTTTATAACCAGGAATTATTGATAGGAAGAGTTTTTCTTTAGTAAGAAAAACATTGTTTATTTTAAGGATTTCGTTATTTATAATTCTGAGTGCAGAAAGAAATCAAATGTGATGAAAACATTTTTAAGTGGGCGAAAACAGATGGCAGAGATGGTGAATTTACATATTATTTTTTAAGAAAATATCGAAAATTTGTTTGTTTTCACTGCATGTTTAAGTCAATTAGAGTAATTTTTTTTGCAAATAATAAATATTTTTACTTAACTGTTACTTTACGAAGTTATTTTTTACAGTGATGATGCAAATTCTTTCTAAAAATCTACAAATTATTTTAACCCGCAATAATAACTTGAAATCTATAGCTCAGTATCTAAAAAAACATTCAACACAGCTTTTAATTGACTACTAGAATAATTTGAACTTTTAGGCTTTATATAAAAATTTGATGACTTATCGCCTTCAGAAGGTGCAAGCAGTCTCAAAGGTTAGATGAATTTTTCCAAGTTCTTTTTAACTTACTGGAAAGAAAACTACACAAAAATTAAATCACGTTAATGACAAATTAATTTCTCTATAAAAAAAGTTATTTACTGAAACGACTTTAAACTTGAAGACATGGAAAATCAACTGGCCTATCCACGTGTTTAAAAGTGTTTAATACTGTACAACAGGTTCGAAAACAGTTTAAAAAAAATTGTAAGTGGTTTGCCCAATAAATTTTTTTGATATTCCAAAGGCAGCATAGTCAGCTTTGGTTTTGATACTTGTCAAGAGATATACAGCCAAAGCTCAACTTTTTAATGATGCGAAATATTAGCAATCATTTTTTGGCTACCAGTTTAAGCTGCACAGTTTCACGCCCTTTATTAGCAAATTGGTGTAACTCTATGGCGTTAACCGCTGATTCCTAAAAAATTATAGCATCATGTCATAGACGAGCATCGAAAGATCCCGTAGAGCTCGTACTGATGGCAATATAATCGCTGCGTACGTTGACGGCACATAGGAGGCGGTAATGCGAATATTAAAGTCAAATATCATTAAGATTTCCATAGAAAATAAAGGAAAAATGTGAGAGAACTTATTACTTGAAATTTGTATGTGAAAGTTCATAAATGCTGTAAATGCAGCCGGGATATTTGTTATCAATTGCAGAGAACAATTGATTTATATTAAATCGAAGAATAATCTTAAAAGCCTAAGAAAACTTTTTACAAAAAATTAAGAACAGTTTTAATTGCACTTGAAACCAGCATAAGATTTTCTAATAATAATGGCTCGATGTTGTGGTGTGTTAACCAACATTCTTTTTTTCTATTATAAAAGGCTAATGATAAGGATCTCCACGATATAAAACATCCGACAGTTTCAATTTCTAATATTGCCCAAATCACCCGTAAGTCAAATGATTACCTTTGTTATGTGACGTTAAGAATTCTGAATGATTGATATTGAATTAATTGTTGGCCTTAATATTGGAGGCCAATTCACGTCACTTACTCGAAGGCTAAAAACAATCTAAATCCTTTCACGCTTCATGTTCTGTGTGGCACTTAACGCTGCCCTAATGACCACCCTTCACCCATGTTCATTGTTCAAAGATGACACGAAGAGATTTTTTATCATTGTCCTCTAGCTCTCCCCATTGACACTGACAGTTACTTTAACATTGTTATCGAAGAAGTATGAAAACTTTCCGAGTTTTTGTGTACTGCGTGGAACTGTCTGGCTGGGATTCTCCTCAATGCTTTCAAGGATAGGGGTAACATTTTTAGTCACACTGCCATTAACATGACGTAGGGATGTTAGTTGATTTTTTACCGTATGCGTTATAACGAACTTAGCCAGCAATCTACTTAGAGAATTTTTCAGACTGACACTGCCCCGCTTGCCTTGAGTCGGATGCAGTATTTGCACCAACAAAGGCTCATTTTGATAACAAAGTTGTTTTATATTGACTCGACGGTTAATAGCAAAACTTTCTATCGTTGTAATTTTATTGATCTCTAGAAGTTCAAGTGGATTTAAATCATTTAATACGTAATACATCAGGTATTCAGAAAAATTTTCTTTGAGCTATTTCACTATTTAAATCACCACAAAAGCTGGCCATATATTTCTTCGATTTGAAATCATACTGATTTATTTTAAATGCTCCTTGCTCCGTTTGAACTTTTTTCAATCCAAAGCGATAAAGATTGCTGACATGCATTTTTAATATTGTTATTAAATTGGTTTATCTGCACAGTCAGGGAAAAAACTGATAAAAAAGCACGGAAATTGATACCGTCCATTGACAAAAATGAGTTAATCATGTATGTTCTCACATTGGCAACGGGTGTTGTCGAACTATTAATAACAACTCGTTCTAAGTTTGTGAACAAATGTTCACGTTGTGACAGATAATTATTCTCGATTTGCCAACTAACCGTTGTCGATTTGGCAAAGCCTTGCTCTCAATTTGACAACGTTCTCGTTTTGTTAACGTCTCGTTCTTATTTTGACAACGAGCCGTTATCACATTGACTAAGTGCCGTTCTCGTTTCGACAACGCATCTTTTTAAATTTTTTTGACAACAAACTCATTTCAAACCCAGACGACACTGAATATAAAAACAGATTCCAAATGTATAATTTCATTAATTTATAATTTGTTTAATAAATTTTACAAAAACAAAAAAATTAAATAAAATTAATATATTCAGAAGCACAAGAATTACCACTTTCGATTTCCTCCAAACATTTTTTCTCAAAACTCAACGCGGAATCCTAACTGCTTTTCCAGGTTCTTCTTTTTTAATAACTGCAAACTTCTGAATTCGACATGGGCAACTGAAATAAATGTAATGAAAATTTTAAATATACAAACAGAGACATACACATAAATAACTTCACTTTTAAGAAATATGAAACACATTCCATATCTAGGGATTTCAAGAAAGTTTTAAGGTTCTTATCATCACTATTAAGCTCCGGAGTTGCACTTTTGATTATGTTAATTTATGTTGAATTTTGTCGTTCAAAACACTGAAAACATAATGCCCAAAATTATAAACAAATCAACAGAGGTTACAGCAAATTTTCTTGTTCTTAATTTGACGAATTGTTCTTGATTTGACAAGTCGAAATATTTGTCCTTGATAAAGTAGAAATTGGTATTTTTGTACCTTTTGTTCTTAATTTTACTTTGACAGCAGATGGTATTTTTCCACTTTTCTTTCTCGATTTGACAAGGGATTGTTCTTAAATTGTCAACGTTGGTTATAAAAGATATTGTCCTTGCATCGTTGTCTAATTGACACCAACAACTTTAGAAAGTCTTTTTTTTATGTCACCCATGACATCGATAAATTTTGTAACAATCATGTCCAGACTGCTACAAAAAAAGTGCAAAAGGGTTCTTCACAAAAAGATGATTTTGTTAATGTCATAAAAAATTGAGAATTTTTATAAAAAATGTGTTTTGTTGAGATTCCCGCTTTATTATTCATGAAAATACTTTCTGGCCTCAAAAGCCGTTCATTTAAGGTAATTGAAAAATTTTATAAAAGCCTTATTTTTTACAAGAAAGCAAGTTTGTACAGTCAATTTAATCGTAATGCAGCCCTTGCTGAACTACTTTTCTTCTCGTTCTTGCTAACCCATAAACCCTTAACAAATAACTTTATTAAATGAGAAATAACAACACACGAGCATATCAATCAGAAAAACTAATCTACACACTCTTTTAAATACAATAAAAAACGGTTTCTGTAATTCAACTCATTTTCAACAATTTCCTGCAACTTCACTAATGTGGCATAATGAAGTACATTCCTATACAAAGAGTAAATACTCTCATACTTTTCGAACTCATTAAAAACCAGTATGTAAACACTCGCACACACACCTTCACAGACCATTACAGACATCAATAAGTAATTAGACACTTAAGTCAATTATAATTTTAATTATGAAACGGCCCTGCTAATCTAGATTTAAAAGACTGTACAAGTTTCAAAGATAATGAAAATCCCCTTGGGTTTTATGACAGTCGCTCAATTCAAGTCTGCAAATCCTAAACCAGTTCCAAGCGGGCATGATATAAAAATTTTATGATTTTTCTATTACTTTATAAGACAAATATTTTTTTTATTTAAGTTAAATTCAATAGGCTTTTGAATATACTTATGTCCAAAATTTATATTTTTCAAAGAAATACATATAAACTTATAAAAACGTATTAACTTTATTTCTGTCTTTTCGGACGGAGGCTAAAGAATTCTTCGGAATCGTCTGGTTTCAGGCTCCACAAATAATCCGCGGGCGCTCCAACTAAATCCGTTCATTCATACCTAGTTCCCATTGGAAGCATTTCCTAGTGACATGTCGCACCGTGTTCAACTGAGACTTATACGAAATTATACGTTACCCGAAGAACTGACCTCAAACTCGGATTTAGCGACTTCAAGAAGATAAATACAGAATTGAAACCCTGCCGCATATTGGGACCGGTGTTCAGGGTAATCGCTGCAAGGTAAGTAAAAATATCTTCACTGGACTTTTTTGCAAGGATTTATTGAATTGATCACTCCGTTTGTAACAGGTGGAAGTTATCATTTTATTTGCCTTGGGCTAATTTGCAATTGGTAGACGGGCGTGGATTCAGGAGTCCACTTTTCAAAAGTACAAGTTAAAAATTTGCAAATAAAATATATTTAAAAAAACACAACAATGTTTGTAGAAAAATAAAAATATTTCTTTCAAAAATATGATTTAAATTCCCCAATGTCGTGGGATAAAGCGAATTGAGTCACCCTTCACAATTGACGCAGAACTTCACCCCTGAAGACCTATATTCAGGAGTGATGGTTGATTGTAATCAGGCTGACGGAAAGAATTGATTTAACTCAACTTCATCGAAGTATAAAATTTTTACAAGACCTTCGCTTGGGTTACACCAGCCTAACGTATGAATCATTATTTAACCCCAACTGTCCTATTACGTATCCTTCAACAATTACTTTAGCTTCCTTTATGAATTCCTGAAAGATAGAATCTTCAGAAGAAGCTTATTTAATAATCTCCATTCTCTAAATTCCCTGTTCTATCCTACAGCAATATCAATAAAAATAAAAAATAAATCAAATCGTTACAATCGAACTACTGAGCTGAAGGCCTACGCGGATTCCGCTGCTGCCACCTTAGGGCAGTTATCGTCAATTTGCAGACCAAAATCGGCCTACAAAGCCAAGTCAAAAGTTAAATTAGAGTCAGCACATCAGTTTATACGTTTTCATATTGTAAGTTTATATGTCGGAAAATACATTACGACGAACATATTACCGAGATTGCCCTGAAGTGATTTTTATTTGTCTACAAGTGTATTTAAATTCAATAAATGATTTAATTCAACAAGTTGTTTAATTGACTTGTAATTTATTGAACTCACACTTAAATCAACAAAAACATTGTAGCATGCCACTCATTAAAACAAATCAATAAAATATTTATATGTCTTATTAACAAACAACTCAACACAAAAGCAGGTTTAAATGCAATTGTACCTAATAGATGGAATACGAATTAAAGACAGAAATCGTGTAAAGAAAAAACAGCAGACAATTAAATTAAAACTCTTATTAGGAAGCAATTGCTTGTTCAATATAGGAAAATATTATTCAGCCAGTAAAAATATAAACGAACAGCTTTATGAAAGGTTTCAAACTTTCTGTAGACCTTGTACACAGATCCGACATAGTGCTAGCAATCCGCCAGACATCAAAACATAAGGGAGACATTATCACCCGTTGAGTTAGAGCGGACAGTTATGCACTCACCAAAGGTTTCTTTTGATGAAAAAAAAATGTCTTAAGGCCAGCCGCATATAGCTGGCAAAGAAATAATAAACTAAGATATTTACCACCGTTTTATTGAATTCTAAAGATTAAAATATCCTTTTATTAAACACTTGTTGGCCGTTAGCCATAAGGCACAAAGATTTGGATTGCCAAACGTGAGTGAACTGTTAGAAGTTCTAACTTATAATTCCTCATAGTACCGGCCGGTAACAGGTTCCTGTCTCTGCAATGAGTCGGGCTAAATAAGTCAAGCAGAGCGAAATTAACACTCTCATTTTGAAAATTTCTAATCCACGGTAGAACAACATATTCCAGGGATTCGTAGCCAAGTGCTGGGTCTCTAGTATGCAAACTCTCGATACCAATCAATCTCCAGTTGTAATACATACTTACATGTACAACGTTTTCTCCATTTCATGGATGAGTAAGGTAGCCTCGTAAGCGGCAAAGAGGTTCAGTTCTGAAAAAAACTCCAGTTTTAATTCGCCAAGGGAGTAATCTGGAAGAGATGGACAAGGAGTCCTCGCTAGGGTCGGATGAGTCAATCCTTCTTCTAAAGCGTTGGACCATGAGAATCCGATAGGGATGGCAATGAGGTCTCGTAAGAGGTGGAGACGTTAATCTTTGTAGGAACGCCAGTGTTTATTGACATATGAAGGAATTCTGAAGAGATAAATAAGAAAATCTCGCAACGGGTGAACGGGTCAGTCTACAAAGATACTGCTAAGGAAGAGGCTCAGACGCAGCAACAGGCTCTATATTGGCTTCCATTCTACGCAGCCAAGCACTTTTTATCTAGTGTTTTTAAGTTTGTTCCTCCTCAGTCAAATCAAATATAAAGCATCAAGTGACTCCTCTAAAATAAATCATACTGTTGAATAGGATAAGTCTAGATTAAAACCGTTCTTAACACTCAACTGGTGAGAGCCTTGAGCCAAGAGACGTAAAGTTGTTGCCAGCCTTATTGACTGTGTATTTATGAATTGAAATATAGTTTTGTTTAAATGAAAATAGGGAACAAATCTTTAAATTCATACATACATAAATGAATATATACAATAAAAATATTGAAGTACTAAATTTTGTACGAGCAGTTACTTGCAATCTGCCAAATTAAAATAAAACTCTAACAAAAATTATAAAAAAAATAAATTGCAATTAAAACAACAAAAGGGAATAGCACTGAACCTGATAGGATTACGTATTCAATGACTAAAAATGGATCCGAACAACAAAAGAAAAGAAGTCTATACTTGTATAATAATATATTAAAATCATCTGTTATGCCTCACTCATGGAAAAAATCTAATGTAATATGCATACCTAAACCTCAAAAAAGTAAAAACTGCTAAAAAAATAACTGCTAAACGCATTTCTTGATTTTTAATGAAGGAAAATTTAATTAATATAAAGCAAACTGGATTTAAACACTTGACATGGTTATGCATTTAGAATACTTACTTACTAAAAGTCTATCATCCTATAATCAATGTTCTATTTTCAGCATTGATTTTGAAAAAGCAATCGATAAGATCGGTATTCATAGCATTTTAAAGCAACTTCAGGAATGGAAAGTTGGAAAAAATATATATACTTACATAAAAACAAATCTTTTTTCACCGTTAACGTAAACTCCTACAAATCAAAAACAACAAAAAATGGAATCCCGCAAGGATCCCCGTTATCAGTGGTACTGTTAACTCTGTAATAGAAAATTACAAAGAATTGCAACACTGTTTATATGCTGACGATCTCTATCTTTTTTCTAAAATAAATAACCCGCAAAATATCCAAAATACTTTAAATAACATTTTTACTGATTTAAACTCGTGGTGCAACATTTATGGTACATCAATTTTACAAAACAAGAGCAACCATTTACACATTTGCGTTTATAGTAAATAAATTTCAAGTTAATAACTCCTTCTTCGTTGGCGTAAAAGAGTTAAAAATTTTCGGAATAATCTTTAATAGAGATGGTAACTGGAATGGTCACATATAATACCTAGCAGGTAGCTTTACAAAGAAACTAAACATTCCTAAGAGCGTAAGGGGACTATGAAGTAAAAGCCACATCACGAGTTTTGTACATGTACTCAATTCCATAATTCTAAGTAAAATAAACTATGGCCTAATTACATACAGCAAAGCAAATAAAACCAATTTATTAAAATTAAAAAAAATATTATCACCAATCTTTTAGCATTGTAAGCCACGCCTTCGGGACAACACCAATTAGTAACATTCTCGCCGAACTAGGACTCCCAACAATAAAGCAGAGGTATAATGTACTTTTAAGCTGCCAAATCCTAAAGCTATCCCAAACAAGAAACAATATAGTTTTTAACGACGCGAAAAACTTTAATAAGTTAAAACGTAAACCTAAAATGACTTCAACCATAGCACTTATTTTAGAGCAAATGACACAACTACCAATAGAACCAAACACAACGCCAAATATAAGAAAATATGCCCCACCTTGAATCAACACGGATAGCCTATTTGTAATAATACATCAAATTAACAAATTCAGCAAGATCATCTAGAGCAAACAAATACCTATAAGGACAACAATTTCATAAACTGGTACTGCGATGGATCCAAAACGACAACTACCAATTCCTTTGCTATAGTAGAATCGTGCTATCTATTACTTCTATTTTCACCTCAGAAATTACAGTTATTGAAGAAGCGATCAAACACAAACCGTCAGAAAGAAATCTTTTAATATGTACCGATAGCCTTTCATCGAAAAATGCTTTTAAATCGTGGAAACTCACAGACCCATTAATAAAACGAATAAGGAAAACTCTTATTCGCAATTAGAAGAAAAAAATTATGTACACCCCCGCCCGTATGGAAACGAATTTGCTGATAGAATTGCATAATATACAAACAGATCGCCATTGTTTCTAATAAAAAAACTATACTCCAAAGGACATTAATAAATTAGCAGAATCTCTCAACAGAAATAACAATTCGCCAAACAGATATTACAAAATTATAAATTCTTCTTTAAACAAAACAGTTTATCCCAAAAGCCTTACAAAACAACAACAAAAGCAATTAAAGAGACTAAGGCTAGGACATTCAACACTTACATACGAATATCTTCTCAATAAAAACTTAAATCCACCGAGATGTTCAATATGCAACAACAATCTAACCATGTC
Source organism: Phania funesta (assembly GCA_963932375.1). Taxonomy (NCBI): domain Eukaryota; kingdom Metazoa; phylum Arthropoda; class Insecta; order Diptera; family Tachinidae; genus Phania; species Phania funesta. Next base: position 101,391,325 of record OZ010652.1, read on the forward strand.
CAACATTCTAACATGCTATAACAACAACACGCAAACAAGTTTAAAGGACGCCATAATAAAAAAAACATTTACCATCAGAAATACTTAATACCAGAATTATTGGATTTTGTAATTTATTCTAGAACTCCCAGTAGTTTTGTGGATATTGTAGATTCAGATGATTTGAGCTCAGATCACTCTCCATTAATTGTAAATTACGATACATCTTTATCTATAAATATAAATTATAACATATTATCATCGCAAACTCATTTAGATATTGGTTAGCGCAAAATATTAATCTTAAAGTAAGATTAAAAGATGCTTCTGAAATAGATAAGGTGGTCGAATATTTTACAAATCTGATTCACGAAGCAGCTTTTCTTTCTACTCGCAACAGAGTGCTATTTTCAGCAGAAATTATAGATCTTATTAGCTTCAAAAGGTGTTTAAGAAGGATATGGAAGAGAACACGAAATACTTTTAATAAATCAAATTTAAACAGGGCATCAACCGAACTTAAGTGACGACTAAGGGCATACAAAAATGAGTAACTTAACGGTTACTTAAGAAATATTAATAGTTTACAAAATTCTGAGCACAAAATATGGAACGCTACAAAATATTTAAAACGACCTAGCAAAAGAAATATACCTATAAAATATCATAATAATATGTGGTGTAAATCAGGTCTTAAAAAAGCTCATGCTTTTCAGCAATTTTTAAAAAGTGCATTCCAACCATTTACGATCAAAACAAAGTTACTAATTTTCTCGATATTCCCTGTCAAATGGATTTGTCAATAAGACACATAACTCCAAAAGAAGTTCAACAGGAAATATCTATGTTAAATGTTAAAAAAGCTCCTGGATATAATAAAATAGGAGCGAATGTAATAAAAGCGTTACCGAAAACAGCTATACTCCTGTTAACTCTTATCTACAATTCAATATTGAGACTTAGTCATTACCCTGAACAATGGAAATGTGTTGAAATAATATATACCAATAAGTCTTCTGTGTTATTTTTCAAAAATCTTCGAAAATATATTTTTAAAAAGATTGCAGCCGATTTTAGACCATAAAAATTTGATTTCAGAACATCAATTCGGATTTCGCTACAAACAACGCCTGAACAGTGCCACCGCATTATAAATATAATTCAAAATGCTTTAGAGAAAAAGCAATATTGTTCTGCTGTGTTTTCAGACGTCAAGCAAGCCTTCGATACAGTATGGCACCCTGGGCTTCTATACAAATTAAAGCTTATTCTGCCCACTCCTTTTTATATATTACTTAAGTCATACTTAAGTAATCGACATTTTTATGTTAAAATAAACAATGAAAACTCCGACTTATGCGAAGTAAAAGCTGGAATACCACAAGCTAGTGTACTTGGGACGGTTCTTTACACAATATATACTTCAGATATGCCATTAGGGGACAAAGTTATAGTTGCTACATACGCAGATGATACCGCATTAATAACAAATAATAATTGTCTGATAGAGGCTTCAAATTTGATTCAGAATCACTTAAATAATATTGCTAACTGGTTGCAAAAATGGAACATGTGCGGTAATCCGGAAAAATCGTTGCACGTAACTTTTACTTTAAGAAGAGGCGACTATCCTGCAATATTTATGCATGGTGAATAAATACCAAACTCCAATTGTGTGAAATATCTTGGAATGTACTTAGATAGATAGGAAGGATCATATTAAAGCTAAAAAACAATACTTAAATATTAAAACAAAAAGACTTTATTGGTTACTCGGTCTTAATTCCCAACTTAGTCTTGAAAACAAAGTCATGATTTACAAAACTCTTCTCAAACCCATATCGACATATGGAATTCAATTATGGGGAACCGCAAGCAATTCGAATATTGAAATACTACAGCGCTATCAATCTAAGACCTTAAGAATGATTACAAATGCTCCTTGATATATGAAAAATGAAAACATTCATAAAGATTTGGCAATACCAAAAATTAAAGAAGAAATCAGTAGGTTTAGTAAAAAGTATGTCGAAAGACTGAGTAACCATAGCAATACGCTTGCTATTGCTTTATTAGACGACAGAGAAGAAATTGTTCGACATACATAATATGGGTAATTATAAATACTTACGTACATGCAAAACATTTTGAAATGGGGTTGCAGTTCTGGTCGCAAATCGGTTCATTACACATGCTATACGATTTTATGCTTCTTATTCTTCCTTCTGGTTATGTAAACGAACCAATAATAGGCTTTCTACCAGTAGTGCGGCTGGAGGTCGATAGTTGTTCCCACGTTACAGTATTATCTCTCGATTTGCCCATATATCATTTAGCGTCAGACCTTGGAGAATAGTGGAGTGTTTAAAAGTTGAATACAAAGCTTTTCCCTGAGCCTTTGTGCTGTTATTTTGAAAATATAAATTATAAAATATATAAGATGTTTTACGAACGTACGAGTACAAATATCTCTTATATCATAGAATAGTGATACGGCCATCTGCTTGTTCGCCGTTGCGTTGTGTGTTGGCCGCTAGACTTCTTTTCGTTTTATTGTAATTTGTTACAATTTTTTGTTTGCCAGTATCACCAACAGTTCTTTGCCGCTCACAGTGGATAGCAAGACTACAGAATTTTTGTTGTCCTTTTTACAAATAAAAGCTTTTGACATTGTTGCGAAAGGCATGTGTCGTTTTTTATGACGCATGACATATTTATTATTTTCGCAGATCTGTTAAAGCAAGTACAGTAAAAAAATTATCCCATGAAATCGGTTACAAAATCTAAAAATGATTTTGATAAATGATTAACAAAAAAAATTAATTTTCAATGTAAAAGCCCGACAAAAACAATAAAGGTACCTGAGTATATGATTATTGACCACCGTATATTTTCTCAAAAATTATATGTGAAATTTTAAGCATTTGCCATTTATTTATTTTTTTCTTATAAAAAGTCGTAGTTATGACCATTAGCATTCCTTTCTGAAGCCGCATATAAAAGTTATTTTTAAATAGAATATAAACCAAATGAAATTTATCCCACATATTAGTTTCTACTTACACTTAAAACAATTCTTAAAGAATTTCTTATATAAACATTTGCACAAGAATTATACATTCCATTCACTTTGCAGGAAAACTATTCAGATCCAAAAATTACACAATTGATATTTAATGAAATTCAAGTTAATTATAAAATATTCATGTGTGTTTCCTCATCGCTGCATATGTACTTTTGTTATTGTGATATTGTGTATGCTCTGTTTGCAAAGCTAGAATGCGTGCATAAGTAATGAGCATTATAAATAACAATAAACTGATAACTTCTTGGCAGCACCTTATCTTGTACCTTAGTTTATTAAAGAGCACTTTGACTTACGCACACGTACAGTACATTGCATTAGTCTGTAGTACATTGCATTACTTGCTTCTTAAAAAAGTGTTTATAAGTTAAATAGTTTTTACCGAGGATAGCTAATTTTTTTATAACCACCTCCAGGATAATGAAAAATTATAAATATTAATCTAGGATCTATGTGGCCAAGTGCATTTCTTTTTAGATCTAGGCTGACCTACTTTCAGCTAGACATGACTAGCAAGCTAACTTCATACTAACTAAATAGAAAACGCAAATGCTTCCAGAATATGAAACTGGTTCTGTTTATTTTTGATATTTTTAGTTTTGGTATGACAATCAACTAAAGTTGTGGATATTTTAATTCTTTCGCAGTTCATTTCACTTTCTTCTTAAAATATTTTTGAGCGCTGCACCTTCATCGAAGTTTGTGTTTGCTTTTTTAAATTCTTTTTCGTTTGGTTTTGTAGATGAAATATTCCATAAGTATAATTTATGATATTTGTTTGACACAAGTTTGGAATATGGCCAAAGATTTCAACTTAGGTGTCAATCGGGCCGCCCGCTTACAAGAGTGATCGAAGATGCTTGTCGATGACAGTAGGGCTTATAACTCTTGATTTGATATTCCGACAGTGTATTTCGATGTAGAATTTTGGAACGAATTTCCGTCATTCCTTGTCAAGTTTGGTTTGGAGACAAACGAACGAAAAATGACACTGAAGATGGCACATTGCCGAAACCGGTTTGTCGCCAAACCAAACTTGACAAGGGATGACGGAAATTCGTTCCAAAATTCTACGTTTATAACTCTATTGACTCAATGGAATATTGACTAAATGTGGGGTATGTGTACTACAGGGGAATTTTCTCCAATAAAATTAGGGAACTTGTGCTGATACCTAAACATTTGTACGTATAACACGTTCTTAACTAAGAGCTCATGCGTTACTGGTAAATCGGCCATTGTACCGCATAACACACCACACACCCGTTCTTAAACCGCACTGTTCGTATGTGGAATACACTTCCTTCAGAAATCTTTCCCCAGCTACTCTCGATGTAGTGAACTAAGTCTATAATTATACGAAAGTCCAGAAACACTTGATCATTGTACATAATTTTTAATTTTTTTTGAAAAATGCATACGAAAGTAGCTTATTAAAAGACACAATCTATTACCAAATGAATAAATTATGCTAAGTTTTGTGTTGGTTTTTCCTTAAAAATGCTTCCGTGTTCTTCGTTTTTTACACATAGAGCGTGCGTATGATGAATATTAAATTACAAATTGTGTATAATTTAATTTTTTTGCAACTATACAGTGCATCGAAAATATGTTACATCCACATTATGAGCATCGCAGAAAAAAAAGAATTATGAAGGACATAAATGAATTAGGGTTCTTGCTTTTCTTTCATTAAATTTAAAATTTTGGTATTTTAAAAAAATAATACGCAGACATACTCTCTTTGAACTTATATTCAATAAAAAGAAATTTTAGAAGGTCCTTGTCATGTATTTCATTTAATGGGGTCACATAATGATGCCGCTGACTGTATGTGGTGGTCTGAATGTGTTATAGAAGATTTCATATTAATTAAGACGACTTTCTTAGAAAGGAAAACTTAAAGCACAAAGACCATATAATCAACAATGGCGTACGATTTGGTTGTTTTAGCGGCAAATTAATTATTGCGATAAGCTCGCTTTCGCTGTGCATTAAACAAATATGTTACTTTAAGTAGAATTAATATAGCTGGTCTGAATAATAAATATATATTTCAAATAAGGATATCACGTTACTGACACACTGAATAAACAAAATATAAAAAGGTATGTTTTTATACTATTTCTTACTTGTAATCATAATGAAAAGTTTGATGATCTCTTATCATAAGATATATTTGCACTTTAGAGAATAAATATCGTGTGTTTGAAACAAAATAATCTTAAAGCTTTTCGACTGTCTTATTGGCAATCCAAGCAGACCAGAATAAGATTTTGTAATAATGAAAAGCGCATAGTGGTTTTCTCTAATATAAAGATTTGATAAAAATTTAAGCAATTTTTAAGGTTTCTAGTAACTTGAGAGCTTTATCTTAGAAAAATTCATTTTTGTTGTCGCCTTAAAATAATATTTTTCCGCACAATCACTTGCAAAATTAAAATATTTAAAACATCCACTTACGTGAAGACCTTTATTACATTAAACTATAGAAAAATTCTTTTAACAAAACATTTCTTGCTTTTTATAATCTTTCTCTCGCGCTCATTTACTTCACATCCTTCTGTTCCTCTGTAGTTTTTTTGATATTATTCGTTTTATTGGTAAAAGTAATGACATACTTACACCTTCAGCAAGCCATACACCTTGCGACCTTTTGGAAAAGCTTGAGGAAGTTGTACACGAGATCGCATCGTTAGTGGGCTCATTCTTGTGAGATATGTCTTGATTTTTTTTTTTGGCAAGTAATATGCCAGTCGAAATGCTAAAGAGGGTATTATACTGCCACATTTTAGATTGTGCTTATTGTCGTAGTCACAATATATCAGTACTAAGGTAATTCGAAAATCAAAAAGTACTAAAAAATACTTCAATAGCACTGAACTTTCCATCACAGCCACATGGCAAAAAGCATTTTGAGTGTGCTTTATTAGTTCCTTTACTCAACAAATAAAGTTAAAAAACAAAATTTTCCTGAAAAGGACCGCGGAAAACAATATTTCAAACGTATTTTTAACCTGTTTTTACCCCTAATAAATAATAAACTGAATGTAGGTAGAGTATCGGCTGAATTCGTGTTCGTATGCAATGACCAAGTCAGTGAGTCGTATCGGGCAAAAACATGCAAGACAGTGAAGTAGTAAGTCGGCTCAGTAAACAAGGTGAGATTCTAGTGAATCTCTTGCTACTATAATGAAACAGTTGCTTGATCAACAACAAGCCTTACTGTTTAGATGAAAACAACACTCGGTAGAGTTATTATCTCGCAACTCTACTCGTCAGGTGTAATCAAGGCATATCGGGCCTATTACTTTTGAATGCTTAAAGCTAAAAGCACAAAGAAATTAAAAAAATTCGAGGAACTATTCCAGATAGCAAAAACAATCCCTCAATTGAACTAAGTCTATAATTAAAAATGTGTTTTATTATCTCAAAATGTAACTTCAGTTAATTCAGCCATAAAAATCGTGAATATTTTATTTTATTGGACATTCATTTTATACCTCCTTTTTAAGCATCATCGTACAATTCAATTCCTATTTAAAGTATTTTAATTCAAATTAAAAACGGGTCATTTGCATACAAAACCTTTTCCTTTTCCGATTCTTTAATAGTTGTTAATCGAAAACTTATTTTTGTACTTAAAACCGTAAACTTTATTCAAACGTAAGTTGTACTCAAAATGGCACGGAATGTTAAGAAAATGAAAAGAAAAACTTGGCTCTTGTTAATTTGCTTTCGATTCCTTTTTATTTCGTTTTCACTTAACTCTCTTCGAAATGTTTAAAATCACATTTAAAACAACTGAACAAAAACTACCGATAAAATCATGACGGTATTGGAATTTTATTTTACGTTGTTGCCTTCTTCTACATTAGTTTTTTTTTGTTTGTTTGTTTCTTTCATTCTTCTCTTTCTCCGATTTTCAACTAACTATATAATAAATATATTCTTGAAAATAAAAGCCACACAAAATACTTGACTCTACCATAAACTGCAGCTGTGTATAACATTGGTGGCTGCTGTTAAGGAAGGAAGCAAGAAGAGGAAAATACACAACATCATCAGGAAAACTATAACAAACAAAAAATGTACAATTTACGGATGCTCATGTGCACGCAGCATACACACACTTATGAACTTGCGAACACACATGGCATAGAAATATATAAATGAACTCAATTTCGTACATAGCCACGCATACGCACACACACACATACATGATTAAATGTTTTAACTAGAAAACGTGTAAGCACAAACGCAGCCACACACACACATAAACACCTAAATCGAAAACAAATACATAGCCATGCACTCATAAACAGCAACATCATTTGCTTCAACAGCAGCAGCAAAAGGTGTTAAAACAATTAACTGTTGGCATGTTTAACTTTTAGGTTTTTATGGTTTTCTCTAACGTTGTCGTTCTATTTCCAGAAATTTTTACTGCTTCTCGTTAACATTAAATGCTACTGCATATGTGTTACAGTGCAAGCTCGCCCAGTGTCACAAATGCACTTAAATACATACATCAAAAAAATAAACCGATTCTTTTTTCTTCTTTCGCTGCTGACACACTCGCTCATTTACCTAAACTCATACACATACATAGGAATAAATCTAACAGCTTAAGCTAAAAGTGTCACAAATATTATTCGATGTACAAGCAAACAAATGTGTATAGAAAATCACTTGAGCATCAGAATGTGTTGTAGAAGTGGTATACAAAGCAAGGGACAAGGTTTTAAAATCCATATTTTGTAATTGATTTAAACAATTATTTGTTATGCCGGAGAGTTTAGCTCAGATTCCTGCCATAATATTCGGCTTCGCTACTTTAAGTTTTATTAAAAAGAGAAAAGAATTTAATATATTCTAAAAAGAGTTTCGGTGTTGAAGAGCAACCAAATAAGAGCGATAGAAACACAAATTTATAGAAGAGCACCTCACTCAAATAGCTGCCTCTGCTGCTCTGGCACTGCTTTAAGTGTTCGCTTCAATTACTGATGATCCAATATGTGTGTCGTTATTCCGGCAATATCGTCAAGAATATCGGCCTCGAGCTAGCGCATATTGGCTTGCTTATTAGTCAAGACTATGTACTGGATGTAACTCTAGAGAAAATAATCGAGGGTTGGCAAGTCCAATAAGCGCGACGGCGAATTTATGATCGCATGTCGTGAGATGTCGCCAAATTTTGCTTAACAACTTCGAGCAGTGTGTTGAGTGTTCGGCATCTTGTTGGTACCAAAAGCTTAAATATATCGCTGCTTAAATATAGCGCTGGCCATAGAAAACCGGTACCAAGGACCATTACCGGTGACAGTATCTCCTTTGCTAATTCAAAAAGAATTAGGTCGACATATGCTTATGGGGTGATAGGCCTATAACTTACTACAAAATAAGCCAGCTGGCGATGCCGAATTTAGTTGTTGGGCTCCGGATCGACTTATTTGTGTCTTCATCGATCTACCTGGTTGAAGACTTGGGAGTGAAAAGAGTGTATTCACCTTCAAACAAATCCACGGAGAAACGAATTGCCTACGCACTGAAGCCATGTCCGACCTAGCGGCGTTACGTCGCGCATTTACAGACTAAATTGTTATAATATTTTTGATATTTTTTACACGTTCCGCAGGCGTAAACTATTCATACTGAAATGACAGATCTTACTGAAGATATCACAGCTGGTTAGCTTTGCTGATTTAACCAGCTTCAAATATATAACATCACTTACTAGACACTACATATTTATATAAAACATTGTTAGTCATATAACATTATTGTTATAAACTATTGTTATGTTTATACGTTTCAAAAAGTTGACATATTCCGTTGAACAAAGGCGTACAGTTAAGGCGTTTATCCTGTTGAATAGTCTGACTTTAACCTGTTATAGAGCACAAAATTTTTCTGTTACATGTCTTTGCCAACTGGGTGTATAGTATTGCCTATGTGGAGAAAAAAATGTTAATTATCTCTCAGACAAGCCAAAAAAAAGGAAATTCCCGAAACAAAAAACAGAAATGAGCCATTTTATTTACTTTAAGACTCATTTTTACTTCCATTTCTTTAATAACTATTCTCATTGGATATCCGAGAAAAACTGACTTAAAGAGATTCTATCGCAGATATCAAAGAGTGCGAAACACATAAAGTTCCCTCCAACTGGGAATTGCTAGAATTGGGATTCTGTTTGTTGTTATAGAAAAAAAATCGTATACATTTCTAAGCAATTAATTTAAAAAGGAATATATTTTGGCATGAATATTCGGTAGAGGTCTGCACAGTTACATTTGTATACGTGAAATATACGAGAAGCGGCAAGGCATGAACGCTTACTCGAAGTACCAGAGCAAAATAAAGTACTAAATTTTGAGAACAACAAAATTTACGGAACATTACGTTTACATGTTCTTCTTTTTTTATGTACCGCGTACGAACTGAATGTTGTGCATATGTACTCGGCTGTGTTCGTTTTAGGAACATGATACGAGCTCAAAGCTTCACATGTACTGCATGTGCTCGAGTACTACATGAAAAATTACTACATGTACATAATTAAACATGTGTTTAAATGCTATGCATATACTCATTGTTCCGCAAAAGGAACATAATTTTTGCGGTACTCTTCTTTTCATGTTCACAAATTTTTATGTTCCTATTTTTGTGTGAAAATTTTTTTAGAAACATATTTTTCTGCGGCTACCTTCTTGTTGGTATTTGACAAACAGTTCTCTTCAGTTCTCTTCTCTGCTTGTTTTCTGGGAGAAAGAAAAATTAGGTACTCTATTTGAAAAGTAAAAGAACTTCTTATGTACAACAAAAACATACTCGATGCAGATCTCTAATATTCGGAAATAACAATTTACATACAGTATCGATCAGTTGATTATAACTACTTAAATATCTGTCGATAGATTTTTACTACAATCAGAAAGAGTACTTTCTTAACATTACGAAAGGGTGAACCACAAGAAAATTTGCTATAATTTGCTAAAAAGCATATAACATCGAACATTCAAGTCAGAGGTCACTGACAGTGCACTAAAATATGGCCACCCATACCTTTATGCCTGCCAGCTAACGGCCGAGAGGTAATGTTAACGATTGGCGTGCAATCGAGTTAGAATTTCAAAGTAAAAAATGACTAGAAAAACCTACAAGCCTCTCTTACAATCAGCTTTACCTAAAGTAATTAATATTTTTGGACAAATTCTATGGATTCTGCAAAAAGATAATAATCCTATACATAATTCCAGAGTTGTAAAATAATTAACTTCAACCCAAAATGCTCGCCTACATAATTGGTTACCTTATTCTTTTGACCTAAACATAATTGAAAATGTTTGAGCTTGGCTTTCCTGCAAGCTTTTGACGGGGAAAACAATTCAACGATAAGCAATCATTAATTTATGCCGTCAGCTGGAAGGCACAAATATATGGTTTGCCATAACAGGTTCCTGTCTCTGCAAGGAGTCTGCCTAAATAAGTCGGGCGGAGAGAAGTTAACACCATCTTATAAAAAATCCCTAATCCACGGTAGGACAACATACATCTGGGATGCGAGGCCAAGAGGGTGATTGGTTTCAAGTATGGAAACTCTCCAGTTTTAATACAGACTTACCCGTGCAACTGGAGCTCTCTGTGGGTGGACATATTTTTCTTCATTATAGGGATGAATCACGAAACCTAGCAAGAGGCGGAGAGTTTAATTTCTGAAGAAACTACGGTTTTAATTGGCCAAAAGAGGAATCCGGAAGAAATGGACAAGGATGCCTCGGGAGATTCCGACAGCGATAGACAAGAAGTCTCGCACGAGTTGGAAAGGTTAATCTCTATAGGAGTTGGACAAGGAAACCTCACAAGGGGGACGGGACAGCTTCTAAAGATACTCCTGAGGAAGAGGTTGAGACGGTAGCACACATTATGTGTGAATATCAAGCACTGGCTTGTATAAGACTTAGGACCAAGGGCAGATATGTCATGGTAGACCTAAGCCTTAAATAAATGCTAGCAATTACAAGAGACTCCGTGATGAGGAAGAAGGTCGACAGTCACAAATCGACAGTCTGAAATCACTACAGTCGAGAGTAAATTACAAACCGGTTGCCAGAAATCCATTCGAGGAAAGAAGGGAGTCAAAAAGGGATGCATAAAGTTAGCGCTCTGCCACAGTATATTGTTGTCCTTATTTCCTAATTTTAAAACAGTGATCCTACCGATTCACACTGACCGAATTCACTGATCTAGCGGCTTTAATTAAAATTAAACATTTTTTTTTGCATTGAGTCGATTACCGATACTCCACTGAGCAAATTGCTGTTTTTACTTTTGTTTTGCGTACAACATTCGCACAGCTATTAACTATCAAACATAACATATATTGCAGCAGGTGCATTGAAGGAATTTGACGCCAAGTTATACAGTGCGTGGTTTGTGTCAATATTAAATAAGTTGATTAATAATTTTGAAATTTAAAGTTTTTTGTTAAACTAAAGGTATGTATTTACTAAAAAATAAATGTTGGTGACCCGTGTTTATCTAGTTTAATAGAAATAGATTGTAGAAGTTAACACATGTGATAGTATACTTGAAGTACTATATACTATAGTTTCATGGAGTTCCACTTTTGAGAGCCGATCGGATTTGGTCTAGTTCTTGTTATGTGTATAAATTTGTTTTATTTGGGTTGTGAAATGTATGCCTGAATGTTTTAAAATGCAGTATTTTTTTAACTTAGCCCAATGAAATTGTCCCTACTAATAAATTTTCAGTTGTGGAGGCGCACGTATTTAACAAAATAAAAGATGAAGCAAAATATAATGAGGAAGAGTGCCGCGAAATAAAAAAAAATTGAGAAGCTTTATAAGCAAATTAGTAGAAATGTGAAAATACTGCAATAGAACGTTGTCGAATTTTGCAGATTGGTTGGACAGTGAAGTTATATTTAATGGACCGAGAAATAATAGTCTTGGATGACCTGCAAAGAATTTCACAGAACGTACCTCAAAAACACAAGTTAACAAAGTTTTACAGATTTTGAATAAAACTCTTTGTGCTAAACTTGTTGTGGCAATGCGCGTTGGGTTACACAAAGCAGGAAAGAGAAAGGAGTCACAAGTGGTATTCATGATTCATTCTGATTCCGAGATCGCAGCAAAGTTAAAAAAATATTGTTTTTGAAGCTAATAATGTCATTGCATACACCGCTGAAGAAGCTTTGGCTCTTTACGTGGATGGGGATTTTGCAAAACATTCGTATAAATTCATGCAATCTGGTGCATCATAAGATGCTTTATTTTTAGCAAAAAAGAAGTGTTCACATTAGCGATTCGTCTGCTAAACTGTCACTACAGAGCTTGGTTGATCATACTGCAACTAGAATCGTTGAATCGCAGGGGGAAGTTTTCGTACACCACAATGGAGATACCGTTACTGCGATATACAAATGGCGATGTGATGGCAGTAGTGCACACTCAACTTACCGGCAAAGTTTTTCTGACTTTGAATTGAACAAGACACTTATTTGCTGTGTGCATAGTGCCATTGCAAGTGAAAATTGCAACCGCTATTCTGTGGGAGGATTCTAGGCAATCTTCAACTTGGTTTTGTCGATCAATTAAATTGATTTACAAAAAAGAAACTTCTGAATTGGTTAGTGCTGAAGTTGAAAAAGTGAAAATCTTGCTAGAAAATTCAACAACCAAAATTGGTTAGAATCAATGAGGAAATAATCAATAGATTCAGTGTTATATTACGAACAATGGCTTGTGGGTATAAAGTTCGCACACATGCTTTTAAAATATTGTGCTGGAAAACAGCCGAAATCTTTGTCAAAAAATATCCATGGTTCTATAGCCATCTTCCGTGCACAAAATATTAATTCCCGGTGCTGACATCATAATTAATGTATCTCTCCCAATTGGCATGATGTCAGAAGAAGTACAGGAATCGCGAAATAAGGATTTAAGAAATCTTAAATAGTATCATACGCGCAAAAATTCAAGAAAAAGCATAATGGAAGATTTAACGCACTGTTCTATTCTCGTCTGATCCTCTCATATCCTCGCTCTCCAAAAGGACCTTCTATGGTCTCCCGAAACAATTTCAAAATAGATACGGATGTACTGAACTTACTTTCAGAGCCAATTATTCAAGAAGATACTATTGATTCTGATATTTCTGATTCCGATTAGAAAAAAATATATTTGCCATAAGCCGTTTTTATTACTATTTATGACCTCCTTCCCTATTTATATTTAAAGCACTGAAATAAATTAAATTTTTTTTAAATTTAATTCTTTAGGCATTTCACAGTCGAAAATAATTATTAAGCTTTGTTTTTATACTTTTGCGAATTTAATGGCGATAAATTAGGTATTTCAGCCACAGTGCGATTTTAGTAAAATCTTAGCTGTCGAGAAAAATTCGAAAATATTTGGCAGAAATTTTAGTGGTTCTTACCATCTGATCGATTTATTCAAAGATCTTTTGAACACTTGATAAATGGCTTAGGCAAAAGATCCTAAATTTTTATTGATTCTTATTTATTTTTTATTTACTTTTAATAAATAAAGAAAAAGAGAATGACTAAGTGGCATATATTTGCATTTGTTGTTGTTAATAAGAGTTTATTATATACTCTTATTTAATTTAAAAATTATTTTTAATTTTAATCATACACAGATGTATGTTTTTGGCGTAAATAATTCCTAAGCAATCAAGGGATTTTAAGCTTTAAATTTTTTAAATGCTGACAACTATTTGACGCAAAGTAAAAGTTACACTATTTTGAGTGAAAAATTTATAAATTACTAAATATGATTTTTAATTATAAATTAACACAAAAACATAAATATGAACCCTAGCCAACCCCCAAACAGCGCTAATGGTTTTGCTAATATATACACATTGTGTGCTTTAGGCCTAAACTTGTAATTGGACGCAATACCGTGTGCCTTAATCCGTGTAAATACTATTTAAGATAAATTAAATTGGCCTCCAGAACTCAAAATCGACATAAGTGCACATACGCTCTTATTCATGCAAACCACAAAAAACTTTTTCTAAATCATTACCATTTGAATTTGTTTTGCCTTTAACAAAAAACAAATAATGATTTAGTCGCATTACTGGTGACAAATCAGAGAACTAAATTAATTAATCTACGTCTTATTAATAGACAGTACCCCATTGTCATTTAAAGTTAAATTTCCGATTGTCAATTGCAGAACACAATCTAAAGCATGTTATGAAATCGATAGGTAAACCTAAAAAGTAATTAATTGAGGTTTTGTTTTCCAAATTAGTACTTAAATACTTCACAGATATTCTATAAAATAGAGAAAAAACTAATTTTCATTCATTGTTTAAATAAAAAGAAGTTAATAAAATTTTCCTAAACGAATAAAACTGTTCGCAAGAAGTAGTTAACTTAGACAAATGCTATTATGAAAAGCTTTTTAACAAATTCGATCTAGCAGGGGCCAACAACGGCTTCAAGAGTACATTTTGAAGAACTAGAAGAGTTGGGGTGTGTAAAGTTTGCCACAGATATTCTGTTATTGCGATTAGAAGTTTTTCTAAAAATTGGTGGGATAAGTAGGGCTCACGAAATCCATAATTTGTAAGCATAAATAAAATATTTTTCAAACTTCTAGGAGATATTAGAGGTTTAGCTGATAGAGGTATACGTGATTTCAAATTTGAAATTCAGTTTTAGAATTCCAATTCTAGATGGCGGATCCAATTAAAAAAAAAAAACCTACACAAACTCATTAGAACTCCTATAGACAACCTAAAAGGGCGTGTTTGTCAATGGTTTGGCTTGGAAGGTGCCGTAGCACTTAAATAGTATACATATTGAGAAATTAATTGACGTCAACAAATGTCAATGAATTAAATTCTCACATTTATATTTTTGTAGTGACCTGGAAATTTTCGTATAAATAGAAAATTGTATATTTATCTGAAATGCGCTATTGGCTAAGAGTATAAAAATTTTATTCCAATCTGTATAGAATATGGCGTACTGTGGGATTATGTTGCAAAAAAGCATTCTTCGACCATCAATTTTCTAAAAATCGAACCTACCATTTGTTTTCTGTTTTTTTATTAAAATAGTAACATGTACATGATATTTAATTCAAATAGAACACTTAAAAAGAGTTAACTGTTAAACGAACTGTGATACGGTGTTCCCTATATGATATACATATATATGTTGAAATAATATCTAGGATTTTTTTTTTTTTTTTGGTATTTGATAAGATAAAAAATAATTGTTAATATGATAACGATCATATAGCAACTTTGACAGAATGCCCACATAGAAAATAACTGTACTCTGTAACTGATCATTTATATGATATAAGTTATCAAAACTTTCCTGTTTTTTGATTAGAGTAAGTTTTGCCTTTTTGACATAACTGGCCGTCATATAGTTTGGAGAAAAACTGTGTATAACACTAAATCCTAGGAACTTAAAACCAACTGTAAGCCATGGTGGTTTTGTATGAAGCGGCATGAACAACAAAGTTGTGGGTAACTTGGAGTTCACTCATAGGGTCTACACACAAATTCTAAAAACCAATGTTTCATAAGGTGTACTAAAATTGGAGATTGAAGAAGATTATATCTTTCTACAGGACACTGATCCAAAGCATACTGCACACAATACAAGACTTTGGTTGATATATAATGTAAGGAAAAACTGCATCTCAGTCTCCAGGCTTGAATTTATGGGAAGAATTCGAAACTATGCCTCAAATGGTGCTGGTCGAAGAGTGTAAAAGTATTAACGCTGAATATAGTCGCATCAATACCAAAATGCTTAAAAGAAGTTCTTAAGTTTTGGAGATAATCAACTTCTTATTAAAATCTAGCTTAGCTCATAATAATGTAAAGAATTTTATTATTTTAATTTATGTACGCATACTTTTGCCTAGCTAGGAAATTACCCTTTTTACTTCTTATAAAACAATTTATATTGTTAAATTTTAAACATGCCTTTTACTGTACAATAGTATTCTTAATTACAAAAGAGTCTCATAAAAAGTAAACTGATTGTCTTTGATTTACATATTAAATATTAATGTTTACTTCTAATTGTTATATTTGTACGCAAACTAAGGCGGTCATGTGTGTGTACTTGAGGTTACAATTTACAACAACAATTTACGAATAATAATTCAAAACCGTACCATATGGAGAAGTAAATAAAAACCAAACTAACACTGTAAACATGCATGCGCATTAAAATTCCTGTACGTGATAGATGGTTGAATACAATCAGAAATTGTTAGCTGAGGTATGCGACAAAAATATACTCTTACTTCTATAAAATGGAGTATAGCCTCCACTAATACTAATGTGTTACACTGTCTGCTTGCATCTTCTAATCCTTTAATACGTAGTATAAGACTTCAACCTCGCAAACAGCATTTAGAATGAGATGATGAAGTTAAATAATGGCATCGGTTATCTTTTGGACTCATTTGGCTAATACTTAAATGAAGACAGAAAGTGATGTAAAGAAACTTACATAGGTCCAAGGGAGGACTAAGTGATTTGGTCCTTTTTTGTTTGACGTATATTTATGACCAATTTCGGCCGGTTTTAGTTTATTTTTTAATTACTATTAGCAAAGCAAGTGTGCCTGTTTTCATTATCATATGATGTTTTTTTTTTTTATTGTTTTCTCAATAAGTATATTAGCCGATAACACTCTGCGGCGTCTTCTCTGCGAAGTAAGATTATATTTTCTATAATCAAGAGATCTATAAAAGTAAATGTCTCGAATATTTGTATAAAGCGCTCGTGGTTTATATGTGTAGATAAACCAAAAACAGACTAGATTTTAGTAGTAGGCATGTCATAACAACAAAAGAAAAAAAACTGTTTTATGAAGTGTCGGAACTTGGACGAATCTCGTCACGCTTTTTTAAGTTTTTGAATAATAATGCCTACCTACACGGAAGAATTGACTGCAATCTTAGCTCCATTGATGACCTCCGTTAGAAAGAAACGCCATGTCATAATATCTGCTCGAATTTGATTTTAGGCACAAACCCTGAAACATCCTTACGAAACTCTAGTAGGGAATTATTCTTTGCAGAAGCTATTGGGTCCCCTGACACTAGTCAAACCTCGAACGTTTTAGGTGACAGGAAAGACAGATTTAATTTCATCTTGTCCCCCAGATAACAAAACTTTAAATGGGAGGTACATATAAGTAGACATGCCACGGGGGAAAGTCAGGTGATTAGTTTAGACGCACATTTGGCTTGTGGAACATTTCTTTCAGTAAATTATAACCTTCGATTTGTATGGCTTACGCTTGCATTGGCGTGAGTTTATTCATGTAGTTAAGGTTCAATGATCGGGACTCGTCAAATCGGCTGTCAGAGTCAACAATGTTCCTAATTTAAGGTTCTCTGTTGGACGAAATTAGGACTGTAGACAAAGTAGCTGCCGTACGAAGTAAATATTTGTCATGGTGTAAAACATAAATATATTTGAAGCGACACCAAAGTTAAGTATTTCAAAATAATTTCTTAATCGTACTGGTAACTAATCATGTTGATAATAAAAATTTCATAACCATTTGATTTTGTTGTTATTGTATCCCAAAACATGACATTAAAGCAAAATAACCCCGTGTGCACAGTTGGGGCTTTGAAAATCTAGAATAAAAATAATTTTTTTTTTATTTTAATCATAACTGGTTATTATGTGGTTAACAAATTTAATACATTCTCTTTTGTGTGTTTGTTTGTTATTGGTGGCAATATATAAATAAAAATACAAATATTGTATGAACAACTACACCAACGACAACAACAAACAGTTTAAAGACAATCACTATAATGTCAACAACAAATAACCACCATAAGCTGGATCATTATGCCAACAATAAAAAAATAACCAAAAACAAATACAACTAAAAGCAATCGAATCAAAGTGATAGAGAGGGTAAGTGCAGTAGCATCATTGGGACCTGAGATGTTGCTGTAGGGTGGATTATATTAACACACAAATAATTGAACGTTTTGTATTTTTTTTTTCGTTTGTTTTCTTTTCAAGGCAGTATCGTGTTTTCCCTATTGGACCATGAAGACAGCACACTGCGATTTAGAGCATGTTGGGATGTGGTGTTAGGTGGTAGGGGTTGTGAATGACTAAAAGCTAAGCGGATTAACACTGTTATTTTAAGTTCACCCAACGAACGTAGAATAAATTAATGAGTTTTCCTTCGGTTCTTTATTTGTATTTGGCTTGTAAACTTTTTTGTTTTCGTTTCGTATTTATTTTTCGATTTGTTCTGTTTTTCGTATTTTGTTTCATTCTCATTGTAATGGTTTTTATTGTGGCTTTGTATATGCGTTTTTTTTTCTTAAATCCTCTGTTTTCTATGTGTAAGAACAAAAAAATATTTATTTTACACGCTAACTAGTCATGGCTATAAGGTCCAGTTGGTAATGAAAAGGTTCTCCTTGCTTTACTGAAACTTTAGTTTCAAATTTAATTTTGTTAAATTGGATGTTAAAAAAATTATCACTTACTTTAAAATCTGTATAGCTATAGCTTTTACATTACTATGCTTAATATCCCGAAGGAAGATTATTATTAATATTATTTATTAAATCTATAATGAATTACATATCTAATACAAAATAAATTAAATAAATTGTTGCCCTGCTAAAAAGCAAACAATGTTTAACGTATAATAAACAGAATTCCAAGGATCTCGTTCTATAATTTAAAAATTTTCTTGCTGAGTTTTCCACAGTACAAAAAAAAATTATGTGTTGAGGGGCAAGTAAGTTTCTATGGCCTTTTAGCTGCACGCCCTAACCAACTCATAAAGAAAATAACACGCCAAGGTTGGACTTGATATTTTCCACACAAAGTAACTATTTATTAACATTTAGCTACAAAATCTTTAAATTTAGATGGAGTCTTTAAACTTTATCTGGATTTCTTTCTGACTTAGGTGCCTGGATCGGATTGGAACAGTATATCCAGAGAATATCAATACCCAAAGAAATAATTTGGTTTAGGGAACCTCAATCTAAGAGCAACATACTCTATTTGAGTTACTAAGATTTCTGATTTAATAAAAAGCTCAAATTTCTGCAAAAATATTTGCAAAAATTAAAACTTTTGAATTTTTTCCAAATTATTTGGAATTTTATCAAAATATTTAGATTTTACCAAAAATACTAAATTTCAGCCAAAATCGAAATTGTATGTAATACATCACCAAACTCGACGAGTCGAAAATTCACACACAATTGGATTTTTGGATAGAAACTAGTTGGGATTTTTTTCCATAGGCTTTAAGCGATAAAGGAAAATTACCAGGACGAGGTGTATAAAAACGCTTTGGAAGATGGGAGAAATAAGTACATTTCATGGTAACAACTTTGAAAGAATCAAAATGCATATCAACATAAAAAACTTAATTGTTTTATTTTTGTGTGCGATTTTCTTATACGATTTATTTGATAAGTACATAAAAATTCAAAATTCAAAAAAAAACATATAATGAACCTTAACTTATAAAAAGCCATATCAATTCGTTCTAATTTATTAAATGCTTCCACTTACTTAACGATTATTTTACATTATCAACATTATATCAATATTATGGACTATTGTTTCCAACTGGGTGCTAAATGCTTTTACTCAAAGCTTTTTATATTGAACAACTTTTTCTGTTGTCCCTTTTTTTTAGACAAGGATTTTATGCCACGTAGTATCATTATAGTCACCATTTAATGAACCATTATGTTGTATGCATTAAATGTAGTTGTTTCTTTTTTTTACAATTTACTCTTATTATAAGGCAAATATGCATAAGTGTGTGCGAGTGTAAGCAGTAGTACACTTATCCGAGTACTATTTGTATGGCTGTTTGTTTTATTGCATTTGTTTTTACTACAACGGTCATCTGTTCTTTTCCGGTTTCCGCTTTACTTACTTTTATTTGTATTTTGTAATTGTTATTATATTGAATTCGTTGTGAAAAAAAATTACTTTTGTTACAATTTCATGGAATTCTACAATTTATTCTTCTTTTTACAAGAGTTTTTTTATTATTATTTAGAGAGAAAATATCTTTAAATATTCACTTGTATTTCCAAAAGCTATGTGTCTTGTCATATTCCGCATTTTATTGAACATTTTTGAATATTTTCTACCAGAATATTTTAGTAGGGACTTATTTTTTTATATTTTTTCTATGCTATTTGTTATTTTAAAGTAAATTTTGATTTCTATTAAATGGTCTTGTTTTAAAATTAAATTATTTATCATTTTTAATATTTTATTCCTTAAAAACAATTTTCATTATTTTCTTATCAAGAGCTCTTGCTGTAAGGTCTAAGTCCAATTCCATACAACGTTTGACGTTCTACATAAACGATTCAAGGGCACCATTATTGGTCACGATAAATGGCTACTTAGATAGATTTTTTTCTCTTGGAGAATGAACCAATACATCCAAGTCAAAAAAACCCAGGCCATCGTGTTACAATTATCAATTTTTAATTGCTGCTGTGTACGAAGGCATCAACCGTGACTCTGTCGATCCTAATTAGTCCCAAAAAGAAATAAAACAAGGCCAATAAATTTTAAACGAATTTAAACCGTATGTCAGACTACACTATTTTGTTAAAACCAGATCCAGGCGAATATATTCGAGAATTATAAAGACACTGATTATTTTGTTCCATAGAAGGTTTGATAAAATGCTATCCAATGATTTTACCACTCCACAGACCTTCCTATTATTAACGGAAGGTAACTCTCACACAAATAATGCTTAAATAAATTTTATGACAAAAAATGGTCACGACAACCATATTATATTTCCCATAACAATACATCGTTGTGGCAACTATATAAGGTTGATAACATAATTATTACTTTCGTGGCGATAAACACGTTATTGTTTAAAAGTTATCATAAAATGATTTAATTCTTGATTTGATATTCCGACAAGGTGATTTAATCTTGATTTTTGGTACAAATATCTGAAATCTTTTGCAACCTCTGGTTAAGTTGAGTAGTGGAATTCTGACCAAAAAGAAATATTTTAACTACACAAAGAAATACAATTGAACCAAATTCTAATATGTAAAATTCGTTTGGTGCTTAATCAACTTAGAAGGATCTGCGGCGTAAGATGATGGCACGTGGTCTTTAAAATATTCAATAGCTTTAGCTCCTACCATTCCGTGACATAAATTTATTTGATTTTCTATCGTTCTAAGACCATTTTATAATCGACAGTACTAATATGATTTGTTTACAGCCATATAATTAAACGATAGTATTTTGTTCTTAGGTAATGGTTACCTCATCCACGATACCAGATAAAGAGATAAGAAACAAAGCATTTTAATCTTGCTTGTGAGCAGAACAACTAGTTTTATTTTTATATCTGTCACACCTATGCCTCCCAGACATCTTAGCTAGACCTACCATATAGCGCCATTGTGAGGAGAATTTGCCCGCAATCATCTTCTCTTCGCTGACATTACAGATAATTGTTGCAAAACTCGTTATGAAGCATCTGCTTGTTACACAAAATCATTATTATAAATTAATTTTAAAATGATTTATTAAGTTATAATACAAAACTTATGGAATTTTTTGTTTAGTTTTATGCAATTTTTGTATTTTTGCCGAATTGAAATTAAATTTATAATTTGATTTTATAAATTTACCTAGAATTTTAGCAGTCTAATGGGAATGAATTTTTTCAATTTTAGACAATTATGACTGTGCCTGCACACAATCCCTATGCATGGTTATTTCGAAATTGCTAACAGCAGTGTAAAATAGTAAACAAAAAAAACAGAAATTACCAACATTGTAAAATCAATTATAGTTTGCATGAACAAATAAATTAATTACGCAAATTTAAATTTATAATAAGGATTACAGTTTTTTTAATACTTTATATTGAATATGTGCAATATTCGCCTGAGGTTATTATAATGCAATATTGGCGACATATATGTACAATATATAAAGCTGCGAAAAATGTCATGAAGGTAATAAGCTATGTATGGGATTTTAACGAAATCATTTGTTTAGTTGCAAGTACCTATTCAAATTTCAGCCGCAAGGAAGCATGGATTCGAGACAGCTAATCTATAAGGGTG
Source organism: Phania funesta (assembly GCA_963932375.1). Taxonomy (NCBI): domain Eukaryota; kingdom Metazoa; phylum Arthropoda; class Insecta; order Diptera; family Tachinidae; genus Phania; species Phania funesta. The sequence continues at coordinate 101,413,567 of OZ010652.1, forward strand.
CAGCCGCATAGATTTGGCCGAGCCTTTGTTAAGTTCACTTAAAGGACATGATCGATTGCATCTTAAAAGCGTAAACCTGCGACTTGGTGTTCGTTTTCTGTTCGAGGCAAACCAGCCGGTACAAGCACCTATCCTTACAGTCCGTCTAAATATTCCAACTAAAGTAAAATATTTAGTTCCTTTTCTACAAACCGCAACGCCAGATTTAAGAGAACATTAGGGGAACTCACTATTGGTTGCAAACAACCCTTGCAAACCTTGCAACTGTAGCAAGTCTAGCAAATATGCAAAACCATAACAACAAAATATATGAAACTAAAATTTGCTACACTAAAGCATATATGATATGGCAAAAATCGTTGCAGATTGGAAATTTGCATTGCTAAAACAGCTGTGTATATAATTTTTTTTTAATCAAAGCAACAAGACACCTAAGCTTACAAAGTTTTACGGCGGTAGAACCGTCTCAACAACTTCCTGTGAAAACCTAAAATTAAAGTTAAGACTGTTAAATTTTTTTCAATACTAGTAAGAATTAAAATATCAAACAAAACTCTAATTGATAAAAGTTTTTAAAAAGTTTATGCACGCACAAAATACTTTCTTTGAGTAAACGTTTTAGAGGCGGCGGTAGCGTTTATATACTGGCTGTGGCTTATATTATTGCATGCGGCGAAGTTACTTTATGAAACTATGTAATAAATTTGCTAAACGCTTAAAAAAACACTCACGCTTCCCTAGATTCTTCTGCAGGAAATCAGGTAGAACGGCCATATTCTCGTATAAATTAGCACTCTTTTGATGCCGGTTCAACTTTCGCGACGAAACGTTAAATTGGCGTTAAGTATATATCGTTTACACGAACGCACACCCTGTATATTTTAATTTTTTTCCATTAACGGTGCCTCTCAATCGTATACCTTTGCATTTGGCAGCCGCCCCACAAATGTTCATCATTGACCCGTCCATATTCAAAAACCATTACCCGGGTGCGTGTACGTAATTGTATCTTCATATTCATGTAATTTACAAAATACTCATACGCACAGTGGATCAACTAAATGGAATAAACGAATATCTTCTGCAGTATTTTAGTTGGATATATAAAATTGGAAGGTAATAAATTTCTATTTAGCAACTTACTTGAGATTAGAAATCGATCATAAGGTTCTATGTTTGCCTACAGATTTCATACGCAGGAGCAGGTAGCCCCACATTACTTCCATTTTAACTATAATTTTAAAATTTGTATCACATTTTATCTAAAATCGAGTCTATTATAATTCATAGGGATTTACATTACGGCTTCTGCTGGTTATTTATTTATTTCTTTTCCACTAACATACTGCGGGCCCAATGACTACGTTTTGAGTAAAAATTCCATTTTTAACGTGGTACTGTTTCTAAAACTAACAACGTAGGGCTTTAAAAGGGGCTACATAATTTAAAATGTTCTATTTTGTTTATTTTTGGAAATCTTCCTAGTTTTGCAAACAATTTTATATTGTGCATTTTAATGCCTAAATTGTGGTTAATTAAAAAATTTTTGGCTGCCAGGTATAACAAAATTTATAACAGCCAATATTGCACTTGCACTTTAATTTTCTGATACATTGCCATGCTTTGCCATTAAAACTTAAGCATGATGTAGACAATGCCAAATATACCAACAATTACATTCCTTTGTCGGATATTATTAAGAGGAATTACAAAAGCCCTAATTGACAGTTTCCTTGCAATTAATTTTACGTGTAATTATAAAACATGAAATCTACATTTTTTTAGATTTCAAAAAATGCTTTTGTTATAAAAAACAATAACGAACCTTCGAAAATATTTCACAAGCAATTAATTCCACTTTAACTTAAAGTTTAGAACATAAAAATCAGAAAAGCAAATTTAGCATTCAATATATTTTTGCATAAAATAAAAAAAAAATCATATTTATAAAATAATTTGGAAAAAATTATTATGCAAAACTTGCTAAAGGCATTAGTAGTTATTACAATTTTTAGTCGTAAAAAATTTATTACCAAAACGAATTTTAAGTACCCCTTTCATATAACGTTTAATGTAATAAAAAATAGTGATTGAGCTTAAGCGGATTGTAACGAATCTTGTATGCCCTTCAGCTTGATATGAATTAATTTCTTATTCATATCTCTTTTACTGAAAAAAAAAATTGGAGGAACACAACGAGCTTGACTTCGTCAAAAATTTTCATTACTATGGAATCTGATATTTTAATTTAAAGAATTTTTGCTAAACGTATAAATGATCACTATAGGCTTTGTATGGTTTCTCAATTTTATCATATAAAAATTTTTTTAGACATTTTTAGGCTTTTAGTTTCTCCGATTCAGAAGGATTTCCTTCAATAACGTTTGCTTTTACTAAATTATGTTTGATGAGTCTAAGAATGATATCTCAAAAACATTCATGATCAAGAGAGATGACAATATAATTATGATTTCTAATCTTCCTTCACACAGCTCACATTTCACTTATGCATGAAGCATTAGGAGATCCATCTGCAACTGTCCTATAACGTACCTTTTCCCACCTTCCGGTTTTAATGGAGGATGCCAGTAAATTAAAAATCCCAGAAGCAGCATATTTAAACATCTTAATCTTCTAAGTTCGCTACTCTCTCTCATTACTGAGAAAACAGCAATATTAATCAATGTTTTTTAAACCTTTAAAATCTTAGTTGAACGTAAGTTAATCCGAGTATCTACTGAGCTTAGTGCCCCCTCAGTACAAATTTATTTTATATTTTGTAATTGCAAGGTTATATTTATAATATTAATAATAAGAATAACAATAACAATATTTTCCAACTCAAGTGATTTAAAGACCCGATAACTATCCTATCAAGACGCTAAGAGTAAGAAGAAAACCAGATAGGGGAAAACCGGCTGTATGAATATCCCCCATATAAATTTCCTTATAAAAAGGTGGGTGATTATTCAAAACTTGGAGTGATTTTACGTTCTAGAAAATTTAGATATTTCTTCACAATAAAACTTTGCACAAATTTTTGTGAGTGTATTTTCATTGCGATGCTTCATCCAAAATTTTTAGGAAATTATTCATTTTTGATTTTGGGCGAACTTCAGTTGGTCCATTATTCATGCAGCCGAAAATATTATTATTTAGTTTAAAAATATTCAAGAATACAATTTTATATCTTTCTTATTCTTGATCACTTAACACTTAACAGTGGTTGTTGTCCTTTTAACTTTTTGTTTATTTATTTTTTATTTTCTTTTCTTTTGGCGTTAATTGGATTTTACATTTTGTTGAGTTTAAGGTAATTTTATTAAAAATGAGGGTTGTTTTTTATTGATTTAGGCGAATTCAACATCGTTCCATAATAGCCTATTAACAATTGGAAAGGAGGCCGACAATATACAAAAAAGAGGAGACGACTAGTTATAATTATGCATTACTATTCATCGGCTAATACATTTAAATATATTCTATTATTGTGGCAATGTGGTCAGCACACTGGCAATACTTTGTTCTGCATACAAAATGCGTGTAAGTTCATTGTCTGTACCGACTAAGGACTCACTAGCAATTAGACTGTAACTCTTTTTTTTAGATAACTAATAATCATATTAGCTCCCAATATGGCACTAGTTTCTAATCGATAAAGTAATAAATAAAGTAACGAACAACGTTCCCAATCATATTTATAAATCATTCATAAAAATTATTAATGCTGACTTCTAATAGCAGATCACCCCAATATGTGATTTGGAACTTACAAACTCGCCTTTCTAACTACAGAATATTTTGTTTTTTTTTAAACTGAAATTATTAGAAATAAAGTGAGGAATGGCAAACTCGTATTAACTTTTTTTAAATAAACTATTTTTATTAACAACTTCTAAACATTCTAAACAGATTTGCGACATGGGGGGTATGCCTCAGTAAGATTTGCCAGTTCATCATGTACAGACTAACAAACGAACAACGCTTGCAAAACATAGAATTTTACTATCGAAGTTCGTTTTATGCGAGAAATTTGTTTTTATCAACGAATTGGCTACACCAACAAATAGAATTTCCGAATGTGGAGTGAAAACCGGCCAGAGGTAGTTTAACAGCTGCCAATACACCTTGAAAGAGGTACTGTATGGTGTGATTTGTGAGTCGGCGGCAGTATTGGACAGTACTTCTTCAAGAATGCTCCCAACGTTACAGTCAATGGTGAAAGGTAATGTGCAATAATTACCGACTTTTTTTTAGCCAAAATAGATGAATTGAACTTGATGGACATTTCGTTTCAACAAGATGGTACCATACGGCCGCGATACCATGAACCTATTGAGAGGCGAGTTTGTTGAGTAATCAATCTCTCACGTTTTGTGATCATCCTACATAAAATGTTGCTCTTAAACTGTCACTTGAAAATCCATATTATGGTTTAAATAATTTATAAAAATCTCATCACTCTTGACAATAAAAATTCTAAGTCTAATAGAAAAAATTGTTTCAAATCAAATAACAGATACACAATACACTACAATAGATTGTACGAAACCAAATTATGAAAATATACACTAACAAGTCCGTTATGCAAAAGTGTAAAAGCCAAAAACTTGTATTTGGTTACAGCAAGTAAAAACTTTTTGTTTTCGATTTGATTACAATTTTTTCGAAAAACTTTTTTTTCAATATTTTGTTCGTTTATTTTGTAAAACTGTAAAACAAGCAACGACCAACAAAATAAAAATCTTTATGTGATAAAGTTTTGATGACAAAAAAAAACACAAACACACACACACAAAACGAGAAGTACAACGGAAAACTAAAACAGAAACCAACCCGAAAAACCAAACAATTTAAAAGCTAAAACATTTAGTTTTCCAACATACAAATGCATGTAAATAGTTGTTGGAAACTGTTACTACTCTGTACTCGTACTTGGTTGCATTTTATTTTTATTTTTTTTATTTTTACCTTTTTTCTCTCAACACTGCACGAAGTGTAGTTTGTTGAGGATAAAATGTGTTTTTTTAACCAGCATGTTTTTGCCTTTTAACTCGATTTTTCAAAACTAGTTAGATTCTATTCAGGCTTATGCTACTGCTGCTTGATGACTTTTAGGTTGCAGCCGGAGAAGTGATTGTTATTGCAATTGTTACTACCATTTTTTTATAGCTGCGAAAGCGAAAAATTATTGATATTTTACTTTAAGAATTATTTTTTGCAGTTTTATACCTTAAAACCTTTTGCTTTCCTTCTTAGTGTTTTGCCATCAATTTGCACAACACGTTTCATCGTTTTAAACGTTGCACTATGGTATTTGTTTATACAAAATGCTTGTATTAGTATTTAATCGCCAAATTGAATGTGAATTCGCTACAAACTGACCATGAGACATTTTTTTACCTTTTATTTTATTCAATATTTCTATTAAACGAAATTTACAGTAGGCATTCAAGAGGGAGCTGTCTCTCCAAGCTCAACCAGTCAGTTTTTTTGAGTCGCTGGTGCCCAATAGATTGTTTACGTAATTGGGCGAGTATGTTTTTACTTCTTCCTGGATAGTAAGATCTTCTATATGCTTGTGGATATTTTCATTTCCTATATAACAGAGGGCACATACGATAAGCCGTAAAATCCTCTATTGTCTTCTTTGAAACTACTAAATATTTGATACGCAAGCAATACCCCATATGACCATATTGGCCTTATATGGGATTAGTATAAATGGAATTTATATTCGGAAGCCAAGGTTGAGTTAAGACTTACTAAAGAGGGTAGTTTATTTGTTCGTAGCATTATGGCCGCTATTTTTACCTCAATGTTGCAGTACCAAGATACGCGTCGATTAGGGGGATACCCAGATATTCAACGTGCGCAACCTCTGAAGCAGTGGTATTTGTTATTGTTTTTAATGGGCAATTTTGCTTTTCGACGGAAAACGTTACGTGAGCGCATTTCAATAGATTTATTCTTAATTTAATACTTAATTCTTTTATTTTTTAGCCACTCATCTACCTCAAGAATGTGGAACTGAAGTTGGTCAGATGCACCTTTCGGAAATTGGGTGACACTCATAATTATAGTGTCATATGCGTACAGTAATGTATTTGGGCTTTTTGGCATATCTGCTGTATAGATGATATATAATAGCGGCCTTGAAGAACCCCTCCAGAGATTTTCCCTTTTTTTTAGTAATGTGATCCTTTGACCTTATTTTAAACGTTTTATTTGTTAAATAGCTCTTAACAAGTTTGTGGGAGTTTTCAGGTAGAACTTGAGGTATTTTTGTAAGTAGCCCATCGTGCCAGATTTTATCAAACGTGTATGAAATATCAATAAACAGAGCTGAACAATATTTCTTATGCTATGGAGATCTAATAGCGGTGACAATTTTGTGGACTTGCTCAGTTGTACTATGGTTTGGTCGAAACCCAAACTGATGGTCCGGGATGATGTTTTGTATATTAAGGTAAGGTTTTAAAGTTGAAACGAATATATTTTCAACCAACTTTGATTAAATGGGCCCTATATGACGTAAATTGACTTAAATCCTTTTCTTGCTTTAGGGACCATAACAATTTCAGACATCCTCCAAGAGCACGGGAAGAAGCCATCTATCAACATTGCTTTAAATACGAACAGTAAAATTCTCACAGCGTAATTAGGTAAGTACCTTACCGTTGATCTCGTAATCATCAAGGCCGAGCTATTTCCATATATCTATAATTTTAGTTGTCGATTTAAATAATAATCGCCAAAATTTCCTAGGATAAATCAAAGTGTCACTGATATTTTGAATTGAAAAATTATTTATGTCATGTGGTGTGGAAACCTTTTCTAAGTGATAAGCGAAGGCATTTACATTTTGCATTGTGCTCTTAGTCCACGTGCGATGGTCAAGTCTTAGTGGGAATTCGTAGGCATCAAAGCTTTCCACAGGCTATAATCCATGTTTTTTTTTTTTGATTCAAGTTTTTTAAGTAGCTCTCGATAGCGGAATCATTTTTTTTTTCAATTTGATCTTCTCGCTAATAAGAATCTGCACATCAGCTGATGATTGGTATGAATTTATTTTTTAGTGATGGTTTTGTTGGTGTTGCAACTCTAGGTGAAAATCACAGCGTCTTGAAAATCAGACAAATTTCTCAGAGCAATGTTCTGAGGCACATACTTACATTTGGGTAAGAAATAAGAGTCAAAGGTGCAGTGAAAAAACTGTCGTGTAAAATAACGATTGTAAAATAATGGTCAGCAGATAAATCGTAGGATAATTTGATCACTTTCAATGTTTTTTGTAATGGTAAAATCGATAAAAATCTGGCGGCTTGTTAAAGTATGTTGGCCAATAGGTGGGTTTATCTGCAGAAAAGACAACTAGCTTATTGCTTTGAATTATATTATGTAGCTGCCTCCCTTTGGGGCTAATAAGTCTAGAGCCCCAATACCTAGCATTTTAAACGCCAGCTACAAAAAACGTTTGTCACAATGTAGCAGAGAACCTGACGAATTTGTCGTGAGCAATCTTATGTCTAGGCGGGCAAATTAGACAAATTAGACTGCAATTTTAAAATCAGTAATATTTATAGTAGTCGTTTCATGTTTATGATGGGAGAGACCGTTTGGGTTCCGAAGCATATTTTCAACTGGTTAATTTTTGGCAAAAGCATGTTTTGGGTGCGCATCATTTCTTGAAATATACCCTGCATAGTTGTTATAAAAGTAGTCATTGCTTTCATAGGATTTTCGATTGAGCTCAATCTATTCGTAATAGGTATCTCTAAATCCTGTTTTAAGACGCATTACTTTTCACAGTAATATTAGCTAAATCATTTGTCAATATTTGTGCATATGTATAGTTTGGCCAATTGTGTGGTATTGTACCGAGTTGTGTAGTAGCAACAGAACCAGCACGGGGCCAGGGCAATTGGAAGTTAAATACGGGGTTTTGTACTATTTTCGTCTCCGGCACATGAAAGAGACTAATGGGCCTATAGTTTCCAGTATCGTATTTTCCACAATTGCTGCATTTGTTTAATTTGGAATCAGATTCGGACGAATTGCACTGCGAAAATCGGTGGAAATCGCCGCAAATCACGCATACTGAAGGTAACTTGAAGTATTTTTTAATGTTCCCGAATTCTTGGCTATTCGGCTATTCTAAAGTTATGTGTCTGTGGAGAAGATAGCGTAAACAGGGTGAACTAAATATGAGACTTGTTGTGGATTCTTTCATTCAAAGAAATGCTTACTTTTAGCACCCAGAGAATATTAATAAGAATAATCAAGGTTAATAAACTGAAAACAACATTAAAAGCAGGATATATAAATTACAAATACTGCTAACGACTACACTGATATTGGGTAGTAAAAATATCGGCTTACAACACCCTCAATACATAGCAGAAAATAACGGCTTGGCAATTGTTGATTTTGCTTGTCACACACAATCTCTTGAATGATATGTTAAGCTAGTAAGATATTCCTGCGAAGTTTAACTGAAGCTACTTATAGATATAGCCTTATTAGAACCACATTGCAATCTCGAGCAGAAATAAATCGGGTTTTCGAACGAATTAATGTTTGAAATTTTTAAATAACCTGTTTTTGGACTAAAAAACTACAACATTTGTTTATATTTATCATCGTTTTTAAGTGTGTTCTGTCATTTGGTGCAAATGTATGTAAAAACTACAACATTAAAAATCCTATTTATAATCCATATTCAAATCGCTGGCAACTTGAAGAAGGTGGTGTTAGTGTCACTGTGAGCTTTTTGCAAAAAAATATGAAATACTAAGCGCTCTTAGCTGCATCTTAAATATATAGTAATAATATATGAAAATCCTTTACACTCGCTGAAGATAACTTATATGAAGTGTCTTAGTAAGAGTACACTGAGGAAATCCTTGCGGCAGTAAATCGACTGTTTCATACGCGAAGCGGAGATAGCGTACAGATCCATGCCATGCAGTAATGCGTGCTGTTCACATTCACTCCAGATGTGTTTTTGGCGATACACTCGGTTACAGCAACAATGTGTTAAGAGACCGACCGGTATATCGACGCAAATCAAACGTACCATCCGTAATCGGCATGAATTTTTAAAACTGTTCGACCACGGTTTGAATCGTGTACACATTAGCTGCATTTTCTCAATCGCAAATTCCGTGAAGTTTGCGGGCGGTCTCAGCTTAATGGGTTTTCACAATGATATAGAGTTTTTCGTTAGTGTAGCGCTTCATTTTTAATAATCAGTACAAACATAGGTGACCGTTGTTATATACAATAAATTTTAATCGAAAACCGGTATTTTCAAAACGAAAAGGGATTATTCGACATTTGAAAAATTGTCATTTCATCTCTGCGCTTGCGATAACAAAGGAACGAGTTTGCAGTCGGAGCAGTATCTGAAAACAATCATATTTGCTGCCATTATTTTTCCTACTATGCCCTACTATGTGGCTTTGAGAAATATGTGCTTAGCTGGCTAATTAATTTCTCCTAACTTTTTGAAACTAAAATGCTAGTGTACGCCGCAGCGTAAAAAATAAGTTGAGACGGCACAGTCAAGCAATTAAGCGTTATATGATACTCATAGTCCAAATATTTATAATATATTTATGTGTTTGAGGTCTTTCTAAAATGAACTTTATTTAAATCACCTTTTATTACTTTTTTTTCGCAAATACAGATTAATGTTACAAAAAAACTTTAACATTTTTCGATAAAACCTTTAAGCTTTTACCACTTTCTAACTTCAAGTTAAGAAAAAATGTAACTGGCCATTAACTTAAAACACCCATGTGCAAACAAATCTAAACCAATTTTCAACTACTAAAAGAAATCCTTATACTCGTACTAAAGCAGTGGAAAAAATAGATTAAATTTCCGAGTATTGAAATATTTTACTTTATTTTTTGCTGTTGTTTTAGGTTTACGAAAATACCAATTTGATGTTTATTTTGTATTGCTCATCTTCAAAATCTAGTTTTATTTGGCTCTTGTTGTTAGGTGATTTTCTTGTTGTGTTTTACGTTTCCGCAACGTCGCTCGACGTCTGATGTACGGCCAGACGGTGCAAATATATGACGAAATATATCCGTTCCTTTGTTGCAAACAAACTGATTTTGTATTCGCTCTTAACGTTATGAGAAACATACCAATATTATTCTTTTAGTTTAACTAATTTTATCCTACAATTGGCACTTAGCCCAGCCTAACAATTTGGATAATGTTTTCAAATATTTGTCCCGTCTGCTTAAACCTTAATAAGAAGTTCTCACATGATGCTGAAGTTCATGTGTTTGAATAACACGTACTTTGCTTTTAGTTTTTTTTTTGTTCTTATTTTTGTTTAATAATTTTTTTTCTTAAATCGAATATTAACGAAACAATAGAAGATGTACCATATGAATAGCAAAAGTACAATACAAGCACAACTATTATAATGGATAAATTGTTTTTGATACCCTTTGGCTAAATATAAACTGTGTATAAATAAATACGTATAAGGATTGTTTATGTATGTGGGCTTGTGTTTTTGAATAAACAAGGAAATTGTTAAGTTAAGGAAAGTAATAAAGCGCCAACAAAAAAAGTATTCCTATGCAGACCTAAAAAGAGTAAATTCTACATTTAGTGGTTGTGCAAGGCGTTTGTCAACGCAACTATTACGTACATATATGTCAAATGTTGTTAATCTATCCCTCTTAAAAAATAGCCAAGGCAGAGTAATAAGGCTGAAATCGATTAAATACTCTACTACAGTCCATAAAATATTTTGGCAAACTTGTGTTCACTCTTAATGCACGATTGGATGGAGAGAGAGATATCGCCAATATCAATGTGCCTGCTTTATAATCTCTGCTGCACACAAAAAAATAAATCACTTACATGCAAACTAGTATGGACCTCTTGTTTTCTTACATATTTGCAGAGTTACTTTTTCACGCCAGTTGAATAGTGAGAACTTTAATATTTCTGTGGATATTTTATTTCTAACATAACGAGGGACACAGGCAGTCGGTAGTCTGGATGTTTGATGCGCAATCAGTTCCCCACAGCAGAATGTCATATGACAATATTGGCTTTGTAATAAATTTACATAAAATAAGTTTGTGCGTTAAATTAGGACCTAACTGGTCACTAGTGTAATTTATTTGTCAATCTACGTGGGTACCGAAATATTTTATGTGGTTTTACCGTGGAATTTCATATTCTAATATTCGAGAATTTAGATTTCAGAAGGATAATGGATGCATGTACGACTGAAGTTATTCGCATACAAACTTCAGATCTTGATTAACACTTACAAATGCAGTATCGTCCGCAAACTTTAACGTATATGTATTTGCGAAAGTTGGGGCATTCGCAGTATAGATGTTTTAAATAGCAATACAAGTTCAACTCTTTGCGAAACTGCTGTAGATATTTTCCTTTTTTTGAAAGTTGATCCTTCAACCTTACTTGAAAACTTTTATCTGTCAAATAGCTCTTGAGAAGCTTGTGGCAGTTTTTAGGAAGAACTTAAGTTATTTCCTTGAGTAGTCTATCATGAAGTCTTTCGTATGCAGAGACAGAGACCTTCGAAGAAAACATTATAGCTGGCAATGGTGAGATACTGATCCCTTGCAATAATGACCTCAAATTATCTTTAAAAATTAATGCTAGGCATTCATTTATCACCCAAAAGAAATACTTCACTTACTTTTGCAAATTGTCAATTGCCAAAACCCAAACGGTTAAAAGATCACTATATTGTTGCCGAGAACATAGTTATCGAGACCATGTTTCCACCAGATTTTTTCATCACGCGAATGTACTTAGCAATTCCAATATTTTTATATGTATAAAAGTATTTAACAAACAAATATATCGAAGGAAAGTGAAAAAAAGAAAGCTCAAAATTCTTCTCTTTCAAAAAATAACCATTCAAAAAATCGGATTAGACACCGCAATAATCAATTGCAATTTTCTTGATGTCAACAACAAGCAATTATTAGTATAATTGTGTGTTGTGCGTGTTGCGTGCACTTGCATTATAAACATTACGTTCTTCTATAATATATGGGAATATCGAAGCAGGCCGCTAAATTTATTGATCTCTTTTCGCCCCCTTCCTTCCTCGAATTGATTCCTGGCAACCGATTTGTAGTGATTACCTTACTCTCAATCAAGTCTCGTGCTACCACTACCTTTACTCTCAACTGTAGTGAGTTAAGACTGTTGGCTGGTGACTGTCGACCTTCTTCCTTAGGTCCACCATGGCATTTACATTTGACAAGTGTCTGGCCGTGGCCCAAAGTCTTGTGTTAGCTAGTGCTGAACATTCACATACAATGTGTGCTAACGTCTCAGCCTGTTTCTCGGAAGTATCTTTAGAAAGCGTCACGTACACCTCTTGCGAGGTTTTTTTGTCCAACTCTTCTGAATCCCTACATTGGCCAATAAACGCCGGATTTCATACAGAAATTAACCTCTTCAATGGCTTCAATGTCTATCGCTGTCGGAATCTCACGGTATAACACCTTATAAGTACCTTTAAAGATAGGCCCATCCACTCTTCGCGAGGCATTCTTGTCCATCTCTTCCCTACCTTGAATCTTGGTTCTCCCATCTCTGAGATTTATAGCTCTAGTCCGAAGCATAGCGTTTATCCATTTTATAATAATGGGGTCAACCCATACTTTCAGTAAAAGCATTTCTCAGCTTCCCAAAAGAGATCTTGTCAAAGGTGCCCTCAATGTCCATAAAAACGGACAGAGCAGCTCCGCCATTGAAAATTTCTCTTTCCGCTACTCTGACGAGCTCGTGCAGAGCGGTGTCAGTGAATCTACCTGCTTTATAAGCATGCTGAAATCTACTCAAGGGCCTATCCGTCAGCGTATGGTTCTCCATAAAGTAAGGCTGACCGGTTTGAAGGACTTAGCGTTAGTATAGGCCCTGTTACCCGGTTTGGGAAGAAAAACAACTTTAGTTTCCCTCCAAGCCACCGGAATATATCCCGTCGCTAGACAGGCTACGAATATTTCCCTAATCCCATCAATCTATTCCCTACTGTAAGAAGGCTGGGAAAATTCCATCCATTCCAGCTGCTTTGAATGGTGCAAAAGATAGTATTGCACTTCTGACACCATTCGGAGATATTATCCTTTCAGCGTCAGCTCGGCTTCTCTCACTAGCCCCCCTATTTATAGAAGTCCATGAGTCACTAGAACTCAAGCTTCCAGGAAAAGGCCTTTCTTGTCTCCTTGTTCATGAATTCAATTTCTCTGTTCCACCAAGGTGACGGATCTTTTTCATCCACAACTGTCAAGGGACAAGCATGCTCGAAATGCACTCAGTTACGGTAAGTCATATGTGTGTGCCTGCCAGCTGTCGGCCTAAACATTAAGTTGCTAATTATCATTTCGGTATTACCGTGTTTGCAAAATTGATGAATCTTTTAATAACTAATCACATCCCCTGAAAATAAAGATTTTAAAGCTGAAGGTACATACCATGCGTTTAAGCATCAACGCGTTTCATATCTATTTTTTATCCATTCAGCACCTTAAACACATCCTGCGTTAGACACTTCCTGTTTTTCAAAATTTTTTTATGAAAACGGACAACAAAATGAGTTTGCTTCAAGATTTTATTGAATTTTTTAATTTGTTCCATTAATTTTAAGGGAAGTATCAGACATATCATGGACGAAAAATTGCTCAAATATAAAGCACAATCATCAATTTTGATATACTATACATACAAGTCGCGAGAAGCGTAAACTTCCCCAACTTTATGCATCCCACGCATTGAAAACATTTTTGTGTACCTTATTCTATGAAAACACTCTACTTGAACAACGACTGTTTGCCTCCTAGAATGTTTAACTTTAAAGACTAGTACTCGAAGCGCAGATAAGAATGCGAGAAATGGAATGGAAAAACCTGCAAAAGGGTATGTCGGTAAGCTAGCAAGCAGTGTGCTAACATATCAGTCTGGGGGTCGTAGGTTCGATTCATATTTCATTGCAACAAGTGAAGATCTTCGCTACTGTTTTCTTTGTTTTAATAAATTAATACAAACAAAGTAAAAAAAAAAATTGACAAGCCTCAAAAACGATTGTATATTAAATAATGTCTAACGCTACATAAAACCAGATCTTTACAATGCCTGCTTTAAGCCAATATTTCTGTATGGATATGATACAATGAGCCTAACCAAAAAGCAAGCACGTTTAAAGTTAACTGGCAATTTCTTCACATGTTACGCGAAATGCTAATATACGAGTACAAGTAGTACAAAAAAGAGTTGAACAAAGAGATGAACATCGCCAATTGAAGCTGGTTACTGTCTTTACTTCCAGAATAAAGAATCATATTTATCACAAAATTTCACAATTTTTTAGTTGCAAGATCAATGCATACCTTTAAACCCCTTGTTGTATTCGAACGCTACCATAAAAAGGCAATATAATATCGGAGTAAAAATATCTAAATTGTCGATACATAAACACAAACACACCCACTTAGTAACTTGAGAAAGAAATCACTGGTTCTATTACTACCTCGAATTTGTTTTTTTTTTCGTCTATCCTTAAGATAGAAATGAGATTCGTTATTGCGCTTCTTTGGAGTTTGTGTGTTTTTGTGGATGCAGGAATATATGATTTTGCCATCGTTTATGTAAAATAAAAATGGATTTAGTTAAATGGTTTTAAAAAAGAGGTTTTTTACATTTTATATTTTGTTTTACATGCTGTTTCTTTGTAAATTGTTTTATGTAAATTGTGGAGTTTTCAAATGTATATTTTAAATTTCAAATATGCAAAATTAGGCACACCAATGTAAATGTGTACTAAAATCAATTTTCTATGCAATAAAATAAAAGGATTTTTTATTCTTGTTTTCCTAACAGTTTTCCGAAGGGTTAAAATGTCAACTGGGAATGAATATATGTTTCAAAGATTGTTGCCTGGATATGTACAATTGAATTTCAGTTGTGAAAAGTTGCAACAATTGTGTGTGTTTTGTTTTTGTTTTGTGCAAACTCAAAGTTGATGGTGTTCAAAATATCCTTTTTTTATGGCAGAAAATTATGCTGCGGAACCTACTACACATTTGTCTTATTATAGTGACCTTTATATATGACTGGTATAAATTATTTTTAATTAAATATCAAAATATACCAACTTTATTTGTAAACATATATTTTATTAGAACGTTGTGCATTATAGGGATCTCGCGAAAATAAATATTTCCAAGGATGATCACGTTTGCGATTGTACTTTTTTCATTTTCAATAACATAAGTTAGCTTTAGCATACTGGTACAGAGAGCTATTTCTGTCCTGCTTTTTAAGTAATTGATTCTATATCTGACATAAAAGGCACGATTAATGAATGGTTGATTAAATGTCTTTTTCCTTTGCTTTTTGAATGAGATCCCTTGCCCGAACAATTTTTGTTTGCTGTTTCTAAAAAGCGCAATATTTATGAAAGCTATGAAGTGCGTAATATTTTAAGCTCTTATGGTCGATGTGTTGTTATTACGTCTCCCTATACTCACTTTCTTTATTCTGATCACACAAATTGTTAACTAGCGCCATATCTATCTTGATAAATCTGTAGCACTTACGACTTTTCAAAATATCGCATGAATTCCTTCTTTTATTTTTAAGGATTAAATATTTTCGCCTTTTAATTCAAAAAGCCGTAAATATAATGTATTAACCCGGGAAAAATCTGTAGTACATATTTAGTAGTTTTTAATTTTGTGAAGGGCATATAATATTCGGCACAGCCGAATATAGTTGTCTTACTTTGTTAATATTATTTGTTCTGAACAACTTACCTTATTTTGAATTCTTATAGGAATTTTCTGATCAGTATGGGAAATATAATTATATTTGATATTTTGGCCATCGTAAATTATTTGTTCTTATATGCGACGGCATCAGAGGTCCACACTTCTTTAAAAAAAAGAACGTTTGTCGACATCGTGTACTGAAAATCAATGATATCCTACTAAAAGTCAATGGGTCCTGCAGCACGGTGGTGCAAAGTACTGCATTAAGGACACTATACATTCTAAGTAAGGCATTCAAGGTATGATTTTCACTTGCCAAGGTGATGTAAATAGTTACTTGATCACTTGACCTCGCAAATTGGAATATCATTAAGGCGTCATGAACAGCATGTTTTAAAATTTCAACCTTGCAACAAATCTACACACGCGAAGAAAAAATATGTTTGGGGCATGTTTTCTACAAAAATATATTGTAGTAAAAAATAGTTATTTGAGAATATGTCAAACATTATTAAGTTGCACGAAGCAAATTATTGTTTACACTTAATTACTAAATAATTTCCATTCATTAAAATTACAATATGGTTGCGTTGAACAATACAATTTTTAGGAAAATTCTAACCTCAAAGAAAGAATAACATTATAACTATAACCATAAAATGTACCTAATAGACATAATTTGTAAACTCTTATGCTGTTCAATCAAACTAAGAGAGTGCTGGGGCTTTAAGTGGTTAGCGTGTTGACTATTAAGCATTCAATGGCTTTAGTGGTATGTGTTCGTCCCTCAGCCACTGCCAATTAAAATAACATAGATTGTTGGCTTTTCAACGGTTCTAAGAAGACCATATTATGGTTATCTACAATAATAATTCCATTTGTTTACAACCTTTTAATCATAATATGTTACTCTTAAATTATAATTACCTGAATCACGTCTTTCTTTGCGTATAGCCGTTGGTTAGCTGAGTTGTAGCCTGCTTTCTTGTAGTGTTAGCAAAATACTTGCCACTTGAACGTATGGAATTGCAAAATATGAGGTCGAACACACCGAACTTAAGGTCCAGTTTCTTCCTTTGAAGTGTATTTACCAACAAAGGCTAAACGCAACCACCCCCATTTGAAATTAAAGCTGCAATTATCTCCCTTTGGCTTTATAGCTGCAACTAAAGTCTACATTTGCAATGACTGCAAAGCAGCAAAAAAAGTGGAACTAAGCAAAATATTTTCTCTATGTTTTTGCTTTGCTTGAAAGGACACAAAACTCACCAGCTATACATCCTGTGGTCTGGCAAAACACAGAGGTTGACTTATTCATACAAAGGTCCTAGAATTAATATATCCTCAATTATATTATTTTCTTCCATATGTTAAAGTTATCATAAACATGATTTAAACCATAAACATTGCATGAACTTTAAAGACCAATACAATTTAAAACCAAACTGCACTCACCTACAAGAAATAACCATGCCAACAGTACTCTTACATTTGGTCCAAGAAATTCAAAATAAAATGTTACACATGCAAAGTCGATGAAGCAGCAATTAACCAACCTGAAAATTCGCACTCAATAATACTCAGTTCAGTAAGTTTGCTACAACTTCATATATTCCTACCTTCAACGCCAGCGGCACGAGACAAACATTTACCTAAATGAACAACCAACAAGCAACACTACGAACATACCCACACTTTTCAAAAGTACTTTAGGTTTTCCATTTATTTTCTACAGCTTTAGAGCTGCATAATAGAAGGAAAGAGTATAAAAAGAAAGAAGCCAAAAAGTTGGGAATTAAATGCAAGATGAGGTAGACACTTGAGGTTTTAAGCCAAAGATTTTTGTATTTAATTTTTAGCACTCCATAGAAAAGAAAACAAAAATATTAAATAGCGCAAATAGAAATTAAATAATAAAATAAATAAACGCTTCAGCCAGTTACGAGAACCTTTTCCTTTTTTGGACAAATAAAAGCAACGTTTGGATGCATTTAAGCCAATCAACAATAAAGTATTAGTAAGTATTTAAACTAATGTAAACTGTTTCACAGACATATACCGCACATACTTGAAAATACGTAGATACGATGCATACGTAATGGGGATTTCAATAAGGAAAGCATACAAGCTGTGATTAAGGAGTCAATAGTATTCCTTTCTTATTTGAGAGGCTCTTGTATATTATGCCTTATATGACTTAGCTGGATTGAGTTGAGCCAAGAGATCTCTTGCACGGACATTACGGCATTGGTCGGGCCATCGCAGTTTATTTGCATAGATCTACCACTGCACACTGCAAACCACAAAAAAAGCCTAGCAGCTTCAAATAGCACAATCCTGGTGGTTACGTTGCCTTCGTGACGAGATGACTGGAATCACACACTGTTCACGCCCATATCGTTCAGTTCGGGTCTGAAGAAATTTTCCCTTGATCTGTAGCGCCTTACTAACGCGGTTTTCTGATAAAAAATGACGTCTTGTCGACAATGTTTTCCCGAACTCGTGATCCTCTTTCAAACGCTGCAATTACCATTGTCAAAGGTCTATAACTTTCAGTTCTTAGGTCAGTTCGATATTGTGCGGGTGTAGCCGGCAATTAAAAGTTAATAGAGGGAATCGACTGCTTCGGGCCCTTTAGCTTACTTTAAATAAAGATTGGAAATGTTCATAGCCCGATCCAATGCTCGTTTAAAGTACGGATTTTGACTAATGGTTCTTCGAATAAATCGTGGCAAGCTTGGGTACCAAACGTTTGAATAGCCACCTGAACTGCCCTAAATTGGGCGCACTGTTTGCACTAACAAATAACTAGTGCTGTTCGTCCGTGCTCCATAAACATTTGACATCATTAGCCCAATAATTATAGAAACGCCACCAAAACAACCTGTCCTTCAACATCAGCCCACCGTTATTGGAAAACCTCTTATTAACATTTATATAAAAGTTTTTATATATCCACCATGTATATATTTGTATGGATATTGTAGTGTTTAAGTAAGTGCTACGTGCTCCAAAATAGTGTGAGTTATAAAATTGTGCTCGTAGCAGTTTTAGCATTCGTACCCAAAGCTTTTTCACTAACCATAGTTAAAAGTCTTAACTTAAGTGGCGTGTATCCATTTTTCGGATTGTTTTGTACAGACTCTGGCATTTACAAGTATAAGTAGTTTAGAGTATTTGCTTTCTGTAAATGTTTTTTTTTGCACTTTCCACTCTCTTCTGCTCCTCCATAGCTTGACAGGGTTTTCACAGAAAAAAGGTGGAGAGCCTTGAAAAAAAACGCAAAAAGCAAAGTAAAGTAGCTGTAAGCTATAATATTAAAATATGTAGTTGGGGAAAAAAATGTTTTTGGTAAAATATAAACATAAATAAAATAATGCATTTTATAAGTATAACAACTTAAAAGTGCACAAGTCAAGTGCATACAAACAAACAGGCGAACACATTGACTGCAGGGTAGAGCACTGAAGGAACGAAGTTAACCTACAAGAAGGGTAGTATTTGCAGAAATAGGAAAACAACGAAGCTTAGATATTTGCTTCTTATAGAACGTTATATATTAATGTATGTACATATTTATTTCCCAGCAAATATCGCGGGTTTATTTTTTAGAAACTTTAAGTTAGCAATGCTGCGTGATATGTGCGTCATTTTAACAGCTGCTACTTGTTTTGCAATTTCATCATAAACAGACTGACATAAGGCTCATTGATAACAGGTAGACTCACGAGCAAAATCAAATCATTTTCGGATTAGTGTGGAATATTTCGAAAAAGAAATTTTATGTGGACTTTGACATCCAATCAACTGAAGCAAAGTTATTAGCTGGTGAGTTTAGCAGCTTGGACCTAAACAACGTCTGCAAATTTTGTAAATTTCATACGAAAAACATGAACCATTCCCTTAACTCACGATCTTTATCCATTTTACGGTCGGTGTAATCGTTAGAGTATACTATATAATAGTAAACCGTGTACCGAAGAAGCTGCTGCTGCTCTAGTGCGTAGCATCGTGCCCAACATTGGGCGCTGTGTCCATCCACTATATTAAAGATTTTGTGCAGAGATTTCGGTTTACGGATTTACAAAATTCAACTCGTACAAGAGTTGAAGCCGCACAACCATCGGGCAAGCTGTACATTTGGTGAATGGGTCCAAACAAAATTTTCTATTGTTCTTGAACTTCAAAGGACCGTTTTAATAAGTGATTTACTGAAAAACCTGTGCATCCAGAAGGAGTCACTTTTTGTTGTGCTCTAAGAGCCGGTGAACATGACAGTTAATGGTGAATGACCACATGGTACCACATTTGAACGCCCTTAATATGCAGGTGCTGTAGTCTCAACAAAACAATGCAAAGTGCCACACAGCGGTGACCAAATAATTTCGAGTAGAGCACCTATAAATTTACCCCTAAGGACATACGATTTAATATCGCTGGGCTATTTTTTTGTAGTACTATTTGTGAGCTTTGATCTACACGGATAAGCCACAGCTAATTGACGCTTTAGAGGACAACATTCGCCACCTTAGGCAATGGAGGCCGTAGGTTACATACGGCTTCCAATGCTGCAAAAAGCCAGCCGGTGTGGCAGTATGCTCAAAATTATATTCCATTAAGTTTTAGATAATAAACTTGACAGCGAACACGAAAATTGACACTCTGCAAACCAGATGAGTTGGAATTTCTAGCGGAGATTATGTACTACTGTGGGCAAGAAATAGTAGTACTTTGTTCATAATTTTAAATTTCTTTATTTATTCTGCCAAATTTATTTCGTCCCCCTCGAAGTAATCCCCCCCCTCGTCACAAGTTAGAATATATCCTGGTAGTCGGAAAGCATTGTTGGACAGACGTCAATGCGACGCTGTTTTTCAAGAAAATTGAGTGATTTTGGAACCAATCGTGATATCAGTAAGGTATCTGACTGTTAATCATCGATTCTCGAACACCAATTCCTTTTTATTTTATTGTCGTGTTGATCATCAGTTGGTGTTGATGGCCGTCCTGGACGTGGTTCGTCGTCAACGCGTTCTCGACCTTCTTTGAATAATTTGTACCAATCAGAAACACTTGCTCGCGACATACAATTATCACCGATGGTCCTTTGCAACATTCTGAATGTTTCGGCACCAGAAATTTCATTCCGCACACAAAATTTAATGGAACTTTTTGTTGAATAATTTCTCTCAGATGTTACTGACAGTCATACCAATGTAGAAAAAAATTTCGACGAATGGATTTCCGCGCGAAATTTAAATTAAAAAGTCTTACTATTTTTTGCTCACAGTAGTATATTGAGTACCTAGAACGTGCGTTTTGATCTACTTTTTCTTAAGGAGTCGTTTTTTGAAAAAGGCAGGTCTATGCCAATGATTTGCAATCGACAGATGTTCACATAATCCAGGCTGTCATTAAAATTGAGCCAGTTGTATGGGCAGAGTTATTTAAAAATTTTACTGCACTATCATCAACCAAACAGACGTGGCTATTAACTCAAACACAGCTGGTTTTATAACGTTTCAACATTGTTCCATTCAATGCCTTATATCCATTACCTTGTTTATACGTCTTATTTGCAAATAAAATAAACGACAGATATAACAAAAAATAGTTTCCAATTAAAGAAAACAAATATTAAAACAGGAGGCAACATCACTTTATTTGCAAATAGTGACAATAATCTGTAATAGTTTTCAAGAATTAGAAAGTTACAAAAAAAAAATTATACGGGAACATGTCAGGTTTTTATTCACAAATAATACGTGCGTGTAAACTATGTAAACTAATCCCACAATGGGTTGGGATTGCTTTTAAATAATTTGCTGGGTTATTGACTCTGCTGTGTTGTCTTATATCGTGTTGTATGTTTGTATTGTTACTATTATTAATTGTACACTTTTGGCCAAGAGAGATTTATGTTTTTGTTAAGTTTGGCTTTTTATCCTGGCAGAAACCGTACAAGAAAAATGGAAAGGTAAAATAATCAAATAAAAATGCGAAAATAAATATTTAGGATATAAATAAAAGGAAGATTATTAAATGAGGTTTAGCGTTTATATTACTTTAGTTTTCGCATTAACCCTTAAATGCATGAGGTCAGCCCCCGGTATTGCGACCAAGCTACTCTTATGGTAAATCGCTCGCTGAACACGAAATGGGCATTCGTTTTCCTGGAAAATGCACCGTTTTCACGGAAAAGCGGAAAAACGACGATTTGTGATGTGTACCATATATGGTACACTATGCATTCTATACATATTTAGAATAAAATACAGTTTGTTGAAATACTTTTAATATTTATTAGAAATTAATGAAAAAAAACATAAAAATAAATGGAAAATTCATGTAAAATGTGTGAAAATAACAATATTGGTAGTTTCCAGTTTTAAAATAATATTTATTATTCCTTTTTAGTATGGTAATCGACGAAGCAATTACGTTTTTCGTTCAAGCAAAGATGAACATTACACTTTCTGCACTTAAAAATGGAACGGTTGTTAACTTTTTTATCTTCACCACATGTAATATTTTTGCAGCGAGCTCGTCCTTCGACAACTGGCAGGTGGTCAATACCATCATATCGCAAATCGTCAGCTGGCTGCTGTTCGTTTTGGCCTCGAGAGACTGGCAAAGGTACGTCTGGCCGACCACACTTTCTTTTCTTTTGTGTCATGTTTGTCAGCACATGGGATACCTCCAGACGGAACTCCTTTTGGGTTATTGGGATTGAAGGGTTTGCTCTTTTAAAAAGAAGCCATGCATTAACCATGCAAATGTCGAGTAAATGGTAGAATATTCTGATGTACCATTTTCGGCTTTTTAGTCCAATTTTTAGACGACCTAAAGAAGAATCCATTAGGTCTACGCCGCCCATATGCATATTGTATTCTTTGATGATTTGGGGGCAGGGAATCGTGATTACTTCGTGGTGCTTTTTATCCCATCTTTCAACAGAAGGGACGTCAACAGCAACACCATGTTCAGCAAGTAATGGTTTTATGCCAACGAAAGTGGACACAAGGTTAACGACCTTGTTATCTTTCCAAGATATTGATGTTAATTGCACACCATGAATGTGTGCTGTAAACTCTGCCGAAACGCCTCTATTCATTTTCATCATCTCCTTAGGGTCAGGAAGTTTACAATTCTTTATGCGGTTACGGTTGATTGTTCCAATGCTGTGAATGCCTTGGGTCCTCAAATAAATCAGTAATGGTATGGACGTGTAATAATTATCCATATAGACGACGTAATTTTCAAAACGGGGAACTTCACGGGTCATACGTACTACAATATTCGCAGATGCCTTCAAATCAGGTTCTCCCGGCCATCTACGATGTTCTTCTCCAGTGTAAATTTCGAACTTATACATAAAACCGGTTGTATCGCAAAGTGCGAAAAATTTAAATCCCCATTTCTTTGGCTTATTTGGGAGATACTGCTTCATATAATGTCCAACTTTTGTGGAGCACATTTGCTCATCTATCGATAAGCGAGGCAGCATAGGAATCGATTGAAAACGATCGTTAAGTGAATTCACCATTGGCCTAACTTTGAATAATCGGTCAGGATTTTCGGCATCATACTCATCGTTATTGTTTATATGGAGGTACTCCCTAATCTTCTCAAACCGGTTTACAGTCATTACATTACGCACTGCATCAACCCCATTCTGTCTGTTCCAATAATCTCGCACACAAGGAAGTTTGTGGTAAGACATATAATAAATAATTCCAATGTATTTACCGAGTTCCAAGGCATTAAAAACGAAGTTTTGATTGTTCTTTTCAACTTTTGCGTAATGAATGGTCTCGTCCACTATTTTCGCCATCAGCCCGTCCGTGAAAAAGTATTTGAAACATGTGTAAGGAGTTGCGAAATCATCTGCTGAGTCTGGTTCCAATTTAGAGCTTCCAAGAAAAGAGATTTGCTCTTCGTGCAACTGTAGGTTTTCTTTTTTCCAACGAACTCTCTCAAAATCATTGGAAGTTATGTCTACAACAACGTCCTTATACTTGCAGCATTCTTCACGTACATGGGTTAGCTTTTCATTCTGATCGACGAAAGCATTTTCGGTGGCAGCGTTTTCTGTTAGATCATCTACAGGTTGCACAGGGGTCGATGAAGCCAACATTTTTATCCTTTTTCGTGGAGGCGAAGAAGGCGGCTTAGTCACTATAGACAAATCAACTGATATTGAGGTACCAATATCAGGAACAGGAACTCCAGAAGCTTCAAGAATAGATACGTCTAGTTCGTCAATATTGAGAATTTCGTCAGAAATTTCCCCTGCATCCAATATGGCGTAATCGGTTTCGGCACGATTTCTCACACGTTGCGGCATTTGAGTTTCATTAACCAATTCATCCGGTCCGTCATCCACCCATTCTAATTCATCATCAGACCTATCGCCATTGTTTGGTATGCCAACTACTTCGTTATCGTCATAATCCTGAAGCATATCCGACACCTCATCAGCGTTGTACCTCTTCCCGTCAATAATAATACCATCCATATCTAAATAAACAACGCCAATAATAAATAAAAACAATAACTTATAAAAAATAAAAATGAATATAAAAAATAATAAATAATAAACAATAAATAATAAAAATAGTCATAGAATATGCATACATCCAGCACACAATGAACCACATGTGCAGATGCATGTTGTACCATATAAGGTACATAGAAAAATGGAGAAAAAAACTAATAAACGATATAATATTTGATCAAGATTCATCATAATTAGCTAAAAAAAAGTCCAATTTACTTACCAATACTTGTTTCCACACGAATAATATGTATTTAAAACTTTTTTTTCACTATTGAAATTCACTTTTAAAATTTTGTGCAAAAAGTGCATACACCCACTTTGGCAGCTTACTGACAATTAAAACAAATCGTAAGTGAGCTTAAATGGTATTTTTATGAAGAGTGATATTGTTTTTTATAATCTATAGCTAACGGTACCACTCTTTAGTTATATTAGCGAGAGTATCATATGATTAAAGTCATGTACCATATTTGGTACAGTATGCATTTAACCTAAATAAGAGCGTTGAGCATTGCGTAGGCAGCAGGGTACGTAGTCACAGTATATTTGAAGTAAAATGTTTGTCTCTGAGAGCACTGTAGCTACGCAACCTGATGCTAACGCAATGCTCGTATTTAGGGTGGACAGTATAAGGAACTACATACGTGGATATTCAGTTTCGAAAAATTCCGCAACACCAACATTAACTAGGAGTACTTATCTGTTGGTTAGTTGCACAGTGGTTACTTATACGATGCTTGATATAGAGAAAAGAAACACGAGTGGAAATTCTGATGTGGCTTTAGAAATTTAATTGGTGCAAAAGATATTATGTACTAACGTAAGTAAAATATTTTAAAGAAGTTTGGATTTATGCTGAAGTAACTAGGTTAAATTTTATTTAATTGTTAAATATTTGCACTTGCATTTGTAATAGGATTTTGAAAATTCGCCTTTATGTAAAATATTGAATTGACATAAGCTTCTGCGTTCCCTTTTTTTTATTTCAACATTCAGGTTACAAACACACTTGAAACACAGAACATAGCCTGCAGAAAGCTCTTAGTCACTTATTGCCTGCGAATTCTCACTACGACTTAGAATCTGCACTTGGGCTTAAAATTGAATTAAACAAGTAAATGCCATCGCTGGCCGGCAGTTCAAAGGCACAAAGATATGGCATGCCGTACCTGAGTGCACTGCCAGAATTTCTGACTTATACCTCCTCGTAGTTTCGGCCGGTAAAAGGTACCTCTCTCTGCAAGTAGAATGCTTGGGCTCTAGTAAGCAAACTCTGGATACAAGTCGATCTCCAATTTGAATACAGACTTACCCGAGCATGTGGAGCTCTGTGCGGGTGGACATTACATTAAATTACAGAGATGAGCCAGGCGGCCTCGCAAGAGGCGGGAAGGATAATCTGAGGAAACTCTGGTTTTAATTGGCCAAGTGAGAAATCCGAAAGAAATAGACAAGAATGCGTCGCAAGAGATTTACGGGCCTTCAAATATACTTCTAATGCGTTGGACTGTGAGATTCCGAAAGGGACAGACAATGAAGCCTCGCAAGATGTGTAGAGGTTAATATCTGTAGGAACTCCGGTGTTTATTGGCCAATTGAAGAAGAAGATGGATAAAACAACCTCGAAGAAAGTGGTCGGTTCAGTATCCAGAGATAATCCTGCGGAAGAGGCTGAGATGATAGTGCACATTGTATGTGAATGTCAAGCAATAGCTGGCAAAAAGCTTTGGTCCACGTGCAGACGTTTGTTAAATGTGAATGACTAAGACAAATTCTAGCAATAACAAGAGACTCTGTGATGAGGAAGAAGGCCGACATTAACCAGTCGCCAGTCTGAAATCACTACAGTCAAGAGTAAAAGCTAGTCTTAGCACGAGCCTCGAATGAGAAAAAAATGCCTTCGCTAATCACTCAGGGATATTTTAACACCAGATGACATAAAAAGTTGCAACACTCCAATTATCATTGTAAAAGATCCTGAGTAATTTTGTTTGCCTTTATTAAAATCGCCCATTAAAAAACTTGACCTGAAAAAATTGCCAGATGAGACCGTATATCAGGATCAATTATACAAATTTTAGCTAATTCTGCTGTGATAAATACATTATTTACATTTTATGCCATTTTGTGAGTAGGATTTTTCCCACTTTCTTGAAAGAATTTTAAAATTGTTATGATCCCTAACTCGAAAAGGACTCAAGACAGATTACGTTATTCAGGCCGACATGGCAAATTTATTAAAGTTGGTTAAATTCGTGTTCAAAACCTTAGCAAAACATTATTCTATACCCGATTGCGTAGACTGTTCAGCTGTATTTACAGATACAGGGTGTCCGCCAGGAAGGTATACTACTTTGTTCATTTATAATTTTTGATTAAATGAAAGAGAATGGATCGTATATTGATAAATGTTTTATTTAATGTCGGCAATTATGTATGGAACAATATCAGATAAATGTTCGCCCCTGTTAGCCTCACAAATGCGAGACCTTTTGAACACATTTTTCATTACATTCTCACACATCTCACGTGATATTTCATTAATTTCATCAGGAATATTTTGTTTGAGTTGCTCCAGTATTTCTGGTTTGTTTGCATAAACCTTGCTTTTCAGATATCCCCACAAAAAGAAGTCCGGAGCACTCAAATCAGACGACCGTGGAGGGCAATCATCATCACCATTCCTTGAAATAACTTGTTGTGGAAAGAGGTCTCGCAGTAGTTCCATTGTAATCCTGGCTGTATGCGATGTGGCACCGTCTTGTTGAAACCACATGTTAGTGAAGCCCAAAGCATGCTGTTGTGGCGTTAAAAAGTGTTCAATCGTATCATGATATCGCTCCCCATTGACAGATATCATTACGCCGTTTTCAATTTCAAAGAAGTAAGGTCCAATGATGCAAAGGTGACTGATGAATAATTTGAGGTTTTCCATTGCCCAGAACCGACTATTTTGTTTATTCACATATCCATTCAAATGAAAATGAGCCTTGTCACTCATTATGATTTTTCATGAAAATCGGGATTGTATTGGCATATATACGGCGGCGTAAATGGTCTTCTGGAAGAAGCTCTTGTGTCAACCGAATCTTAAATGGAAACAAATGCAAATCTTTGTGTAAAATTGTGTACAAAGTTGTTCTTTGAAGACCAAGCTCCTGAGCACGGTGTCGAATTGAAGTTGATGGATTGTTTTGAACATTTTCTTGAACAGCAGTAATGTTTTCAGCCGATCTTGCAGTACGTTGTGGTCCATGCTTGGGCCTATCACGTACAGTTCCTATTTCTTCGAAATCATTCACTACACGATAACTAGTGCGTCTTATTGGCACGTTGTTTCTTCCAAAAATTTCACATAACTTTTTCTTCGTCACAGTAATTGATGATTGATTTTGATAAAATGTTTTAACGATTAAAACACTTTGGTTTACCGAATATATTTTTTTATATTTCATACATACGGAGAATATGCCAACAAGCTCAAATGCATTTACGTCAACGTTTACAGATGACATTGCATTTGTAAACCAAGATCCAAAAGTTGCATCGCAACAACTTCAGAATCTGGGCAGAACGAGCGGCTCATGTCTTCCATTGTACAGTGAGTCTCCTGTTGCCTATATTTCCTTTTAGCCGAATTGCTATACGCCAGACCGTTTATGTATAGTGGGACTCGGTCACGCAAGAAATTGATGGGGAAATTCACGATGTGACAAATTCACAGACAAATTATTCCGTAAAAATTAGTCACAAGTATTTCGCGTTTTTGAGCAGCATGTCATGGCTTTTTACACCATTCCAATTATGTTTACTTTACAAACGAACCGAGATTCGACGCCATTTGCATATAACCGCCTCGTATATTATTAAACGCGGAGCCAGTTTAAGTAATTTTAATGATTTTTTTAACGATAGCTTTTTTTATTATTCCCAAAATATGGGGACAGAAGGCTTTTATTAGACAATAATATCAGTTTAAATCGCTTCACTCGTTTCACATTAATTCACTACTTGTACTTTTTAGTGGTGGCGATGAGGGCAAGTGTGCTAACTAACGTATTGAGAGTAGACCGGTAAAGTCCTCAAAAATATGCCCTAAAAATGACAGTGAAGATATCACATAACCGAAACCGCTTTGTCTTTGAACTAAACTTGACAAGGGATGACGCAAATTCGTTCCGAACACCTAAATAAAGAGCAGCTCTGCACAGGTGTACTTAGTCCCTGTTTATTCGATTGGAGAGAACCGAAGGAGATGGACGGATGAGTCGGGTAGCAATACCAGCCCAACAGACGCACTTAAATAAATTGGTTAAGAGGAATCAGTTCCTACAACCGAAATATACAAGAATTAATATAGCAAACAAGGAGACGGTTTTAGAATGAGGTTTAAGTGCTACAGCTCAGGAAGATACAAAATAGTCCAACAATGACAGAGTTGAATTAGCATATGAACAAAAAATTGTACGACTTGAACTGGCCCTGAAAAATCTCCTAGGAAGCGAGAAAGTACATAGATTTAATCGTAGTATCCTAAGTTCGATAATTATAATGACGGAGTTCACTAACTCAGATATCTTCTAACCAGATGAAACTGCAGGCAGATTATTTTGGTTACCTGTGCCTGTAAGAGGACGACGAAGTGGATACGTGCTATGTGTGTAAATGTGTTAGAACTGCAGGCATGCATATACTGAATGTGAAAAAGAAGATTTTTGTACACTGTAATGTATCGATTTTAGTACATAAAAATAGTTTATTAATTAATTATTAAATATTTTTTAGAACAAAGGCTTTAAGCTTGTATTATTTATTATTTATTAATGTATGGAGGGATATCGAAGCAGACCGCTTACTTTCTGAGTCCCTTTTCGACCCCCATTTCGCTCCTCAAATTGATTTCAGGGAACCGATCCCTAATCACAACCACCTTACTTTCAATTGAGTCTCGCGCTAGCCCTAGCCTTTACTCTTGACTAAAGTGACTTCAGACTGTCGACTGGTAACTGTCGACACTCTTCTTTATCACGGAGTCTTTTGTAATTGCTAGCATTTGTCTAAGACTTAGTTCCCCCATGGCATTCACATCTAACAAGTGTCTGCCCGTGGTCTGAAGCCTTATGCTAGCCAGTGCTGGACATTCACACACAATGTGCGCTACCGTCTCAGCCTCTTCCAAGCATAGTCTGCAAGTATCATCTTCTACGACTTTCATCTTAGCCAGATGGTACTTGAAGTTTCCATGTCCTGTCACTAACGCAGTGATACAGCTAAAAGTAGCCCTATTATACCCGAGCACCTTGCTGGCCTTCCTGCCGAGAGGCTCTTGGAGCACCATTCTAGCCTGTCTACATGTGGTATTCTCCCTCCACCTATTCAGGTGTAATGAGTTTACCCATTGAAGAACTTTAGCTCGCAATAGGCCATTCCCCAGGGCAACCGTGGGTTCTGGTCCACAGAAATACACATCCGATCCCCTTTTTGCTAGTTCGTCTGCTGCTTCATTTCTAGCTTTAAGCTTACTTTGCTAAAGTCAACAATCAGACCTCTTAAATTGATTTCATGATTTTTAATGTTTCTGTTACACACCCATCCACACAACACACGTCGTTTTTCTATTTTCGTTTCAATCTGGTTTTCATTATATCATCTGCGGAGTTTATATGTTACAGTCGTTGGCACTGTAACATGTTTAGAAACGTATTTGAAAAAATAAAAAAAAACTACAATGACAACATGACAGACCACCTCACTATTTCTACCGGGAATTAGTTGGGATTTTATTTTATATTTTTTAGACTCTTCATTATTAGTTTTCTTTTATTTTTTATTATTGTAAAGCGAGAGCCATTAGGGAATGAAGCAAGTAAGTTTAACCACTTATCATGGTCATTTAATTGTAACTGTTATTGCCAGAGCACTTAAACAAGGAAAAATTATTGTTATTGTTGTATGTAGTAGTTATAGTAATTACCGTTAAAAATGGAATTAAAATGACAATTTTTACTATGAAATATTTCCTTTCCTTATTTGAATCAAAGGAAGAGAATTAGAAATAAATACAGAAATCAATATGGAAGTTTTTAACGATGCTAGAAACAAAATGAAATTAGAGATATTTTTCTAAACGGAATTCAGTAAAAAAGGGGGAATCGATTTTTTATATTTTTTCCAATAAGGTTCGAATAAACTGTGTCGTTTTCTAAAAACAGACTCTGAGGATTTTCGCAGTGACAAGGATTCGAGACTTTGCCACACAAATCTTTTTCTTATAGTTAATTTAATTTATATTAATAAAATTTACAATATATATTCAAATCTTATTTCTAAAATATCATTTACTAGTTATTACCAATGTAATAACTAATTTTTGTATTCAAATATTAATAAACTACCTACCATTGTGTAGAGAGCACCGCCTCGCCATGCTCAATGTGTCAGTTATTATTAGACTTTAATCACAGAAATCTGCCGTAATATTAATTTGTGCTATGGCCTGCTGGTGTCAATAAACTTAGATGAACCGCTGTGGTATTACCAGTCTCTTTTGAAATATATTTCCGTAGACCGCAGACAACTTAGAGTCATATGCTTTCACCCAACTTGGTCAGCAAAGTGTATACCACATTTTATAAAGAAACTTTTTAGCGAACGTCAAGCTACAATATCGTTAACCAATGATAGTTAAAAGGTTTTCAAAGGTGTATAAAAATATAGGGAGTTGCAATGGCGCAAATTTTCCTTACATACGCATTTAAATAACTTTTTACATTTTTAATAGACATCTGAAATTAACAAAATTTAGAAAATACTCATAAACTTAAACATTCTTGAAGATGAATATTTAAAAGTAAAACTTCATTATATCCGGCATGCAAATACAATATTGGCAAACGGCCTATACCTTAGGGCTTACTCCGATCACGATCGCTAGTCATAATATTTTCCCAATTTTCTAAAAGCATATTATTAACGTTTAAATTTTCGGTATTTTCATATGATGCGAAGTATTGCTCAGATAGCACACGTGCCGTCAATTCGCAAAATGGATCGTTTAAATTGATATGGTGATTTCAGTGGCTGAGGTAGTAGTTTAAAATAAGGGTTTTCAAGTGGTTTTTGACCTGTGCCAGAAGGTGAATATGACCGCTACTATCGTATACTCTCGTGTGCGATAGTAGGCTCAAACTTTTCGTCGCATCAATTGTGTTCTGTACAAAATTCCTATAATGAGTTGTGTATGATTTGATCAGCTGATCATGCAAGGCTCCCAGCTATGTAGTCAACATGATTTCCTATTACTTATACTATCGCATTAGATCTAGTTCTTAGTTCCAGTGACAATACGATGGAAGAACGCTTATTCACACATTAGAAATAGTGTTTGCCAAGGATAAACAAACAATAAGTTTAATATAAAAACAAATAGGAGAGCAATAGTCGTCTGTGCTGAATCTTATTTACCCTTCACAAAATTATGAAGTACTATAAATGTACTACAGCTTTTTCCAGTGCAAAGGTTTGTTAGCGATCTTAAATTTTGAGTTCACGTTTCACTCGTCTTATTTAACATATAAACTATCCCTTCGTTTTAATGAAAACATTTTCAAACTCTGAATACAATGTTTTTTTTTTCAATTTCAGCTTTACTAATTTGTTTATATTTTGCATCTTTTCTCTGAATGTGTATAAAATTTTTTTGGTAGGTTTTAGATGAAATTGATTTTGATTTTAATAAATAATTAATAAAAGTTACAGTTTTTTGTGTAATTTCGGCCTTTGGATAAAATTTGCCTCTAACTTTAAAAAACTTTTACTCAAATGCTAAAAATTCTACATTTTACCAAATATTAAAAATTTGACTACAAACCTATTCCGCTGTTATATAATTTTTTTTTAATTAAAAAGACAAACACACCGAAAGAAAAATGCTTATATTAAAACGAAAGGAGAGTTTAAATTTAAAATTATACGACTAAAACCGGGGGCCAAAATTAAATATCTAAAACAATCCCTTGCACCGTGGCAAAATCTGTAGTATACATTTTTAATAGTTCACTTTTGTGAAGATCCGGCACAGCCGAATATAGATCTCTTACTTTTTTAAATTTGCTAAGTCCAAGATTTTCCTTCAAACCACATATTTTCATTCGGAGCGTAAAGTTATTTTTTGTATTTAAACAAAGAAACACTCAAAATCTACTTTAGATTTTAATTAGTCGTACAACTGTCGTATTTAGGAAAAACTTCTTTTTCAACTTTCAACTTGTATTTCCTTCCCTCTTTTGTATGCATTTAAATGCAATTACTTTAAATACTCTGCCTTTCTCTATATTTAACATTTTTCATTCAGTGTTCCGTCATTCGCCTTCCTCTTCTACTCGAGATCTTTACTCAAATGACGCTGTTGTGATAATTATCAACTTGACGACAAAATTAGTTCAGACGTAAATGAAAGTAGATGAAGCAGCAGTTGAAATAGAATTGTAGGAGCATGATAAAAAAATAATAGAATTGTGTACACAAGCAACAGAAAATGCGCTGAAATTATATGACTGTCTACTTGTTGGTAAGGACGGGTAATTCGCAAAGTCCGTGAGGAGCAGAAGTGAATGTCAGGCGTTGTTTTTTTTTATTTTTGTTTTTTTAATGCTTCATTCAGTTTTTCTCGAGCCAAGAAGTTTATACTTGTTGTTTGGTTTCCTTCATTTTGCCAAGTTAATTGTTTGGGAAATTCATTGCATTTACAAATGAACAGATTTTGTTATTTTCCCCTTCATTTTCTTTTAGTGTTTGGTTGTGTCGACTTGTTTTTCGCCCCTTCTTATTTTTGATGACTTTAACTTGTTTTGTGTGAATTTTTACGTGTGTTGTTTGTTTGTGTATATGTATATCGCTGGCTTCTGTTAGTAGGTATGTGTGTAATGTAATGCATAAGCATTTTGTTAACGTTAATCATACTGTTTGTTGTTGTTACGGTTTCCGTTTGTGCGTGGCTTGTTTTTCCAAATAAGGATGCTTAATAGTTAATTAGCACTTAAATGGATATTAATTGTACTTTTTCATTAGCCTTTTTCTGCTCGTCTGCAACCAGGAAGGCACTCGAATAAAAAATAAAGTATAAGCACCAGGAACATATTTATGAAGAGGTTTCCAATAAGGACTAATCGACTGCTATTCTTTTTTTAATGCATTTCTATTATTAAAAAAACTTACGACTACAACAATTATTTTTTTAAAGGAAGACAAACACAAATTGATTTATATTTACCAACTAATTATTGAGAAGTAATTTCGTGGAAGAAGTGTAGAAGAGCTGTATATAAAATCAGGCTAATTTATAGGAAGAATACTTTCAATTGATATTTGTACATTTGCCGCAAGTTTACAAGGCCTGCTTCATGGAGCCCACTTTTCAAATTTTGCAAATAATTCATCTAATCCAGGTTCCTATCCAAGGTGCGGCTGAAACAGGAAGATCATCAGGATGGATTCGGAATGCACAGGGGACCTATCATTACAGATGGAATGGTTAAGAACGCTATAAGGAGTTTCTATCCTACTAAGGCAGCAGGGTAGGATAGAATACCTATGTTACTTCTGCAGAATGAGCATGACTGGGTATTAACTCATATGTTTAGAATTTTCACCGCTTTCCTAACTTTTGCATGCACACCGAGAAATTGGCATTAGGCCTGGATATTCTTTATATAAAAACTAGGTAAGGCAAGTTACGGGATGTGCAACGGTTATCGGCCAATTAATCTAACTCTTTTCCTGCTTAAAACCATGGACGGAATATTGCATTACATATCTAAAATCAGGATTTCAAATTAAATGGTAACTTTTTTAATACATGCATAGTCAACGATAGATTAATGTAAAGGTGGATCAGTTGTTTCCACGATTAAAAATATCAGAATCAGGGTGGGCCACGGAACTCTACGGAAGGAATTTTATCCCCCCTTTGAACGGTAACTATAATACACAGTCTACTAAGAACCTTCACCGATGAAAGCTTTGTACTCATCTGCTATATAGTAATAATTCTGAGGGAAAAGAATCCAAATAGCGCATGCAGAAGGACTGCAGAAGCCCTGAATATAGCACACAGTTGGGCACGACCAAGGGACTATTTACTAGGAAGCTGAAAGTTGCTTTCTACGAGAAACTACGTTTCCTAGATTGGACAATTAGCTTAACTGATCGGATTAAATATTTAGGGGTAATCTTGAACCGGAAACTGAGATGAAAGCACCACATAGAGGAGAGGGTTAGGCCGATTCAGAACTAGGCGAATAAATAACAAAGACCCTATGTGGACACCGAAATGGGAATAAAACAAAAAGGTTACTGAGACTAAGCAAATCCAAAATTAATAAAATAGTGATTGTACTGACAGGTCACTTGAGCTTGCGAGCAGATAGTGAAGGGGGCAAGGAGGATGTGGAGAATATGTAACGCTTTCTATACAACTGCTAGACTTTCGTATAGCTAAGGACCTGATATTCACAGCCGACATCATACCAGACGTGTATCATTTGAGAAACGTTGTTTGGCAAGTACTCAAGAGGTTCGTGAAGAGGACAGACTTTCTATAAGGGTAAAGACATTTTCAGAATGAAGAAAATAAAACTTTCGTTTTGTTTTCAGAAATACATAGTTGTTGATGGGTCAGCTACGGTCAAGAAGAGAAGCCAGTTATTACTTTCATGCCCATAAATATATAAATAAAATATACTTCACCCAAAAAGTTCCTAACATGTCATAGCAACGGGATGCTCCGTGCGAATTTTCTCAGATTTATCTGGTCAATGTCTCTTAAGTGAGTTTCTACCTTAATCAGTATTAGCAGGATTCTCGTTTTATACGCGTTTGGGTCACATCCACAAATTCTAACAATATTTTTCACCGTATCATTGTTCTACAATGCGATATGGGTTATTTGAACCAATTTTTTAATTTAGTCCCAGTAGCCTCAAATGGCTCTGCAATATCTAACTTCATTTCCCGGCTTTGATTGACACAGAATTCGTTCATTCATTACCAAAGACTTCGTGGTACCCAGATAATAGACAATCTCCTGTTGATCGCTTCAGGTTCCAAGATTTATGCCAAGATTTGAGATTTTAAGCACTAAAAAGCTTTAGAAGTAAGTGAGAATAACCTCTTTAATAACTCAGTAACATAAACAATATTGGATAGGACATCTCCCTTGATGTACTACTCTGGTATTGTGTGTTTATTTACTCGATATTTCAACTAATACTTTTTTATATCACTTTTTTATTTATCTAATAATAAACAAACAACATATAGCTCACGAATTGCACAATTGAATACCGCAAGTTCACGAGTCTAGAGTATTGGGCAAACTTATAAGGTTTGTGTAAATCAATTTTCATATTATTTTTTACGAGAGTGTAAAAATTTACAGTACCCTTCTTAGCAAATGTGCCAGAAAACATTGTTAAAATGGTTAGTCCATCAACAGATAAATAACCATTGCACCCATTTCAGAATAATTATCGAAAGCAAATTTCTTTCTCATAAAACCGTCGGCGTTTTTATTCGTTCCATCAAGCTGTTTTTTATTTGAACGCTATACTTCGGAAGTTTTAATTGTGCTTGACAATTTCTTAAGGAAGTCCTTGTTGGTTGTGTTTCGCAACCTTTACAACCCCGACTTCAGTTTTTCAAGCTTTTCCGCAAAAATGAAAAGCATAATTTGATGTCACGCAACAAATGTTCTTTGTGCAAATCTCTAATTGCTTGTGTGTCTTAAGTTGCTCCTATAACATTGGATGTGTAGGTCCTGCCCTTGAGCTTAATCTTAAATATATATTCTTTAGCTCATACATTTGCATTATGTCTCAAGTACCACATGTCCTCAGGATGTTATAGGGTTTCGCATAAAATGTTATATGCAAATTCATTGAAAATATAACCGATAAAGACTAGCATACTCGAAAATATCAAAACTCAAACGTATCTGTGGTATTCAATGTACAAAATGGATTCGTTCCATAACCGAAGAAAACATCAACTAGAAACTGATAGATTTGTATCCTTGTAGAGCGTTATTGCGCAATAGTTCCGTTGTGAGACGTTAAAGGTAATTTTGTGGGCATTTTTGCAACCGCGCATTATTGTTGCCAAAGAAAAGCGATTAAAAAAAGAAAACAAACATAATCGAAAATCATAGATTTTTCCAGGCCACCAGTGTACGAGAAAATGAATGCGATCAGCTGAGCGTAAATATCCGAGGCCAGAATTAATTCGTAGTTTGCAACGCATTTTAAAAACAAATATTGTAGAGTTGCAACTTAGTCATAATTTAATTAAGCACCAAAGTTTATATATTATGTCTCTTAACAAGATATTACAGTTAAAAATTCGATGGTTCAACTAATGCATTATATAGTTTTTATGGATGTTAATTATTTAATGATGAAATTTGAACAATGACTTGTTTATTATAACCAAATGTTTAAAATATTTTCAAATAACCATTATATGTTTGCCACACAAATATACCGTTGGTGAGATCATAATATGGTTGCCGTAACTAAGCCAAAATCAAGTTTTTGCTTTGCTTGCATGACAATGCATCGGCTTCTTATAGCAGTATGCTATACAGGAAGACCTTTATATTTTTTTGTTGATAATTGTTAATCTATTTTGCTGATTTTTAGTAGCAAACTTCTGAAGGCGTTAACTAATAGGTGCGGTCACATATCATGTCAGGTCTTGCTATAGCCGGAAATGCATACTTATTCTTGCCACATGTGAAGTAAGTTAAAAAAACACATGGTTAATGTTAAAATTGGGAATTTGTTTTTACTTTCAGAAAGAATCACATATCAAAGTGTAGAAAAGTTATTGATTAATTGCTGACTTCATATTCATAAAACTTACACACAGAAAGCTAACAGCTAAATCACACATGTGACAAGAAACCTAAAAATGTTTCAACTTTCTTTAAAAAATTTCCATAAAAATTAAATAAATTTTTTAAAAAGAGACACAATTGTTAACAAATAAATATTTTACAAATTTATACACTTAACTACGTTTAAAATTATG
The DNA here is from genome assembly GCA_963932375.1 of Phania funesta. Lineage (NCBI taxonomy): Eukaryota > Metazoa > Arthropoda > Insecta > Diptera > Tachinidae > Phania > Phania funesta. The sequence continues at coordinate 101,451,004 of OZ010652.1, forward strand.
TGCAATAGGGTGAAGGAAGAGTGGATAGAATTTAAATGCAAATAAATTGAGATTTATGTATATTGTGTGTCTAACCTTCAGGCATTAAAAGGCCACGCAAACAACAACGTATACAATCCAACTAACAAACATCCAGAGCAAAAGAATAAAATATTTTGGCTTCAGTAGTTAAAGTTGTAGGTATAAGCACAACTTCAACTACTAAAATTTCATGACGATTTGTACAGTGTAATCAAATCAAAAGTTTCCTTATTCTACCGTTTTGCCTCCTCTTGGAAACTGATTGCACAGCAACTGTAACCCGGAATAAACAATGCAACAATTTTATTACAAATTTGATTATCAAATAAAAAATAAGTTGAAGAAATAAATATAAAATTTAGATAAATAGCTCAGACAATGAATATAAAAACACATACACACACAAATACAGAGACTTAAAAGCATCTGACAATAAAATAATAATAAAATAGAATGACTTTGCAGAATGATAGACATTCTATGGGAGAAAGAAAAATAGAATACGATAAAGGGAAAGTTAAATCTGTTTGAATATTTGAATAAAATACACTTCAATGCTGCAATTAATGCATTGAATCGTGAAGCATTTGGATGATTTAAGACTCGTATATGCAAGTATATTGTTTTATAAATTTATATTATGATACTTCAATGAGAGGAATGAGAATTCTGTAAAGAAGCAGAAATGTAATTTAGTACCTCTCAGTTTTAATTTTTTTTTTATACAAATTGATTTAATTTGCTTTAAATCAAGCAATAAATTTCAAAATCTGATGTTTCCAAGAAAATAAGTAGAACCTTCTCAAATTTTGCAATTGTTTTATAAAACCATACGTTAGGTGTATGTCATCAAACCATGACGGATCAAGGTTAAGAATCCGTATCACAGATACTAATTTGTTTATTATTCAGTCACTGATATCACCATGGCAAGTTACGCGAATGCCCCTTCCGCGGTAGATACGGTGACTTTTCCAAGGTGTAGTTTGTTGACAAATTCCTGGCGACCAGTTCGATAACCAATTACACAACTCCAAAGATAGTGTCATTTAGGCCACCTAGACCTCTTCATGTAGGTCTCCGGAATTCACAGATATACGCCCATAAATCTCAGTCGCTTTTGACCACACGAAGTTTCATCTCTTTAAATCAGCCTGATGTATGCAAATTAATTTATAGCTATGGATTTGATGGTTCGTGGGGACAAAACATAGTGCAGCCAAGATTCGATACAGAAAGATCGAATTCTATTAATAAATCGCCAAAACTTTAATACCACTCAAACTGCAGTTGCAATTTGGATAGAGACAGTTGGGTTAACGGCAACGGTACCGCTCAATCCATCAGATTTTGCAGGGCGGTCAAAATTGAATTTGCAAAGGAAACTAAAGCTCATATTTTTGAGTAAAATACTAATTTGGACTCCCAAATAAACATATTGAAAAAAATTTAATTTATTGTTTTTAAAGAATGGAGCATTAAAATCAACTACGACTTAAAACTGGCAATCAATCATGCCCAATGTGCGGGGTAAGACCAACTCAATTGCTAAACACAGTCGACTTAAAATCTGACCGAACCCTTGAGCACTTTGATATGGAATGAGTTCCCTAGACGTTAGCAGATGGGTTTAAGAGTTTATTTAAATATATCGTACAGAATTGGAATAAATAAGCAACAGATTAGGGACGAAAAGGGTCATTCCGTTATGCAATCACGTCTTTACATTGGTATTCAATATGAAATTGTTTGCATAAATTCTATACAATTGTGATAAAAATATCTTGTGATAGTTTGTCACACGCTATGCCACATGATAAGTGATGTTCTCCATACGCCTATGGATTCTTCGGATCCATAACTATTAAATTTGAGAACGCTTCAAAATACGAAAACTGTGTTTTCTCTAGACATTCTAGCTCATTTAGAAGCAACGTCATTGTGTTCTACCAACGACAGCTACTGTGTGGATCACACGGATAGCTGCTCTGATGATGAATGTTATCAAAATTCTCTAGAGGTGGAGGTGGGAATTATGTAAATTGCATATAATAGAAAACAAAATAATTAGAAATAATAAAGAAATATATGTATACGAGCATAAAAAATAAATATATATGTACACATATATAATATGTATACATAATATACATTTATATTGTTACAAAGTAATAGTCAAAGATGTGTGAAACGACCTATTGTACAAATACGCAATATCATAAACATAAAGCAAGAACAAATTGCGTAGCAGAAATTCAGCGAACCGCGATTCAATGTAGAAACAAAAACAATTTCTACAGCAAGGAAAAGTAAACAAAAGATACACACACACACAAATTCATATACAAGACTACTAAGTCAGCAAATGAAATAAATGATGCGCAATTTCGCGTATGTTCGGGACATTTCAAGAAGCGGCCGAGATCTGTATATAAAGGCGCCGTCCACCGCAGAAGATATAGTTGACTTTGAGGTTTCATAGAGTGAATATCTGTGCGTTTTTTAGTACTGAACAGTTGTAAATAGAGCCTTAATTGCCGAATAAAGTCGTATACTGATAGAATCATAAAGAACTGTGTATTTTAATATTTGCAATTAAACGAACCCTACAAATTAACGTTTATTGCGGTAATAAACGTAACAATATTATATATTTTTTATTTATATTTGTATACTTATTTTTTTGTGATGATCAGGGTTAATTTTTTAAATATTTAATTGTAGTGGACTTTAGGCGTAGTCGAATAGCCAATATTTATTCATTCGTATGCCCTAATCTATAAATGTACAAACATTGAAAGCTCTAGCTATATTATTCGTATTTATTCTAAATAAAATTAGTTTTTGCAATGGCAGGAATTGCAGGATGCTTTAAAACCATCGCCACATTTAACAAAACTTCATATTATTTTTAAATTAATCATTATTTATGTCTTATTCTAAACTGTTCGCATCCTCATATTTCATTTCAATACTATTAGAACAAATGCTGATTCGTAAAGTAGTTACAAAATACTATCAAAATCTCAAAAGCGACGTTATAAAATATTTTATTAAACCAACATATACTCGTACACTGAGTAAGTTGGCAAGTAGTTTCCTGCTCAACATAATTTATATGCTTAGATGCTAATTTAGTATTGAATACATATAATGCGACAAAGTCAATTATACGATTTTAGCTTGTGCATTCTTGTTGCTGTCCTACTGATGTATTGACACATTGCTTGCGGTAATGAAATTCTTATCAACAATTAACTAACATGAACGAACGTTCGACTACTCTCATATTAATAACATGCATACATACATACAGTGAAATGTATAAGTGTATGTATGGCTTAGTAAATATCAATACAAACACATGCTTTATATCCACAAATTGTATGTATATGTGTCTGTAAATGTAATTGCACGTGTGTATGTTTGCGATTATAAACAGAAATGAGTGTGTAAAACATGTAGAAGTATTGATATATCAATATTAACTGTTGTACAATTAAATGATGTCTGTTTGTCCAGCTGTACATGTACGTAAATCAAGGTATGTATGAAGGTGTGTGTGGTAGCTACAATTTACAATGTTGTTACTCGTATGTATGTAGGCAGGCTATTTGCAATAATACAAAATTTTAGATGGACGTCATCATAGATAAACAAAGTAAGTATTGGATGGAATAGAGCTTGTGTGTGGTCTTATTTATAAGTACGTTTGTATGTATATATGTGTTAATACAACTACATTCGTTTACAAATCCCTATTACTATTGTGAATCATTCTAAATCTGACACATTCACACACAAGCCGTACAACTTTGTATTCAAGCAAATATTATTCATTTTAAACTGACAGTAGTAAGCATAATGACTAAGTAGTGTAATAAAGATATCTATTGTATACGCTTGGATGTGTGCGTGTGTGTGCGCGTGTGTGTGTGTGTGTGTGTAAATCAATAGAGATTCATGTATATGGCATTTACAAGCACACTTTGTCATATAAATTCGTATAAAATTAAGTACACATTTGGTATTACAATGCTCATTTTGTCCTCTGGAATCAGGTTATTAATTCATAAGGGACATACACGCGTACAAATAATGGTTTATAATATTAATTTATATAAAAAATATTTAAAAAAGTACATAGTAAATATCATAGTAAATCTTTTAAAGCAGTCCAAAATAATTCTGCATTTATTGGACATTTATAAGGTTCATCTGAAAATTATTCTGGAAAAAAATAAATGTACAAAAGGAAAACCAACCTTTGCTCCATTTCCCGTTGTCTTATGATCATGATGTACTCGGTCTATGAATTATGGCTTTTGAATTGATTCTGGATTTTTTTCTAAAATGGTATGCGAAAAACCTATGACCTTTCATTGCTACGATTTTTCAGTGAAATTAGAGCTGTATCGATCAGGAGCTAGTTCGTTCAATTGCGAGATTATTTCATAAAGGTAGTAGCAGTTTTGCAATAACTACAAAAACAAAACACGATTTATCTTGATTTGTCATACATACGAATTTAAATTGGTTTTTTGTTTTTGTAATTGTTGTAAAGTTAGTTCGTGATCTACACAACTTTATGTGTATAACTTAACAAATACTCGCGATTAGAACAAGTAATGTAGAATTGTGCGCTACCACATTTAGGTATTACATTGAAAAAGATGTGTTTGCCTACTTCGAAGAAAGAAGCATCGACTCAGAACAAGAGTTAACAAAACATATTGATAACCGGCAAGCAGAGTAGCCGCGTTTGTGTCGGTGTAAGGTATAAAAAAAACATAACTGCGGCAGTGCGCTGCCGTCGGAGAACCAATCGGTTTGTTTAATTTTTCAACAGCTGCTTTTGGTACTTTCGTCGGTTGCTTTTGTAAAAATGAAACCTTTATAAATTGAAATCTCTCAGCGCTGAGTAATTTTTCTAAAACACAATAAGAACCATACGGATGTCAAATTTTCTTACGTATTTTTTGACAGTCTAAATGCATATTGTTGTTACACAGTATATTAGTTGTGCTTGTTGTAACTTTTCCTGACTTTTTAAAAAGTCGTTTTATTCAACCTAAAATTCTAAAAGACACTTTATTATTAAGCATTAATTAATAGTGACAAAGGAGAATCCGGCGTGAGAATCAGTAAAATTTTTCAGCGCATTTGAAAAACGAATTACAAAACTCAAAGTCTGAGATATAATTGGAAAACGCTTATAAAGATAGCTTTCCAACACGGGCAAATAGAATAACAGAAATTCTTTTGCCATAATTTTTGCAAAATTCAAGAGTTCAAATGGCCGCCGCTGCATGATACTACGTCACAAATTCGAAATGTGCAATAATAATAACTATAACGCGTTGATCTCAAATGGGAGCGGTCGCAAAAGGCCCACAGGAAAAAATATAGTTACGTCAATTCCACGGGAGCGGGTAATTGGGTTTAAGTAACTCAGGTTGTTTTCGACAAACTAAGCACCAAAAAGCATATCAAAATGCGCCCCGTTAATAAAGAGGGTATTCCAACTAAAATTTACTCAACGAACAAACGGTTCCGATGAAAAATTTGGCAAGCTAAAAGTGCATGTTTTTAGGTGACGCCGCATTCTTTTGCCACACTGAGGCTGACGGGGCATCGTCTCGTATTTGGGTGCTAAAAGTAGAAGAGTAGACGCTTAACGTACACCACGCCTGTCGTAAATACACGCAATATGCGAAATGTTCGCAGTAAGGAATACTTATTTTAATTTAAAAAAAAACGTTATTATCTATTACCTGAGTAGCAGAATCAGGCATGCAACATGACATGCACCAGTGACTGACAAACACACAAGATATTACAAACACAACACGAAAAAGATATGGCGGAAAACTCTTACCAAGAAGAAAATTCTGAACTATAGTTAGTCTGAATTGCACCGACCGCCAGTAATTTTCTTTCGCCTCGCAAAGGTGTATTCAGATATTTGTTACACCTCCACGTTTTACACCTTTTCGAACCATCCTAGATACCGATTAAACGATCTTAAGGTATTTGACTTTTCAAAATAGCCGGCAAGTGTCTGAGTAGGTGTCTGTCGGCTTTCCTTCGCTTATTATATCAATGTCTTCAGAAGTAATTGCGTGGCATAATAAAATAAATTTCCAAACGAGCACATCCATCGATAATGACTCGTAAGCAAAGCTACGCAGGTACACATTTGCTGAATTGGCCTGCACAGTTCCCGTTTTTTAAGCAGGGTGCAAACTGAAATACTAGAACTTTGTGAGTTCTTTAGTTGGCGGCCTTAATTACACATCCAACACAAATACCCCGAGGTTATGTTTTAAGACAATCTTGTGCTATGTACCTGAAGTACACTTAGGGCATATTTAATAAAGTTATCCTAATTACAAGAACTTTTGTCAGATTCTGAAAACATGTATTAACCCTGCCGTTTAATTATTATATTTCTTCTTCCGTTCATAACCCTCCGTCTAATTTGGTGTTCGCCGATACAAATAAACCGCTAGAATCAAATAACAGTGCACACGTTTAAACAAATTATACACAAATGCATTCTCATAGAGTTCTATTTAATTTATTGGCTTTTCTGACAACAATTTCACATGAAGATTCGTTATTGTTGCATATTTTGTCAGTGTCATTGTCATGGCCTAAAGTTAAGTTCCATAATTAAACACAACTGTACAAACACATGCATACATTTACATTTACACACGCATACTAATATAAATGATATGTGATATGTGTAAGAGATGTACGTATGTAGTTGCAAGTCAGTGTTGCAAAAGGAAAGGAAAACATGTAAATAAATTGAGTTGCCGCACAGCATTAAACGGATGAAGAAAGACACATTTGAGGTCAGCAATGCGACTGAAAATCAAGCGATTTTAATTTGTCAAGGAGTTAAGTTTCTGTATAAATAAAAGCAGAATTTAATTTTTATTTACTGGGTCTAGTAGAAATTGTACATTTATTCGTCATCAATTTTGTAATTAAGCTCTGAAATTGTATGCAAATTTAATGGAATCATCATGGTATAAAACGAAGGCCGTATGCTATTTGCAGGGTCAAAAGGAGTAAATAATAATTAATGCCGTAAGAGATGGTAGTTTCTTCCGTAACTCTAAAAAGTGGGGAACATGTTGCATGTTACTTGATAGGTATCGACATTACTTGAGCCCTTGCTTCTCCAAGGCATATATATTGTGTTGAAGACGAAGGCTAGTTTAAAAAAGTTTGGTTAGGTTGAGAATAGGAACCCATTTTTTGGCCTCATGCTCTTGCACTTTCAACTATTTCATTGGGTAGGGTTGTTGGGCGCTTATCGTTATAATCCAAAACTTAAGAAGCTCTTTGGGAGCCATAGAAACTTGTTGCTCCGAAGAAAATTTTCCAACAATGTTTCAGTCAATGCCTCTGAGACGGGTTGTATATGACAAGATGTCAAGTGCGAAATATAGAGTTCTTATTTTTGTGAAAGATAGGCAGCGGCACAGGAAATATTCCGTCGTTTGAATGTTCAGCATACGCTCTTTCTATTGAAGATGGCATCCTTGCAATCTTGAGTGTGCTGTCATGCTACTAATTGTGGTTTTATTAAGCTTCAGCAGACTCTTTGCTTTATGAACGTTTGGGTGGCTCTTAAAATTCTTGTATTGCTTTCCGCCGTTTCGTTATTGCGCAGTCTCAATTAGTTCGTAAATTTGTACATAGTATTACCTTGAAATATTGCTAGATTGTAAGATCTGCTGAACTTGTGTTTGCACAGAGCTATTTTATACACTCTATGACAGCTTGTACTTCCACCTGAACGAACATGTTATGCTCGAAAATTCGGAAGTAGATTTCGGTCACTAGTTACTCGGCAAAGATACTCGGCCTTATTTTATCCTGTAAGTCTCAAAGCAACTCGTATTGCAACTGGCAACTATCTGCACTACGGCTCTGTTTGGCGGCTAGTGTCTGACTCTCCGCTGTAGACGTACAGTTGCCTATTTCTTCTGTTTTATTCTGTTGGTGTGATTTGTGATTCCGATCGTAAGGGCTATCTCATGGTCTATTTGTATATCAGGATTTAAGGCCCTATTTGGAGTTCCAAGCTAAGATTACTCCTCAAAATTTGACATTTCCGGGTAACGTAATTGTCTTGCCTAGGAAGTGAGACATATTGCACGCCGAAATTTTAGATTTTTTACAGAAGAGGAGAACGTAAATAGTGCTAGCAGGCAAGGAGTGTTGTACGTGAGTTTTTAGTTTTTAGTTTTTCAGCGTCGACAATTTATTTCAGATATCTAGACGCCCATAAAAAATCGTTTTTTCACAGAAATTAAGTTGATGTATTTCTTCTACTAACGTATTTGTTTGATGACAACTTAAAGACGATAATAGATTCTCCTTAGACCGACCAGCTATCACACGTTGCCCCACGTATACGCTTTAACAATAATTAATTAAGGATATTGTCTTCATTTTCTCGGATTAATTGCGAAATGAAGTAAGGAAACATTTTTATTGCCTTTTTATTAAATGCAGCGGAATTAAAAGCCAAAGTTCATTACATACATTAAGTTGGCAGTACTCCCTTGAGTGTGTGTTTGTATGTGTGTGCGTGATTTTTCTGCATGCATGAAGCCACACTTCTGCTCGTAATAGTTTATACATACGCACGTGAAAGTACAAATGTGACTGCACAAATATCTGCCCATGAATTTAATTGTTTTATAATTGTTATAAATAAATTACTTGTAAAATTTTTATTACAATAATCTGCAGGGCAGATAAAAGAAATGTTACAAATCCTTAAACAAAGAAAATTAATGCAGCCATATTATAATAAATGAACGTATGTAAGTATACAATTATGCACTGCTTAATGTTCTTACAAAAATACACTTGTGAAAAAGTCACAAAAACAAAAAAGACTGTTGAACAAAAATAAAAACATTTAAATAAATGAACTGAAAAAAAAACACGGATATGCAGAAGCAGGATTTAAAGGTTTTGAAATGATATTAAATAGTTTTTCTTTGAAATAGTGCAGTTGAGCTCTTTTAAATTTTTGGAAAATACTTTATTTTTTATTAATTCAAGTTCTCTGCGGAGTGGGGTCCCTTGTTCCAGCAAATTTTGACTTTTAAATGATGTCTTACCTCGTTTATAATCAAATAAAAACTCACTGTTTATATGGCAAACAGTACACAGAAAGAGTTTCACAGTCAGATGCTACATAAACAATAGTAAAACAATTAATGCAGAAAAGAAAATAATTATTGCATAAACTGCTGGCAACACTTTACAGCTTATTTTCGTGCAAAATTGACTAGTTCTGTGGGGACTAAACGTCAATTACAGTCACTGTTGTTGCACTTTTCCGGCCAAGGTGTATGAGGAAACAATCACCTTGGCATGTGTAGTACCTAAAACTGAAGAAAGCAAACGTACGAGGTTCGACCAGTCACTAAACAACTCGTATGTTTCGGATTGGTTGTTAGTGATGCCTCTTCAGGATGCACGTGGTGGTTTAGGTTTAGCACCAAATTACGGGATTAGCAAATTGTGGTACATAAAAATATGATGAATAAGTCCGTGACTTTTCGAACTTCCTTCGTAGTTATATGAAATGCAAAAAGTAGTTTGCTGACTTTCGTTGTAGTCGCAGAAGTAAAAATGATGCTGAACGTTCTGAACGGCCAATTGAGAGTACACCCGAAAAGGTCGAAGAAATCCACGATATAGTGTTGGCCGATCGAAGAGTAAATGTGCGTGAGATTTTTAATGCCATAGGCATTTCAAATTTCAGTGTGGTTTCGATTTTAAATGATCAGCTGGACTTAAGAAAGTTGTCTGCACGATGTGTGCCGCGTTTGTTCTCAATTGACCATAAACGTAAACGTGTGACAACTTCGAAGAATTGTTTGGAGTTGTTTAACCGCACTCCGAATGAGTTTTTGCGGCGTTTTGTAATTGTGGATGAGAAATAGATCCATTACTGTACTCCGGAGACCAAATTAAACTTAAATTCTTATAGCAGTGAAACACAATCAGAATTACAAAAAAAGTATTTGCTTTTGTCACAAATTTGAAAAAACCCTACAAGGAACTTGTCTGGTGTAAAAGTAAATTTTATATGTGTTTTGCAAAATGGTTACCACGTGAACTCACTATCCGGAAATTAAAAGTAAAAACAGTGGTAGAAGACCACAAAACTAGCTAGATAAGTGTAGCGATAGATCTAAAAGGTGAAACCTGGAGAGAATAAATAAAGAAATGTGAAAACATTAAATATAGTTTGCTTTGCCATTGAAATCACAAAAACCACTAACGAAAGTGGATATCCTTCAAAAAGTTTTTTTCTTTAGTCCGTTGAGAACAAAACGGATCCTCAAAAGCATTCAAACTTAGCTCAGATTGCATGTGATTGAAAAAGTCTCAAATTTATACCCATCATATTATCACATAATTGTCGACCTCAAAAGGAATATATGACAATTACACCAACTATGTGGTTGTCCTTCAACCCACAATATGTTGCGATGGTGGTAATTAATTTCATATATAGCAAAAATGTACGTAGTAAAATTTTAAATAAAAAACATTTATTTATAAAATTTCCCTTGTTTTCGTCAAATGTTTTTTATTTATTATAAAATTCAAAAGTCCCCTGTCACTGCAAAACAAAATTTTGTTTTATTTTCTGACTTCTTCAAAGTATCAATTTTTTCCTTTAAGAATTTTTAAAACAATTTACTACAGAAATTACTTCATTATTAAATATTCTTTTTAAAAGTCTCTCTGTCCTTAAGAGACTTCAACTTATCTCAACACTTCTACCACAGCATGAAAGAAATAATAAAAATGCATTTCTTAAATCGGCCACTTAATTTACAAAAACTGAAATGCAATTTCGCTAAAAACAATCAAAGAATTTAAGGCACAATTTTTTTTATGATATAAACGAAAAGTGCTAACATTGTCGACAACCCCCTCACAGGGGGTAATCAAAAAACAATAAGTTTTCATGTTTATTAATTTATATTTGCAATTTTTGCTCTCTCCTATTTTCGTGTTTTTGTACAATGTGCAATTCCATTTACATTATGTTTACACCGATTTAACATTTGTTACGCTAACACCTTTCTAAACACCACTGCTGCTGCATCCACCATGGACACACAAATATTTATTCACACGCACACAGGCACACTCATGTATATACATACGAACGGCTTATCCAAGTAATGAACATTTAAAATGTTAAAAACTGTACAGTTGTAAGTATGACGGCGAATTTGGTTAATGCAAGTGTGACGGTGAGTGAGGGAGAGTGAGAGTGATTGTAACTGGCAGTGTGTTTACGTGCGATTTCTCTTTTACAAATAGGTCACGTTGTGACTTTATTTACGCATTTATTATGTCACAAGCTTTTAAAAACTCATTTAAATTGCAAAAGAAATGGAAACATAAATAGAGGAGGGAAGAGCATGTTGCGAGTGCGTTATTTTATACTGTTGACACCTGCATTGTGTGACAGTATTACAGACAGCTAAAATGCAAATAAAATAACAAAAAATAATAGCAGGAGAAGAAGTGAAAATTAAATATTAAATTGAAAAAAAAAACAACAACAATAAAGTATGAATGAACATATACAAAAGGATGATGGAAATTAAATTAATTTTGCTTAAAAAGTTGTCTTTTACTGCATGAGAAAATGGATAAAATGAAAAAAAAAATTATTAGAATTCATTCGAAGTTACAAACATTTATGAAAGTTGCAGTAAACTAAAATTAGAGTGAAGCACTAAAGAATGAAATTGAACTAAGTGTACAGAAAAATACATTTTCAAGATATTATGGTCACTGACGCGTTTGAAGGTCTTTAAATTGATTGCGCTTGGGATAGAAAAAACGCTGGACAAAGATTGTGTACAACAGTCGAAAAATTTACTATCAGATTGCCTACTCTCTCGGAAATGCTGCATGTATTAGGACATTATAACAAAAGAGCAATATATGGCGGCTGGATGTTATAAGTGTTATCTAATCATATTATAGTTGCCAACAATCATAACAGCATTACCATTCACATCATATATAGATTATAATAGGATTCGATTTGTTTCTCAGTACGGCACTACGACACCTTGTCGATCGTTTGAACTAATCTCTGTATATTTCTCCTAATAAAGGTCAATATTATGGTCGGATGACCTCGCCTGATAGCAGCCGAACAGAAGAACTCATAGTTAAAAATTACACCTTCTACTACTAATTAAAATAACACTTTCATTTAGAATGTGTGTCGTAGTCTTATCCTCCCCAAAGCATGAAGAAAACTAATCTCATTTCTCCCCTACAGAGTATATTTCAGTAAAAAAATAAGCGGACAGAACACCAATCAGAAATCTCAGCTCCTTTCGACTTAATTCCAGGGTTTTGTTACATGAGAAGAGTTTAGTTAAGGATTGAACCTGTCTTAGTTCTTCACTTCCGATCACAGACCGTTAACCAGTAAGCGCCAACGAATGGCGCTGGACAAACACGAGGAGTAAAAGCGGCTCGTTTCTTTGTAATTTTGGCCACGGTGGCCAGGTAAACAGTGCAGTTTTCTGGAGGATTACAAAAGACTCCATATAAATAGACACGAGTATGATAATTTCCTGTATCCAAATGGTCCGATTCTTTATGACTTTTACAAATAGATTTGGATTATGTTCACCTTAAGGGCAACCGTCGACTGCTGCTTATCGCCATAGAATTTTAACTTAAGAAAACTCCGGAAGAAAAGGAATAGCGATGTAAAATCGCTTGATATTCATGGCCAAATCAAGGCACATATATGATAAAACTATACCACACACCCATTCACATTGATTGCCTATTGCGGCATTCACTGTTTGACAAAGACGGAAGAGAAGTAATCTGCAGTGCAACCCCTGATGGACTGAACAACGTTGCCTACGAAAACATTTGTTCTGCATGTTAGCAATTAGTAACAATTGTCACCTGGTGAACTCTGTGTGTGGTTTGCCTTCATCCATATATGATAAATTGACTTGTGAACATAGCCATGAATACAAAAATGCCACTCGCCTCTAAGATTATCTTAAATCCTCTGAACCACACTCATGGAACAACCAATTTTTAACTCCTTTGGTCTTATACGGGTACTAGATCAAGTTCCGTGATTCTCAACATTGAAATCTGCAAAGAATCGAGTTCTTAGATTGCCATGCCAACTTTGCCGCACAGCAGTGGTGTTCTTTTAACCTACGAGTATTTTCCGATTCTTTGCCGAACTTGTGGTCTCGAATTAGGCCACCAAACGTTGGCGAGCAAGCTTTCATAAGCCACTGCTTTTGACGCGAAATAGGCGAAACGATTGCTGTTCTGTTAGTAATAAATTTGAATCATGTTGCATGCTGTTGTTTTTAATTATTTCCACGTCTGAACAAAGTTATGACGAAAAGATCCCTTCGAACTCAGATTTAAAACAAAAAATTGACAAAAATTTTTTCGATTTAAGCGATAATTTGATTGCAGAAACTGAGCCAAGCAAAGTTGGTTCTTCAAAGCAGATTTTAAACAATGGAAGCATGGAAGAAATTGTTTTCCCTTAATTTTCCCTAGTAATTTAATTCTGAAGCCATGTAAAAATTAAAAGGGAATGTTAATGGTGGCCTTTTTTGAACATTTTATGAATAATCCGCCACTTGCGTTTTGATATTAGTAAAAGGTATGAAATTTCCTAACTAAGTAACATTAAGGAAAAAGTCTGTTGCAAAAGGTCTCCATGATATGACGTTATATTTTCTAATTCTTCTTTTCTTCCCTTAGTTCAAATCCAAATCGCTAAATATGTTTTATTAACGCTGCATTGAATGCTTTACCCAACTTCTGAGTAACCTAGATTTTATCTTATGTATTTGATTACTTCTAAAAAAGAGGGTACATACCATTCATTGTCATTATGCATGCATATGTTGGTAAAAATATTATATATTCCTCTTATCATCCATCCACGAGTTTGCTGGCCCATTTTTCAACGAGAACACAAAAAATCCACAAACATATAGAATTTTCAAATACTATAGAATTATGTAAGAGTGTGTATGTGTAAGTGTTTCTTCATACAATGAATAAATATATTACACTGGCGTATAAAACACTTTCTGAATTACAGTATACAAAAGAGGGTATATTTTACGAACGGAAAAGCTCGAAGGCCCGCGCTCTTCGCTCTTTCTTATAGAAATTAAGGGTAAATATATCTGTCTATATTTGGCACATTTTTAACTTGCTTTTAATAAATACCAAAAGGATGATCAACAAGACCTTGCAAAAATATGAAACAAATCGCAGGATCTGATAAGCTGCCTATAAGAGTAAAACTCTCATACATGTATACAAATGCAGACACGTTTTATATACTTAAGGGCTTACGAATAACATCAACATATATATGGAAAATAATACCGTCGAAATGTCTGCTACGGCTGCAAGAGGAGGCACGGATGCTAGAAGAAAAGTTTTCAACTACTCTGCAGCATAGATCAGGCTGAATTTAGCGGTAGACAGGGTTAAAATGGCTTCGACAGTATTGGTCGATTGCATTTCATTCGTAGATCTTGACTCTTTATTAAGCCCACCAAAGGCTTCTTCAAATCGCAAACTCTTGGCGGCTAATTCACGGTAAATCCGTGAAAGAAAAAAGAGCGAAATTACCATAGTGGTGTTACTTCTTTCACCGACCTCCATGCTCATCACAAACTCTCATGTAGTTGCTAGCATTTGTCTTAGGCCTAGGTCTCCCATGGTATAGAAAGTACCTGCCAGTGCTAGCCAGTGCAGGACATTTACACAAAATGTACGCTACCGTCTTAGCCTCTCTTTCAGGGGTATATTTGTAGACTGTCCTGTCCACGCCATGCGAGGTTTTCTTGCCCATCTCTGTAGAATTCCTGCATTCTGCAGAGATTAACCTCTCCACCTCTTCCGAGGCTTCATTTTCTATTCTTATCGAAATCTCAAGGTCCACCCATCGCGGGGCCTTGTAGTCCAATATGAACGGATAAGTCTGCATTAAAACTGTAGATCGGCTGTATCCAGAGCAATGTAGGTAACGGCCGCAGTGACCAATGAGGTTTCCGACTAGCTTGTTAGCGGTAAACACATCTCAGAAGGTTCCAATCCTTCTTACAAAATATACCACTCAAATGACCGCCATTCAGGAAAATTTCAAAAGAGGTTTGTGACCGCTAAAAAGGCTCAAGCTCATCTTTATCATGCATCCCTGTTATTTAATCGTGGATTTAGGATTTTTATATGATAGTGTTAACTTCTCTCCGCCCGAATTATTAAGCCAGAATCTTTGCAGAGACAGGAATCTGTTACTGGCCGCTACCACGAGGAAGTAAAAGTCAGAACTTCTGACAGTGCACTCAGCTACGGCAAGCCAATCCGCTGGCTACCAGGTGAAGGCTTAAGATCTGATTGCGAAATTCGCCAAGTTGAAGTCTATGAAAATACGAATTCTAGTGCGCGGTTAAGTAATCGATTGTCTTCTTCACAATTTCACAGATAGCGAAGATATTCTCGACCGTTGTGGCATTTCTTCAAAATACGAACTGAGTGTTAGGCTTACCAGTTACCTCGAACTTGGCAACCAAATGGATCTACTTTGAAGGTCCACTGTTTCGGATATAAATTGTGCATTTTCCCAAACATTTATTCTGATAGTAACATTTTATAATTCATTTGACATCATTTGACGTACAAACTAATTGCTTGCTGAACCAGTCATCCAGAAATTCACCATCAAACGTATGGAAAACTACTCTGACGAGGGTCACTGCTTCGAACGGGAAACAGTTAATTTGTTAATAAAGTTTTATCATTTGGATGTTGGATAATCGTTTAATCTGATCAAAATATCATGGCCACCATAGACCAGCAACATTGAGTCGCCCTTATTGGAAAAACCTCTATTAGAGCAGACGCGGGTCCTAGAGGGGGTGTGTTGAAAAAGGGAAATTTCCCTCTCCAAAACCATTCAAAATTAACATTTGCCCATAAAAATTAAAAAAAATTTATTTTCATTAATACTTCACCCCTTTCGAAAGCTTAAGTTGGATCCGCGCCTGATTATAGATACATTTATGCATAAAACCATTCGTGTATTTGTATGTTTTCTATTGTATTTTAGTTTGCATATCGTGTTTCGCTATACTGAATGTGTTAACATTTTTTTTATTTTATTTATAAATGTAACCACATTTACGCGTACGTTGTAAGAGCATCCATTTAAAACTACATTAAACCATCATAATTTACTAGTTTTGAATACAACGCCATGTGTACTACGTACTGATACATTTACTTTTCCTTCTTCATCTTCTTACTTTGGAAAGCATGTGTTCTGTTTTAAATATACATTTGGATTCATGTACATATATTTCGTTACCACATTTGCCAGAATAATTTAAAAGAAATAAAATCTTCCTTATTCTTTTCAGTTACAAAATAATAAAAAAACAAACAGTCGTATGGTACAAAAGAAAGTGAAATATAATACAATGTTACCACATCTCGGCTACCATAACCATCAGCACCACCACCACCATGAGTACTGCAACTAAAATATGAAGCAACAATAACAACAAAGAAAATGGCGCTACAGAAATCATTATAATATTTGGTTAAAATTTTTTACCATTCGGGAAACTCATTTTTTATTTAAATGCACCACGTCTTGTTTCTTGTCTCTCTTTTTCATCGCAAATTTACAATCGTCATCCCTTTTTTATTTCAATGTTGGCGGTGGATTAATTTCCTCAAAACCCTTTCATATGTATTGGCATATGTGAACAGAAATACATATGTTATTACATATGTAGGCTTGAATATATTAACTCAATCCTTTCATACCTACTTTACCCACCAATCACAGTGGAGTCGATCGAAAAAAACAACGTTTAAATGGATCTATAAAATAATTAATAAAATTGTTTGGCAAGGACTTAAACTGAAGTAGGGAACATGAGTTCGTAAATGATTCAAGCTTTGTCACTTTTTGTAATTGTTCACGCTCGTAGTGGGGACGATTGGAACAATAACTACAAAAAGCATGAATGTTATAAACTTTCGATTCGATTTCAAAATAATTTACGAATGTGCTCGCTCGCATATATTAAATAACAAATATAACTGCTTTGACAATTTTTTAAAAAAGGTTATTTTATATCTATTATACGTCACTCATTTTGTACATATATGGTGCCACATCAAAACACCGATCGCTACGTCGGTGCTGGGAGACTAACTATACAGCCTGATAAAACTCACGAAAGAGTTAACTGTCTACTACGCATACTTTTTAACATTTATTATCAGTATAGTCTGGCAAATCACTATGAATAGATTGCCGTTCCCATCCGGTGTTTAAACGCAAAATTGTGCTTAGCGATGACTCCCATTTTGGGCTCAACGGACTTATTAATAAAGGATATGGAGTAAAACGCATCCACAACATATATTCAGCAAAATTCACCGTTTGGTGCAGCTTACACGCATTATTGGACCTTATTTTTTCAAAAATGGAGAAAATTAGACGTCCAGAAAGTGCTGCGTCAAGAAAAGCCTCGATGGCCATATGGCCGAAATTATTTTCTAATCTTAAGGCCATGTATTGATTTTTCGTATAAAAAATTTTTTTTTTTATTAAGAACATCGATCATTCGCCAATTTATAAGAACCGGTTTTCAATCAGTTCAAATATTTAAAATTTTGTAAAGCTCGGCTTCGGCTTTTAAAGCCATGGAAACCCCGTTTAACCGGTTTAAAAAAATCTTCAGCATTTGTTAATTTATATTTATTGTTAGTTTAAGTACACGCATGATCTAAAGCCATCGTCACTTTGCTTTGAAGAGAAATTTTGCTTTAAAATAAATTTTTTAATGAAATTAATAAAATAATTTTTTAAAAGAAATTAATTATTTAAAATGTATTTTCGGTAAAATATTCATAAGATTTAGTAAGCGCCACTTTCACCTGCCATTTATATTTATTTTTCTCTGAGTTTGACAACTGCCATGGAGAGTAGAATGTATGTGTTGAATGCTCCTTGATTTTGTCGTTGAATACAGTTAGTTCTGGTCACTAAACACACTTCATCAGAGTTTCATTGCGAATTGGACTCAATTAATTAATACGTAATTACGACCAGAATTGGACTAAATTCTAGCTGCACACTTAAGATGCATGTTTGTACATAAATGAATGTCTGTATTTAGTTTTAATTGGAAACAAGCCCACTTCATATTAATTTAATTTAATTGCTTAAAAATGAATAACAATAACAAAAAATAAATCGTATTTCATCTGGACAATATTGTTCGTCACTTGCAGTAGCGAATGAAAAACTTCTAAAATTATACATAATTATTTAAAGGGGTTGTTATTATTAGTTTGTTTTCTTTTGGACTTCAGAATACCTTACAATCGGTTCCGTCTTCAATGTATTAATCATGAGTACTTTGTCATTTTCAATCCAATTCGTGCAACTGCTATCACTATAATTTTTAACCTTCTATCGTGTTTACTTATTTTATTCTTTCAATAATTGTATAAGCGTTTATTTATTATAAGATCCGGTCATTGAGAAAGAATTGTAAATGTATGAGATAAATAGTGAATATAATTGAGCGAATCTCTGCTGTATGGTCGATGATCAGAAACCTACTGATTATAAATTACATACACTTCTTAAGAAATTTTCTTTTTTAAATATTTACAAAAACGTTTCTGTCTATTATGTTTTATACAACTACCAGCTTGTCGCTACTAGCACCCGACAAACATTATGACTCCAGCGTGACCATATTGGTTTCTTTTACTATAGAGTCATTGAATACGACAAATTCCTGTGTTGCTTTGTAAGGAGAACTAATTCTGTGTATATTATTTAATTTGATGTGTTTTGATCTGGAAGCGGGAGATTATTGCATTTCAAGGGCCGTCAGCTGGCTTGCCGTAAGTGAGTGAACTTTTAGAAGTTCCGAGTGATATCTTCTCGTTGTGGCGACCAGTCACAGGTTACTCTCTCTACAAGGAGTCTGTCTAAATAAGTCGAGCGGAGAGAAGTTAACAATCTCGTATAAGAAATCCCTAACCCACGGTGGAACCGCATACACCAGGGACACGTGGCCAAGAGGGTGCCTAGTATCTCTAGTATGGGAACTCTGGATATCAGTCGACCTTCAGTTTTTATACATACGTATATATTTGACAAAGAGGGGTAGACGGTTCAATATCTAAATGTACTTCTAAGGCGTTGGGCCATGAAATTTTAATAGGAATCGACATTGAAGCCTCGGGGAATTCTGAAGAGTTTGATAAGAAAATCTTTCCAGGGACCTCCAAAGATACCGCTGAGGAAGAGACTGAGCCGGTGGCGAGAACATTGTGTAGGAATAACCACCACTGCCTAGCATAAGGCTTAGTATCAGGGGAAAACACTTGTTAAATGTGAATTCACGGGAGAGCTTAGCCTTAGACAAATGATAGCAATTACAAGAAACTGTTTGGTGAGCAAGATGGCTGAGAAAACAGTCAGCAGTCTGAAATCGCTAAAGACAAGAGTAAATCAAGAGACTCAATGACAATAAGACAATCATTAATTTAAAATCGGTTGCCTGGAATCGATTCGAATGTAGTTTGCTTAAACTACATTCTGACCACAAGCCAGCAAGGTGCTACACTCTTAACGAGGGCCGTTATATCGGCTCCTTTTGCCTCCGAATTTGTACTTCAGTTCTTCAAACGTTGAGTAAGCAAAGTGATGATAACTTTTGTTCATCTCTGTAGTATGGTTGGCAATGTGAATTTTTTGGTGACTCTAACAAAGAAATAGCACTAAAATACTTAAAAATATAAACAGCCCTTACACTGGAAAAAAGTGACTAAAAAAGTTGACGAAAACAGTCAAGTAAAAAAAGTTAAAAGAAAAAAATCGAGAACCGGGTTTACCAAGGCAAAAAACCGAGTTATTGGACTTTGGAAAAATCGCCATTTCAGACCGCTGTAAGCCTGAAAGCCTCGTTAGAATATCTGTGTTGATCACGCTACTAACTATCTATAATCGGCGCACTTTCTTGAAATTTGTTTACCTCTCTCCGAATTGATGGCACATTTCGGTGAACTCTTTCGGCCATAAAAAATATGAAGGGGTACTCACTACGGTCTGAGCCTCCAGCTTCTTTTAAAATTCTGGAAGTACAAGGTGCATTTCTGACTGTGTAATCTCACCGTTCAGTGACAGGAATTTAACGCCTTGATCGTCATGTAATTGAAGGTCATAAATCTTGCTGTGGGGTTAATTGAAGTCAAAGCTCTAATTTGAAAATCATATCCTAACGTTAGTTTAAAATTTTTTTCTAAATTTATTAAATTTTTGCCGTTTTCTCCAATGAACTAATAATTAAGACTGCTACATTTAAAATACCAGCTGCATATTTTCCAATCAGTCTGACTGTACGAGATAAGTCCTAAGCAAATACAATGTAACATTCTTTGTCCCAAAAAACAAAAGATACTTTTAACGATAGAAATAAATTAAGTATGAGTAGTCGTCTCATACTTTACTCTAAGCCTTTTCTCTTTGTCTTCCTCCCCTTTAGTAAAGTTTGTTCATGAGTATGTGTGTGCGTTTATGCATGAATCACGCTGCTGTTTTATGACTTTTTTTATAATTTCCTCCTTCTACTCTCCCTTTTTAAAACAAACAATGCAAAAGTAATAATCCAAATTTAACAATTTTATGACAAAAGTGATAACATTGTTATCATTTGTTGTTCAAAGAAAGACACGAAATTGTTATTCTATTGTTCTTTTTTAATAACTCTTTTATTCTGTGGCAATTTAATGTAACGTTCTTGGCACATTTATTACAAACTACAAAAAAATCATAATTTTACAATAATTCATTCACTTTACTTTACATTTCGTGAAATAAAATCAATGTGTCACTTAGATAGAGACCTTACTCTGCGTCGCCACTTAGAAGTCAAGATACAACACATCAGCGCTGGCTGAAGAAAGAATATTAAACTCTGACTATTTTAACTTAATGCATACGAAATGCAATTATGTAGAGCAGTCAGAAATATTGATCTTTATAGAGAGCACAATCAAACCATCCCAGGACAATGCCCAGTCATCAGAATTTTTAAGAAGTAACGATGGTAAAAAACGAGGTCAACAAAAAATTGTGAAATTATAATTGAAACACGATTACTTAATACCATTCCAGCTAAAGTAGGGCTTCGCATGCCGGATTTAGCACTCTGCTAAGTTAAGGACCCTTTAAATCTGATGTCCCCAATTCAATCGGAATAATTAAATACAAATTAAAACACAATTTTTTATACGCGAAAGCGTTAATTTGTAATCGTTTGAAAGGATAGGATGCCCTCTGTTATTTTAGACAACAATTACATGGCGCGTTCGTCAGTTTTCGATTATACCACTTAGTGAATTAAATGGAATTACCACATTTGTTTTAAAGTTCCTCGACAATTCCGTTATGAATATTAAAATGTGTTACATTTGTAAAGACTTACGTCTGAACGATGTTTAAGAATAATTTAACGATACGAAAGTTCCGAGAATTTACGATTCTTGACACTCAAGCATCTAAGCATATTCATGAGGCCCACACAAACGAACATTTTACAACCGTACTCTCCAGTGCTTAAGATGACCTTATCTTATATATATTTGTAGCAATAACAATCCCGATGCGTAAAGAAATTGGAAAACTTACCAATACATCCGTAACAATAGCCACTTTTCTCAAAGAAGTGTGTGTACAAATGTATCCCCTGGGTGCACAGTAGTTTAGTAACTTTTTATTTTTAAGAAACAATTCGACAGCTTGCGAACCACTAGAAAACCTTGACCAAAATTTTCCGTGCATTTTAAGTGAAATTTTATAATTGCAAAAAAAATTCTTAAGTGCAAATGCACAATTTTTGTATATTTAGCCAGATCTGAACATCCTTGGTTACACAGTCCTACAAATTGTAACTTTTATTTGCACTCTTTGGATTTGATTAGTGATCTGAAAATATTTAGGTGCACTGATCCCGAGTGTAAACTTCGATTTTCCCTATTGCATTCAGTTTTGTGTTTCAAAAAGCCCTAATGGCAAAATATCAACTTTACTACCATAAGATGTATAATATGAATGTTATAAAACAATTACATGACTTTAAATTATCATAAATATATTGAGATAATGTTAAAAATATTTAATACTTTTTGGGGTATCTAAGCTCGGATAACAACGAGATGGAATATATTTTTTAATAATTGTGCTTCAACTACAAACATACTTACTTACATGTATATACGAGTATACTATTTGAATAGTACATACCGGATAAATTGATGTTATTGATTGTAACGGCTGGGATACGAACCGAGGTTCGTAGGGAAATAGTAGAAAGTCAAATATAGGAAGTGAAATTCATGGACTTTTCAAAATATTTCTAGGCTCCCAATTCAACTTCGTTTAGCTTCAGATAGTGCTGGAAATGTTTCTGTAGATATTTAAAATTTGTTCCTTCCGCTGCTTTATCACAATAAACTGCCCACAGATATGACATTCTTTAAGTGAGTGCTAATTTAAAAAGCAATGATTTACACTAAAATCAAGTTGTATGCCCTTACTAACCCACCGATTTAATTCAAATAATTTCGGGTAAAAAACGTTGTGCCTACAATTTATCATATATTTCGACAAGTACCAAAAAAATATTTTAAGTTACTATTAACTATTTCTGAAAACTCACTTACTGTTTTCTACTGAAAAATGCTGCACATATATTTCTCTGTGTGGTGGTCATAAGCAAAGTTTAATTTCTTTTTAAAGAATTTTTTTTTATAAACTTAAAATAAGTTGTATACAGATTTTTCTGGTGTTTAAAAACTACTAACTACTGCTAAAGCTAAGGCTTAAACCAAACATAAGTAGCGGCAGCAATAGCATCTGTCGTGTTTTGTAGCATTGCCTTTTTGAAAACTACTGCTACATGGAAATATTTTATAGTTACAATGCAATAGTAACAATAAAAAATAAAGTGAAGAAGTAGCTTGAAAAAATAAATAGTTTTCTATTACTCTATTTGAAGTTTTGGTTTTATAACGGCTGCTGCAGCTGGAGTTTTATTTTTTGGACGAGACTAATATTGTAGTAGTCGTAGAATAACATGCTTATAGGCAAAGAGTAACACGGAAGTAGCAGGCAAAGTAGTAAAAAAAAAATGTATCATAAACGGCATTATGAATAACAACCACGTGTGTGTTATCAGTGTTGCCCAAAATTGGTTATTTTCTATCCAATGTGTACATTTTGTTCACTTCATGGTGGGCTTTCTTTTTACTTGTTGAGTGATCTATAACGAAACTCATTTATAAATTTGACCCGTTTACAGGTAAATACAATTACTTAATTATGAAGAACAAAAAATATAAAATTACAAAATACAAAATACAATAAAAATGACAATTTTGATCACTACACTTTGACTATTTCGACTACCACTTCATTATTCAACGAATGTCTCTTATTCTTCGACTACCTTAATATTATTAAGGGACTCAAAAATAATGTTATTCTACAACTGACATACTATGTTATTAGTATTTTGGATGACTGATATAACTACTCTTCTAAAGGTAACAAGAGCTCCTATTAAAGCTACTGCTACTAAAACGTGAAGGTAAATCAACAACTCCGAGTTTCTCAAATTTTTTATCCAGACTACTTTGTGTTTTTTCATTGCTTGCAGATTTTCTGCCATGGTCGCCTAAACCTATCGAATATTGCCATTTGCAATTTAAAATATTTAAGGCTACTGAATTTTGATATTATTCAGCCTTCTTGTTGTCTTATGACTGGCGATCGATAATTTTTCCGCCAATGATATTTTTAAATTTACATCTGAATTAATAAGCCATTATATAAAGTGCTTTCAATTTAAATTGAATCAGCATGCAAGTGTAAGTATAACTTTTTGTTAACATGTTGGAAGTCTATAT
Source organism: Phania funesta (assembly GCA_963932375.1). NCBI lineage: Eukaryota > Metazoa > Arthropoda > Insecta > Diptera > Tachinidae > Phania > Phania funesta. The sequence continues at coordinate 101,475,130 of OZ010652.1, forward strand.
CAACTACATAGTAGTTACTAGCACGCTACCTTAACGTACTGTGATTTTTAATGACTTAGGTGATACATAAATATGTAAACGTTTATTTTTTGGATTAAAATGTTTTTAATGCTTTATCTCTTTTATGATACACATCTTTTCACACACAAAACGTTTTCGATTTAGACTACTTCTGCCAAAGATTCTTGTACCAGCGTAATTTATTCCACCCATTTTTTGTTAATTATTCAAAAACAACATGAACAAGTACTTCCCAACTTCTAGGCAATTTTTGAACTTCATCTAGAATTTGTATTTTTTCTAAAAGAATTTGTTTCTTTTGAATCCAAGTTGGGAAAAAGAAAATCGGTGAATGAAATCGTAGCAGCTCATGCTTTTGGCTTTACGAAATAGGACCATGCGTATTCGGCTTTGTTAGTGATGTTTTTATGATATGACAGGTTTCACTCTTAATGATTTTGCCGCATACACCTGGATAAATTTCATCAATGGCCTGTGTTATATTGTCTTTGCGAATGTCTTTATATTACGACTTATCATGACATCTTTGGGAGATAACATGCTACAAGCTTATTGCCCACGTCCATATTGTTCAGCTTGGCCAAAAATTGGTTATGATGTAAAACCAAATCTTAACTTCGAGCTTCGTGAACCCCATATGGGTAGGTCATCTATGTTCATGAAATCTTGTATCGACGAAATATAATTGTTAAGTTAAAGTCTTCGAAAGTACAAGTTCCCTTGCACATTTTCACGGATAGTGATTAGGTGCTCCCTAGACGTTATGGTGTTAACTAACTGTTTACGGAAACGTCCGTCTCAGACCACGTAAATGGGCCCAAGGCGCGTATTGTTTCCATTAACTATCATTCATTTCAGCAACAAAGTTTTATCAGGTGGACATGCTGCTGAATCGTGTTACCCTGCATCAGTCTCCAATTTGGCAAACGTCGCAGACGGTCAACATCGCACTGGCTTTTCTTGAAAACCCCTCCAATTATTTTCTTAATCATTTTGGTAGACTTTTGCAACGCTAGTCTAAACAATTCGTATGCTCTCTCTGTGCCAATTCATGAAGATATTGTTTTACATATTGTCATTTATATTCGTGTTGTTATTCCTTCATTTCATTCCTTCATTTTTGTGCTACCATGATTAAATACACATATGTATGTGTAGGATTCCTTCTGCAAGTGATATTCATCTTTGTCTCATCCTTGTGGTTTTTTATACAAATCTTTACCAACGCGTCGTCAAGTTGACATGTTATTTTCTTGTTTTATTTCTGTACTTTCTGCATGTAGTCAGTCATATAGAGAACAACCAAATTGTTTAAAGCGCATACTCACACATTAACAAAAAAAGTTACGAATGAACGCATTTAACTTGCTTATAAATTGAAGCGCTTATTCCTGTCAGTAGATGTTTGATTGTGTTCGTTGTTTGTGTGACTGTGTGTATGTGTGTGTTTTCATTTCATAGTTTATGGTTTGATTGATATATTAAATGTTGAAAAGACTTTAGTTAACAAACAAAACCATATTCAAACGTATGATTATGTGTATGTGTGTTTGTCTCCTTTGGCTTAAAAAAAACTTGTACAAAGATTGTATAAAAGAAGGAAACCAGCATTAATATATGCTCAACAATAAAATAGGGCATATAAATTTAACACTGACTTAGTAACACGTTTAAGTGTAAAAAACATAAAAGAAGCGATTTGAATTTGAGTAAAGGAGATTTATGACGCTTTAACACATTTATAAATGAAAAGCAAAATTTTGACAAATTGGTCTTATAAAAGAGATTTTTGTTTCACTTTCTATTGTTTTATTTGCAAAGGATTCTGCTCGTTTTCTTTTGTGTTTTTTCTTTGCAAAATTATTTTTATTTTTATGCCATTGAAAACAAAAATAAGATGAAGCTATTTATGTAGAACCAAAATTTATTTTATTGCGCATCGAAATTCAAATAAGTGTTTGAAGAAAATTTGAAAATTTTGAACATAAGTTACAAAAGTTAAATGTTATAACTTGCATGTCTCTAAGTCGCTTAAAGATTTGTATACGTTTTTTAAAAAACCTCATTCTAACTTCATCGTGACTTTAATACCGGAGGGGCGATTGTGAACTAATTGTTTTGCCCATGAAAAACAGTAAATGCAGATCAGTATCAAGTCCTGCTCCAACTAGTATTTTCCAGCAACAGATGCTCTTAACAATATTAAAATGAACAAACGTGGGCTTATGCCAACAAGGCAATAACATTGGAGTGGGTAAGGTCGATATATATGAAATAACATACTGATGACAAATTGGCGTTACACAATAGACTATTGCAAAAATCTTCGCCTTCGTCACATATGAAAGATCGAACTGTAAGGCAACATTTGCATTGTTATGTATTTAAATACACAATTCATACATACGATAAGAGAAAACATGGTAGAGTTAATCTCAGAGCAACATATTATGATTGAATTATATAATTATAAAGAAATCCTAAATATAGTTGTAAGGTAATAATAATATAATCTTCTTCTTAGTTACTGATTAAAAGCGGCTAAGTTACGAAGACAGCCGACTAAAGCCATCGTGTACTTAATATTTATTATATTAATGTGGGGGATATCAAAGCAGATCGCTTACATTACGGTTCACATTTGGACACTCTTCATTCCACGAATTGATTTCAGGCAACCGAATTGTAATTTACGACTATCTTGCTTTCATCGAGTCTCCTGTTAACTCTTGACGGTAGGAATTTGAGACTTTCGGCTGCTAACTATCGACCTGCTTCTTCGACACGGTGTCTCTTGTAAATAATAGCATTTATCTAAGTATTATCCTTCATTGCATTCACATTTAACACGCTAGTGGTGGACTTACCTGAGAAACTATGCATACTTTTGGTGTATTCCTCATTTAAAAGCCACGTACTCCGCTTCCGAAGGCGAAAAGTTCTTTTCAGCTTTTTTTTCTTCACGTAGTGCAAATCACTTTCCCTCATGAATTTAAGTTCTCCGTTCCACCATGGGGTCGGATCTCTCTTATGTATTACTGTCAAGGCACAAGCCTGCTCAAAAGTTAGCTTAACAGGGGAGTTTAGTTGATCCACAGTTTGTTTAATTCAGTCCCTATCACGAGGTGTTCGGTATGGGGCATTCCCTATATGTTCCGATAGATACTTCTAATAAATTGTGTGATCAGAACTCTCTTACGTCCGTGAATCTCTGCAGGCCTTTCTCAGTCTTCTTTCCAGTCCTTAACCATTTCTAGCATATTGACTGCGCAGAATTTATATCGGTTACATTTTTCGTCCGTTATTCAACAGAGGTTGTTTACTACTAACTATTATTGTCCTTTGTAATTACCGGCTGTTCTGACCTCTCTGCCTGCACAAACTAACCACGTTTTCCACCTCCAACAGAGAATGTGAATCTGTCGTCTCATAGGGAAGGTATAACGATGCAATAAGAGATGATGCCGAACAACTACCAGTCATTACTACAGTAAGATCCGGCTAGCAAAGATGTGACGTAAGTACTGTTTGTACGCTATGACGTACCTGGATACATCAGTCTGTGAGTGGTGTATTGAGGCAGGTCTCCAATATTATTTTAAGCGATACAGTGTTCCAGTAGCACGGCTATATCAAGGTTATGCTTGTCAAAACATCGCATCAACATCGCTGATGGTGCTTGCTGTGATGAGGATTTCGCTGATATATACCGAATTTTTCCTGGTATAAATGCTTATTAGTAAACGTGCTTACCACTTACACCACAGCCCCTTATATCGATCAAAAGCCGAAAAGTCACAAAAAGTCAACATCTTATGAAAAACGTTGAAATTTTAACACAATCGACGTTTAACAAATATATAAAAAGAATTAATTTTTCTCTATAAAAGGGATATTTAGCTAAAAATAAAAAAAAATTCCATAAAAATTATAAATTTTACCAAAAATCTAAATTAGTTAAAAAAATAATAAAAACTACCTTTACCATAATTTAGGAATTCAGCAATATTTGAAACTTTTCCACAAAACCAAACTATAGCTCACAAATTTTAAATTACATTACAAAAAACTTAGTCCAGAAAATCTAAATTAAAAAAAAACGAAACTGTACAAACAATTTCAAAATTTCGAATTTTCGACCAAATTTAAGATTCACTACATAATTGAAAATTGGATATAAAATCGGAAACCTGGTATAAAAAAATGTTATTAAAAAACCAACACTTAATAAAAACTGAAGTTTTTCCGAAAAAAATTAAGGTTGACCAAATTGTGAAATTTCACCAAAAAAATTTAAAAACAAAAATTGGGAGTTTAACAAAATTCGAAAATTCACAACAAAACCAAACTATAGTCCTAAAATTTTAAATTAAACATTTTCCCAAAAAAACACAAACATTTTGTAAAATTTTACACAATAACATAAAAAAATCGAATTACACCGGAATCCACCATATAATTTAAAAATGTTCCCAAAAATTCAAAATTTACCTAAAAAATCTAAAAATCAAAAAATTTTACTCAATGTACAAAAGGCCTAATTTTCTCAAACAAGGAAACAAAAACAATATTCTGAAATTTAACGACAAATTTTCCCAAAATTGCACGGAAAACACTAATTTTTATCAAATATAAAAATTTTACTAAAAATCCAATTCCTCTGTTATCTACAATTCACAATAAAATCGAGAATTTATAAAAAATTTACAAACATTCAAAGAAAAGCGAGAACAAAAAAACAAATTAAAGGGGTCGTAATAAAGAAAAACATCTCATCTATCAACTCCCCGGAAATGCTTATATTAATATGAAAGAGAGTTTAAACGTAGGATAAGATTATTAGTTCCGGATGCCAAAATTAAAGATCGGAAACAATCCTTTGTGCCGGGAAAAATCTATAGTACATTTTTACTAGAAGGTCTATGCGTACCTTGACTGAGTGGACTTTCAACGAGTTCTTGCCCTCAAGCCTTTTTCTCGAACCTAATATTTCAGGATTATTTCAGGAAGAGTTTTTCTCCACTCAACCTACACATACTTTTGGATTTCTGTTGTAGAAAATTCACCATGTGTCCTTTGGAGTATTTTGTTATAACATAAACTAGAGTTTACTTCTCTACTCCTAAATAATTCAGTCAGCACCCCTTTAACAAGCAGGCTTACAGTCTCCACTACTAAAAAGTATACATTGCACTATCGAAAAACTGCTCTGACCTCTACCCCTTTGGAAATTTACATAAAGTCATATGCTTAATAAATTCTTGATTGTAATGCTTGATGATAAAATAAAATACGAAAATAGATTTTCTGTAAAGTTGCCCGCGTTCACAAATCCAAAATTAAAAACTTTACATGAAAACCAGCTGGTGTGCGTGTACAAGTGTTTGAAAATTTATTCAAATAAACTATGGTGAAATTTCTTCTCATGCAGACTGTGTGTGTCAAATTACTATGAAATCATTAACATGCACACATACAAACATAAACATAAATCTACTGAAATGCATGAATTTCAAAAAGAATTTTACACATTCGGTTGTAACAGTTTATCTGCTAAATAATAAATCAATTTATAGTTGCGCTGATCTTGGAGTCCTAAATCAATACTGCACTGTGTGCTGAAATTGCAGTTCCTAGTCACCACTCTACTAATATTGGCAAACGTTTTTTGTAGCAGAACGAAGTAACTCGCTAGTCTATTTTATGTCAACCGTCTTAATCTCAACCGTATAGATCCTGGATATTGTTGACGGTGATTCGATATATTGCCTATATGGCCTACCCGTTAAGCCTTCTGAGGGTTAGCATTGTCTTCTCCTAAGTGTTCCGAAACCCGTTAGATATTTTACAGTTGAGACTTTTTCGATAGTCCGATTTACTGTGCACGGCGAGAAATCCGCTCACGAGAAAGTTAAAAAGGGTTTTGCCCTGTGGATATGCTGATCGTATATGTTGCATACTACGGTGCTTTTACACTATGGCATCATGGGTGAATAATACACAATAAATTTAACAGACGATGCAAACACAACAACAGCCCCTCCCCCTCCAGGTAACACCATTATAACCGCACATGCAACATTAAATTAATCACTAGATATTAAAACATTTAACAATACACCCCGTTTGTACTTATTTGTATTGTAATATATTTAACTACAACTATTCGAATATTTATCGTTGTTGTTGAGACAAATTATGAATTATTTAACTACAGTAGTTTTACCAACACATATAAACTTACTGATACGCGCGTACACAGTTATACGCAGTATTTGTAAAATTAATAATTCGAATGTAAAAAAAGTATATTGCATTTGTGTGCATAACCAGATAAATACTTTGATTAAATGTGTAATTTGTATGGGCAAATGTAATAAGGCACAAAAAAACAACAACACGAGATAAGAAAATTGAAAAAGGAAAAAATGGAAATGGAAATTATGATATAGGATTCACAATTGAAATTTAATTCGTTAAAGAGTACAAATAATACAGTATTAAATTGAATACTTGATTATTCAAATAATTTAATGTTTAATTGAATGAATAAATAATCGAAATAAAAAAGAATGTTCATAAGGAACAGAATTTCATTAGTACTTTTATTTCAAACTCGACAGCAAAAAAAATAATATGTATTCGCCAAAAATACGATTCAAATTCACATGCAAACTTTGCCGTTTTCACACACCAGTAAAATGGTCTCTATCAATATTTGCAAGTGTCGCACTGTTGCATTCTTATGGCAATTTTTTTCAAAATAAGAAGTGTTAACATAATTGTGAATAAAATCAAAAGTTTTGCATCGCTTTTAAAATATTTTTTTTTAAACTTTAATTCTTATTTTATTGAATATTTTCTTTTAAAGGAAAATATACAAGAAGTATTCAAATCTTATATCGAAAATATTTCTTATTAACTAGTACCAATGTAATAACTAATTTACTGTATTCGAATTCTAATAAACTATCTACTATTGGGTTAGAGAGTGCCATCTCGACAGGCTCAATGTGTTTGTTTTTTCAAGCTCCGGTGCCCATAAAATTGCAGTAAATTGCGCGCTATCGTGTTGGGATGAACCATTAGTTTGTTTACGAAATTGGACGAGTATGGTTTTATTTCTTCTTGGATAGTGGGAACTTCTAGATCTTACATACCAAGGAGCGCATACGATAAGACGTAAAATCCAAAACTGTCTTCTCTGTAGCTTCTGGATATTTGATGCACAAGCAGTACGACGCAGCTGAATGCCATATAACTTTGTATTCCAAAGCCAAGATTGAGTGAGAATCTATTAACCAGTGAAGTTGAATTGTTCTGAGTTTTATGGCCGCAATTTTTGCCTCAATATGGCGGGACCAAGTCTATCTAGATGAATACCTAAATATTTAACGTGTGTTTCCGCTGGAACAGTGGTATTTGCTACCGTTATTGGGGGGCAGTTTTGCCTCCTGAAGGAAAACGTTACGTGAGCACATTTCGAAGGATTTACCTTCATCTTCCACTTATTTAACCAGTCCCGCAGTGCCCTTGGGGGACTCCTGCAGAGATTCTTCCATTTTTAAAAAACTAATCTTTTGACCTTACTTTAAACGTTCTATCAGTAAAATAGCTCTTAAGAAGGTTGTGAGAGCTTACAGGAAGAAGTCGCGTTATTTTCGTGAGTAGCCCTTCATGACACACTTTATCAAAAGCCTGGGAAATGTCAATGAATAAAGCTGAACAGTATTGCTTATTTTCAAATGCAGTTCTAATGGCGGTGACAATTCTATGAACTTGCTCAATAGTACCATGACTCACTCGAAAACCAAACTGATGGTCGGTGCTTTTAAAATGTGGGTCGTTTTATTTGTTACGTACAAATCTATATGTATATAGCAATAAAGAACATAATTGTTTTTTCTTTTCTATATTTCTATAATTTTTAACATTAAAAGTTTTAAAATTTTGTATCAAAATTGTTTTTTTTTCTTTTTTGCCACATATTTCTCGATTAGTCTAAAACTATAGAGCAGATTTACAGCCAATGTTAGTATCACTTAATGGTAATTTTGTTTTGGATTTTGGTATTTTTTATTTAGGGAAATAAAACAAACTATACTAAGATATTTCGTGCCACTTCTTTCAATTTGTAGATAAAAATGTATCACGGAGAACAGAACGATTTTAAAAAGCGGAATGCAAATTTGCTTTCAACAACCCAAATTTCATAAGAAACAACTTCTTCATGTTTTTAAAATCTTTTAAACATTAAAATAATAAAATAAATGCTAGTATTGTTTTATCAATTGTATTACTATATTATTATACAATAATGTATATTTGTTCATATAATACAATACAACAGCATTCCATATGTTTTTGAAATGTTGTATTGACACCATTCCTGGGACTGTGCCATTTGTTTGATTAATTTGTGTTTAGATAAGTTAAACATTCTCAATTTTTACGTATTATTATAAAACTACAAATAATTTATGAAATTTCTTGTGCAATGTAAATAAAAAATATAACATTTCCAATCATAAAATATAATTAATAAACATAATATGGAAAGGCGTTACCTATTCAATCAAATTATGATTAAGAAGAAAGCTCATCTTTTTTAACAAAATAAAATGGTTTCGGGTTAATCTTCTTCTCTTAGTTCATCATTCAGTTATATACGATCACTGCTAGAACTTCTTCGGTAGTAACTTCATTTAAAAAATTAATAAGCAGCAAAACACTGACATATGTTTTGCTTCTTATTAATTTTCATCATTTCAGGTCTCTATACACCTTGTGTTTTATATATAGCTAAAGAAAAGGCATAGTATCAACTGGCATCTGACAAGAGCAGACGTGTTTCAACTCAACTAGAATTAAATTAGAGTTTGATAAAAGATTTGTTTTGCTTTAATGAATAAAAGTTCTTGTAAAGTATTAAAGCCATTATTTGTTTTATTTAGATGTGGTGTGTGACACATATGAAAAAGTTAACAACTACACGCAAATAATAATTAAATTGTATGGCTACAAAAAAACCAAGTTGTAGTCTACAAGTGATCAGGTGGATGACTTTTCTAAAATTTTTCGTAAAGAAGAGCGCCGCCAAAAGTGTTCGAAATATTGAAATATAATGAAACAAAATAAAAAGGCCTAGGCTATGAATAATAATATAAAAAAAATTTAATAGAAGAATATGGTCGATTATAACAACACATTGGCGATAATAATATGATCCTCACAAAATACATGTTACTAAATTGCAGCGGCTGGAGAACGAACACGGGCGATGAATACATCGAGTGCTTAATAGTCAACGCGCTAAGCAGTAAGGCCACAGTACTTTGAGTAAACACTTTGATTAAACACCAAGAAACAGAGGTTTATGTCTATTAAGAACATTTTTTGATTAGAGTTATTATATCTATTGTGTAGTTAAAATACTCTGTTTGTGATAAACAAAAGTTTAATATTTTGCAACCTTGTTGCAGTTGTTATATATGGCAATCCTTTAAGAATTAAATGTTAACAATGTACTGTTGTAGAGAACTTAATATGGTTGTCGTGATCATGCCACAAGGATGTGCTTTCTTTGCGTGAATACTATTTATATTGTTAACATGTAATCGAGCATGTCCGATATAACTGACGAAAGGGTTATACGTGAAACGAACTATCCTACTGCGCTTAGATTTTGACGTTTATGATTCGTATATTTTGGAAAATCATCATGATAGATTGATGCTTCAACAACGCTACCAAAATGACCAGATTTATTTTGAAAATTAGTCATCAACTGATATGATGTTTTACTGCAAAATTATGTTCCGCTATGAATACCCATTTTTGGCTTAACGGATTTGTGAATAAAAATTGCAGCTAATGAAATGAAGTTAATCAAGAACAGACCTTACAACCTTTATTTCATCAAGAAAAATGCACCGTTTGACACGGATTTTACACTGTGGTGGCATCATTCGCCCTTATTTCTTCAAAAGTGAAGGAAACTGGAGGTCCGCAATGCGGTTAGCCAAGAACAGTTGCGGTGATCATATGCAACAAATCATTTTCAAATGTTAATGCCAGGTAAAAAAAGACCGTGTATATTAGGACGGGTCGAATTATTTGTCGAAAATCGTATAGCAGAGACGTAGACATTTTCGCCAAGAAACCAGAAGCTGAAAATGAATTCCGAGCCCCGGCAAATTAACTTTAAGTTTTACATATCAAGTGAAAAGTCCAATGTTTATTATTGGTTTAAGGCTTGTTTAAATGTAAGCTTTTAAAAACTTTATGTAATAGCGAAAGTTTTCAAACTTTGTAGCAATTACTTCATTATTAATTTGCATAGTTCAGATAAAAATGTTTGTTCGAACATTACACATATATATAATGGAGAGAGTCTCTATGTTAAACTTTGCGCTATTAACTTTACTATAAACACTTGTAGTAAAACGGATCCATAATATCTAGAATTAATCGTTATAATTGAAAGAAATTCGTTTCAAAAATCTAGATTATACGTATTATTATTAAACACGCCAACTGCTTGACCATTTTCTTAAATTGAGGCATGTTTTAAAAATGTATTGAAACAATTTGGTCACCTTGCCCCACCACACAACGATTCATGCTGAATCGCTAAACCCAACAAACTCTGAAAGAGCAGGGTACTCTCAAATCGGAAGACACAGCCAACAAAGTTGTCTTCAAGAGAACATTTAATACTAGAACGCATAAACCAACGAACGTGATTTCCGATTCAGTCAACTGGCAAATATTAGTAGATCCAGAAATGAGGAATATTTTCAAAAAATTTATTGACGAGATTTAAAGGATTTTAGGAAATATGTCGACAAGCATTTCCCAATGTAGCAATTTTAGTTTTTATTACGTGGAGACGTCTGTTTCTGTAATCTAAATTTTGTGAGAGTTTTATAAGTTTCGGGCTTAATTGAGCAGTTACAAATAGATTCATATATATTGGCAGGCAAAACAGAAATAAACGTAAATATAAAAGACTCAAATTTTTCCCTTTTTTTGTCTAGGAGTGTTCGACTAAATTATATTAAATATGATACTAAGGAGTATTACCTCTGAACCCCCGCCTCTTAGTCAGTTCATCTTCACTGCAACCTCTAATTTTTGTTCACATACGTTACTATTTCAACTATGAGATAACAATTCTATCTGATAACATATTAAACACCCTAAAACAAACAGTGATCCATTCAGGAGTGTCATACATAAACTTTTAAAGAGATTTAACTTTGTTATCTTCAGTTTTTCTATCAAAATTGTAAATCATTGTGATAAGAAGCAAAGATAGCAAATTTTTTGTATACCAAAATTAAAAACAAGCAGCCAGCAAAATAGGAAATTTACACGTATTCATACCTATAAAACATTTACAAAAGAAATTACACATTACTTTGGCAAATAAAAGAATTTCCATGATTCCAATGTTGGCTTCGCAGCATTGTTATGATCTGGTGTCATGAAAGGCAAAACAGTTAACACACGTACAAATAGCTATCAATAGGTGATAAGAGACATATGTTTTTTGAATGAGTGTACGAGTACACCAACCAGGTTGATCCCACCCAGCAAACACTTTTTGCAACTACTTATGTCATAAATTACTTTGTAATGGATGGTCGTTATCCACGCCACAATTTCATTTCTAAACTCTTTATTTGTATATTAGCAAGTAATTTTATGTTGCGCGTGACTCCGTTGGTTTGAGAATGACTAAAAATTTGCCTTCATGAGACAACCTCAAAAGAAGACTATTTCGTTTGTTTTAATCGCTTAGGAAATAATACTACCACGCAGCGTTGAATATAACTGCAAGCAGATGCCTTAGCCAATTCCCACATTAGCATTAAACTTTTTTCTATGGTGATATGTCGATATTTCGTTTTCTCCCAGAAGGACTTTTATGCTTTAATGATCTGGCAACACTAAAATGTTAGGCAATATTAACATTCTCAGTATAATGAATTCTAGGATCAATTAACGTAAGAGAAATTTTTCAAAATGGCTACCAGACTTTGGACTGCTGGTCGCATTTTCCTTAACAAAAATCAACCTACTAGACACGCTGAGCGTGGCTGGTTAGACAAATTCGAATTCAACTATTCCCTTTGACATGCTCGTGTGCCAGTGAATAGAAAATGTTTCATCTATGTCTAGATCTCGGCCTACACTCTTACAAAATGAAACTGGCTGAAGAACTGAAACCTTTTAATCATGTTAGAAGCAGAAAATTCTTCAATCGGGCTCTGGCTCAAGATTCAAGAAAAGCCTATGTTGGCTACATGGAATTTCTACTAAGACAAATATGGGTTGATACATAGCAAATACAATTGCTTGAAATCACTCTATTATAAACACAAAAAGTGTATGTGTGTTGTTGATTTCAAGTCGGAGTAATCTTATACGTCTCTAAGACTGATTAGCACACAAAGATTAAAGGAGCTAGTTATGGTTCTGGAAAATAATTTTCAGTCATAATGACAACAACCGGACATCAGTTATATGGTCCTTAAACAACGTGGAACTACTTGGCACACACCTGTTGAAACAATATGTTGAAGATAATCGTTAACCATGTCATAGAGACAAATGATTTGGTCAGTATGTAACATGAAAACACCTTAGCATTCTCCAACATGCCGTTCGTACAAGAATATTAACAAAATTTGTGAACGTATAGCCTACGAACCAGGTTCAACGATTGTTCATCGATCACAGCAATTGGGGTTTTCGAATTCCACTACGCAACGAATTCAAGATCAAGAATTTGCATATACAAGGCTTAATCCCTCAATAATTCAACCCCAGAGACCATCAACAGCTTTGTGTGTCTCTCGAATGTATGCGTGAACCACCATTCGGTTTTCGAATAAAATTTAATTCAGTTAAGAGGCACAGTTTCACCTCAACAGATTTTTGGGGCAAGGAAAATTACCGTATTTGAGTATCTCCAAATCTAAGTAATATTTACAAAAGAGAAATGCACAACCGCTAAAAAAGAATTTTATGAAAAAATCTGACACTGAACCTCCGTTTTGTTGAAATCGAAAATCGCATTACGGCATGCCACATGAGTCGGTGCGGTTATTTGGCTAAAAAATCGGCTTTTCTTAATAACTAAAGGACAAACCCTAAATTAAATTACCCTTACACTTGCCAGCTTCCTAACAAGTGATGGTTTTGCTGGGTAATGCGCGGAAGTAAGAAATTTTAGCGACACTAGCAACTTAAGGTGGGTGGATTCGTTTCTACCCTTCCTTTTAAGTTGTTTTTTTATAACTTTACTCCCAAAAGGCCTCTTTCAGAGTTAAATACTCGTGTAAGTTTCAAATACACAAGTTCATTTGTATGGAGATTATTCGCACACTAACACATACACAGACACACAGTCTTTTACACACACGCACAAATAAGATTACGCACTTAACAAGAGCTTGTTTTAACAAGCTTTATAGATATTACAACAAAGGGATGCCCTTCCATTGCTAGTAACTAAATAACAACAAAGGAAGCAAGAAATTATTTATACAGAACAAAAAAGGAAAATAATAAAAAAACCAAAAACAAAAACATTTTGTGTGCAAATGTGATTTAAAAGTGACATTTGTGTTAAATTCAAGCACCTGATGTCACATTATTATCACTGTGTCTGCCTTATTTTATTTCGTGAAGATATGTTTGTATTTGCTATTGTCAGGAATTCTAAAGAGATGTGTTTCTTTTGAGGGAGGGATTAACAAAGAGATTTAAGAGCGACATAAAACCCAATCCAATCAAGGAAAGTGAGCACTCACTGAGTTTATGGACCAAGTACCACGTTATCTACGGTATTGCGTATCTAAAACTGGCACTGGGGAGAGGAAAAACACGTAAGGCAAACAAGGATAATCCTGCCGAGAGCAAGCACGAAACGGCGTTCAAGAAGTCGCAAATGTACACGGAGAAAATAATTTTCAAAACAAATAATAATTGTTCAAAACTAATTTTATATAAAGGTCTTCCTAATAAGGAGGGGTAGCTGTTGAAACGTACCACATCACCACTAAGTGTGTTAAAAATTTTTTTGTTTGTTTTACTTTGCGAGTATCGGCCGATGGCGGTTAATTGATACAGATCTGTGGCTTTAGAAAATCTCCCATGGTAAAGAATATCGGGGTACAATTGCTTGAGCTGGTCGTTTAGCTCCGCAAGAGGTGACCATATCCTCCAATGGTTTACGCAGAACTAGAGCGTTCTGCTGGAGCCACATATTTACGTCTATAACGTAAGAGAAATTGGTCAAATTGATACGTAGCGTTATCCATTTTTCGCCTCGTCAAAATTTTTATCAAAGATCTTACCACACTAAATGGTCAAATTTCGATCCCGCCTGCTGCCGACTTGGCACGAGCCAATCCACGTATATAGCACTCACATTAACTTGTTCTTATTCTAAAGCCCTTAACATAACTAGGTATCCATCGTAGAGACTTGTGTTAGTAGGATTTGCCACTTTTCTATCTTCTTTTGCCGCATATAGTAAGAACTGTTAAGGACATTTTCCTTTTGCATCGGAACTTTGACTTTTTCTTTCTCTGAATAGTTTCCCATCGTTTGGAGATATTAAATTAGTATCATGCTGCAGAGTCAGTTTCAGGTGTCGCATCAAGTCGAATGGTGTAAATAACACCATTTATTACAAAACTATGTCAAGCTATGACTTGTAAAAAAGGTTGTTATATTTTGTTTTGTTTTTCATCACTGCACAGGGGATTTTAAATATAACGAGCCAAGAGTAGCGAATCTTAAATACAAAGGGAACTGTCATCATCACGTCGGATTACATTTAAATGATCATTGCATATTTTTTCATACAGATATTTTGTTGTGCTATTAGACTACAAAAGAAAAAAATTACAGGTTACAATTTTCGGCATATCCAGTAAAGCCGGCTTAGCAGGTATTTAAAATGGGCCCTTATTAAGATTTCACATCATCGTTAAATAAAGCCAAGGTATGGGGATGTACGTAAGAACAAGAGCATAAACTGTTTCCTTAACAATACAATTTCGATAAGTTGCTACGTATATGTGTACAAGATAAGTGCTACGGAAGTAGTTTATTTAAGTAGCATAAAGACTTAATATAATTGCCTGACATGGTGATGGATACAAACGTATATTTAGAGAAATTGAATAGCAACAATTTTAATGAGTTTAAAATCATTGCCAACAAGAAGATTATTCCTAAATAAGACACACAATATTTTCTTTGAATATCAAAGATAAATACAAGAATGGAGGGGAATACATGTTATTTTTCGCTAATAAGCTTTTAAAAGTACTTTAAGTATTAAGTTGCTTTCTGGTGGTTTGGTGATATCCTGGGATTGTTTTAAATCTGTTGCAAATTGTGAGGTCAAGTACGTATCTTAAGGTTATAACAAATGAACAAAATACCGTGAAGACAAGACAAAACAACAGGCCCATATATCGTTAGCTGATAAGCACATTAACAAAATTAATATTTGTAAAATTTTAGAGCAGAAGCCAGAACGTGTTTTAAATCATACATGAAATAAATTTGTGACAGCTTTGAACCCTTAACTATCATAGGTATTATCATATGTAGCATGTCCAAAAATAGGGGTCTTAAGAGCACTATTTGCTTCGTCCTGGCAACATATTTGTAGTTTTTTTCTTCTTGATAATTTTTTTAAGTTTATTTTCACAGATTGGTGTCCACTGGCTTAGGTTTATCGACCGATATTTTGATGATTTTGACCCTTCATATAGGTGTCACAACGAAATTAATTCGAGTTACCGTAGGTCCATATCTGGGGCCAAATATCGGGCATAATAGTAATCTTGACCTCGTTAGAAAAGAGGTTAGGGATGCTCAGATGCCGATGGAACGCATACGTGGAAGTAAAGTAGTCGAAAAGCTGCATCGAATACTCATGGCGGAAGGCGTTATAGACATTGAGTGTATGGAGGCAATGAGTGTATGGCAGGAGCAGTTGTATTCTCAGCTGAGCTGAAACTGTTCTCTAGTCTACGTCTAGAGAAATACGTGTCAGTTTTCCAGGCCGAATTACTTGGGTTGCTACATGCGTTGGATCACCTGCTCTAAAGTAGGATGCGAGGGAGAAAGTTTCTCATTCCACTTGGCAATAAGTCAGTGTAAAACTAAACAGATGACGCATAGGCACCGCTGGGTATGAAACAGCACACCGACTAGCAATATGGTGATCTAATGTGGACTTTTGTGGATCAGAACACAGAGTTGTCTTGAGCAATGGACTAGTGCGAGCTAAAATCACACAATCACTGCGTTAGTGATAGGTCATGGTAACTGGCCAAGATGAAAATCGTAGGAGATGATACTTACAGACTGTGCCTGGAAGAGGCTGGGACGTTGACGCACATTGGGTGTGAATGTCCAGCACTGGAAAGCATAAGGCTTAGGACTTCGAACATACATTTATCAAATATAAATGCCATGGGGGAGCTTTGCCTTAAACAAACGCTAACAATTACAAGGAGAAGTATCGACAGATATCAGTCCACGGTCTGAAACCACTATAGTCAAAAGTAAAGACTAGGGTTAGCATATGCTACACATACATATTTATATTTGACTGCTCAAAATGTGTTCATTTTTCAGTGAAACCTTATGTCTGTGAATTTGTAAAGAAGAATAAATATGAAATTTTTAAAGGCAGTTAATTAAAGATTTTTACGAATTTTCGCTGTTTGAAATCAGCCAAATTCGCATACTTTGAATCCTCATCCAATGTGCTATTAAATCCGCTTACAGAAAAAAGAAATAAAAATTTTTGAAACAACCTCAATATTTTAGAAACTAATAAAGAAGAAAAATTCTGCCAATAACCTAAATTTCACAAAAAATTTGCAACAAATTTTAAATTACCAAAATGATACACACCTGAACCGAAAAAATTAAAAATTTACCTAAATTTTAAATTTACCACAAAAAAATTGTTTTTCAAAAAATCAAAATTTAGTTAAAACCCGAAATTTTAAGTAAAAAACAAATGCACCAAGTTTTATATATTCACTACAGAAATTTAAATTTCAACAAAGTTTTTTTTTTAATTTTGCCGAATTCACTAAAATTTAAAAATTATTCACGTGAAAATATTAAAAATCCCTAAAAAAACCAAAATTCACTCAAATTTAAAATTTCAAACTAAATTTTAATTTTCCCAACAATATGTTTTAAAAAATCATAAACAATTTTAATAAGAGCGATATTGCATAAGTTCCAAAATTTGCCTAACAGATGAAATTTAAATTTTACTAAAAACCCAATGCCACCAAAGAAAAACAAACCGAGCGATAATCCGACGAAAGGAGAGTTTAAATGTGAAATAATACGATTAAACCCGAAGGCCAAAATTAAATATCCTTAACAATCGTTAGCACCGGGAAGAACCTGTAGTACAGTTTTAGTAGTTCATACTTTTGTGTGGGGGATATAAAAGATCCGGCATAGCCGGATATAGATCTCTTATTTGCTTATACACAAATTGTAATTTAATATTAATCATACGCACGCGCTGTGAAGAAAAAACGATTAAGGCCTTAATTCAGTAAATTTCCTAATTGTGCAATTAATGTGCATGGCTGAACATAGTTCTATACAAGCAGACAAGTGTGGCATACATGCGCATACCTTCCAAAGTATTGCTGTAATTTTAGCTTGGCCGTATTTGATATAACAAAAGCAAAACGACTTGGTATTTTTTCGTAAAGTGTTAGAGGAAAATTTCAATAACTTGGTCCGGTTCACTAAACCGCAATCGTAATAGAATTATGACAGTATAAAAATTTGCTCAATGTTAATTGACGCTGGAAATATTAGGTATCTGCTTTTCTGGATATCGAACACACAGAACGAAAAATGACACTGAAGATGGCACAAAGCCGAAACAGGTTTGTCTCCAACCCAAATTTGACAAGGGATGACGGAAATTCGTTTCAAAAATATACATGTTTTTAGTTTTTTCTTATGTCCTTTTTGTTGTAAGCCATTTTTTGCTCTGCCACTCGAATAAATTCCTTCCCAATTATCTTACTATTGTAAAAATTTCTATATAGAAAAAGAAACACTTTAGATTGTCGCAATAAAAGTTGTGCCAATACAATTAAAATTCCATAAAGTGCACCTAATTGAGGTGAATCCAAAATCCAAAAAAAATTGTCCATTGGCTTCTGGAGTACATGCCAATTTAATAAAAACATTTAACTTAACTAATCAATTTTTACCTACGACGCAATGAAACAAGATATCAAGTAGCAAAAACACACGTTTTAGTAATTTAATTATAATTTCCAGAGATATTGCAGTTACATTTCTTTTTAATGCTAACTCGACCAGCAAGGACATGGTTAAATTGACTTATAAAATGATTAAATTTTAATACATTAAAGCAATTCGTTTCTTCTCACGATATTACAAACATGTACATAAATGGTAACAATATTAAACTTAATTTAAAAATTAATATAAAAATAATAATAACAATATGAAAAAGACTGAACTGCTGCACAATAGCAGCGACCAAAAAATTGAAGCAAAATCACCGTGAAGACCAAAATGCAGCAATAAAAAAGCACTTTATAAAAAATTATCATTAAATTTGAAACTTCATACAGTCTAAACTCGATAAAACGTACTTTCGTATGCTGATGTTACTTTTCACCAACAACTGTGTTGACTTAAGAGAGCAACTAATTTCACATAATTCGTTGCTATTAATTTCTATTAAATACAATAATTATTTTATTCGTCATAGCAAACGTGGACTGTGTCACAAAATTACTCCGTATATTTGCACTAGGGCCGTTCTATTTAATATCGAAATTGAGAGAAAGTGCATTGTTATCGTTAAGTTGTCATATTAAATTTTCATTTAAAGTATGTAAAACTATATAAAAGAAATTACGGAGAAATACACATTAAAGTTGACCTGCTTTCGTGCACAAACAAAGCAGGCGCGCACGCACACACTGTACCACAACTACTTATACATGCAGCAGCATGCAAATATATCTGCTTGCAAAAATTTAAATCAGGAGCAAAAAAAAGAAGAAGAAATCATTAAAGATATTAACAACATAAAAATATATACTCTTTCGTTCAGTCGTGTTAATTTTTATTTGATTTTTTAATTTTTTTTTTTACAGAAGAAAAACGTTCTGGCAATTTTGTGTTTCTTTATGTAAGTGACATTAATGAGGCGCCGTAATAATGCAATTACCACATTATTTTGGTTGAAAATAAAGAAGAAGAAAAAAAGCAACACAGCAGCACAAGCAACACAGCAGCACGAGCAACATCAGATGAATATAAAAAGAAATTTATTATAAAAATTTATATAATGGCAAATTTACCTGTTCCTGATAACTTTCAATTAGTAATGTGTTGCCAACTCATTATTTTACTGAATATATATATATATATATATATATATATATATATATATATATATATATATATATATATATGTATATATGTGTATATATGTATGTGTATGTGAGTGTAAGAAATACCAACATATTTATGTTTTAATGGATACCCACTACAACCAGAGCAATCAGGTGTAATGGGTGTATGAATATTCATTTGAGAGCTGGTTATAATTACTGGAAATTACTATTATAAATTTTCGTAATAAAAATGGTTCTTGCATATAAAAACTTTGTTACAAAAACCTGAAGTGATTTGTGCAATGAGGAAAAATACTTTCCAGGAGCATTGCATAATTTACTATGGAAAGCACGTTTGCAGCAATAATTTTTTTAATCCAATTGTCCGCCCTTATTTTTTGCATATCGGGCTGAATTTAAAAAATTTAATAATTGACCCTGAACTTCAATTTGGATTTTTTATTTGATTTTCTTATGTTTATAACATAGGGGTCTGAAAAGCTTTTTAAAAATATCTGTATTAGTGGCCGATGTTGAACATGGGCTTGCTTGATGCAAGCGACGCAAGAATTGTTTAATGACTTGTTATACTCTTCCGAGAATTAGTATTATATGAGCAGATGATGGCATATAGTACCAGTTATAGATTCTGAAATGTAATATAAAATGTATTCGGAACAATCTGAGCCCCTAAATCTATAAGATTATGATAGTCCTCAGGACGCCTTCCACACTCACATTCATCAGTATTGGACAGGCCACTCACATACACAATTACATTTAGGGAAGCATGCCAGTAAAAATCCCAGGCTCATGCCAAAGTAAAAGTCTGTACGTGCGCCTACGAAGACCGCGCCACGAATTAATTCATACGTTACGCTTACATTGTCACCGTTAGTCCTCCACCTAAAAACAAGTCAATCGTCTAAGAGCGTCTTCGCACCTAGACCCACCATTTGCCACATCAACAGCAGAAAGCCAGTAATGCCCAAGAAGTGGTAAACCCTTGTTAATTTTGGAAGCGGTAATACGACGTATCAATTCCAAGTCAAGGGTGTTCCACCCTGCAGGACATGCAAGCCAGCATAGTAACTCTCTGATTCGTTAGATCTTCCTTCGGCTCCACAACAGATATAACGGTCTCATACCACACTGACGCACATGCGAAAAGTGCCTTATCATATATGGTACGGACAGCATGCCAGCTGAAGCCCCAGTCGCTTGTAAGGATGCGCTTAACCTTACCTACGACGTGAGTAAAATGAACTAAAAAGTTCACTCCCTCAGTTATCACTATTCCCAGATACTTGACCTGAGTCACATACTTGAGACAAATGCCGCCAAGCCGAATTAGTGGTGGTCGCCCGTGTGACAATCTGTATTTCAGTAACATTGTCACGGTTTTGTCCATCGCCACCTCAATAACGTCGTGAATGAAAAGCTCACCTTTGCTCTCGAGAATAGCACAAGACTGTCCTTCAATCAGGATGAGCAGGTCATCCGCATATGCACACAATCTGCAGAAAAAGCGTCAACAACGGATCCATCATTAGGTTCCATATAAATGGACCACAGATAGCGCCCTGCGGACGCCCACGTTCAACATACCTCCACACCGTATCGCTGGCACCGACAACACAAGCTTTCCTGCCGTGGAAGGAAAGCTCCTTACAGCCTTCTTCTCGTAGCCTGTCCAGAACCCCAAGAGAGATAGTCAAACGCGCCCTTAAAATCGACAAATATACCAAGAACATATTTGTCAGTCGTATTGCTAATATAACGCCTAGCATGTAACAATGTCTCCTCAAGCCGTACTGGTACTCGGAAGTACTCTCACTGGCGTCCTCCATCAATCGTGGTACCATTATACTCTTCAAAACTTTTCCAAGCATGTCTCAACAGACCGCCAATCTGTACCACTCACAGACTGATGGTAAATTAAAGTCATGCATCCTGGTGCGACATGGCGTACGAACAGTACCTATGACACATCTCTGCTCGCCGGATCTTATGGTAGTAATGATTGGCAGTGGTTCCGGATCATTTCTTATTGCGTCGGCTTACCTTCCCTATGAGACGACAGGTACACATCCGTCACTGGACGTGGAGAACCTGGTGAGTCTCTGCAGGCATAGAGGTATGGCGCTTATCATGGGCTGTGATGCCAACTCGCATAATACGGTTTGGGGCAGCACAGATGATAACTCCAGAGGACAACAATTGTTGGAATTTGTAGAAAGACACGGAGGGGTAGAACCCACCTTCATGGATTCACGAAGGGCAGAGCTGATCGATATCACTATGCTCACTCAATATGCTAGACAGGGTTAAGGACTGGAACATCGTGGCCAGATTAACCATGTTTGACCACAGGGCAATCCAGTTCGATCTACAGTATGGCAGTAGACGGAGGAAAGTCCGCAAACGTATAAGAATACCGAAGAATACTGATCATACCAGTTATAAGGAGTATCTGTCGGTACATATAGGAGGTGCTCCATACAGAGCACCTCGCAACACGGGCGAAATCGAGCTGACGGTGGAACAATTGAAATCCACGGTTAAGCTAGCTTTCGAGAATGCTTGTCCCTTGACAGTAGTGGATGAAAAAGATCCGACACCTTGCTGGAGAAATTGAATCCATGAAAAAGGAAACAAGAAAGGCCTTTAACCGATACATGAGGGAGAGAGACTCGATCTTATGGGATGCATTAAAGGAGAAGAAGAGAGAGCTGAAGAGAACAATACGTCTTCGGAAACGAAGTACGTGGAGGGAATTCTGCTCTAATAAGAGGGATACATCTGAAGTATGTAGAATACAGAAGATAATATCTAAAGACCCTGTTTCTAGGATGGGACTAATTCGCAAGAACGATGGAGACAGTGGAGGAGACATTACAATCGCTTACGGAAGTTCATCTTTCTGGAAGCTTTAGTTCGAACGACTCATGGACTACTGTAAATACGGGGACTAGTGAGAGAAGACGAGCTGAGGCTGAAAGGATAATATCTCCGAATGGTGATATATTGCGGTGGCTTGGAGGGAAACTAAAGTTGTTTTTCTTCCCAAACCGGGTAAGAGGGACTATATTGACGCTAAGTCCTTCAGATAGTCCTAACATCTTTTCTATTGAAGACAATGGAGAGGACGGTGGCTGACTTTATGGAGAACCATACGCTGATGGATAGGCCTTTGAGTAGATTTCAGCATGCTTATAGGGCAGGTAGATCTACTGACACTATTGAAGGCGCTTTTGTCAAGATCTCTTTTGGGAAGGTGAGAAATGCTCTTACTGAACGTAGGGTTGACCCCATTATTATAAAATGGATAAACGCTATGCTTCGGACTAGGGCTATAAATCTCAGAGATTAGGGGGTGCCCACAGGGGGGTGTATTGTCACCTCTTTTGTGGAATATCACCGTAGATGGCCTTCTTTGGAGATTGGATTCAATAGGAGTCCATACGATTGCAGGCGATCTGGCACTAATGGTTGGTGGTAAGTTCATCGGGCCCATTAAAGGCTCTCATGGTAACTGAGACATGGTGCAGTGACCAGGGGGTAACCATAAATGCCAGTATATCCGACGCTATGCTTTTCACTCGTAAGAGGAAGGGTGTAGATGTTGAAGCCTTAAAGCTTTTCGGATCGGAAGTAAATGTGTCCAGGAAGGTGAATTATCTGGGCGTTACCCTGGATAAGGAACTTACCTGGAATGAATACATCGAAACAAAGGTCCGAAAAGCAAAAAGGGTTATGCATCAATGTAAACGAGTGTGTGGCCGTAGGTAGGGAATCTCGCCAAAGGCTGCATTCTGGATTTACACAATGATGGTGAGACCCGAAGGCCTCTCAGGGCACAATTAAGCGTAAGTTGGATGGGATTCAGAGGGTTGTCTGCATGGGTATAATAAAAACATCGGGCATAAGAGTATCCTGGACCTCGTTGGGAAAGAGGTTAGGGCTGCTCAGATGCCGATGGAACGCATGAGTAGAAGAAAGGTAGTCGAGAGGCTGCATCGGACACTCATTGCGGAAGGCATTATACACAATGAGTGTATGGAGAACGACATCAGCATTTTTACTGATGGTTCTCTTCAGAGTGGCAGGGCAGGAGCAGGTGTATTCTCAGTTGAGCTGAACTTGTCCTGTAGTCTGTGTCTGGAGAGGTACGTAGCAATTTACCAGGCGGAACTGCTTGGGTTGCTGCATGCGTTGGATCACTTGCTTGAAAGCCGAGTGCATGGGAAAAGGGTTCTCATTGCACTTGACAATCAGTCAGTTATAAAACGCATGAGGCAAGTGAACGTATATTCCAAACTGGTGCTGGAATGTGTTCTGAAACTGAACAGATGTGCCTTGTTGAATGAGGTGACGTTGATGTGGGTTAAGCGACACATAGGCACAGCTGGGAATGAAGCAGCAGACGAACTAGCAAAAAGGGGGTCTGATGTGGATTTCTGTGGACCAGAACCCAGGGTTGCCCTGGGGAATGGCCTAGTGCGAGCTAAAGTTCTTCAATGGGTAAACTCATTACACCTGAATAGGTGGAGGAAGAATACCACATGCAGACAGGCTAGAATGGTGCTCAAAGAGCCCCTCGGCAGGAAGGTCAGCAAGGTGCTCGAGTATAATAGGGCTACTTTAAGCAGGATCACTGCGTTAGTGAGAGGACATGGAAACTTTAAGTACCATCTGGCTAAGATGAAAGTCGTAGAAGATGATACTTGCAGACTATGCCTGGAAGAGGCTGAGACGGTAGCGCACATTGTGTGTGAATGTCCAGCACTGGCTAGCATAAGACTTCAGACTACGGGCAGACACTTGTTAGATGTGAATGTCATGGGGGAACTAAGCCTTAAACAAATGGTAGCAATTACAAAAGACTCCGTGATGAGGAAGAGTGTCGACAGTTACCAGTCGACAGTCTGAAATCACTTTAGTCAAGAGTAAAGGCTAGGGCTAGCACGAGACTCAATTGAAAGTAAGGTGGTTGTGATTACGGATCAGTTCCCTGAAATCAATTTGAGGAGCGAAATGGGGGTCGAAAAGGGACCCAGAAAGTAAGTGGTCTGCTTCGATATCCCCCCATACATTAATAATAATAATGGGGAGGAGACTGATGCCAGAGTTTTCGTTCTCCTGAAGTCCCCCGATGAGAGCGAGGATTGCTGCTCATTCTATCGGAGGACTTCAGGAGAACGACAAATCTGGCGCACTTCCAAGCCTCCAGGTATTCCGGTATGGCTTTCCAGATGCTTTTACACACCTCTCCAGTCATGCCATCAATACCTGGCGATTTCCTTCTTATGACGCGGTAGATATGGTCCGTGATTTCCATTCTTATAGATAATAAAGTTCCATTATTTATATGTGCTGCTCAAATATGTAAATTTCCATGACATCATTGACTGCATAATAGCCAAGAGATTTGACAGGCACTACCCATCAAACAATAGTGTTACATAGTGTTGTTCTTATTAGGAAGCCCTTTACATGCATCTGAGGGATTTAAAAACTTCATATTTCAAGTATATCGCGCTTACGCCTTTCGCAGGTTTGCTTTTATAATGTTTATTAATTATAAAACATAAATGGCTGCTTCCGACACTAATTAAATGTCGGAGGCAGACATTTATTCTTGTTAAAGAAGTTTTAAACCAAACGCATATTTAATATTTCATCACATTTTTTCTTTAAATTAATTTCTTAGTATAAAAGGAACTTTGAACTTGAATTAAAATTAAAAAAAAACATTCTTTAATAGGAGACTCCTTGAAGCACCATATTTTTTCAGAATCGCTGGTAAGAAAAAGCAAAAAATTGTGTAAAACCACTTTAAAAAAATCTTTATGCTTAATTTACACAAGTGTAAAAAATTACTTTGATTTACTGCAGGGAAAAACAATATCAAACATTTCTCGCTTTTATAAATATTTCTTAACAAGAAGACAACAAGTATAAAGTTGAATATAAATAGAAATGAAAACAAGTTTTATTATGAAAAATGTGCATAAAATTAAAAAAGAGGTCCTGTACTTAAGTTGCACAAGTAGCTTTAAACGATGTTTAATATCACATCACAGATGCTGGTTATATGATTTTTTGTGTGTAAACCACTCACAGTGTATTTGAATATTTGGTGCGTTAAGTGTATGCAAACATAATGGTGTATGTGTTTGAGTATGTATGTGTAAGATGTAAATAAAAAAATTGGTTGTGTTAACATTTGTTTGTGATTGTGGGTTTTTAAGCGCAATTAAAACTTAAAACATATGCGGGTATACCGCAGTGTAGCTACTCTATGAATGCGTTCGTTTTAGAATGGGAAGCAGTTTTCTTAATTTTTAAACGCTACATGTGTTCACATCCTTGTGGGTCAAGATATCCCATCAATCTTTTTTAATATTTCTTTTTTAACTCCTGGTCTATGCACACAAGAAGAGTGACTGTGTTGCTGTGTAACGATTTTTCTTGCAGTATATTTGATATAAGGGATAAGGATACTTTAGGTCGTACATACCCAAACTTTCCTTTGAATCACAAACTCCCTCATATTTTGCTATAATTTTAATTTAAAAATATAACAAAAAAATCTACAAAATAGCAGCAGAAGAAATGATTGTGGGAAAGAGAATGGCAAAAGTACATTTTAAAAATAAACTACTAAAAATAACTGCTCTAATTAAAATTTCCGCAAAACAAAAAGGAGTGAAGGCATTAAAATCAAAACTCTATAGAAATGGAAAGAAATCCGGTTTTATTGTCGTTCATTTAAAACACAACGTGCGTTTTATGGCTTTGAGTAAAATTTGTGTATACTGTCTTTGAATCTTCGAAAGATACAACAAATACTCATCATGATTTACTATGTGGGCTTTTGTATTATATTCGAGAAATGGAAATAAAAGAAACAATAATAATAAAATCGTCTACAAATTATTATTTTTTCTTCATTGGAGTATAAACAAAGAACATGTTTTAATAACTTTGGAAAAGTTTGTAGTTTAGCTCAGATAACAGAGTTCTTTCTTAATAAATTTTCAAATTGATGAAATTAAATTAAAAAAAAAAAAAACTTTTAGTAGAAGTTTGTTGTTGTTAATTCCACTATGTTGTTGATACCAGTAGCCTACAAGTTATGACCAATCTGTGGTATTTAATTTCTTTACATCCTTAAAATATGCAACACATTTTAGACCTTCTAATATTGTTGATACATTGGGCGTATCATAATTACATCGTTAAATCAATATTAACCAATGGCAAAAAAATTCAGTCACTACCATATTTTTGTCTGCATGTGGGAACAGGTGAGTCTTACCCTGTGCGATTTTTATAAAATTTTGTTTTGCTTTTCTTTTGTGAACTTCTCAAGTGATGACGCTTTTGGAGCTTACAGTGCTTATAGAGCATTAAAAGTTTTTTACTGCTTAATTTCAAATAAACTTAATTTTTGTATTTTATAAAAACCATGGGACAGTGCAAATTCACAAATCGTTTTTAATTTTCTTTTATCAAAATTATTTTGGTTGGTGGGGGAATGTCCTTTTCCCCCTTTAACTGTAACCGCGCCTAAGGCTATATGATATAGAATTTCTACGTATGTAAATAATGTTCTGATGCGTGAAACTAAATTCATAAGAACACGTGCAAAAAAGGCGATTGGCTATCACACATCAAGAAATGACCTGCAACGGTATTCTATAATTCTATAAAGCTTATACGGTGGATTTAACAATTTTTGGCTAAGAATGCCAAAGAGAAGTCTCAGAACGCAATGGCCTCATGTCATACGTACCAAACTGGGACAGAAAAACGAGTCGGCTATCGAGAGCAGAGTATAGCTTGCGAAAAGCCATAAGGAACTTAAAATATCCTGTTGCCCACGAATCACCACTATGACTTGAAAACTGTACATGGGCTATAAATAATAATGAAAGATAAATACATTCGATAATGACTTAGAGAATGTTTTTACACTACATTCCATAAATTGTTTCACCATTCAAATATTAATAAATAAGCGTAAATAGTAATAAGATCAATATGAGGATTAAGTTCTTCATATGTACCATACCACCCCATTTCTAGGCAACTTACTAGCTTAGCAACATTTTTCCAAGAATACATTCCCACAATATAAAGCTGAAAAAAAGTTGCCCAGCTAGCAAGTTGCCTAGAAATGGAATGGGATGGTATGGTACATATGAAGAACTTGGTCCTCATTTTGATATCAGTACTTCTTACGGCCTAAATTTTTATATAGGAATTTGGCCTTATTTTCACATTTATGTTAAGTTACTTTTGTTTTTGTTATTATATATTAAATTTCAGCTCTCTACCTATAGTGAAAATGCTCCATACAAATAAGAGGGTGCCCTATTCCCCTAGATGCCTATTTTTCTTATTACGTATTCTTCAATGTACTAGTTCTTTGGAAATAAAATTAATCATTTGCGCTTTGATCAACACACTTTCTAAAAGTTTTTTTTCATATTCTTTAACTGATAATTAATTATATAGATCGGAAATTGTTTTATAAATCCGTGCTTAAAGCTCTTGTAAAACTAGAAGTTTAATATATTCCAAATTAACAACATAAAACCTGTGAAAATTTCCATTGAGCTCCGAAAATATGTAAAATTTGAGGAAAAATTGTTAAATCGTCAGAAGTACATTCTTGTATGCTAAAAGATGAATCCTAATATCCGACAACAGTAGTGTGTAGTAAGGGTTCTCTAATTATGAGATATTTATTACTGAACACTCAAAGCGATGAGCGGCGTACTTAGTTCAGTTATATGAATAATTTACTGGAACTAGTTCGCTTATGACCTACACAACTCTAAATTCTGCTATTCAATACTATACTAATCTGTAAAATCACAATTTTCGAGAAGTCAGTTATATTATAATTGCTTACACACTCAGCAATAACACAACAGCAATCTCGGCATAGTCATCGTAGATATAAGGTTTTTAAATTCAAGCTTATAGATACGAAAAAAAATCTCTAAAAAAATCCTATCGTCGTCATAACCAATTGAAGTTTTTTTACGCAAGAAAGGTCATAAAAATATTCCTCTAAATCTCTAAAAATCGGAAAGCAGAATCTTTTCAGAGAGGCCTCGCCAACAACTAGTCAGAAACTTATAGTCCCCGTAAGTATTTGTTTAGGTAGTACAGCTTTGGAGGTCCTTCCTTTCTTTCTCCAACATTTTTGTAGGTCTAATTTATTTAAAATATTTCTTATACTCGAGTTAATCAATTTTATTCACATATTGTGACTCTAAGTTTAAACGCAGATAAAAAGGTGGTGCTTATTTCATAACGTAGTATTGATATAGCCTTCCAAATTTTACTCTGTGTGGTTTTATCTGCCCCAAAGTTGCATGGTTGTGTTAAATGTGTAAAACAAAGTTCTCTTTAAACATTTCCGACAAGAACTAGTTACATATCTCTATTAAAGGTGTTGTTAGGTTATACCTATTAATTTAATATAAAAACCTTTTAATGTTTTTGAAATTAAATTCCCAATTGATTGAATTATTTATTTAGCCAGTAAATTATATCGAGTTAAAGATAATTAAACAATTAATTTAATCAACTAAAAGACTTAATTAAACTTCAACCTGAAACCAAACAAAACTTTTATAAGTTATAAATAGTTTTTCATTCTTACTATTAGAAATTTTGAACCCGTACCCGTACCGTGCTTTAAAAATGCCTCCGTTTATATTCCAGCTTAAAGACCATTCCTATTACAAAAGCAACATTTTAACTTTAAACACCTGCAAATAAAAACTTTTGACATTTTAAACACTATCTTCATTGTTTCTAACAAAATAACAACCATTAAGGTGTCTTCAAAACACCAATCCCTAACACTTTTCAAATGTACATAAATTAAATCAACACTCCTACTTTGTGGATTTAAATATCATATTTGTTCCTGTTATATCCTACTTTCATAAGGATTTCATTTTAAGCCACACAATATAACACAAAAACAAAATTTAACTCTGTAATTTCTTTCGAAAACAAAGAATTTGTTTAACGAAAATACTTTGGTATGTTAAAGTAGAAAAAACAAGGGCAATAATGAAAAGAAAAAATATGTAACAAAACCTACAATGGCTTAACTGTATTTAGTAAAAAAATTATTACAATTGTTGTATCCTGAAAAACATACCCGAAATAACCAAAAAAAATGTAAGAAACGTTGAATAAGAGAGCAGAAGAGTTCTATTTAAAATTCTTTGTTCAAAATACATATAGCAATGGCAACAATAGTTACTGTCAGTTTTACACATACGTTACTTCCCACTTGGCCAACCCATCGTACACGAAATTTTTTTTTAGCAGGCTTTTGTATGACAAATATAATTTACCTATTTCCTACAAAAACAGTTGAATGTTAAAGTTAAATGGTTTCTTCTTTCAAAACATTTTGATGCCATGGTAAACGATATAGTACGGAAGGCTATCTTGTACTGATCATCTTTGTAGACACGCTTCATAATGGATTTAATAATCCATTAACAATTTGGTCTCACTGTCATCTATGTTCTGTGTTCTTCTGTATCTGCTGTTAAAGGCATGGTCATCTGGGTTAGTAATACCTACTAACATGCATATGTATTCTATTATATTTGCTCTTTTTTATGTAACAAATTAATAAACATTTAAAAAGGGTATATAGTTAGGAGATGCTTGCATATTATACCATTCTATATATGGAAATATTAATTTGTCGGCACGAAAAAATTTTAAATATTTTTCGTAAGAATTACGACACATTTTTAATAAACACGGATATGTCTTGGGGAACTCAGATAATTCTGGAAATGGGCTTTTTTCCTATTGGCGGACTATAGTGCCCCCTTATTTATATTGGGCACTTCCACTATACCTAGGTAGTTGCTATGTAGGGGAAGTAGCCCTTACTTGTAAAGGATACCTCCACTATAGCTAAAGAGCTGAAATTTCGTACCGCCCCACCGTCTGTAAGCTTTATGTTAAAGGAAGTTTTATACATACTTATTTGGCTATGCCGAAATGAATACACCCCTTACATGAACTACTAAAAGCATACTAAAGACTTTTCCCCGTGAAAAGTATTGTTTCCATCTTTTATTTTGGCCTCCGGTTTTAATCATCTTTGTCTACATTTTAACTCTCTTTTTTCTGAATTTGTTTTTATTTTCTCTCTTTTTAAACTGACTGAATTCTCGATTTTTTTTTTTTTGGTGAATTTTAATCAATAGCGGAATTGGGTTTTTAGTAAAATTTCGACTATTCGATCAAATATAAAGTTTTCTGTGCAAATTTTAGCTTTTGGGTAAATTTTGTTGTTAAATTTTAAAATATGTTAAAGTTTATTTTTGGTTACTTGTTTGTGAAAATTAGGTTTTAGGAGCTTTGTATAACATAGATTTGTTTAAACCCGTTTTTCAAAAACTACTACAAAAAATTTTATAATTTTGCAAATTGTTGCTTTTTGTTGTATTTTTGCAATAATTTTAATCCAGTTTTTAGAATTTATTATGAATTTTCCAATATTGATTTTTCGTGGTGCAATCTCGGTTTCCTTAAAATTTTATGTTTTATGAAAATTTTCTAATTTTTGTTTACGTGAAGAATTTTTTAATATTTTGGAATTCCTAAATTCTGTTGAAATTTCAAGTTTTTTTTATTTTTCAGTTTTTAATAAAAATTCCTAATTTTTATGATTTTAAAATTTTTTGGTGAATATTTTAATATTTTAATTATTTGTGGTAAGCTCCTGATTTTTAACGAAATTATATTTTTTTTTAATATAATTGTGCATATCTGGTAATTTTTATGGTGCAGTTTTTGTTTTTTTAGTTCCGATTTTTTGGAAAGCTTTGTTATTTTTGTAATTTAAAACTTTTGCACTATAGTTTGGTTTTGTGGCAAATTTTCGAATTTTGGTTAATTTCTAAATCATGCTGAAACTTCGATTCGTTTTGATTTTAACTTTCTGGTGAATTTCAAAATTTTGCTAAAATTTTTTTGATATATTGTTTAACATATACGTTGTTAAAATTGCGTAAAATATTGATATTTTATAAATGTGTTGGTGAAATTAAAATTTTTTTAAAGTAATTTCACAATTTGGTGAACTTGTTTTATTTTCTTGTGCGAAATTTCGGTTTTTTCCTGCAATTTAATTTTTTAGAAATTAAAATTTTTTATTATAAGGTTTTCGATTTAATTGTGAATTTTCGAATTTGTGCGGAATTTTAAATATTGGCAAATTTTAAACTTTTATCATTTTCGGTGTATCTTGGTTTTATTTTCAATTTTGATTCTTTGGAATATTATGTCGTTTATGTGCTTTAAAATTTGTTAACTATAGTTTAATTTTGTGGTGAGTTTAAAATTCGTTAAATTCACAAATCAGGGTAATACTTTATCTGTTCTAGACTAGTTTAGATTCTTAAAAAATTGATGATTTTCAAATAAGTCGGTGATTAAAATTTTTGGTACATTTAATAATTTTTTGGTGCTGAGAAATAATCTTTGTATGGTTTTGTTTAATATCTATTTTGTTGGGTCGAAAATGAATATCGTAATAATTAGAAATGTCTTGACAAACAAATATATACCGTTTTTGTTTTTCTTAATTTGATGACAAAAATTTAGATTTCACCAAAAAGTCAAAAATTCAATAAAAATCAAAGTGTTATGAAAAACGTCGAAGCTTAAACGAAATTTAATGTTCCTCAAATATATCATAAAAAACTCAAATCGCACCAGAAATCGGGAGTTCACCAAATAGTGAAAAAATTTCCCCAAAAACTAAAACTTTACCACAAATTAAAGAATCATAAAAAGTATATATACTAACAAAAATCTAAGTTTATTTGAAAACAAAACACAAACTATCACGAAAATTTTTAAATTCACCAAATTTTAAACGTCATTACAACGTTTGGAGTGATCAAAATAATAAAATAAAAAAAAATAAATCTATTGATAATGGCTAATTTTCATCAAAGATTAAGTCAAAGGTGACATTTTACTACAGCACTCTAATATTTAACCACAAATATCACTGGAAAACTCAAATTCACCAAAAATCTAACATACATAAAAAACTTCGAAATATTACTGAAATTTTGACCATAAAACGGGAAATCACTTCAAATACACTAAAAACTCCAAAATTTCATAAAAATCTAAAATTATCCAAAATCACAAAAAATTCAAAAAGCAATTAAAGCTAAAACTTTTGCTAAATCCGAAATTTAACGAAAAATTCTAAATTTCATAAAAAGTCGGATATTCTCAAAAAAATCGACCGCAAAAGCCGAAAATCCTCAAAATAATTTTAAGACCAAAATAAATATTTTGAAATTTTACAACATTCATAAAAAATATTATGAATTTAACAAAAAAAAATTGTAACTTCACTGTTAGTAAAAGATTTACCACAAACCTCAAATTTCAGAAAGAAATAATCAAATAATGTAAATTTAAATTTTTTAATTTTTCCGAAAATTCTAAATTTGATCAAAAATACTAAATACGAAAAACCACGTTACGTTGTTATCGAAAATTCACAAAAAAGTGCTGGGATTTGCCAAAAAATTGTAAACATTTAGAGGTAAAAACATATAAACAAATTAGAAGAGCCGGAAACCGGAGGCCAAAATCAAAGATCGCAGACAATCCTTTGCTCCGGGAAAAATCTGTAGTTCATACTTTTGTGAAAGAAATATAAGATTCGGCACAGCCGAATATAGCTATCTTACTTGTTTTTAAATTATTCTGACAATTCTACAGCTATTTTTAATTCGATATACTATTGAGACTATTGCTAAAGTTCGAAAACTCTTGAATTTAAAATAAATTAGAATCAGTTTGTAATCGTTTGTCATGATGCCACTCAGTGCTTAAGATTGATGTATCACGATTGCGAGCCCTGGCTGGAACACGCTTCACTTACGCCAAAGGTACATACTAACGGCTTAATTCGTTCTGATAGCTGATTATAAAAAAAGTACCTTTTATGGCACCAAAACTTCCTTTCATATATATTGTACTACTCAAAGCAAGGAATGTGAATCAATCTAACTATAAAAAGAAAATATATGCTAATGAAATCTTCTAGCTTCTAAATCGTATTAGTGTACTAGAAATTGACGATATCAGTCGCAGTTCTGTAATCCAGAAAAGTTTTTTTTCAATTGTTAAATTCTTCAGCTTTAAAGAGACGAGTTAAGACAAGCACCTACGTATAACGAGTGATTCTTCAGCTGCATGAGAACTATCGATATTGATAACTACGGTTTGACAGCTAAAAATGTAAAATTGTGTTGACAATTCTGTTCATTAAGGTTTGGCATGTCGGCATGAATCGCTTAACGTCTGACAACGCTTCCAAATTTTGAAAATTTACTTTGAAAAAAATAAATCTGTTTGCGCAGTTCATAGAGCACTTCGTCCAAATGACGCTTAAAATAATCAGCCTAGTGGGCAAACAATTCGGGCAGTTGTTGATCGTAGATTCAAAACCATCAACAAGACAAAGGAAATGTGCATGCCGAAGAGAATATTGCTGCTCTAGTGCGAAGTATTGAAGATCACAACAACTTGTTGGCCTTTGTCCTACGACTATGTGGATAGAACGAAAGGTTCTTGGCTTACGTGCCTATAAACTACAGCTCGTGCAAGGATTTTAGCCAAACGACCACCGTTGCGTCGCATTATTGGAACTAATGCGAAAGAAGATGAGCATTTGAGCACTTTTATCAATGAATTGTGTTTAGTGATGAAGCTCATTTCAGGTTAATTGATTGCGTCAATAAACGAAACTGCCGTATTTGGTGCGAGGACAATCCACAATCCGTTAATAAATTACCATTACATCAATTAAAATTGACTTTTTGTTGCGGTTTACACGAAATAAGCAAGGAGCTGCCGTTACAGTTAATGACGAGCACTATAAAATTATGCTGGCTGAATTTTTGTTTTCTAGAATTAATCAGCTAACGGCATTTGGTTCCAACAAGACGACGCAAGATTGTAAAATCAATTTGGTGACAACTTTATTTCCAGAAGTGGTCCTTTACACTGGCCCCTCGTTTGTGCAATTTAACGCCACCGGATTACTTTTTATTAAGCCATTAGCTTATACGGAGAAACCAGCAAGTCTGAAGCATTGAAAGCGAATACTGAAGCCACCATTGACGCCATACTGCCAGATTTATTAGAAAAAGTAGTTAAAATTGGACTGATCAAATGTACGATGTAATTCGTAGCCGCGGCGAACATATACCGGAAATCATATTTAAAAAAATAAATGCCATAAAGTTATACACCAGATTGCAAAAAAAAATCTTATTCCAACAATATTTCTGCCTTTAAAAATATACACGACTTTTGACCCATTTAAGCATTTAAAGCAACTTTTTCAACACCCTTTAAATCCATATGGAAGTAAACTCATGGAGTAGGTATTACCATTACCATTTTTATTTCCTTATTTTATTTTATTTTTCATTGTAATTTTGTTTCCGTTTTTGAATTTCGTTTTTTTTTTTTTGCATTTAGGAAAATGTGTGTATGTATTTCCATTACTACGTTCTATTTGCAACATTTTGCCAACAATGCATATAATACGACAATGGTTTGTCATGTGACATATTGTGTGCATGTGTGTGCATGTGTGTGTGTGTTGGCTGGTTTGTTACGAAAACAAATTGTTCTTATGCTGAATATTTTGAATATTTTATTTATGCACGAGTATTTTGATTTCAGTCCTAAATAAAAAATACAATTTTCCTTGCTGTATAAAATTTTTAGCATCCAAATGAATTTTATTCCACTCGTATCTCTGTATTTTTTATTTTTATTTCTGAAAAGCCTTGATGTGTGGTAATTAGATTTGTTACAATTCTATACAATTTGTGATGGGAAAGAGCAAAAGTATGCATTTAAAATAATGAGTAAGTTCTAAGTAACTGCAGTGCTGTAATGGCAGCAATAAGTTTGACTTTCAAATCAAGGTGTGTCTCTATTCAATTGTAGTAAATTAAATGATTGCAAATGAAATTATACCGGCAATGAATATTTCCATTGAGTTGTTTGTGTAGTTAAATATGTGTAGGTATCACTTTATCAATTATTAAGCTAATTGCAGAAGAAATACTCAATTTGAAAGAAGCTTTAATTTCCTCCAAATGCTACCAGTCAACTAATTAATGAAATGCTAATTGATGAAATTTGATTGGTTTTTACAGCAGAATAAATAAGGTATTTGTCTATATAATAAGTTTTTCTTTCAGTAACAAAGGTTTTGAATCTGACTGTAAGTGCTTATGTCAAGTAAGCTTATGTCAAGTAATGTCAAAAATATTTCTTGATTTTTTTTAATATAATTCTTGAGGAAATTATTTTTTATGAGATTTTCAAAAAAGGGTAATCGCACAGTGGTTCGGAATGTAAATATTTCGGAAATAAATCAATCATTTTCAAGCAATTGACATACAATTTTACAGTGACGAACTGCACACAGTAGGTGGGAGTAGCGCTATGGAGTGTCAGAAAAGGCATACATTTGCAGATTTCTGCAGACTCCATCCACAAAATAGGACTAGGAAGCTTTTTAGAGCAACCAAAGGCGAATATGTACTTCCTTACCATAATACGGTCTCTTAGACGAAATAAAGGGTAATAACGGACTGTATAAGGTGTCTCAGTGAAACCACAAGACTAATAGAAGAAGTGACCTTCACGGCAGTTGTATCGGAAAGAGTAATTAAAAATGTTATTGGACAGCAAAATAGCGATAAACGACTACTCAATAAATAACAAGCTGTACATCATCTGGTTGCCAGGCCGCCAGGAAGTATTTGGGAATTAATGAGAAAATATTCTGGCAATCAAAGGAGAGGGTCATAGGGAATAAGCTCACATAACGCTAAGACTTTTGGTCCTACTAGGACTGAGTTGAAAAAATGAGCAAAAATGACACCTATTGCAATGTTGAACCACGAAACGTTGGTAGGAGTCACTAGAATTTTCGGGGTGATCTAAACGCAAATAAGGCGTAGAGCCTGCTGAAACTGAACAAGCCAGAATGAATAATATTACAAGGCACTTAAGACTGAAATCGCATATACTAGACTAGAGAATTCTGAGGAATTTCTTTCGGAACAGAGGACCTATAACATGCAAAGTTTTTTTTTTTTGTTCATAAAGGAACAATAATTCGCACCAATGTATGTTTGCGGGCATGAGGTTAATAATTGGCTCCTTTTCAACCCGTAACTTAATTTAACTGAACCTAGTATATTTTTTTGGAAATATAAAATCCAACGTTTAAGTTTTCAAACGTTTCAAGAAAGTTATAAGGCGACAAAATTTCTAAGATAAAAATTAAAATTATGGGAGAAAAGTTTCTTATGCAACACAAAAAGATGGACCGCCATATTCATAAAACATCGCATTCAAAAACGATTAATATGAAAGAACTTTATTGTAGGTTTAAGTTGCTCCTGAAGCCATGTCTTCTTGGGATCCCGCCACTTTTTAAGAAAACTTATACTCGGAAACTAGTGCCTAGTAATTATTTTTGGATAATTATGTTATCTTTTTTTTTTTTGGAAAGAGATAGAGTAGACACGACAGATAGTGAAGAAGTAGAGGGAAAGAAAAGCTTCAATCCTTACAACTCTGCAATTGCGTTTTATATTTATGTTGCGGCGCTTATGGTTTTATGAAGGCACATAACTTGAAGATAGAGTAACCATTTTACTTCGCCGACGATTTACTGCGATATATATACCAGTATTTATAAAAGCTAGTACATGTCAGAAAAAATCGATTTATTTATTAATTGCAGCGGCTGGGATATGAACCCAGGCGTTTTTAAGAACATCGAATGCTTAAGAAGCAACTAACTACTTAAGCCATAGCACTCACACCCTTTATCTATTGCTGCCGAAAAATGGAAGAATGTAGGACCTTCTAAATTCGACCAGTAACGATTGAAACACCGGTACCATGGGAACCAGTAGCTCCTGGGACGCAAGTCCCAGACTTGTCGTTGGAAAGGCTCTTTCGGGAATGTACATAGGGGCTGTGCATTATATTGAAATCGTCAGAAGATCTTCGTGCAGTATCACCCCATTGATACATTTAATAAATATTATCAGCAGGAGAATGGGTAGCTCAGAACTCATCAGAAAAAAACTGTGATCAAGTTCCAGCCACCCTACAATAATTTTGATTTTCTTATTACTTTTAGAAAAAATTATTATATTCATTATTGTTATTGATTTGTTATTGATTCTTCCAAAATTGCAATGAGATTTTATTAAAATTGTAATTGTTGGGCCAGATCATCAGGAACACTTTACCCTACTTTTTAGGAAACCGTAAACGTCTCATGTTTGAAATTCCGTAGACCAAATGAAAAATCCAAAAAATGTCAAGACAAAAATTTTTAAGTTTCAAAAAAAATGCCCCCACAGCAAATATTTTGTAATTTTATATTTCTTACTTGCTCGACTAGCTAGCCTAAGCAAACAGCGAAATGCACATAGAGAGTATTAGCTAGAAAAAAATTTCAAATAGAACGAATAAAATCCTAAAATTGTTTTTATTGTAAGTTATTTAACTTTAAAACATTAAACACTTGATTTAAGAGTCTACTACCCTGATAATGGGGCATTTTTGTGCAACATTAGCTTCAAATGATTATGGTGTTGCCAGTATCAAAATTAAAAAAAACTTTTGTTTGTTAAAAACTGTTTATGAATACGTTTTGTTATTAAAGGTTCAATAGCCTAAAAGTGTTTTTTAAATATTGAGTAATGTAAATTTAAAATATATAAATTTATTTTTCCGATTTATATCTTTTATATGTGTCTTATTTGCTAAGCGAAAAAATATTTCGAATTCCTTCTTCTTGTGCAAATATACAGGGTATTATTTACGAAAGGGAGGCGTTTTAAATAATTGTGTGAAATCAATTAATAACTGCTTATCAAATATGAATTATATGAGGGAAATTTCGAAAATATTTGAAAATATAATAAACAATCTTCCCTAAACTATTTAAAATTATAATTTTCCCAATACAGCAAGAAGTTTTGAATTCGATCGATGTCGTTTGCTCAACTTGAGTAAAGATATTTCAGTATGATTTTTTAATTACCCAAAGAATACGCAATATTTCAGCAATTACTGCTTAAAATATGATTCTAAATACCGGGATATAAGAAAGCAAACTTGTGTGAGTACCATAACCCCAACATTAAATTTTTAATACGATCGGTTTTGTGGTATGTACAATCTAGGGAGTTCGTTTTTAGGCAAACAATATGTATAGTTATGAGCTAGCACCGGATTCCCTGTATTACCACCTGCTTAGAGGCGCTCACTATTGAAAGTAGTTGAGAGTATGTGAATATGGTCAATAGGTAATTGATTTGTTATGCTTTACAGATAAAAATAAATGCATTTTTCAGCTACTAAAACCTAAATAACAAGGGATTTTTTATCATTATCTCGTTCTGGCAACTTTCCAGTACTGCACAAATTAGATACCATCGTCTGAATTCCTATTAATTTCAACGATATAAGACATAATTTTACGCATCACGATAACTTCCTCTGGTGGTGCTTATTTTCTGCTAGTGTGACCACACAAAAGTGTCTTGTGTGGTACTTAATGACAATTGGTCTCAGTGGATTATTTATCGCCGACTCTTTACAACAATCATCTTCATCGTCATCAGCGACAGCATTGCCGCTGCAGTACTCGTACCCCTCATCGACATTGTGATGTTCAATATACAAATTATGGTGTTACACTTACAAAATTTATTTCACAACACGAACAGTTACATAATACGAATAAATAAAATGATGTTGATAGTAACTAAAAACACAAGTATACAGAGAGAAAAATTTACATTGAGAAATTGTTGATTCTTGATTTGATATTCCGACAAGGTGTTTTGATGTAGACTTTTGGAACGAATTTCCGTCATCCCTTGTCAAGTTTGATTTGGAGACAAGCCGGTGTAATTTTTCGTTCTGTATTGTTCTTTAAATTAAGACTTCAACAAACATGTTTAGAGGTTCTTAAATTTTTATTTCTATTTCTAAACTTGATCATGTGTGGAAAGAAAAATACATATCAATATGTGTGTGTGTTTCCTTTGTAATTGCTTTGAACTTAGAAAACATAATAAGAGCACACTAAGAATTAGCAAACAATAGAATATATCTTTCTGCAAGTGTAGCATCTACTCGAAGTGCTAAAATTGAAATGACTGTTATTTTTTATATGTAATAGCAGATTGCATGTTGACTATACCAAGTGTATTTGCGTGCGTGTGTGTATTTGTGTATGTGGTACAATTGAATGAGTACTTGTATGTGTTGGTGGTAGTGTAAATAAGACCACATGTAGCCTTATATCTTGCCGTATAGATATATATTTTTTTTTTTGCTTTTTTTGGTTGGGTTACAAAATATCCTTTAGCTAAATACAGAAATGTGTATACAAACACTAACAAACAAACACGCATACAGTTGCTATTACAAAAACTTGCATAATTTTCATATCTTTGTACGTACGATGTACAAATGCTTACAAACACACACACACACACATATGCATTCATAAATTTTGCACAATATTGTTGTATATTTAAGTTTATACATTATTTTTTCGTTTTGCAACAACGACAGGCATATTTCCTGAACACATAACTATGAATGGGTTTTTTCAAGGACTGAGATCAGATAGTTTGAAAATGAACAAATATTGTACGAAAAACTTATCATTGTATTTAACAAATCTGCGAATACAAGCCAAGGTGGTTAAATGAAACCCCACATAGAATTATCTTAAGCCATCAAATTGCATTATGCAGGTGTCTAAGTCACTGCTGTTAAACTACATGAGAATTGTTAGACGAACTCAACTTTTATTTTGTCCAATTATTCGTCATGTTTACGGTATATAAAAATAAAAAACTTGAATTTATCCTTTAATAGCTGTTCCCAGTCCTTATGTACAAATGTAAACATAACTACTTGGTATCATAAATAACTCATATGTTTGTATTGTATTTTACTCATTAACAAAATGAATGCGTGAGTGTTTGAGTGCAATGAGAGGGGTGTATAAAATTGACTGTGTGATAAAACAAAACTCACCATAATTACAATACGCGACTTGTTTCCTGTTTATTTTCTTCTCTCGCTCTTCTCGCATTAACTGAGGGTACGAGTACAAACAAAAACTTTTTTTACGACTACATATTCGTTTCTTTTTTTTTTTTTTTTGTTTCATATTTCCTTAATTTGCAACAATTTCTTTGAAACAAGCGAATACTGCGGCAAAAAAAATGTACTCGTACATGCCTGCATATGTGTGTGTTCGAATGTGCTTATGCGTAAGCACTTCATCATAGTTTATACACATGCATATGTAGAAATATCATATTTAAGAATGTTATCTTACAAATTACATGCTGCATTCAGGCACTTGTTCATATACAACTAATAAATAAACCGCCTTATGACGTATTGGGGCGAAAACTTATATCCGTATAACCTTTTAAAAGCAATAACGGAAGTAGAGAAGAAGAAAGGTTAAACAATAAAAATATTTCAAAAAGTTTGCACTCAAATTTATATTTTCGATAGTTGCTAAAGAATATTTATGAGGTCAACTATACGTATGTAATACTTTAAAATAAAAATGCAGTTTAATACAAAAATTAAATAAAAGTTAACATATCAAGAAATAGTACCAAATGTCATTAAAAAACTGATATAAAATAATTGTAGCTATGTCATGCAATTTCATTCCAATTGAGAGTGGTTTGAATTCCGTGAACTGTTTCTTTAGAAAACAAAAACTTTTAGCTTGCTAAGTGGAATTGTTAATGACATAAATTACGGAAAATTATTTATGGCCACTTTGTACTAATAAAATATTTGCAGACATATGTGCAAAAAATGTATTTCTTTTTTTATAAGAAATATAGTAAAAGGAATTGATATTTTTTTTTATAAAGATATAATGTTTATTGTCTTGTTTTTAATTTTAACAATTCAAGAATTTATAGTATTACACTTGCAGACAGCGATTCGATAATAATAATATTTTTCGTTCATAGTGCCTGCTTTTATATGTTAATTAAAATTCTACAATAACAACAAAAATTACTTGACAAGATCATGTATGCTCAAAACATGATTGGTTTTTTTCTTTTATCTTAC
Source organism: Phania funesta (assembly GCA_963932375.1). NCBI lineage: Eukaryota > Metazoa > Arthropoda > Insecta > Diptera > Tachinidae > Phania > Phania funesta. The sequence continues at coordinate 101,516,895 of OZ010652.1, forward strand.
TTACGATGCGCGTAAGTGAGTAAGCAAAAAGAATATAGCATGTATGTTTGTATTTATAATACTTGTATATTATTGTTTAATACAGAAAATGTAGGTAAGCTTCTGCATGCCCAATCATGATAATTATCTTGCACTTAGTAACATCTTAAATTACTAAAGCAAGCTTTTACATGTTTGATCATGTCGTTTGTATTGTTGTAAATGTACTTACATACATGAATAAAAAAGTTATAAAATAATTTCTGCAAGCCCAATTACGGCAGTTAGCAACTACAAAGATAATATTAATATTTCTCTATACATAATTACTTTAAAATAGCAAAGTAGTAACAAAAAAAGGATAATAGTATGAGGACTTTTCAATATTATTAGTGTGTATATCACTTACACATACTTTGTCATGTGATACATACATATGAACGTGTTTGTTACCCACTATGACAAAAGATTTTATTCAATCATTCAGCTATGTGCTTTTTTAAATAAATCATGTAACTAACCCATGTGGTGCACTTCGGGATCTTGCATTTGTTAATCACCCATCAAATATCAGTCTATATAATTCTATGCCCGTAACCATTCCTGAAGAACATTACCATCCTACAGTGCACATGAATATTTTACTATCCGCTAATATCTCGTCTTTGGTTTCAAATAAAAATAAGCGCAAACCTGTTAAAGGTCATTGTTTTCCTGCACGAATTACAAAAAACTTAATTATTGTCTATAATTGGGACTTTGTATTTTCTGGGAACGATTTCAACAATATTGTTTCAAATTTATATTACATTTTCCATCATAGTATTGATACTACTCTTCCCAAAATAATTATAATAGTCAAGTAATTATAATAGTGCACCATGGACTTATCAATACTTACGTATTGCTAAAAAGCTAATTCTACATTAAACATAAAAGGACTGGCTGGCTTTTCACTTGATTTTAGTAACTACGCTATTGCTAAGTCCTAAAACGTTTTAGAAATTTATCAACTCTAAGCGTTGTACTACTGGTTATCTAAAACATTTAAAATATGGATCCTGTAGTGCTGATGATGGTACATCTATTGTTAACATGTTTGCTGAGTTTTTTGCTACCATGCATTCAACTGAAATATGTGTGGTGTATCTATGAAACATCACACACCAACATGAAAATAAAACTTATCTAAAACATTTTCATGAATTTACTCTTTTGGATTAATCGCTAAACTAAGCTTATGACACGTTTTGGCAATTCATTCAACTTTAAAAATTCTTTTTGATGTAACCCAATATCTTAAATAAACTAAATCGTTACGCACCTATTCATTTTTTGTTCAATGCAAAGTGATCGAGCCCATGTGAACTCTTTTTGTTGACGCAACAAGTATATTTTATAACCGGCAAGTACATTGAACTATTTCATTTGAACATTTTGTGATAATTCTGCTTATGTGCATGACAAATGTAATTGTAAGTTAGAGAAGTTTCGCAAATTTAAGCAAAAACACAAAAGACGAACTTCTCATAAGTAGCATATAAGTTGAAGAATATGAATAAAGAATCAATTGCGTTTGACCAACTATATTATATATACTAACATCGACACTTTATTATCTATCTTAAGTTCTCTAAGAGATACATATTCGTCTGGTCCTAACGTCATACTAAATTATATCATCAAAAATTGTGCTTCTTCACTATCGGTTCCACTTACCGCAATCTTCAATAATTCCATCAAATTACTTCACTTATCACATATGTAGATGAAATCGTTCATAATCTCTTTATTTAGTGGAAGAAAAATTGAAGTATCAAATTAAGTCACTTTCCACAGCTACTACTATTTTAGAGCTCATCACGAATTGTTAATGATGGGTCTAATAATAATTTACAAACATGTGATATACATTGATTTTAGCAAAGTGTTCGATAGAGTAAATCAAACAAACTATCACTTATGAGGCTTGGAAACTCGACAATAACGTGGCTTAAATCAAATCTAGTAAATTTGGAGATGTTTCGTTCCAAAAATCTACATCAAAACAGCCTGTCGGAATATCGAATCAAGAACTTTCATGAACTAACAAAATCGATTCGAATCCGAGGAAGCCAAACAAAATTAGATCCAAATTGCAAATACGAAAATAAAAACATTCTTATCTTTAAGAGTCCTATTAATTTAAAAACAGGAAAGTAAGAAAATTTAGATATTAAAAAAACATGGAGAGCGCTCGATAAAGAATAGGTACCGTATTATTCGAGAATATTCAGACATCTGACTGCTAAATTTACAATTTGATCCATAATTATGAATAAACTGGGTCAGTGTGAGACATGTTAACACCACAGCATCTTGGGTTTTTCGAACGACAATATTGCAAAGCTCGTGTTAGTGTGGCCGACGAACCAAGCATACATATTTTCATCGAACACAGCAATTGGGGATTTTTATTCCACCACATAGCGAATTTGGTCAGAAGATTTGCATCTACATGGCTACAAGATATAAATCACTCAAACATTGTAGCCCACGATCATCAAGAACGTTGTGTGCTTGTCGAACGGATACGTGAACAAGTAAAATTTTGCAATAATATTAGAAAAGAAATAATATTTTCGCATTCGGAAATCGCAAAGCCAAGACACATTTAACAAAAGAACAACTGCTCAGTGTGCCGCTGACGGCGTAATGTCATCGCATATAAAGACAAGTGCGTTACCTCATGAGTCATTAGATCATTATAATCTGTCATTAAAGTTTTATCCTGGGATTTCCATCTCGGGAAATCCAACTGCTTTTAAATTAAAACTTTTAAAATAAAACTTGTATTTGAAAATTTAAATTATATTTGTGTTGTTGATATTTTTGTAATCCTAAAAAATGCTCTTTTCGAAAATATAAAGCCTACTAAAACCAAAAATTTAAGTAGTTCTAATCATCTGATCAAGAGTGTATATAAATAAACTCTATTATTAACTTTTGTTTTGTTGTTATTTCATTCCTTTATATAAAAATGTAGGGATGTGTTTTGTTTTATAGATTTGTAAGTAAAACAATTTAAATATGAAAACCCCATCTACATACGTTTTTATCATTCAGAGCGGGTATCTCGGGATCCCGTGAAATTTTATATTTTTTTTCGCCCTTGCGGGAATGAAGCCATTTTGGGATAATAAAAACCCTATATATCAAAATGGGTATAGTAAAAAATGGTATTAGAATGTCCTATGGCTGTTGTAATTTGGAATTTGTGGACATATAGCACAACGAAATTGAACAAGGTGTTTGGAAGTTATGATAAGATATGTGAATTTTTTTAAAAAAACCTATTCATAGAATTCGAAATAAAGGTGATTTTTATAGTTAGGCAACCATAACTCATCAAAAAAGTATAGTGGTTCTCCAATGTTTTTTTTTTTGGTTGTTGCATAGTGTTTTCTTTAAAAAAAATTTGCATAATATTTTTATTCACATAGCTCTTGCCTCGTCTGAAAACCTAGGTTTTAAAAATTCCCACCAAAAACTGGTCTGTCTCAATACAACGAGTAATTTAAGTTAGAATATAATTTGAAATTGTATTAAGGTAATAATAAATTAAATCAATAAATTAAAAAATAACTTGTTGTGCAAAGTTGACACAACCTATTTATTATTATTAGATTTATGACTGTTATATTGTTGCAATGAATGTTAAAGTTATTTAAAATTCACCAAAATCTATGTAGCTGCGTGGACACCTAAGTTGTTTTGCAATGTGTGTAGAAAAAGTTATACAGATGGTCAATGGGCGGAAAAATGCAACTCAAAACGCAAATGCTATGGATAGAACAGAAAGTAAAAAATTTATGCATTTTAGTCAATTGAGAAAATGATTGAATTTCACAGCATATTTAATTTCTTCGTCTGTGGAATATTCCAGTAGCAGTGCATTACTTCATAAAAAAGAATGTCCATCGTTTTACTTCTTTCAATACATATTTTAATAAAAATATCTATGTACTGTTAAAAATTGAAAAATCTTTTTCAATGTCATTACCTCGAAAACCTGACAAGCTATTGAAAATCGGACTCCAAATTCAGAGTCAGCGTCAAAAATGACACTAAGAACACACTTTGGCTGCTTATGTACAAAATCGTGTACTACTGTATAATTAAATATCATTAAAAATTATAACTTGAGGTAGGTGAATGGTGCTTGGTAGGCCACTTCATTTCATTACTTTCTACAGATTATTTTCTAATATATTGTAGTAATCAAAGTTACACGCAAAGCAACAATCTTGTGGTAGTCGTTATCTAACAGCTACAATTGCAGTCAATGCATATCATTTTCGTAAACAATAATTTTTCTCTATTATAAAAACCTCAATAATAAATTAAACACCATATAACTACAGGGTGTCCGCCGGGAAGGTATACTACTTTGTTTGTTTATAATTTTTGATTAAATTAAAGAAAATGGATCGTATATTGATAAATGTTTTATTTAATGTCGACAATTTTGTATGGAATACAATATCAGATAAATGTCCGCTTCTGTTGGCCTCACAAATGCGAGCCCTTTTGAACACATTTTTCATTACATTCTCACACATTTCACGCGGTATTTCATTAATCTCATCACGAATATTTTATGTCTCAGATATCCCCACAAAAAGAAGTCCGGAGCAGTCAAATCAGGTGACTGTGGAGGCCAATCAACATTATCATTCCTTGAAATAACTTGTTGCGGAAAGAGGTCTCGCAGTAATTCCATTGTAATCCTGGCTGTATGCGATGTGGCACCGTCTTGTTGAAACCACATGTTAGTTAAGCCCAAAGCATGCAGTTGTAGCGTTAAAAAGTTTTCAATCATATCACGATATCGCTCCCCCTTTGACAGTTACCGTTACGCCGTTTTCAGTTTCAGAGAAGTAAGACTGTCAATTTTAATGGATGCAAAGGTGACTGATGAATAGTTTGAGGGTTTTCTATTACCCAGAACCGACTATTATGTTTATTCACATATCCATTCAAATGAAAATGTGCCTCGTCACTCATTATGATTTTTTCATGAAAATCGGGGTTGTCATGGGCGAGCTCTAGCATCCTATTTGCATATGTACGGCGGCGTAATTGGTCTTCTGAAAGATGCTCTTATGTCAACTGAATCTTAAATGGAAGCAAATGCAAATCTTTATGCAAAATTGTGGCCAAAGTTGTTGTTTGAAGACCAAGCTCCTGAGCACGGTGTGGAATTGAGGTTGATGGATTGTTTTGAAAACTTTTTTGAACAGCAATAATGTTTTCAGCCGATCTTGCAGTACGTTGTGGTCAACACTTGGGCCTATTACCTACAGTCCCTCTTTCTTCGAAATCATTCACTACACGATAAATAGTGCGTCTTGTTGGCAAGTTGTTTCTCCTAAAAGTGTTGTGTAACTTTCTCATCGTCACAATAATCGATGATTGATTTTGATAAAATGTTTTAACGATTAAAACACGTTGGTTTACCGAATATTTTTCCATAATAAATTTGCCACATCTCTACTTCACGACTGCCAAACTTTTAAGACTAATGATTACCAAAATGGCGGCAAAACAAAGTAGTATACCTTCCCGGCGGACACCCTGTATAATTTTGCTTTATACACATACTAGATCATTATATGATGCCAAGTTATTTTAAGATGATCAATATATTGTTCTTCCAGATCATTATTTGAGAAAATATTATATACAGAAAAGCATAATCCAAATTGACCATATAATGATCATACCAACCTTTTTCTTGTTTATTTGATTTAGATTATTCTAAAAGGATTTTACTCTTAAAAATACTTTTGTTATTAATTAAGCAAAAACTGAAACGGAGCCGATAATAAAATTTTATTTGATTGCTTTTTATTTAGTCTTTGATTGAAGATAAAATATTTTGGCTGTGCTGTAAAATATAGTGCTTAACCCAACAATGTTGCAATTTTTATTAATCGTAATCCATTAATAACCACACGTAAACAAGAAAGAGTTGGTCGCAACTAAGTTGTTGTTAAAAATATTTAAAAATAAAAGCAAATGATCGTAATACAGTTGTCGTGGCCATGTCACCATTACGTGTTGTCTCTATAACACTTCTGACTTCTTTAAATCGAAAAGAAACGGTATGAATTACTTGAAGGTTTGACAAGGATGTCCTTGTCTTGTTCAACCAGATGCATATTATAGTTGCAACCATGCCCCACTATTTCCCAATCAAATTTAAATCAATTTATTTTAAATGTTGTAAGTTTTTTCACCCAATTGTAAAAAGTTAAACTTTTAAATTTAATAGTTTTTGGTTCGTTTTTGTTCCATTAACTTACTTCTACCACATGATGAATTCACATATTTTTTTGTACTTTTTTAATACCACAAAATTTAAATATTGAGAGTAACTTTAACAAAAGTCATACATTTGTCAAAAATTTTGTTCCAGTTTTTCAATAAACTGAGTTTTTTTATTTTAATTCGCATTCACCGTCACCACTGAAAAATATTTTTCTACATGAATTTGAATGTAGCAAAAGGACAAAAGATACCCAGAGAACATTATTTCTGGCACGTCTGTAGTCAGAGATAATAAGAAATTTTATCGGGCAATAAACCAAGTTGTCTAGGCTTCTCTCAGATTTTTATGAAATGGTCGACTATTTCTTCTAATTTTCTGAAATATAAACTCAATTGATTGATTGAAAAGATTGTTCTATCAGAGAAATAGGAACGTGCTTTAAATCACCATCAAACATTTTGTGAATATTTTAAGAATACTCGACGATAGTCTGAACATTTGCTAATGCTTTGCCAAGCTTCCAAAAAAGTCAATCGACATTCTCAAGCTATCACAAGGCCAAAGGTAAGCCCTTCTTGTAATCACACCCAGATTACTTTCGGTACGTTGTCTAAACGACAACAGATGTGAATCGCTAAGTGCTGCAGACTGTTTGCTTAAATCGTTCAGTGGGTATTTTAAACTCACTTCAAAACAAAATAAAATATAAAACAAAACTTTCAACAAAATATAAAAAAAAAACTATTTGAAAATTTGATTTGTTAGCAAATATGTGTAAATATTCAATGAACAAAATAATATATTTTCGGCAAATATATTTACTCGCAACACATACACATATGCGTAAATATACTTAACGAGAAATACATGCATCGTTAACATTCATACGTACATTTTATTTTATTTAGGTTTTTTAACACACTTCACCAGTCAGTCCATTAATGAATGAATGATCAACGGTTGTCAATGTAGCAAAAAAAAAAAATAAATATATAAAGAAAAACTTTTTATTTCCACCTGTATGTATTTAGGAAAACTTTTTATCATCGTTTGTGGAGAAAACAGTGGTTGCAAAAAAAAAATGTTGTTTGTGGTTTTCATGCTGTGAAATGGAAATGTGAGTTAATACGTTGGGAAAATAGTTGACGGCAAAAGTTTTAAAATATTTAAATTTATTTTGTAGCAAACATGTTTAACAAAAATAAATTAAAGAAAAAGTTTATATTTTTTTCTAAAGAAGTCAACAACACTTATGCCTGAGATACGTTTAAATTGTTTATGAATTTGGACAAACTAAGTGGGAATAGCAGAAAGTGATTATAATATTGAGTTTGAAATTAGTTAAGTCAGTCCATAACTAAAGCTGAAAATTTTTAATTAATAATTCTGCCTATGCAACCAAACTTCTTTATAATTGCAAAATTGTTTATTAATGCTGGACATTCGCTATTTAAAAATGATTGTATGTAAATATTGTCTCATGGCCCCATACGAGAGGTACAAGATTGACAGACTTCTTCATGCTTGAGGACTGGTATACATCTACACCTGTTACATACCTATTCAAGGATATGGCTGACACGCATTTTTCTGCTAACGCGAGTGAGTTGATGTAACCATACAAACACTGATCAGAGGGTGGTAAAAGGGTTGCTTAAGGCGATCATTTCGTAGACTACATACTAAAGTTACATCTCAAAATGTCGGTCTAATCAAGTCCTGCTTGGCATTTAACATTGCTTAAGCCACCAACCATCTCTTCATCTTCAATTTTTGCTAGAGCTACTCATTTTATTAAAAACTCGTTCTATGACAGTATAAGCAGCTTCAATTTGGTTGTAAATTACATGTGACACACTTCTCCACAATCGAGTTAGACCATCACATTCACTGCAAAAGGCTAAAGAAGTTGATATACAATAGCAGGAAAATGGGAAAAAATATTATGTGGTCATGGAACTGATATCTTATATGGAATTGGAGTTAAATATTGTAGTGAAATGAGCTTTTTTATTTATTATTTGAAATTTGGATCTTTATTAGTTCATCGAGCTCCGTGGTTAAAGCCCAAAGATGATAAGATGATAAACAACCTCTTCTTTTATACTGAATTTTGGTTGACTTGACAATTTTCAAATCAACGCTTATTTCTATATTAATTCTATATTTCTATGTACTATAATACATGCGCATGTGCTTGTATGTTCTTATCCTAATTGCTTATTTATAAATACTATGGGATAAGTGGGTGCAATATGACACGAGCGAATTGCATAATTATAACAAATCTTAATTCTTGCGGTAAAGAATTAAGCGAGTCACACGATCATAAATGTTGCTATAGAACAACAACATGCATCATATGCAGAGTACGTTCATGAAGACGGTCAGCGGCATAACAGCAAAATATGAAGTGATCGCTGCTTGTGTGCATACCTATGTGGTCAGCGGCGCTGCGACAGTCTATCACATAGGGTCAGGTATTCGCTGCTTATATGACGCTCTTTTATTTTCATACATTGCACACTGCATGTTAATAATAACTCTAAAGTCACGCTATATTGTGCCGGTATTACAGACTGTGGAATCATGCTACAATATTTTATAAAATCAAGTAGTCCGAAAAATTATGATTAATGGAAATGGAAAATAGTGTTTTCGTTAGTTTAATAGTCTGTCTTAACAGTCCTGGTTTGTTTGGCTATATTTATGGCGGTTTTGTCCCAAAATCGAAAAAAAAACTCTTTCTGGCTAAACTAAACAGTGTTGCCAAGCTTACTCTAATCGTGACATTAGAAATTGAGATAAGTCGTGGGCTCCCAGAATATGCTGGTTAAGATGTTATTATCTATTCCAGTTTTACGATTTTATGGTGAATTTTGAAATTTGTGGTAAAATTATTGCTGCGAAATTTCGAATTTTTTGTGAAAGTTCGGTTTATTAAGGAATTCAGCTTTTTTGATTTGTTGATTTTTTTAATTTTTTAATTTGGTTCAACATTTCAGTCGGGGGGTCTCAGGATGATAATTTCTGGGACCTTGTAGCATGATGATAAGGTTCTTCTGTATAAACGTTTCCTTGTAACAGTGAAAGTACATACAAATAAATTTTGGCCAATGGTCCATATCTCAAGCTCCCAGGTTGTTTAGTGCCGTCAGAGAGCTGATTTCAAAATCTTCAACGTTCCCAACGTTGTATTGTGTATAAAGAACTATTATTTTTGGTTAGAAAAAAACAATTCCTTTATTATCTAAAATTCAATAAAATAGACAAAACTTACAAACATTCAAAAAAAAGGTAACATGTAATAAAATTAAAAAACATATAAAGCAATTTAAAGAAACATCTATTAACCGATTTTTATTACTCGTACATTTGAAACTTGTGTGAAAGGCCTATAAGATTCAGCACTCTTCAGCCAAATACAGCACTCTTACATGTTTTTTTTTATTTTCTTCCTTTACTTTTAAGGGTAATAGGATTGTCTTTATTTTACAAAAAATATTAATTTTCCATTGAAAAATCTTAAAGAACTAGAATCCAAAAACTTCCTGGCAATATTGTTTATTTGTCAGGTGTCTACGAACAATTCAACTCAATTTAAAACCTGATCGCTTGGCTAGTTATCGTTCGTCTGCTAACGAAAGGCAGTTCGCTGTAAATAAATTAAAAAATAAAAATAAAATGTTTTACCAAAACTTCGATTTCGAACACCAAGAAATAGGCTTCTGCCGCTCCTGTTTTCACATATTTAAATAAAATATTTCATAAAAAAATGGTTTATTTTTAAAAATTGTAAAGAAAGGGCTTATCCGAAGTCTTAGTTAAATAGTATTCAGACGTAAAATTCTACTCCAGATTAAGCATCTGAATAACTGTTTGAAATATGCTTTTAAAACAATCTCTTTGTCTATCTATTGACGTCTGTGGCAAGATTCAACTTTAAACTTCAATTCTCCTCTTCGAATCTGTGACACAAAGAAAGTGCAATTAAACTTTGAAATCACATTAACAACAAATTGTTAAAGAAACAATTTGCTGTGAGTAAGTAACATTTCCATTACTGTAGACAATTAAACACAATTGTAGTGAACAGCACAATCAAAACAGAAAATAAGAAAGGCAAACATGTAACACGGCAACACACTTATACTTCCCTAAAATATTCTTCTTACTCACCAATATTTGTTGTAACCGAGTGTATGTATGTCCCAGGAAAAGGATATAGAAAGATGCCTTTGTATTGGAGTTAATGTGTAAGATACTACTGCTAAGAGGATACGTTTGTCCTACTGTTTGAGTGAACATAAATTGCATTACGTCCAGTTGCAACTTCTATGCAATTTTGCTGCTATTTAATCGTAAGTTGTTCATTGTTGCGCAACAACAATTATTAAGCATGGCCATACAATGTAACGCACACACACACAATCACATATTATTGTTGCTAACACAGCCAAACATGTACTTCAGATAGTCGGTGCTAGAAGTCATAAGAGCAGTTAGTAAAAGTGGCACTTCAAAATAAAAAAAGATATGAATGATAAGATTCTTTGTCAATTCACTTGCTTTATTATTGACCGTACTTAAGATGACATTTCTCTTGAGCACTGATAAAGAACAGTTTATACGAGTATAATAATTAGGTTCTGGTTAAGGAATTTAAAAAAAATCAGTTTATTTAATAGGTTTTTTATTTGCTTGCAACTATGAGGAAGAAAGGACAATAAGGACAATGAAATTACAATTTTTTGATGGTTCAAATGTTAAAGGTTGAATATGTTTTTGGCATTTCCAAACTCTCAATTGGTTTAAAGATAAGTTCCATTAAAAAATTATCTGAAAGCTTGCAAAGCTGTGATTTATACATTAATACCAGGCGCGGATGCAACTTTAGCTTTTGTAAGGAGGTATTAACAAAAACAAGCTATTAAATTTTTTCTAAGATCCCAGATCGACGTGTGTAAAAATGCAGTAGAAAAATGTGAGCCTGACGGTAGTTTACGTTTTTAACAAAATGGCATTAAAAATATTAACGCCCTAAATGACTATTAGGTTAATAGGCGATGATCTCGAGATCCCGGTTAAAGTAGTGAAGTGCTTGGGGTATTAGAAAAGCTGAGGCAGCCGTTTTTGGGTGTGTTTCATGCAAGCACAGTATTAATAAACGCTATTAACTGCTATTATCTCACCGGAGTATCTAATTTGATTAAAATATACTTTTTAATTGCCACTACATTTTCCGAATACTTCTTAGTCTTCCAAATGTTTAAGTCTTCCAAATTTTGCACGACAACCATACAGTTTTGGAGATATTTCCTTCAAACTTACAAACATTGACTCTGAGGTTCATAACAATTTCTTGTACATCGTGTAACCTGCCAGATCCTGCCCAATTTTCTTTGTCGTAGTCAGTAATCTTACTGTTCAAATCTAGTTTAAGAACATACATACAAGTCAAGTTTCATCACTGTAATTAAAATTTAATTATCTTTGTAAATGGGCGTGGCCTCTCACACAGTGGCTCGTTTCTAATAAGCAACTTTAATCTGATTTTCGAAACTAGTTTTTTTTTAAGTTAAGCTCAGTATTACTAAAATAAATTAACCAAGTGGTCATGACAATTTTCCAAACGATCCATTTTTTGTGTTATTTTGTGTGAAAAATTATCTCTTAAATTGTATGTTTATCGCGCTAGATGGTCTAAATGTGGCACTGTGCAGTAATATAAAAGTTCCATATTTATTACTATTTATTTGTCAGTCAACCCAGTTATTGGAATAATAATTACACAATTTTTTAATAAAATGTTTTGTTTTGTATTTTTAGTTTTTACAAATTTAATTTATTCAGTTTTTCTGGTTTCATTTTTTTCCTTCTTGTTTTTGTTTTATAAAATTTACATTGCAAAAGTGATTATAAAGCTCTTGTTTTTTGTTTGTATCTTTTTATAATTTAAAGCACGCAATTAATTAAGGTCACGTTCACGTCATCATGTTCAAAACGTCGTTTATCTCTCTTTTCCCCTCCCTACTCCTTACGTTGTGACCATGAATGTACGAACGCAGTTGAGAAGTTAAAGTTTTTCTATTTCCTGGAGTTCTTTTTGTGACTTTAATAGCAGCAGGACATAGTGATAAGGCCTTTACTACGTGAACCTTTAAAGTAACTATTTATTATATCGATTTTTGGAACGAATTTCCGACATTCGTTGCCAAGTTTGGTTTGGATACAAGCCGGTTTCAACTATGTGCTGTCTTCAGTGTCATTTTTCGTATTAATTTAAAACAATTTGACAAGTTTTTAAAATGGAACTTTGATTTCATATATTTTTATTTAACGTGCCAAAAAAATGCAACCATGTAACCGTTTAACCTTAAAGAAATTTCTCTATAGGTTTTCGACATTCAACAAAGAGACTGCCTGTTTAAAGTCACAAATAAATAATTTTTTTTTTAAAGGCTACTTAATAAAATTATTTTTTTTTTTTGTTGTATCGGATCCCTTTTTTGTTTTTATAAATATATTATTCAACATATTTCTTTTCATATGTACGACGAGCTGACGCTAATCCAGCTTAAGCGTATAAGAAAGAAAATATTAATGAAGACGAACAATTTTTCAACATTTTCTAAACTTTTGTATGGGAAAATTTTAAATTTATTATTTTAGAGCCTGAAACCGCGCCAGAGATTGAACACACCGCCATTTTCAAGGCTTCATAGCACATATATTTTAATTCTGTCAAGCAAGAAATCCTCTTCACTCAGTGAAGTATATATTAAACTAAAAACTCGTCTTATCCATGTATTGTTTGGCGTGAAAAAGGATATTTGTTTAAAAGAATTCGTATCCTTCTTTAACTAGAAGGCCGCCACAATAATTAGCACATGTAGGTGGCTATCCTGGCTATATTTACCGCTATCGTGTATCTGTCAGCCATTCAATCGCATATAAAATGCATACAACAACAGGAACATAGACACAAATAATACTACTTTGGGCAAAAAATAGTAAGACTTTTTAATTTGAATTTCGCGCGGTAATCCATTCTTCGAAATTTTTTTTCTACGTTGGTATGACTGTCAGTGACATGTGTGCCAAATATCACACCAAAGTAATCATTAGTGTTTAGTATACGCTTGTCTTTCTGAAGTACAACAAGTGCATTCGGCGATTTTTCCAATGAGTGAAATTATTCAACAAAGAAGTTCCATTAAATTTTGTGTGCGGAATGAAATTTCTGGTGCCGAAACGTTCAGAATGTTGCAAAAGGCATTCAGTGATAATTGTATGTCGCGAGCAAATGTTTTTAATTGGTACAAATTATTCAAAGAGGCTCGAGAACGCGTTGACGACGAACCACGTCTAGGACGGCCATCAACATCAACTGATGATCAACACGTCAATAAAATCAAGGAATTGCTGTTCGAGATTCGACGATTAATAATCAGAGACCTTACTGATATCGTTGGAATATCGGAGGGATCAGTGAAAACAATTTTAAATTATCATTTGGGCCTAAGAAAAGTGAAATAACGATTGGTTCCAAAATCACTAAATTTTTAAATGAAAAACAGCGTCGCGTTGACGTCTGTCAAACAATGCTTTCCGACTACCAGGATGTCAATAAACGTATTATAACTGCCAACAAGTCTTGAAGCTACGCTTACGACCCGCAAACAGGCAATCAATCGGCCGAATATCGTGCCAAAAGTGACCTGAAGCCGAAAAAACCACGTCAAAGCAAGTCAAAAATCAATGTCTTGTTGACAGTTTTCTTCGATCGCCGAGGTGTGGTGAACTCCGAATTCCTTCCAGACGATCAAACTGTCAACAAGGAATGCTATTTGAGTGTTATGCGTTGTTTGCGCGAATCTATTCGTAAAAAGAGGCCTGACTTATGGGCCGACAACGCTTGGTTTTTGCACCACGATAACGCTTCGTCGTAGTTTTTCGTGAGTTTTTCGACAAAAATTCAATCAATATCGTTCCACAACTACCGTATTCGTCTGAATTAGCTCCGTGTGACTTCTGGCTGTTCAGCAAACTGAAGCGACCGCTCCGGGGAGACCGTTCTGAGTCAACTGACGACATTAAACGTGAATCGCTACGCGCATTGAATGCTACTCCGAAAATTTCTTTTACACAAAAATTTTAAAGACAGAAATCGTTATTTGGTATACAATTACCAATAATTAGAACCTAGCAAAACCTCTGTTCTCATTTGTCGTGTTATAGGGTAATGGGGTGTTATGGAATGAATGACGAAGTTTACGCAATGAATTCAACGTCGCCACTCTCTGGACGCCACGGCTCAGAGACACATTACCCTAGTGACATTAATACCGGCATTACGAGCTTTTATCGAACGTCTCTAGATCCGTCTTCTTCACATCGTGTAGGATGTTATTCTTCACCACCCCCGGTTGATCTTAGTAGTATTGACACGGCTGTGCATATTCAACAGGATATGCTGTATTGCGATTTCAAGCTCTTGCAATGATGTAAACTTGTGTCCAAGAAGGTCGAATGATGCTGCCTTAGCACTTGCAGTTTTTCTGACGAACATAAACAAATATCCAAAAAAGCACGTTAGTTAAAAAGTTTTTTCATTTTAGCTTGCTGCGCAATTGTGTACTTCCCACAGTGATTTGGCATCAACAACTGAATACTCGAATTTATTTTAAACGCGCTTTAATGACATTTAACAAATTGATCCTTGGCGCATAACGAAATAAGCGACCAACTTTTAGAAAGTGTCTTCTTTTAAGTCCCGTTTACAATTACAAGATTAAGATGAGTCAAATAGACTCCTTTATAGGCTTTTTTTCAAGGATAACAAGATTTTTGTAGAAAAATCTCTCATATGTCGTTCAGGCTGTTGTATTGTCTTGCAGTCATCGATGAGAATGGCACAAAAGCACGCCCAACAGAAATATGTAATACGATTGAAAGCCTGTAGTATGTTTACTAGGGCCCCTTGAGAAGCCCCACTACTTCTCAATGAACGTACGTTCTTTCATTCATTGACACGACTTCTATTACCAAACTACGCTGCTAGTAAAATGCAATGACAAATGTTAAATAAATCACAAAAAAAAAAAATACTCTCCAAATTTATTAAAGTAATAAATAAAGAGCTTTTACACATTTTTAGGGTCGGTTTTTACAATCACAAGTAGTTAAATGAACGATATTGCTAAAGTTTGAAATGCAAATTGAAAATTTAAATAAAACAATTCAAAAATATTAAATTAAATGGAGTTGCTTAAATTTGTCTATTTTTTATTATTTTATATCGTACAAATGCATAGTAAAAACTTTCAGTAAACGCTTTGGAAAATTCTCATATTTATTGAGAGAATATTTCGAGCCCAAATGTAAGATATTTTCTGGCCGTCAAATATTTATTTTAGGACCCACCTAAAAAAAGTTAGTGAGTGACAGCTTTATAAACGAGTCATTGTGTGTTGTTTTCTCGAATTTAGTTGTATGTTGTATGTTGTATAAAGTAAGACATAAATAATAATGTGGTTGTTGCTGTGGGTTTTTTAACCTTAATCGATTTCCCAGCCATAGACGTTTCAGTTTTTTAAAAAGTTGGTTAAATGTTTCCTAATGACTCGGCCTAAACAACCAGCGAAATGCGCAGAGAGACTAGCTTATCCACCCTCACCCTCATAATAATAGAATAATTTTATTTCCAAACCAGATTTTTAAAATTGAGCTCAGAATCACTAAGACTGGATTAATCATACGAAGTGGGCGTGGAAATATTTCGAACGCCCACATTTTTCTCTTTTAATTGTTCAATGGCAATTAATAGATCAAATTCTAAAAAAAATAACCTTTAAATTGGATATTGCTTCTTTCTAACAAAAGAAATTAACAATAATTATTCGAATCTTAATTATAAAATATTATTTTTTTGTTGTTATCAATGTAATAACTGACTTATTGTAGAATTTTGGAACGAATTTCCGTCATCCCTTGTCAAGTAATTTTTCGAAAAATGACGCTGAAGATGGCACATAGCCGAAACCGGTTTGTCTCCAAACCAAACCTGACAAGGGATGACGGAAATTCGTTCCAAAATTCTACATCAAAACACCCTGTCGGAATATCAAATCAAGAATCAACTGCCTTATTGTATTCAAGTCATAATAAACTATCTACTTTTGGGAAGAGAGAGCCGCCTCGCCAGGGTCAATGTTTCATTTCTTGTTAGTCTCTGGTGGCCGTCAAATTGCAATAAATTGCGTGCATGAGTGTTGGAATGTACGACTAGTTTGGTTGCGTATTTGGACGTGTATGTTTTAACTTCTTCCTGAATAGTGGCAACTTTTAGGTCCCTATGGATATTTTCATTTCTTATATACCAGGGGCGCAGACGGTAATACGTAAATCTTAGACAGTCTGGATGTTTAATGCACAGGCAGTACCCTACAGCTGAATGCCATATGACCATATTGGCTTTATAACGGATTTCTATAAAAGCACTTTGTAATCCAGAGCCAATGTTGAGTTAGGGTCTATTAACCACTGTAGTTGATTTGTTAGAAGTTTAATTGCCGTTTTTGCTTCAATATGGCGGGACCAAGTTAGACTTCGTTTTAGGTGGACACCTAAATACGTGTGTTTCCGTTGTAACGATGGTATTTGTTATTATTATTGTTGGAGAATTTTGCCGTCGTGGGCACATTTCGATGAATTGACGTTTACCCTCCACTTTTTTAGCAAGTCATGAATATGGAACTGAAACTTTTCAGATGCAACCTTCGGATTATTATTGCCACTTATAAATGCAGTATCGTCTGCAAACGTTGACATGTGTATATATGAGCTTGGGGGCATATCCGCTATATAAATAAGATATAATAGCGTGCTTAGAATACTAACTCGAGGGACTCCTGTAGAGATTCTGCCGGTTTTGGAAAACTGATTCCTTGTTATTTTCGCCCATCATGCTTTTCATCGAACGCCTTGGATATGTCAATAAATAAAGCTATACTGCTAATAAGCAATATTGCTTATTTTCATATATCGATCTAATATCGGTAACGATTCTGTGGACTTGCTCAATAATGCAGTGCACGAAAACCAAACTGATGGTCTGTGATAATGCGTTGTTCCTTAAGATAATGAGTTAAACCCGAGATGAATAAATTTTCAATTAACTTTGACAAAATTGTGAGTAGGTTAATGGGTCTGTACGACGCAATCTGGTTGAGGGACCAAAACAATTTCACACATGTTTGAAGAGTATGGGGAGAAGCCAACGCGCAACATGGCTTTAAATACGAAAAGTAAAATTCTTACAGCTGAATTAGTTAAATTTCCTAACATTGATCCTGTCATTTAATCAGGTGCGGGTGATTTGCTCATATCTATATTTTTAATTGTAGACTTTAGTGAAGATAGCCGAAATTTCATAGGATTCGCGACAGAGTCGCTGAATATTTGGAATAGTAAAACTTTTTATGTCATGTGGTGTGAAAACCTGTTCTAAGTGATTTGCGTATGCATTTACCTTTTCAATAGAGTTTTTGGCCCATTTGCGGTCTTCAAGTCTTAGTGGAGATTCGTCGGGAATCGGATATTTTAAGCGCGTAACAGCTTTCTACAGGCTATAGTCCCTGTTTTTTGTTGGATTCAAGTTGATGAAAGATACTTGTTTTTTTAAATGTTGGTTTTGTTGGCCTTGCAACTTTGGCTGCTACAGTCACGTTGTTTGTAGAGTGGTCCACATCGTCTGAATGGTCTGCATATAAATCGTAGGATGAACTGACTAATAATTGTTGCCGTCTGATGTTTTTTTGCAATAGCAAAACCGATAAGGTCTCTCAGCTTATTAAAGTACCTTGGGAAATAAGTAGGTTTACCTACTTTTGTCCTAGTGTAGCGAAGAACGTGGCAAATTGATAGTGTTCAATTTTGTGCCTCTGCGGGCAGTACACAGATGCGGACAGTACACCGTACATGTTTTCTTGCACTATGACGGTGGTGAAACCACATGCTCTTCCACTCGGATATTTAGTATCGTATATGAATTGATTATAATGCAGTTTTTTTGAAGTTAAATGTGTCTCAGAAACCAACTCTTGTGTTAGCATGTTTTGAGTGCGCATTTAATTTATTAAAATTGTCCAAGCTTGAAGGTCTTTCTTTAAAAATTATATTTTTTATTTGTCGATATTAAAAGAATATATTTTTTCTCCATATTACATAATTGTGTTAACTAAACTTCTGCAAAATTCCTCGCATAATCTCTTTATTTATTCATTC
This sequence comes from Phania funesta, assembly GCA_963932375.1. Lineage (NCBI taxonomy): Eukaryota > Metazoa > Arthropoda > Insecta > Diptera > Tachinidae > Phania > Phania funesta. The sequence goes on from OZ010652.1 coordinate 101,535,475, forward strand.
TAAAAAATTGTTCGCGCTAACCTGTAGAAAAGGGTGTGAATGCAGTTTAAAAATTTCAATCACTTTTATTTATTTGTATAAATTGGCATAAAATTCGAAATTCCTTAAAGTTTATGTTATCTTCCTTAACAAATTATAAATATTTCATAATATTAAAATTTTATTTAAATCTTGAAAGAAAAATAAGAAGCTATAAATTGCAGTCCTATTTGCTAATTTTAGCTGCAACTTACCTACTGTGGCGCAAACTTTACAAACTTACACTTCACCACCAAAGTACAAAGCGAACTATGTTTCGAAAGGGGGTTTTTTTAGACGATCAAAAGAGGAAGATGACACAAAATGGAAGTAATTTATTTTTTAGACAAACAACTTTATATCGTAGTTAAATAGCATGATCCTGCGACGGATTTACATCAAATTGTGTTACTTGAAGAACGAAGAAATCATTAGGTGCAACGTTCTGGCTGGTCCAGTGGATAGTTCCTTTTCCTCAACACAGTAACAATTAGCGACACTTATTGAAGGTCTTATTGGTCTACAGCTTGAATTTTAATTCAGCTATTATTTACTTTAGGTATTTATTTAATAATTGATTTTTAGTTATTGACTTTATTCAAAAAAAAAGAATTAAGTTGAAATATTAATTGAATCAATTAAAAAAATTAATTAAATTCCAAGTTAAAAACAAGCAAAACTTTTATTGGATAATGTTGTTCTTCTGTAGATGTAACAGCGCCTCAAAAATAGTCTGACTTAAAACCTTGCCTTCAAATGTGGGACTGTTACTTATAATCTTAATCATTTAATGAAAATTAAGCTGAACTATATTTTCTTGTGAAAATCTTTATTCAGACAAGTCTTGTTTTAGGCCCAACGGACCTGAAATTCTTATCTAATAAAAATAGCCGATATCTAATTTTCATTTATTAATTTAAACTTGAATTCTATACGTTTCAAAAAAGAACACCATTTGAACAAATTTACAAGAAATATTAAAACTCTAGTGTTGGCGATATTTTGTAAAAGTTGTTCCTTCTTCTGTCGCCCAAAGAAACGTTTTCTACTTTATTTCTTCTCTTTCCGTCCAAACAGGGATAAATTTATTTAAAAAGTTTTAGTTAGTACTTCGACAAACATAGAATTTTTTGGCAAACAGAGCAAGTTGTGGAAGCTGCATGCCGCAGCTGCTAAGAAAATTATTGTAGCTGATATCCGGCTGCAACTTCAATTCATATCAAAAAAGTAAAGGATGCAAATGAAAAGCTTACTGCAGCAATTGAATACTTTTGTCTTTTTTTTTTGTTTTGTCTTTTCATTTTCAAAAAACATGAAATAAAAGATTATGAATAGAAAAGTTTCGCCACGGATGATAATAACGCTGCATGAACTAGAGATGTAAAGAGATTTTTCATAAAGGTAAACAAGGGCGTCTCAAATGAATTAAGAAGTTAAATTTTTGTATAAAAAGATGTGATTTTGTAAATTTTAAAGTTATAATATGGTAAATGGGGTATAGATTCGGAAAGTGATTTCATTCTGCGTGAGAGAGAGTCAATATCCATAAGAGGAGGAAGACAATCTGAAATGAACAACATAACATCCTCTTATATTTTATTTGACATCCAATCATCGACCTGGTATTGAAACCATTATCGTCAAGCTGACTTCGTATAATCTTCTCAACTTTGCTCAACAGTCTAAATTTCATGAGGTAGTGGTGGCTATGCACTTCTCTGGATGTATCGTCTTAACGAGACATTTCATTGCCGACACTTTTATGTGTCATGGAGAAGTTCAATTTCTCTGAAATAACGTTAAATTTATAGGCGTTATAAAATGCCTCGCTTTGTTAAAAAAAATACAAGATACTGATTTTCGTTAGCTTGAAGAATGTTAAGCTTTATTTCTTAGGGAGACTTAACTTTCCAAGCGTCGCCTAGATATATTGTTGATGCCAAGAGAACTTTCAAGCTTCCCTGTCCTCTTATGACATAGGGCAGTTCCGCTGGATGGGATATCCACATATTATGGTCAGAGAAATGGCTGAATTTTAGCGAAAGTCGGGGTTGTTTACTCAGCGGACTATTGCGTTTAATTAGCACAAGCCTGAGACTTCAGAACCCTCGCAAAAAAGATCTACTGTTATTAAAATTCTCAGTCTTGGTGGTTAATTCATATCACGTCCGCTCAGATAACTCTACTGAAAAATTTTTCTTGAAAAATGGCCCCTGTGGCGTACGCTATGTAGCACTTAAAACCGTCCTACAGCAACCACATTCCGTTAAGGTCTATATCGTTTAATTCCTTTGAACGTCCATAAAAATTTGATTCTTACCGCTCGTCAATAACGGCGATGGCCTCACTATTTTTATATCTGAGCATGTACGGATAGGATTTATTTGCCTTTTACTACGCTTCAAACGATACAACTTCCCCAGGAAGGATTTTGATTGAGTCGTTGTTCACTTTGTTTAAAGCTTTACATGAAAATTTATTTTTATTACTACGTATTACTTTAAAAAATTACGAGTATAAGTATAAATGTTCCCAGTGAACGCCTAAATATTTTTAAGTTTGTACTCAATTCTGCCAAAAATATTTCTCCTAAAAGTCCCGGCAAAACCTAATATACACAACTGACCCCCTTAGATGATTGGCAAACTCTATATAGAAAATATTTTCCCGAATGTATTTGTCTGTTAAATGCCATTAAATAGCATTCGCTAGAAAATTTTGATGGCTCATTGGTTGATGACACAACTGTTTGAATGCAACTTATAACAAACACTATTCAAACCAACAGTTTGTATTTGTTGAAAATTTTTAAACTATTTCCCCATTCCCCTCTGTATTTTTCTATTTTTTTCACGTAGAGCAATAAAATAAGCATTATCACCTGCAAGTTCTTTGTGCTAATAATAGAAACAAAAATGGGAAAAACTAAAAATGAAAAACAAACCTGAACAGGAAGTTGTTCCTTCTAGCTTGTACTACCCGCAACTACTAATGCAACAAAAGTTGTGATAAAATTGTTTTCAAATATTAAATACATCACAACATGTACTCAGCAAGGAACAACAAGTGTATTGTTTTAGAACTTTTACTTGTGTAGTCGATTTCAGCAACAGTTTTTATGTCGAAAAGTGTTTTTTCTTGTTTTATTAATTTTATTTGGCTGCAAAAATCTGAAAACGAAAATTATTTATTTAACGTTAGTTTAAAAAGATATTTAAAAAGCACGGGGAAATAAAATTTTATTTGCAAGTCCATCAAGTTTTTTCTATAAACTTTTGACAAAATTCTTCAAAGAACTAACATTTTGAGAAATGTTGATAGCCACCTTTATTTTTATTTAATGCTTTTTCTTTAATGAAAATTACATTTTTTATATTTGTAAAAGTACTTTTAAGACTAACCCTATAATTTTAGTTAACATTGTAAAAATCCTACATATGTAGCCTTTAATATGTTTATGATTGAATTTATGAAATAGTTTCTTAGCACACCGAAAGAAATTACTTACTCATTACGTGTTTGCTTGAGTAGTGGCTTAGTATCTGCCAACTGTTATAAAAAATTCATATCAAATTTTCAGGCAAAAATTTCGTGAGAATAAAATTCTAGTGAAAAAAATGGTTACGAACACTAAAAGTGGTTGCTCATAAAACAACTTATGTTACCACGGATAGCTTTTGTTGACCAAAAATTATACCAAAGAAGACTTAACACGAAAATAGTACAAAAAAAAAAGAACTACAAGTTTCGATAATTTCAAGAATTATTATCTAAAATAATTTCTGAATGAAATAACAACGTATGTGCTTGTTAAATAATTAAATAAATCTTAAAATTAGTATAAAAAGTTTAAATTTTTCCTCAGATGTTTATAGTTTATAGTAGAATGTGTTTAAAATTAAATAATTTGGCAGCAGTATCTCAAAATCTACAAAATCGGAAAACCGCAAGTTTGTGTGACTATTTCAATGTTTACCACCGCAAAATCATAGATCACTTAAGACAACACAAGTTTTGCTTGGAAAAGAGACAAGTTTTAGAAAAAGTAGAACTGGAGATATTGCCAGCAGAATACATGAGCCAAGATAAAGAAAACTGACAAGGTAATTGGCAGTAACAATAAAAATAATTACGGATATGAAATATTGGCTCATTGTAAAAATCATGAGGATGTCTTAAGAATGAAATTTTATTTTAAAATAAATAATGTTTTGTTTTCTAAGACTATAATTTTAAATTAAACGCATATTTTTTTAATTTTCACGGCATATTTAATGCACATTATATATAATTCTGGTTTTCCTGCGGCATTTTCGGATTCAAAAGAATAATTCTTTTTTGTATTCTAACCACAACCAAAGTTAACTAAATATACAGAAATAGTAGTTTGACTTATAAAATAAACGTAATACCCAAACGTGTTCGTCTCCAAAGTATGACTTACCAGCAATCAAATAATATTTTTGTTAAACAAAGTTAATTTTTGACCTCGGTTGAATGAAATCGTTAGCAACTAGAAAAAAAGGCGCGCTCATTACATTTATTAATTTCAAATGATATTTTTATTTTAACAAAGCGGTCAAGAGAGGCTATATTTTAATCATATAAAAATAAGTTGGTATTACATGACGTACGATAATATTATGCAGGGCTAGGGTTCCCCCTTGCTTGTATGGTATACTAGAGTTCCCCTTATTTATATTCAACACTTTCACTATAGCTAGAGAGCTGAAATTTGGTTTACAGGTAGAATAACATAACATAAGAATAAATGATGAGAAAAATGGTTACTTTTTATCTTGGGGGACTAGGATGCCCTCTTAGTTGTATAGAGTATTTCCACTATAGGTAGAGATATAACCCAGCCGTCTGTAAGCTTTAAGTTAAAAGTAGTTTTACACATACATTAACAAACAAAAATTATTTGTAAAAAAAGCACTCAGATCCGCACAAAAACATAAATGTAAAGATAAGGTCAAGTTCCTTTCCAAAAATTTCGACTATTAAAAGTATGAAGAGCAAAGTGAGGACCAAGTTATTCATATGTACAAAATCATTCCATTTCTAAGCAACCTGCAAGATTGGAAAAATGTTGTTTAACTTTCTAATATGGAAAAGGTTTATGGAAAAAATGTAACCAAGCTAGCAGGTTACCTAGAAATGGGATGATATTGTATATATGAATAACTTGGTCCTCATTTTGATAGGAACTTGACCTTATTTTCACATTTATGTTTTTGTGCGGATTAACTTTATTCACACTAAGAGTGGTGAAGTAAAGTAACTCATAAAACGACTGTACTAACTAGCTTCAGGTAATGCAGTGTTAAACACTGAAGCTTTTCTATCCCCTCTACCACCTGTCTTCCCTAGTTATATTCCTTTCCAAAAAGTGGCATAATTATTCTAAATGATTAATAGCCAGTAAATGCGTGAGTGTTACTTAAATATCAGAAGAATGCAACAACATACCTATAGTCAGATTCTACAATTTTCTTACTAAGTCGGTGGTAAGTATTTTCTAATTTATATTTTTAATTTCAAGAGAATCTCGTTGGTTGCTTAATGTGCTAATATTTTTATCTGTGTAAATAAAATATTTATTAGAATAATTTTGTAAAGGCGGCTTATGTATATATTTATTTAATCATATTTTGATTGTTGCTTCTCTAAAATAATAAACTAGATTAATTTAATACCGTTTTCCATTTGAACACCTTTTGGAAAAGTTATACAATTTTGTTAACATAGTTTTGGTCTTTTTCATGGCGATGTATACAACTTTTCGAAGTAGGATTAAAATTTTAATGTAATTATAATTTAATGAGAATATGGTTTAAAAACTTTTAATTAAATGTTGCACAATGGCTTAGGGTAAGCAGATGCTAAGTAAATTTATTAAAATTGACAAAGTGTTAACATATTTAATTATTAGTAAGTAACAAAAAAAAAAAGGTCGAATAATTCATAAAATTAAAATTCTGTCTAATAAAAATGTTAACTTTTCATGTATTCAAGGTTATCATATAATATAAAATATTCAAAGTCTAAAAATCAAAATTTGAGCAAAAACTAATTAAAATTTACATAAGAAGTATATAATTTGCAAAAAATAATTAAGTCCCAAATTAATATCAAAATACTGAAACATGTAAATTTCGGCAAAATTGTATTTTTCACAAAAGATATAAAATTTTAGAAAAAATTTAAAATTCCAAAAAAAAATTTTTAATTCGCCAAAAAATTCCCACAAATTAATATTTAAAGAAATTGAAACCTAAACAAAAAATTAAATTTTACCATAAATTCCCAAAAATCGTAATTTCCCAATACATTGATATTTCCAAAAAAATATTTAATATTACCAAACAATTGAAATTGTAAAAAAAAATAATAATTGTGATTCCACAAAAAGTCATCTAGGTTTTATTGAAAACTATCCGAAAAAAATGCAAAACCTTTTTAATTCACTAAAAATCGGTATTAAATCAAAAATCACAGGAATATTAATTTTTAAAAAAGCTAAAATTTACCAAAGAGATAAAATTCTCCAAAAAAATATTTGCATAAGAAACGCACCAACAAATTTTAATTACAAAAACATGTTTTGCACCTCAAATGGTAATCAGATAATCAAATTAGAAAACTTTTACACAAAAATAACCAAGCAACTGAAATGTTATAAAATAATTTAAATTTTACCAAAAAAAATTTTTTTAAACAAGAAAACAAAAATTTATTAAAAAAGTTAAAATTGACCATCAAATTTTAAATCGCCTAAAAATTCAAATATTTGGTGACAAATTGAAAGTAAATCACTAAAATGTTTACAAATTGATATTTAATCAAAAATGCAGTAAAACACAAAATTTCGCTAGTTATCGAAAATTCTAACCAAACGAATTTGAAAAAAAAACAAAATTCGAATATACCAAACGAAAGCTTAAAAAAACAAAAATTTAAAAAAAGGAATTGAATAAACAGGTCCAACATTATTTAAATAAAATTATTTAGAAACATTAAAGCATAAAATAAAAGGGATAACTTTTCACAAACAAAAATTTCTTGCACATATTTAGAGATGCCATGACAGAAAAAAATGTTAACCCAAATTTCTCTACAAACTAACCAAATGCAAATAAAAATAAACTAAATTTTTATGTTTTTAATTTCTTACAAATATCTGGGCCTATTCCCGTTTCAGTTAATGACCATTTATCGGTATTGTATGTTTTGAAACGAAGACAATAACGACAAAGAAAGATTCGGTTTGTCATTGTTAGCATCGAAGTCAAAACAACTTTAAGAAAACAAATAAAGAATGAAGATATCATTACAGCAATTTCAAATTTTGGTTTCCGAAATAGAAAATTATTCCGCCTATGGCAAGGGGCTCCTAAAAAGCATAAAAATTTCAATTGTTCTTTAAATGATATTGGATTACTTTTAAACTGACGTAATACAAATGTTGAACATCTTTGCAGCTACCAAAAAACCAGTTCATATAAAAAAATGTTTCCATTTCATTGTTTCATCTTTCCACGTTTTTAATTCTGAATCATTTGCAAGCAAAAACAACAACTTTCAACCATCATGCTAAGTTTTATTTTTTACTTAATAAGTATTTTTTATAAATAGTTGAAAAAATAGAAATTTATGGCCGTATCCATAAAAACTTACAACAGGCTTATAAACCAGTAATAAGCAAAGTTGAATTCAAAAATGCTTATGAAAGAATATCACTGTATATTCGAATTAGGCCAACACTTTTAATAAATTGACATTTTTATTTTCTTCGAGAAGCAACAAATATTGCACTGTTTAAATATTCTCCCTTTCGTCTTTATTCTAATTTTTACTCACTTTTAACTGAAAATCTTTCTTTGCTCTCATGTTTGTTTTTTGTTGGTTTTAATGAAAATTAATTGAAAAAAATTCAGTGTAAACATAAAAATTATTTTAATGATGTAAATACATTCAAAACGATTTTCATTCCTTAGAAAAATAAATTTTGTGAATTCTTTTCTTTTTATTTTATTTGTGTTAGTTTTACTTTATGCAACAACTTTTATTAATTTTTATCAGAAAACTAAAGTTACTTTATTTTAAAAGCTGAAAAACCTGCTTATAATAATTGGGGACAATTAATTGGGACAATTTTTGAAACATTACCTTGAAAGTATAAAAACGCAAAAATATATACTTGTTAAACGCCGTTTATGAATGCCTTTCTTATCAAAGTGTCAGTAGCTTAAAAGTGTTTGTTAATTAATTTGTACTTTAACCCAAATTTTTTTTTGTGGTTCTGCTTATCACAACTTAGTTTGGAAAATATTATGTTACCACATTCGTCGGCCTCTGTCGATGGAATAATAATTTAAAAAAAGTTGGAATGTGTTTTAAACAATAAACTGTTTATTTAAAACCCAACAAATATCCCTCTTATTCCCTGTTATCATCAATTAACAGCAGAACAAAAGTATGGCTGAGTTAACTGTCAAAAGTTGTGACTTATAGCTCTCCGTGTCGGCGGCCAGCAACAGATTCCTATCTCTGCAAGGAGTCTGGCTAATAAGTCGAGCGGAGAGAAATTAATACTTTCGTAAAAAAAAATCTCTAATCTTCGCTGCAACAACATACGTTAGGCATGCGTGGTCAAGAGAGTGCTTGTTCTCTAGTAATATGTAGTCTGGATATCAGTTGATCTCCAGTTTTAATACAGATTTATCCCCGAATATGGATATATTTTTGGGTATCTTTTTTTCCATTACTACTGAGAATATATGAATTCACTGATGGAACAGTGCCTAGCAAGAAGTGGGCGGGTCAATCGCTAAAGGTACTTCTAAGGCGTTGATTGTGAGATTCCAATAGGGATGGACTATGATGCCTCACAAGAGGTTAATCTCGGTAGGAAGTCAGGCGTGCCTGAACTGAATCCGAGGAAAGAACAAGGTCGAATAGGGGCCCCAACATATGAATAAACTTTGATCAAATTAATTTTTGTATATCTTATAGTGATGAAACTAAATATGGCTACTATTTTTCTTTAATTTTTAACGACTTCGAAAGCCCGCCTAAATATTCTAAAACGAACTTTAGATATAAATGATTGGATTTGTTTTTTTAGTGGAACATTTTTTTTTTTTAGTTTTTTTACAAAATCTAAAAAAAATATAGAATTGGAATATTTTTTATTAAAAAATTTATGATTTTCGCAGCTCTTAGCTCTAAAAATGTTGACAACAGGGCCATAAATAATTTATATTACGTCTGTTCAGTAAATTTACTAGCAAAAACTAGCAACGAGAGAGTAAGGCTGAAAATTGCAAAATTACTCTCCCAAATGTGAAAAAGTAAATGAACGCTTTTCTAGCAAAAATTATCAAGTAAATTGCGGTCGCGATGGGAATGATATATAAGACTTAAAAATTGTACTGACTGGCCATTAAATAGTACGTTGTTGAAAGTATTTGTACTAAAGTAACCATAATAACGTAACCTACCATTATATGACGACCATGTTGCTTTTAAGGAAATTTATTTAAAATCATAAAGGTGAAATAATTATTAAGAAACTAAAATAAAAGAAAATATTGCTTTATATTGTTTATAATTTTTCAATATGATGCATTTAACATACATATGAATGTATGTAAATTTTTTTTTTTTTTGCAAGTGGTAATATGCCTTCTAACTTTAACGAAAAATGCCAAAATATTTATGTATGTATATCAGAAATAATTTTTAACGAATAAACATATATGTATGTTTATTATTATTTAAAATTATTTATAAAAAATTTTACTTTTTCATTATTTTGTTTACTTTTGTTTAATTTAATTTAATAAAAGTACTACATATTTCCGTCGTTTTGCTGCCTGTTGCTCTCGCTAAATTAGAAAAAGATAAAAAAGCAACAAAGTAGTAATTGTTTGTTATATTCATTTATTTGCTAAATGCTTACAATTTCTTACATATTACAAAATTATCTTTTTTCTAAATTTTTTCCAATAATTTATTTTGTAGACAAAATCACAAAACATCTGTTTGAGAAATTCCTGCTAGTAAAAATGTTACTAGCAAAAACTTGCAAGTAATTTTTTTTCTCTCACACTTTTATTCTCTTGGTTTACTCTCTCGTTGCTAGTTTTTCGAGTTAATGAACATTTATCCAGTAACAATTAGTAAAAACTAGTACTAACTTTCACTTACTGTACATAGCTTTTCTCTCTGAATAACATTGCGTATGATTAATATTTAGTTTTTTATTGTTTACATTTAAATTTACGCATAGATACTCTTTACGTTCTCCTTTTTTTTTTTAATGCCAATTCAAAAATACACAAGAAATAAATGTTTAACAAATGTTTGTTTATGTCGTGCTATCAAATCGTCAGTGCAAGAATTACAAAAATTCTTAATTTTCTTGGAATTAAAAGTGATGAAAGTTTGTTTCTTTGGATTCCTTTTATAAATTCCACACACACACACACACACACATTTTTCACAAAAATTAAAATATTTGTATTAACATTAGAAAAATTGTGTTTTATATATATATTTTTATTTATTTTACAAAATTTTATGATTTTAAAAATATAGAAAAAAAATGTATAAAATATTAACAATTCGCAGCCACTAACAAAGAAAAGCAAATATAGTCAGCTGGGCTAGTGCTTTTACCTACTAAGATAAATAAACCTTGTTTGGGACGAACTTTTAACGTTTGTTTCATTTGATACGGAATATATATAAAGAAAATATTTCACTGTGTAGAAAACAAACGTATTAAACTAAAGTAAAAAATCTGATCTTAAGCTCTACTTCGATTTCCTTCAAATATTTTAAAAATTAATAACTACAATGAAAATATGTTAATGTAGATAAATGTTTTTTAATCACTTTCTAATCAATCAAGGGTAAAAATTTATTTTGCAGTGATATAAAAAAGTAATTTCAAATTACCTAAACTTTTCACAACATTTCAAACCTCTTACCTGCTAACATATGTGTGTACTTACTTATACTCATATATGTATAAATTTTATAAGCGAATAAAAATCATAAAATCAAACATAGATGGAAAACTCTTACACCCTCTTCATACGTATTTGATATTCATTTACACACTTATGCAAATCTATACACAAATTTATCCAACTACACTTACGAACTGCTTACCTACACAATATCAATTTTTTTATTTTAACATTTGCAAACCATTATCATACTATAGAAAATACAGTCAAGAGAAATGTATAAAAAAGGACTAACAATAAGATTAATAAAAAAAACAAATCATTCTGGACCATATGTTGTAGATTTTTGTTGGCACAAAATTGTTGTTATTTATGTAAATGTCAATAAAGTAATAAAGTCACGTATTTTGTTAAAAAATAAATACAAAAAGTTAAACCAAAAATACAATCCAAACAAAAAAAACGAATTGAAATGAAAGATACAGACAGTAAGACAAGGTACTTTTATACAAAAATTTTACGAGTATAGATTGGAAATATTAGGGCGGCACTTCATATAAAAGACTTATCGGAATCCACTAATTAAAATCTTTATATAAAATGCAGTGTGGGTTATCCAACATGTGAAATCGTCACTGTTTTCGGTAACTGAACATTTTTCTGAGGATAATTGTATATAAAGACACTGGTATGAAAGCTCACAAAGTTCAATTCATACAATGACTAAACCCTCGCAAATATCCGATGAGATTTCCGTTAGCCCGATAGCAGATAACCCTCATTTGCACATCGAAGGATTTGCCAGTTAGCACAATCATCGCATTTGGATACACCACGTAATGGTGGCATTATATTGTATATCAATTGGCTGCCTCGAAGCTATGATTTGAGCTCATTAGACTATTGTTGCGTGGGAATCCGTTAAGGATGAATGTTACGCTAACCATGGAGAGATGGTTAAGATCTTGAAATATAAACAAAATAACCAGTCGTTAAAGGTAGGCCCAAACAATCGAAAAATTTGAAAATTGGATGCAAGTTAGAGGGAGGGCGTGACATTTGCCACCTCCCTCCCTCTAGATCTCCACCCGCACCGCCAGGACTCTTTAGTTTCCGTAAATATATGTATCGAGGATTGTGCAAAGTTTCAAAACTTAGCAAATTATTTTCCTCGGTAGGCCTTTTCATGCCTTATTTGACTAGGCACATTTGGTTGTTATTTGAAATGGAAATAAAAATATATTTTTCCAGCATCCCACACAATTAATAGAACAGTTTGTTGGACTAAACTGCTATGTATGTATAAGTTAACGAATTTAGTTGTTCCAAACTGCTGGTCAACTTGATCATAACATTTTCATTTTGGTATAATATTTCATGCATAAGAGTAGAATTAGTATAATTTTGCTAAGCACTATAATTTTGTTCTGCTTTACAGTTTTTCAATTCTTTTAAATTCCAATGAGTATAAAAAGTCATACTGTTTTCTCACAATTGAATTGAATTAATTGAATATTCGGTACAGCTACATAAATTTACAAAATAAACAAAAATAAAAATCCTGAAATTTATTATAAAATATCTTATTCATTTTATTTCACGTAAATGAAGCCCCCCTTAATAATTGAGGTACATAAGGAGATTGTCTCTTTATTGTACGAGATAATACTATAAAAGCGGTGCACTTTAAATTAAAACGTATTTAGCTTTTATACTTGGATAGACCTAGAGATGTAATATAAAATTACGAATAAATATATTAGGGTACTTACTCTAAGTTGCAAACAACACTTGCAAACCTTGCAAATGTAGCAGGTCTAGCAAATATGCTACATTTTGCAAGACCATAACAACAAAATGTATGAAACTAAGATTTGCTACACTTGAGCAAATATGCTATGCGAAAATCGTTGCAGATTGGTAATTTGTAATGCTAAAATAACTGTTTATTTCATTTTATTATTATTAAATCAAAACAACTAGACACCTGCGCTTACAAAATTTCACGGCGGTAGAACCGTCTCAACAATTGTCTGTGAAGAATTAGAATTGATGCGAAGACTGTTAAAATGTTTTTGCTAAAATAGTAAAAATTGAAATATCACACAAAACTACATTGATTGATAAAAGTTCTTAGGAAGTTTATCCAAACACTTTCTTTGTGTAAACATTTTAGAGGCGGCGTTAGCGTTAATATACTGACTGCGGCTTAGCTTATTGAATGCGGCAAAGTTACTTTAGGCAACTCTGTAATAAATTTGCTAAACGTTTAAAAAAGACACTCACGCTTTATGGCAGACAATCATGCCAAGTGTGCAAAAATTGCAGATATGCAACGAAGAGTGATTTTCGCTATTGAGATTTTTTTTCTTTTATGATCTAATATTAGAAGCTGCACATTTTTTCTTTGAACCTCATTCGTACATCTTTTCCCAGCCTTTATCAATAACTTCTCTTTTTAATACATTTTCTCTTTAACAATCTACTAGCACTCTTTAAACGGTTTCAGTTGAGCACCTTAAAGTGAGATGTTCAATTCACGAACACTGAATCAAGATCACTGAATCAGACCTTATCTTAACTTTACTGACAATATGTGTTACGGTTTTAGGCAACCTATTTTTTTTTTGGGATTTTAATTAACATGATATTCACTTAATTGGTCTTTTACTGAATGCACAAGAGATGCTGACTAGTGTCCTAATATAGATTTAAATGTTATATTTTTTATGGAATTGTCTTCTTAATAATCATGTCATCTTGATATATGGCCGGAGTAAATGAGGCAACTAGTTTTCAAGTATTGTCTAAAGTATTTAAGAAAAAGTAGAGGACTTTCGACTATGGGAACCAGTAGCCACGATAATCTTAAAGTAATGTTGGTAAGGCGTCTTACTAGATGTGGCTTGGACCCAAATCGGTTACAAAGGGGTATATTCATAATCTCGGCAGCCTTAGTAATGTAATTGCAAGTGAGTATAGTAGTACTCGCATTATTTTTACCTTATGGTATGACCACTGTCGGATATGGTCGAAAGACAACTGCGAAGTTAAAACAAATATAAAATATGTAACTCATATGCTCAATTTTCTATTGGCTAATCAGAAGCGGTGGGTGATTTTTGTTTTTTACTTTATTTGAGTAAAAAGTGCGAGCGAAAAGTAAATCCTATATAAAATAGGAAGAAGTTTTAGAATAACTATAATGCAGGGCATGATTCACAAACAAAGCAACTGAACTAGAAGAAAAAGAGAGACCTTTAATGACGATTTGTATTTGCAACCATCTGACTTAAAAACAAGTTTATTTTAAAATTACATTTTTTTAAATGGAAAAGTTAACTGAAATCGTCGTCTTCTCCGGGCATTGCTTCACTTCTTCAAATTTGGCGACTATCTTAGTCGGCCCCAACAGAAGAGTAATTTTAGTGCTGAAATAAAACCTGTAGGCACTTTTCATGAAAAGAATTTTTGCCATTTAATATCATAAGTTTGTTAGTTTTAAATAGTCCCCAACTAATTTTCTATTTATCACGTTTGCCTGCAATTTCTTATGTTAATTTATGCAAAATTTTTTTACGATCCTCTCGTTTCATCGCAGGTGATCCTTTCGAAGTACAAAAAAATCATTTGTATCTTTTATCAGATAACAGTTTATATGTTTGTGTAGTTTTTTGTCAAGTTCACTGGAAGTAGATCAATCCAAAGTACTGTGCGTCTTCATTTTATGGGGACCGTTCTTTATGAAAGTTGGAAAAAGCAAACAGCAACAAAAGTAACACATGTCTGGTTGTCAGTTCATATGTCAATAACTTTTGTTTCAAAAATTGTTTTTCTATATTTTAAGTGCAAATCTGTAAGATGGTTTAAATATGTATGTGTGTGTATATGTACGTGTGTGGAGAATTGGTTCACACCCTTAACTTGTTGGTAGACAATCATAAATAACAAACATTTTGTTTTCAAAATTTTATATCAATTTCTATGATTTATTGGATATTTAATAAACATGAGTACATGTGTATAGTATGTATGTACATGTGTTTATATATTTTTCCTGTCTTCCATAGATACTTTGTGTCAATTATTATTTCATGGGTGCTCTTTAGCTATCGTGCTATCACGATAGCTGAAGAGCTATCGTCATAGCTTTGTCAGCATTCTCAAACAAATATTAGTATTCCCCGCTCTGGAATATGTTTACGACTATATTCGCTGACTGACTGATTCGTTAACATTGGAAAAAAATAAAATGTTCTGCGGTCCCGTCATTGTCAACATCTGGGTGGCAAGAAATTAATGTTACTGTGACGCCTTCGTAGCCATATGTCTACAATCAGGATTCGAGGGCTGCCATATGGCTATTTATAATGCTCTGTCTTCTCTGATATTTTTAGATCTCTGTCTACAATCTGTCTGAGTTTCATCAAGTATTCTTTTATCTAACTAACCAGAAACAGCAACAACTGTAGCTGCACTTTCGGACATTCATCTAAATGACTGATTGTCTCTATATGGGCGAGAGGTTTCTCCTAAAGGTTTAGTAGTCTATTGCTACGCCCCATACTGATGAGGCATATAGGATTATTGAATACCCTACCGTTAAGAGCAACATGTGTCGTAGGCCGTTTAGCACAAAGATGTGGCTTGCCCAAACTCAGAACACTGTCAGAAGTTTTGGCTTTAATTTCCCCGTGGTGGCGGCCCATAACAGGTTCTTGTTTTTCCAAAAAGTCTGGCTAAATAGTTCTAGCGGACAGAAATTAACACTCTCTTATAAAAATCACTCATACACGGTGAAACAACATACGCCAGAGATGCGTGGGTAAGAGGGTGCGAACTATGGATAGCAGTCGATTTCCAGTTTTAATACAAACTTACCCGTGCATAAGGAGATGTGTGTGGGTGAGCTTCTTTTTACCTATTACTCATGGAAATTATATGAAATATCGTAAGGGACACATTGGACAAGGAAGGAATCAGGAAGAGATGGGCAATTAGAGATGCATTATGAGAAGTGGACGGTACTCCTAAGTCATTGGACCGTGTTAATCAGACGCGGATGGACAAGGAAGCCTCTCAAGTGGTGCACAGGATAATGTCTGTAGAAACTCCTGTCTTTATTGGCCAATGGAGGACTTTTCAAGATATGGACACGAAAATCTCGCCAGGGGTGAACGGGTGAATCTCAGAAGATACTCCTGAGGAAGAGCCTAAGATGGTAGCGCACATTGTGTGTGAAAATCTAACATTGGCTAGCATAACGCTTAGGACTATAGGCAGAGACTTGTTAAATATGAATGCCTTGGTGAACCTAAGTCGTAGACAAATGCTAGCAATAACAAAAGACTCCGTAATGAGGAAGAAAGCGAAGTCTAGTATCACTATAACCAAGGGTAAATGCTAGTAGTAGCATGAGACTCCTGAAATCAATTCGATGAAAGCAGTTAGTCGAAAAAAGACCCATAAAGTTAGCGGTCTGCTTCGTTATACTCCTACATTAATAATAACATATGTCGTAAGTAATTGGCCTCTCCTGTATTAGATAGCCGTCTTCCTAGGGATGGCTGCTTTCTAGCTGCTTTACCACTTACATACTCTACATGGTCTGCGAATTTCAGCCTATTAGAATTTATTACCAAATATTTCAATGAGCAGGATGACCGAATTGTTTGGTTTCCCAACCGCTTGTCCATTCATTCAACTTGCTCTCTTTTAACTTTCTTCTTCCTGCTAATAAAAACATTCTTCACGTCCTGCGTTACGACCGCACTACACTCTTTCGTTGCTTCGATCGTATGGGTGTGTCTATAAACATTTTCACTGCACCTACAGTTGACTGAGCTTTTCAAAAACCAAACTGTGTATCCGAAAGAACACATTTCAAAGTGCTTTTCAGAATTTGTTCCATAATATCTCGATGATTAACTTGGCGATAAGATGAAAGCCGTTCCGGGAGTTTATTTTCCTTGAGGATAAACACCAGCTTCTCCTCCATATACTTAGAAAACTCGTGCGTCTATTAATTTCTGGAATATACCTCAGACGAATTCTTTTCTCATGTATCCTTTAGTATTAACTTAGTACCTTATTTTGACATAGCGCTTTTCTTTCGTGAACCCTTGGTATATGCTATCGCTACCTCTTTTCCGGGGATTGGCTAATGATCAACAGGGATCAGTGAACGACGTGGGAACAGTGATGTCCGTGAACAAATTATGTATATGTGCATGTGTATTTATATTAGCGGTATTCAGTGTTTGGTGAAAATGGTCTGGCAAAAGTACAAATGCAAAATATCATAACCGTTTTAGGAAATTTAACAGAAGTTCTGTGTATTTTGTGGTTGAATTTCAATAAAAAGTTATGATATTTTTCACTTGCAGTTTTGCAAGACAATTTGCACCAAGCTCTGAACACGGCTATTGTTAAACTTGTTTGTATTTTTAAAGCAAACATCATTCCATCAGAAAAGCGGTTATATTTTTTACCACAATACCTTCGCCCAATTGTTGTGTGCAGAAAATTTTTAATACATTTTCTAAACAATTTAATGGTTATCTCTTTTTATTATTGCTTCATTTTATTTGTTTGTTTATCTATTTTTTTATTCGTTCAATTTGTTTTGATACAACAACAAAAAACCAAATTTTATTACTTTATTTATTTTGTTGTGAAAAATTACAATAAAAAGTATTTGGAATTTACAACTTAAAAAGGTGTAACCTATGTGGAGCTTATCTATGCATTTTTTTAATCATTTTAAACGTCTTGTTTGTGTTCCAAAAGAAAAATTTTATTTTCAAAGTATAAAGGAAGACTAGAGCTTCGAAAAATTAGAATTGTGTAAACTTTTATTGCAAACACTTTTAAGCAATTCTGGAATACGTAGCGTAGTGTGAAATGCTGCATTTTTTACAAAATACTTATTTTGCCAAGGTACTAAATTTAACACACTGTTTTGAAAACGCGATAAAGGAGAAAAAGGACTGTTTGCAAGAGGCTCTATTTTAATGGGAACCTTTATGTACCAACTCTTTCGATGTCTTCAAGAGATGCATTTTCATAGCTATGTTTTTGATAAAAACAATTGTACCAAAATCTTCTTTTGAAAATTGTTTTTTCCTAAAAGGTACTTTTTGAGCACTTTACAACGCACTGTTATATTTTTGACCAAATATCTTTTGAAATGTTCTGTTCCTTTTTTTTTAAAGTACTTTCTACAAAGGTTCAAAAAAGTACTTTTTAGAAGGGATAATTTTTTAGAGGTTAATTAAAAAAAGGTTTATTTTTAATTGGAACTTTTTTAAGGGACTTCTTGAAACCAGTATAAAAATTTTCTTTTTATACCTTTTATTAATATGTTTTGTTTAAGTACAAAGAGCTACTGTTTAAAGCCGGCACTGCCGATCTTTCTTATTTGTTTTTTATTGTTATACCGAATCTTAATTAGACTTCATCTAGAAAAATTTAATAAGATCGATTGATTTCGCCATTAAAACGGTTCGCGTGCCAAATAAGAATACAAGTGAAATAACAAACTTATTTTTCTAAACATATAATGTTCAGCTGAAATGCAGTTACATTAAATATAATTCCAAGTAAACTGTCTATTTAGTTGATTCGATTCATCTGCCAAAGTTAAATTATCCATAAAAAATTTCAAAGAAATATCTAAAGAAATTAGCTTAAGTCTCCATAGAAAAAATCCTCTTAAATTTTATACAACTTTTACATCACTACGCGAACGAAATAGAAATAAAACTACAGCCAATTTTAAAATTGCCCCACTTCTTCTTAACAATTTCCACGTTGTAACTCTTAATCAATTTTCACTTTACTTTTCTTCAAGTTGAAGTTGAATAAAAAAAAAAGGAAATTCAATTTAAAGCTGCAGGAGAAAAGATTGTGCAAAGAATGAAAATTAAACAAAAACATTGAAATTCTGCATTTAAATTCATATAAATTACGCGCGCTCAGTAAGAGGAGAACAACAGTCGACGAAGCACAAAAGTAGGAATTAAATTAAACGTCAATCATATGAAAGGCAAAAAGATGTAAAAGTAATTGAAACACGAATAAAACAACAAACAACAGAGTTGGAACAAAAGACTAACAACGTTCTTATCAAACAATCAACCTTTAAAATTGCAAATACTGGGAAAAAGACTGACAGACAAAACGCACAATTGCTTAACATTACGAATATTAAATTAAAAATTAAATTTAAAAAAAAAAAACGAAAAACAATATAAAAATAAATCAGGTAGAAAACTGCTGATTTTAGGCGCAGCTTAAGAAAGGAAATATTTATTTAACTATTTCAAACAAGAAGGTATTTTTTCCGAAGAATCAAAAACAACAACTTTATATATTTATGCAACCGTTTTATACAGAAGGTAACGTCGCGGATGATATACGTACCTGGAGAATTTTTCGCAATAAGTCTTGCCTACTTATGAAAAAATGACAGACCAAACTTAAGAAAAATAGAATAGAAGGAAATTAAGATAATCGTAAAATACAAAACGGTTGCTTGAAATCAATTCGTAGGAACTCAGTCCCAGGAACTCATTTAATGATTGACTGTAAACAATAACTCCTTTATCGTAACTACAGAGTATTTTAAATGTTTTCAAAGTGCCATCATATGTTTGTCACAACAATATATTGTTTTACAGAACATAATAGGGTTGCCGAGACCACGGCACAACCATGTTTTTTCTTTGTTGGTACAGATTTTCAGAGCATTCTGTTAGAATCTGATTACTGTACTTCCAGATCTTTATAGCGGAATTTCTAAGAATTTATTGCGCATAAAAACACAAATAATTAACTACTGTTGATAATTTTTCACACTTATTTTTATAACCTGTACAAAAGCGTAAGTTAAGTTTGTTATTTCGTTTTTAATTTCTAAAGTATTCATTTCCGACGCAACAAAGTCTGTCCGATGATAAAATCAACTTTTTGACAATACTAGATATCCTAGGATCTTGTAACTTGGTCCCTTTGGTCAATGTGTTGAAATCAGTCATGCCGGTCTGAAAATTCCCGAGATATCGTTTTTTTTTGTATTTTTACTCTTGCAAGGAATAAAATTTGTATATTCTTAATCCTCATAAATTTTGCTATAAAGTCTTCGTATCAGATAACTTACGACCTTAAATGTTGGACCGAATTAAAAATTAAAAAAACCACCGAATTTCAAAAACTAAATTCCTCCAAAAAGCGAAATTTCAAAAAAAAAAACTTGCAAAAAATTCATAATTTTGCAAAAAGTTTAATATTACCACAAACACAAAATTCACCATAAAAAATATATTTTTTTTAATTTAATTTTAAAAAATAATTTTTGGTTTTTTATTTATTATTGATCTTATAAATTCAATAAAAATCCAAAAATAAACAAATTTTTAATATTTACCCCAAAACTTTAAATTTCATTAAAAAGTAACCGAAATTTACAGGAAATTTTAAAATTTTAACAAAATCGATATTAAACAAATATATAAAAAATCCAATTTCACCATAAACGGAGAAAAATTAAAAAAAATCGTAAAAAAATTTTAAAGTTAAAAATTAATATGAAAATTAAAAAAACGATATTGCATCATAAATTTGAAATTTGGATTTAAATAGAAACGAAATTGCACAAAACAAAATTTTTAAACTGAAATTGTGAAAATTTAACATTCAGCAAAAATTTTAAAATTCACCATTAAACTGAAAACTAGAAATTAAAATTTAATTGCTAAAAAACTATTTTTAACAAATAAAAATTCTAAAATTCACTACCAAACTACAGTCCAAATATTTTAAATTACAAAAATAAAAAAAATTTACCAAAAATTTAAATTTAAATAAATACGGAAAAATCCGAAATTTTTCCAAATAATCGAAAAATTCCAATATTAAATTTAATTGCTAACAAATCAATATTTAATACAAAACCGCAAATTTATTCAAATCAAAAAAAACCAAATTCGGAATTTCACCACAAGAGCTTTTATTTCACCAAAATATTGAAATTTTAACGAAAAGCCGAAATTATAAATAACCAATATTTTATGAAAACGTCAAAATAGAAAATAAATTACACAGCTATATAAAACAATCCTATCCACCACAATTCGAAAATTCACCAAAAAATTAAAAATTAACTGCAAAATTTAGAATTCACCAACAAAATTTAAAATCATAAAAATTTAAATTCAATAATAAAAAATTAAATTCAATAAAATTTCGGAATTTACAAAAATTTGGATATTCTTTACAAAATCAAAATATAGTCCAAAAATTTTCAATTACCAAAATAAAAAAAATTTCGAAAAACCCAAATTTAAAAAAAAAACCGAAATTTTTCCAACAAATTATGAAAAATCCAAATTTGGCAAAATTTTTAATTCACCAAAAGTTCGAAAGTTTACCATAAAAATGAAAAACTGGATTAAAACAAAACAATTGCAAAAATACAATACTCCAAAATTCACAAAATTTTAAAATTTTAAAAATAAATTTTTAATTTCACTAAAATTTTCACAAACAAGTAACCAAAAATAAATTTTACTATATTTTGAAATTTAACAACAAAATTTACTTATAGGCTGAAATTGCACCGAAAACTCTAAATTTGATCAAATATTAGAAACTTTACTAAAAATCCAATTCCCCTATAATCTACAATTAAGCTTGCTAGAATAACGTAAAAATATTCAATAGAGCAATATGGACCAAAAATCAAGAATCGAATTTCGTATGATGATAACTGCACTATTGACTTTGGTTTTCTTCTCTTAAACCTTAAAATGTTTTTCTTCCTAATTTTCTATTTTCTTAGCAGCAATTCCACAATATAACTCCCAGTTACCCGGAAAATGAAAAATATTTGGAAAGTAATAATTCTACTGGTAATGTGTTTCCATCCCTATTTGACAAAAGAGCTGACCGAAATTAAAAGTACCTGTGTCTAAGAAGTTTCAATTTGAAGACAACAAATTTAAAATCACGAATTATTTTTTTAGCACAAAATTCTAAACTTTTGTTTAAGTGTAAAAAATGTTGAATGAAAAATTAAAAAAAGTAATTCGTATTTAGTAAAGTGCGTGTATTTATTTCGTTCTATGCAATTACCCCTACCAGTTATTTTATTTTGTCATAAGTCCACTTTTTAATAAATTATTGTACTTGCTGAGAAAACTAAATATTTTAAGTACATAAATGCCATGTGAACAAAATATATTTTACTTCTTTACTTTCTTATTTTCAACGTTGCCTTCTAAATTAATTTTTAATGCCCCAATAGAGGGGGGAAACAATAAAACAAACTATTTGCCAAAAATAGGTCAGTACTTAAAAAATTTGTGCTAAAATATGAAACACAGAAGAAAAGAGCTAAAGCGAAAAAAACACAAATTCAAAATGATTGCAACAATAATTGTTAAGCTTTTAAAACAAATGCAATCATTTTTCCTACCATTATTGTTCTTATTTCTCTTGTACTTTTACATGAAAAACAAGTCGACATTGATACTTCGTTCAAGAGCAAATGAAACTAACAAAAAATAATGAAATATGAAATTGTGAAGGGTGCGAAACAAAAGTAATTTAATGTAAAACAAGAATAGAAAAACAACAATAAGTGCTACAAATCATATTGAAATTTTTTATATGGAAATTACAATTAACAAATAGAAACTATGTGGCAGTATGCTTGTACAAGTGGTAAGTAGCATTTCACATCCAGTTAGTCCCTATAATTCTATTTTGAAAAAATTATCCAAATCTACACTTTTATTGAATGTGTTTTAAAAATAACGTATTAAATATCATGCTATCAACCTGATATGTGAACCTGTATTTGAAATTAGATTTTTTTATATAATTATGCAGCATATATTCCAGTTAGACGTTTTCATAAAATATTATTTCAATTTCTGCATTATGGTAAAATTGCAAAATTTTAGTGAAATTAAAGTTTCTGGCGAATTTTTAACATTTTTTCTGAAATTATAATTTTTTATATATTTGCTTAACATCGATTTTTTTAAATGTCTTAAAATATTGATTTTTGGTGAAATTATAAAAATTGGAGAAATTAAAATTTTTGTGAAAATCTCGCGAATTTTGATTTTTTTTTTTTTTTTTGTAACACTTTGGTTATATTCCCCAACTATGGTGACACTTTTTTTCAAATTAATTGAGATTTTTGATAAAATTTATAATTTTTTTGAATATTTAATTTTTTGATGAATTTTATAATTTTTTTTTTTTTGTGAATTCACCACTTTTGGTGAAAATTAATTTTTATATATTCATTTAACATCGATTTGTTTCAAATGTTTTAAAATATTGCTTTTTGATGCACTCTTGGTAAAATTTAAATTCTAGTGATGAAATTTCCAAATCTGGTGAATTTAAATTTTTTTTCCGTAATATTTCTGTTTATTTTTTATTTTTAATTTTTGGAGAATAAATTTTATTTTAGTTTTTTGACTTTATGGTGAATTTTCGAATTTTTGGTGAATATTAAATTTTGATTTTTTTTGTGCAGCTCAAATGATTACGATATTTTTGTAATTAAAGATTCTTGGCCTACAGTTTGGTATTGTGGTGAATTTTCGAGTTTTGATGAATTCCGAAATTATGTTGAAAGTTGTTTTTTTTCCATATTAATAGAGATTTTAATAATATTTATAATTGTAATGAATTTTAAATATTTTGTTGAATTTTTAATTTTTTACTGAATGTTATAATTTTTTATTGAATTTACCATATTTAGTGAAATTTGTTTTATTTTTTAATATTTATTCAAAATCAAATATTAAAAATTTTGAGAATTTTAGTTTTTTAATTTTTTCTTTTTGCAAAATTTCTGTTTTTGTAGGATTTTTTTTTTTTTTTTTGTTAATTTTTAAAACTTTGATGTTTTTTTATTTTTTAATTCGGTCCAATATTAAGACCCGTAAATTATCTGGGGATTATAATTTCTATAGGGAACTTAATAGCAACTTTGAAAAGGATTCTGTATATACAAATTTTATGTATAAGCTTTTCCAAAATGCCAAAAACCCAGAAAAATTGATTTTGCCCATATTTCGGGAACTTGTGGGCCGATATGGCTGATGTCAAAAAGTGAACGTTTCAAGATCCTAGGTTGTCTAGTGCCGTCAGGTAATTAATCAACAACGGATAGACGGGCACTCTTTATTTAACTTCCCTACCTAAAAGGATCCAGAATATATATATACTGTTGGGTCTGAAAAGAACATTGTGGAAATTGTTCACCTATACCTAACCTTTTTATTTTTTTGAAGGGTATAAAAAAAGCCAATATAATTTTAGTTCAAATAAATATTACTCTGTAGCTAAACGGTGTCTTCTTTACTGTGTTTAGGAAGGAAACCATTTTCTTTTGCACCTAATTTACAAAATGTCAGTACTCAAGGCGACAGCAACAACAGCAAATAAACAGTTTTATTTTTTCTTCGCAATTTTGCAGTTTTTAACTTTAAAAACAAAAAATCAAGAAATAAAAAAACCTTTTGGAAATGAAATAGTGTTAGTGTCAAAATTGGCTTAAACACACACCTAATATATTGAACGTAAAAAAATTTCCGAAATGAAATTAAAACGCCACATAAATTTCAAACATAATAAGTTCAGAAGAAACCAAAATTAAATACAAATAATTTTTTTTTAAAGAAAAGTGTTTTGGGCACTAAAAGTGTTCAACCAAAATGAGCCCCTCTGTATATTTTAAAACCACACTCAATAGTAAAACAGTTTTTGTACACTGAAAAGTTATTGCAAAGCTTTTTTAAATGTGTTACAAGTAACAGTTTACCTGCTTCCGTTATTTGTCGACATACATTTGACCACACACACTGGCATATACCGAAGTGTAGCGAAGCATACGAATAACCAACTCACAATTAGAAACCTTTTAAAACAAATACAAATTTTTTCAACTACAATCGAAAATTTTCCAAAAACCGCTTCTAACGTTCAAGTGCGGTAAATGAACAAAAAATATAAACAAAAGTCAGAAAATTAAGGACAGCAGAGGGACAATCAGTAGTAACAAAATCGTTGAAAGCAATAAAGGAAAATCCCATTAAAAATTTTATTATAAATTAACCTGCTGATCATTGATCGAAAATCTTCAAGCGGATACTTATTACAGCAGCCAAAAAGGAATTTGTTTGTTTCGAATGCTAAAAGTTTTTAAATTCACGATCTATGAAACGATTGTATGATCTACCTCACAAAGGAATGGTAAATTAGTAAATTCTATTTGTGCTGTAATGGTTTAGCTGAAAAAATATGTAACTGTTTAGCTGAAAGGTATTTAGACTATTGTAACATAAAAGTCTACAAAAGAGAGATTAGGATGTAACGATAGAAAAACTTGGTTGTATTCCAAAGCACTGTTGTCGGCAGTGCAGATATATATGCATTTTTCATATTTTTACAACCATTAATATCAAAGTGCAGATTTAAAGTTCAGATTTTTTATAACTCTAAGCATATAATAAAGTAATTGATGTTTAAACTTACTTCGGTACTAAAGGCTGGTCTAACCAAAGTGTACGATGTTAATTGTAAATAAAGCAAAAAGTTTACAGAGAATTACCTTAATATTTTTGATTGTGATAGAAGGATCTATGACAATTATGTGTGAAACCAAATATCGGCCAAATGCCCACCACAGCTTCGGTGGCATAATTCTATTCGATGGGCGATATTTTCAATTTCTCTGAGACATAATTATAGCTCTTGAGTTGGTTTTGCTTTATTTTAAATATCCCCAAAGAAAGAACTCCAACGGTGTCAAACCACATGACCGTGACGGCCAATTAGCATCGCACGACGTGAGATAACACGGCCATTGAAATTTTCGAGCAAAAGAGTCACTGTTTCGTTGGTACTATATTTCGTCCAGGTGCATATCCTCAATTTTCGCCCGATGACGCCACCGTTTCCCTCAATCACTCGTGAATTCTCATTTGCCCAAATGCGGCAATTAGTTATGCTTATTAACGAATCCACTGAGGTGAAAGTGTGCCTCGTCGCTGAAGATGGTTTTCTTTTTGAAGTCACTATTCACTTGTATCTGTTCAACCAACCACCAGGCATATTGACGAAGAAATAGTCAATAGGCTCCAGCTCTTGAGCGTGTAAATTCAAATATTTATTCAAAATTCGTATCAGTGATGTTCATGAGATGTTCAATTGTTTGGCACGACCACGAGTCGAGGTAGACGGCTCTTCTGCCACACTATCGCGAATAACAACAATGTTTTCCGCAGAACGAGCTGGGCGAGCATGCACAGGTGTTTTCACATTTCTTACAGACCGGTTTGCTGAAATTTGAGCACAATTCTCCCGATTGTTAATCGATTATGCTGACCACAAAGGTCACGAAAGGTCACGCCTTTTAGTTTGAACGTCCATTTTCGTAAAAGGCTTCAACAATCTTAACGCGCTGCTCAATTGTGTAGCTCTCCATGGTTGGATTTGTCAAACATTGAAACAATGAAATGTTAAATTAACTTGGGCAGAAAACTTGACGTTAAAGTGTGACTCATAATTAACATCGGATATTATTGTTTGTACTACCCTGTATTTTATTCGCTAGAGTGAACTTTTAGGCACTTTTAAATTTTTCCATTCGTACCAAAACGAAAAATATAAATCATTCGCAAAAAAAGGAGAAAGCAACCACTTTTAAAAGTGAGTGTCAGGTGTTCAAATTTGGGCACTTAATGAGATTTTTCTGAGTATAGTACAAAACAAAGATTTAATACATTTTTTAAAAGAAATATCTGAACTTAAACGCGCTGATTATGATTGGCATGGTTTTTCTACATTTATAGAAGAATGTTCAGATAGTATTTTGTCACGTAAACGTAAATAAAACAAAAGTTGGAAAGCGTTTGAAAACTAATATTATGTTAAGAAGACTTTTTGGAATTTTAATCTTCTATACTAAAAAATAAAATAAATTATTATTAGCTGATTTTTTTTCCTAACTTATTTAATTATAAAATAGTGCAATTTACCCATCTATTTAGAAAAGCTTAAACATTTTATGCCCGAAATTTGTTGTTAAAACTTTAATTGTCTTGACTTTCTTCAAATTTCTCATTTTGTCTAAAAAATTTAGGGCATAAGATATTTCAGTTTTTCTAAAAAGTTGGGTTAATGGGTAAAGGTTTTCTGGTGAGCTGACCTAAGCAACCTGCGAAATGCTCATAGAGACTAGCTTATTCACTCTCAACAATAAATTAAATTATTTTGTAATAAAATGAGTTGGGATTAAAGAAAGTGAGCTAAAAATAACTAAGTTTTTATTGTTTCTTCCGAACTACAAATATTATTAATTGTTAAGTAATTTCAATCTTTAGGCATGAGTTCGTTTTTTCTTTCTATTCAGAAAGAGAATTATTTATTTAATATGGACAACCTTTTTTGAAAACAGTAAAAGTTTTAATTCTATTAGACATCTAGCTGAATGGAATGCATTCCCTATGCCGCTACGCACGTCATCAACATTCTTCGTGTCTTATCTACAAATTGTGTGTCTAAACAACTTCTATTTATACCAACATTTGAGACAAATGGAATACGAGTACGAGCAATTTCTCAATTTTTGAATTTTTCATATTATAGTATTTTTCCTTGGTTGAGAATGAAGAATGTTGATGACGTGCGTAGCGGCATAGGGAATGCATTCCATTCAGCTAGATGTCTAATAGAATTAAAACTTTTACTGTTTTCAAAAAAGGTTGTCCATATTAAATAAATAATTCTCTTTCTGAATAGAAAGAAAAAACGAACTCATGCCTAAAGTTTGAAATTACTTAACAATTAATAATATTTGTAGTTCGGAAGAAACAATAAAAACTTACTAATCGCTGGGCACGGCGAGAAATTTATATACATAATAATATATAGATGTTTCCTTCATCATAATTAATTGGATACTAAAATAGATCCAGAATGAAACAAGAAAAAATTCATACAATGCTTTCATTGCCAACCAATGGTTGGCTAAAAGCAAAATTGCATATGGTAACATAGATTTCAATAACAGAAAAGTTAGAGTGTTGTAAAACTTCATTCTCAACCAAGGAAAAATACTATAATATGAAAAATTCAAAAATTGAGAAATTGCTCGTACTCGTAAGTAATCATTAGTGTTTATTATACGCTTGTCTTTCTGAATTACAACAAGTGCATTTGGCGATTTTTACAATAAGTGAAATTATTCAACAAAGAAGTTCCATTAAATTTTGTGCGCGGAACGAAATTTCTGCTGCCGATAAGTTCAAAATGTTGCAAAAGGCCTTCGGCGATAATTGTATGTCGCGTGCAAGTGTTTTTGATTGGTACAAATTATTCAAAGAGGGTTGAGAGCGCGTTGACGACGAACCGCATCCAGGACGACCACCCACATCAACTAATGATCAACACGTCAAAAAAATCAAGGAATCGGTATTCGATAATCGACGATTAACAGTCAGAGACCTTGCTGATATCATTGGAATATCGGAGGGATTAGTGAAAACCATTTTAAAAGATCATTTGGGCCTAAGAAAAGTGAAATCACGATTGGTTCCGCATACCGCATTGACTCTTCGTGATTTTATTGCCAAATATTCAATCAATATCGTTCCGCAACCACCGTATTCGCCTGATTTAGCTCCGTGTGACTTCTAGCTGTTCAGCAAACTCAAGCGACCGCTCCGGGAAGCCGTTTTGAGTCAATTGAAGACATTAAACGTGGATCGCTACGCTACATTGAAGGATATTCTGGAAATGACTTTAAAAAATGTTACGAGGTTTGGAAAAAACGTTGGCATAAGTGTATTGCAGCAGGGGAGGGGGGATTACTTTGAGGCGGACGAAATAGATTTGGCAGAATAAATAAAGACATTTAAAATTATTTTTTGCCTACAGTAGTATATATTTTTCATTGGAAAATTTATGATTTTTCTAGATTTTACCTCCAAAATTTCTGTAATACTGTTTCAGACACAGATTGTAGCCTAATGTGGTTACGGTTTGACTAACTACCACCGAAAAGTAAAAAAAAAACTTCAAAACTTAAAACAATACCAGTACACTACAATAATTCTATTATAACTGAAATTTTACAGTGCCAGCACTTTAATCACAGCACGAGAAGGGATACAATATTAAATTCCATAAGTTCGCCATTTGACTTCAAAATCTTGAGAAATCCGAAGGCACTTTGTATTGAAACATGTTCTCTTGTGTACGTACGTTAATTTTAAAGGAATTTGTAATATTAGATGTGAGCGTGGGTATAATGCTTTGTATGAATGGCTGTCGGGTGTATAGCTGGCGTGCGTATGAAGGACTTATTTTCACAAACCCTTCGCAGTAAATCAGAATCTATTTCGTCAATACGTCGAGTATTAGCTTTCATGTGCTCAATTGTTTGTACTTTGTCACACTTCACTTAACTCCAGTCACAATAATCGAATTGTATTATGCGATAAGTAATATGTAGCGCGTTTCTGATTAAATTATGTGTCTGAAACACTAATGTCTTTCAATTGAGCGAGAAAAAGTTAGTAATCAAGTCAGTGCATCGCTCACCGTTCCAAGACATATGGACCTATAAGTTCATCGGCTTATAAAGTGTTTCGACAAGTGTGAAAACTACCATCGCTCTAAGTGTGGCAGCTCTGCTTATTCACATGGCCATTTAACCAAAAGTGTGCTAGACCACTAGCCCATTCTCCAAATGCAGGGGGCAAATGATGAACATGTGGCTTCAGTTGTTTGGTTGGTAGTTTGCCTGTGATAATTTTTAATGACTTGAATACCTGTAAACAAAGATTTTTGGCGCAAATTGTGCATAAAGTGGATGGGCACAAGTTCCATTGTTAACGAGATGACAACGCATTAGGATTACCAGCTTGTTGTATGCTCAACGGGATGGGTTTAAAGTTTCTAGAATTAATTAATCTGATTGACAATTATCGGTACGATACAGTGTTCGATGAGTTTCTCGTATTCAATCGCGGATTTTAAAATAAATTTCATAATGAATTGCTAATAAAAATAGCTGCAAATAAATATAAAAATAATTGTATCTGTGTCAAACAACTTGTATAGAGATCTTATTAAATCCTACTGCTTAGCTAGCATGCATTAGATTTCCGGCTTATTTCTCGTTATTTTGAGCAAATAATTTTCGCGTCGAACCACGTTTGTGTTGTCACGTCGTATTTTATGGCGGCTGAATTTATTGAGCAACAACTATTAAACTCTGCCCTGCAAATGACGACGCTAACAGCCCAAGCGGCCAGATCTCCAGACGTGAAATCATGAATTTTACAGTACGCTAACTTTCCTGCTCCAACAGCCAAGATTAAATGTAAAATGTATACTTAAGGAAGTAAGCTGCAGACCTGCTCTTCCAACTTCATGTTACAAATTTTATTAGTCAACAAACGAATTTCGTTTTACAACAAATAGAAATTTCCTTTAACATATTCTTGGAGTAACACTTTAAATTTCAATTTAAATAATATTGTTGCCAAATTGGCAAAACAGCAAAAAACTTAAAGCCCTGAAAAGAACCAACAACAAAATTATTTAACAACACTGCAGTAGAATAGAATATAATTGTAAACCAAACAGACTAAATATTTTACAATACAAGTCATTCAAGTAGGGAAATTAAGTAACCAAACAATAGGTACAAATATTTGTTCAGTTTTAGCAAATCAACGTTTGTTTTTGTGAAATAATATTTGAAAAGTTCTATTTGAATCGCTGCACATAATATTGCCATTTTGGAAAGTTCAAAACTTAAAATTTTTTAATTTTTTAATGTTGACTTTTTGACACATTTCGAAATTTAAATTGAGTAAAAAGTAAAAATTTACTTATAAGAAGAATTTTTGGGAATTTATTTCTTTCTATCTCAAAAATTATTTTTAGCTATTTGTTTATCTCAACTAATTTTTTGTATTTAAATTTATTTGTGAGGGTGGATTCATTATGCGCATGGCGCTGGTCAGGAAAACTTAAACGTCTTATGCTCGAAATTCTCTAAACCAAATGAGAAATCAAAAGAAAATCAAGACAAAAACGTTAAAGTTTTAAATTGCCTTACGACGTTTGGTTGGTTGTTTGCCAACTCTAAATGTAGCTGTAAGCGGTAAAAAAAATTCTAAAAAGTTGAATAAGTTAAGATTTTCTGGAGAACAGGCCTAAGCAATTAAAGAAATGCGCATAAATTTAAAATTATTTATAATAAAATGAGTTGGGATAAAAAATTAACAAAAAATATTTTGGTAAATAAAAATTTACTTATTTGGTTCGACTAACGTAAACTTTATAACTCATATTCTACTGAAATTTTAAAATTCGAACTAATGTTTCATACTTACTGCGTTCTTAAACAACAGCATTTATTATGTTCCTATTTTAAAAATTCTAAATTTACTCGTACTTAGCAGCGTCTACCAGATATGAATTGGCTTTTGTTTTTCTAAATATAAAACAGTCTTAACTCGGAAGGTAATTCCACAAAGAAATTTTTTAATGAAATTAAATCTGAGAATAAAAAAATTTGTTGTGATTGTGAAAGAGTTTTAAAAAGTTAATCGAACTAGAATATTTCTAAAATTAAAAACAAACCACCACAAGCGCTACAATGTCTGGGAGTGTAAAAAATAATTCAAAATAAGCACCAAATTGAAAATAAAACGCTTCAAAAATAGAAAATTACTAAAATGTGCTTTAACAATAAAATCGGGATAAATCACCGATATTCTAGATAAACACAAATCGCAAAAATAGAATATCCCCAAGACGAAAAAAGTCACAATAAAACCTACTCAGGAACTGCACAAAACTAACTCAGAGTAAGACAAAAATTGATTTCCTAAGTGCCTGAAAGCAATAAGTGTAAAAACACAAAAAATTCTTTAAATTCTTTTAAATAAAAAAAGAGCTAAAAAGAATCCAACTCGAAACTTAATAAATTTGCTTAAGACGAAAAATAAAGAAAATTTCTGAAATCGAAATATTAAGACTAAATACATCCAATGAGGGATGACCCTAATGGTGGTTTAAGGGTAACATGTCTAGAATATGCAGATTCACAGATCAACACGTCTGGCAACTCGATCCCCTTCCAACCACTTGGATCTTGCGAAAGGTCCTTATATATAGTCACAAAGTTGTAAACGGCCTGCCTTTACTTTGACCCCTTTCAGGCCAGCAAAGTTTTCTTTGACAAAGTTTCTTGAATTCTCTTTTAAACTTTGTCTTGTGTTCAGACAGGATAATTTTACATTGACAAAGTCTGTTTCTTTTGTTTGTATGTTTGTCAAATATAAAGAGCAGCCATATTTATTCGGTTTACGAACTAAAAACAAAAGGAATTTGCGAGTACAACAAGTTTTGTACCAACCCCCGCTCTCTTTTCCTCTCTCCTCCACAAACTCAAGACTTTGCTAAGAAAACTTTGCTGGTCTGAAAGGGGTCTTTCTTATGTTCTGAATCCTTAATTGGGACTTGATTATGCCAGGAATTATAGTTTAACCTAAAAATGTGGCAGAATTAGCTACTCTGAAGAGGATATACATATGTTGACATTAGGAGGAGCACAGCAATCCTGCGGATATCAATAGCAACCTCAGCCTCAAGCAAATACACAAACTCAGTTATTAGAAAGAACAAACTTCCTACCGAATTCCTAAGCAAGGAAGTAGGTTGAAAAGCAATCCAAAAGTGTTATTTATGTGAAGTTAATTTGGATTATGTTTTTGTTACATATTTTTTGACTTCAGTACATTCCAAAAATATTCCTTCCTTATTCTTATAGCTCATAGTATGCATGGTAATACTTCTAGTGTGCAAATATTTTTTTACCTACTTTTAGGTTGATTTTAAATATTTCGTTTTGTGGTTTTGGCATTTAAGCGTTCATAGTAATGGCTACTTATTTCAAATCGCTTTCGCTAACACCCATACAATAAAGGAAACACAAAAATATAAATTCGCATAAATGTTTCCAACTACTTACATACAAATATACAAAAAACTAGGTAAAACTGAAACTTAAATACTAAAAAACTAAAACATGTAGCCAAAAAATAAAATGAACATATCAATTTATAACGGAAACCGGAAATTGTATTTAAAGCAATCACATTTTAGATCAAGATAAAACGTTTCAAGTGCCACAATAAATTTATTAATGTTAATTTTGAAATTATAAATGTTTGTTGTAGCCATTTAAGGAAATTTAACATATATTTCCATATGAAAAAATTTTAAAATTACTGTGAATTGTGTTAACTATAATGCTTTTGTCAAAGAGGTTATGGAAGCCACACACATAGCGATCGCTGTTCCAACTTGGTAGGTACTTATGTTGGATATTTTTCCGCAAAGAATAGTCGCATTTCATGCTTTTTGCTATCTGACAGTTGTGAAAAATTCAGTACTATTGTACTGTTTTCAGTACTTTTTGATTTGCAAATTACCGTAGTATCTACACGACTTTAAAAGTACTTTTCTTATAAACTGCAACGTTAAATAATATACTGCACGAAATTATAGTAAAATCATATTAACTTACAAGAAAGCGTTTAAATTTTCTACCTCACATAAATAAAAAACTCAAAAAGTATTCTCTAATAGCACGACCAGTTATATTTAAAATTTTTCTAGTTAAATTTATTTTTTAATATTTTTTTTTTTTAATTTTTTTCCGAAGTGAAAATTGTTTCACATAAAATTTCATTTTTTATTGAAATTGTGAAATTTTTGGAGATTTTTGAGTGAAATTGAGATTTTTTGGTAAACTTAAATTTTTGTACAGTTTTGGTTTTATGGTGTTTAGGATCTTCAGAAAGCTTATCTAAAATTCATAACACCCAACAGTTCTTAAAAATAAAAGTTAAATTTTCACACAGGGTCCAAAAATCACCACTCGCTACAAAAATCTAAAATTTGCAAAATATTCTATATTTCACCATAGAAACAGAATTTCACTCACCACAAAAAAATTAAAACTCGTTGAATCTAAAAGTCACAACTAATTCGCGAATATATGATCCAAATTGGTTTAACTGAACAAAACTAGGTAAAAGAAAATTGTTTCTCTGTACCTAATATCCGAAGCGATATATGTGTTTTTTCAGCTGCATGAGAACTATCGATGTCGATAACTACATATTGACAGCTGAGAATGTCAAACTGTGTTGACATTTCTATTCAATAAGGTTTGGCAAGTCATCATGAATTGTGTAACGCTAATTTCAAAATGTGAATTTTGGTTTTTTTTTATTTCGGTTTTTTATTATATTTTGTTTGTTTTTTGCAGATTTTCGATTTTATATTGAATTTACAATTTTGTGGTGATTTTTCGAACTTTTTTTGAAAAATGTAGGTTTTTTGAGGAATTCGGTTTTCGAAATTTTGAGGTTTCTTAAAATTTTTTTGTATCCGTCCAACATTTATGTCTGTAAGTTATCTGAGGTCCTCGACCTAATAAACTGTAGCGAATTTGGTAAGGGTTCAGATTATGAAAATTTTCTGAGCTTGTATATGAGCGTTTCCCGGTAAGAATGAAATAGCCAAAAAAAAGCCCTTATCTCGGTAACTTGTGGACCGATATTGCTGATTTGAATCAGCAAATACGCTGATCAATTGTCCAAGTTTCAAGATCCTAGGTTGTCTAAAGCCGTTAGATTGAACTCCTCTACCTATAAGGATCAAAATTATATATACTTTGTGGTGCCAGAAGCTAATATTGTAGAAATTACAAACAGATTGACAAACCTATATACATATTCCATTTCCATTTCTGTGAAGGGAAGAATACAAGAGCAATAAACAAAATATTTAAGTTATTAAATAAAATTGTTTTATTAAAAGAATTTTACAAAAAGACCTAGTGCTTGGAAAGGGGCTAAATGTCCAAAACTTAATAGATCACTTCCGTAGACGAGCCATAAGGCTTCGCGGGTTTTAACTATTAAAAATTGAATATAAATAAATAAATAAATCAAATAGTAAATAGTATTCAAATCTGTAACAGACATTTTTTTAATAAGTCGAAAAGTTGTCGGTTTGTTTTTAAGAAAGCGATTATCTGCGGACAATTAGCTGCATTACGCTTTTTTATAACACGGTCGCAAGCGAATGGCTAAAATTAGCAATCTCTTCATTAAATAAGCCCGTGGACACGAAAACTAAAAATAAGCAGCCAGTCAAGCAACGGCAAGTACACTGGTGACTAAACGACAACTGGAAAATTACGAATATAGAAAAGCGAATATCAACAATAATATTCTTATTGTGTGTGTATGCATGTGTGTGTGTATGTGGGGCAGCAGGAGTAAAATCATCAACGGCGCAGTTGATAAATACATACATTGACTAGCAGTAGCAAGAAAACGAATGCACAAACAAACAAATAAATAAAACGTAATTTTACTTCAGTTATCAACGCAGAGGGGGCAAGGAGATGGTACGTGTGCTATAGTTTGACGAAATTTTCTTTTGTTTTATTAAGTACGGAGGCAAATTTCAGCAAATAAGCCTCAAAACATGAGTTTATAAGCCTGATGGGTGCGAGTATAAGGCAGTGCTAACAAGAAACTTACGCACATAAAAAGGTAGAGGCACGATTATATATGAATGTATACATGCACATGTGTGTAAGTGTGCTAGAGAACAAATATGGGTATTCAAATGCATTTGGACATAATTAAACACAGTGGACATCTTGTCATTTGAACTCAGAAGTACAAAAACTAATTTTGATTCGAAAACCAAAACTATGGGACTAATTGCGTGTTGTTCCATTAGATATATATGGAGTGTTTTTTTATTTTTGAGGCCTAGAATTTTGAGGTAACTTATAAGTCATAGCGCCACATTTGAAGCGGTGATAATAGAAAAAACATTCTAACAGCTCTAATGCCTACAGAAAAAGTATCCGTTTGGTGCGTTTCATGGCCTTGTGTATTCATGGTTTTTTATGTTTTAGGAAATGATTATGGTGAGTCGTACTGGGGCATGATTACTGACTTTTTCCATCTTATCTATTTCTATATAGAAAAGCAGACCTTAGTTGTTAATGGGAATCAAAATCACAACCTCCACACTGACAGATTAACACGATACTATCTATACTACCAGGGCATCCAAATATGCGCATATAGAACCATCTCCAGCAGAATTAAATAAAAGTTTTCTAATTTTGAAAATTAAAAAAAAAGTATTTTTAATTGCATTTTTATTTTTGTTCAACCTCACTGTGCGTTAATATGCAGCAATTAGTCTACTTTGAAGTAGTGAACAACACAACGCTCTACTATGAGAGATTATTCACCGCACAGCGGAAACGGATGTTAACAACTGTCCAGCGGATATTATGCTGATTAGGATGCTAGAAGGTAAACTTTAAAAGTTTTATTATGCTACTACAAACTTCAACTGCTACTACCACTTTAAATGTTGTTGCTATTGCCTTTGAATAGCAAAATATGCATTTCCATAGATTGATTAGAAGCGAGCAATTTTGTTTGTCGTGTTTAAAATGGGCATTTGATATTTGGGTGTATGTGTGTTTGTACACATTTGTATGGTTGTTGTTTTTGAAATTACGATTGCTAGTATGAAACGGAAAGTACCTTAGAATTAGTGTACTTCATATGCCGAATATTATAAATATTTAAGTCCTTAATCCAAGCATGAAGTAATAAAAAAGAATTTGTTTTCTGTGTCCTTATAAGTTGGGGCGTTAATTTATCGATATCCTTCTGTCCGTTGTTGAAATCACATTTCTGAATGCCACAGATATCTTACGGAGCTTGTTTTTAAACCAATCTGAAATATAGCCTTGGTAAAATTTTGGTATTGAAATCCAGCAAAATCGGCGAAGTTACGTGACATCAGCGAATACAAATTTTTGTACCATTCTCAACAAAAATAAAAAGGATATATATAGATTTGTCATTCCCTTTGTAATTTCGACAATATTTATTTCCGACCGGAAGAAGTATTTATATTATGGATCCTTATAGGTAGGGAAGTACAATTAACGATGTCCGGCTGTCCGTCTGTCCGATGTTGAAATCAACTTTCTGATAGTACTAGACAATCTAGGATTTTAAAACTTTGACCTTTTGATAAGTGAGCTATTTTCGCTATTTGAAATCATACATATACAGTGGTGCCCTTATAATTAGAACCGAATTTGCAGCATATACATATATTTAATAATTTATTTTAACAACTAGTCTCACTATAAGAAAACTAAGAATTAATAATCGTTAATTATATAACTTATCATCGAAATGAAAACAAAACATGTTCCCAACATTTCAGTTTGGCTATACATAAGGGAGCGAAAACTATTTTCACATACAATTTAAAAATATCATCGTAAGTTTAAAAAATGGACATATCTTTTAATATTGGGTGGATAGCGCTTATTTTTGATAACATTTGCCAGTCTTTTTGGTCAGCTTTGTACTAAATGTTGGCATGTTTGCCGAGATATTTCCTACCAGCATTGTTGCATCAACTCAGAATATTCATCATTCGTGGATTTTTGTTCTTGAGATCTCTTTTAACAATTGCCCATAAGTTTTCAATAAGGTTGAGATATTTCAATATTTTTATTCAAAAACCGACACTTCACTAACCGTGAAGTGTGCTTCGGGTCATTGTTTAGCTGGAAAATGTAATGCCATGACATTTTCCAAAATAGTTTTATTTTGATGTTGATTGTTCATTCCTTGGATTTGCACAATTCGGAGATCCGCCTACATGTTTTCATAGTTTGCCTTGGATATAAGGCTTTGTTTGGCGGACGTCTCATAAAGTGTTTCCGTCAGATTAAAACAAGTTGAACTCGGGTTCATCGCTCCAAAGTACTCTTATCCAATCATGCCGATCTTTTCTTAGCGATTTCCTTGCAAACCGCAACCGCTTTCTAATATTTTTTCGAAACATGGAGTTTTTAGTCCCGACTCTAATAAGCGCCTTCTTATTGTCCGTGTGATAATTTCTGCGTTATCCTTTGTCATGTGGCCGTGGTTGAGTATACGCGTACATAATATTTCGCGAATAAATAATATTAAAAAATACAATTAAACAAGTGAAGAAACACAAGTGAGCAGTTAGAAAAAAAAGGAATATGCAACAACAACATAACATATATATTGTGTGTTGTAAATAATAACAAAACGTTCATGGTTGCAAAATTCCAGTGATAGTTACTGCATAAGTGTACCCAACATTCCCGAAAAAAATATAAAAGGGAATAACAACAATGTTTATAACGATGAAAGTGCTTTTATAACCACCATATCAGCAAACATAAAGGTATTTTCACAAATAACAACACCAGAAAAAACATTACAGATACTATACGAAAAGTAGTACAAAAAATCTCGTACAAAAAGTGAAATAGGTATGGATCGATATATAACCATTACAAAGAAAGGCTAGTCCTAAGTAATCGCAGCATGAGTGCGCCACTAAATTATACAAAAGCTCTCAAATAGATGCAACGCTGGTAACCTCCCGTACGTAACGTAAGTGCTCGCCAGTGTACTAATTGCCATGAATTCGGACACAATAAAACTTACTGCAAGTTACCATCCGTTTGCGCTGTTTGCGGTGATGCGCACCCAACTTCGGTATGCACATCTTCCAAAACTAATTTCAAAAATAAAAAATGCGGCAACTGCGGTGAAAACCATACTGCAAACTACAGGGGCTGTAAAGTCTTCCAATACGTACAAAATAATTCGAAGAAAATTCATAATTTCCAAAGCATCGTGCTAAATCCATATACGTCGTATTTGCAGGTAACCCTACATATTGGTCAACAGACTTTAATAAGTTGCCAGATCTAATTGATTTTGCCAGTTTAAGAAATATTAGACGTGAGTAATTGTTAGTCAGTTCGTCCTATGATCTATCTTCACACCATTCACCTACAATCGTTATTTTACATGAGAGTATTGTCACTGCACATAAAACCTTTATCTCCTATCCAAATAAAAACACGAGTTGGTTGAAATATTGAATGTATTTAAGCTCTCACTCACCTCCGAACATCCCATTGAATGGGATTGGCAAAATTAAAATTTTTGTGGTGAAATTTTAATATTTGGCGAATATGTGTTTTCCGATTTTTTTTGGTAAAATTTCGGTTTATTATTAATTTTTGATTTTTATCAATTAAATTTGTTATGCTGTTTTTTCGATGTTATAGTGAATTTTTTAATTTTTTGGTGCATTTACTACTTGTGGTAAGTTTTTAATTTTTGAATTTATATTTATAAAATTACGATTTCGATAAAATTTCCACTATTCTGATAAAATATTACTTTTTTGGGATTTTTCGGCTTTTCGGCGAAATTAAATAATTTCGTTTTTATGGTGATGTATTTCTGGTGAATTTTAAATTTAAAAAAATTCTGAAATTTTGATTTTCTTAGAAAATTAGGATAATGTTGTAATTTAAAATTTTTTTGTTTTATGGTGAATTTTGGATTTGAGTTCTAAATTATGGTAAAATTGCGTTTTTCCACTTTTCAGATCAATTGAGATTTCTAATAAAATTTATAATTTTTGAATATTTCTAATTTTTTGATTTTTGTGGGAATATACCACCCGTGGTGAATTTTTATATTTGTTTTTCATGAAATAATGATTTTTTTGT